>CM025790.1:104569300-105769300 GCA_014635995.1 Sarcophaga peregrina
TGGCTGGCTGGCTCGCTAGCTGGCTGGCTCGCTAGCTGGCTGGCTCGCTAGCTGGCTGGCTCGCTAGCTGGCTGGCTCGCTAGCTGGCTGGCTCGCTAGCTGGCTGGCTCGCTAGCTGGCTCGCTAGCTGGCTCGCTAGCTGGCCTCGCTGGCTGGCTGGCTCGCTAGCTGGCTAGCTGGCTGGCTAGCTGGCGGGCTAGCTAGCAGGCTAGCTGGCGGGCTAGCTGGCTGGCTCGCTAGCTGGCTGGCTCGCTAGCTGGCTGGCTCGCTAGCTGGCTGGCTCGCTAGCTGGCTGGCTCGCTAGCTGGCTAGCTAGCAGGCTAGCTGGCGGGCTAGCTGGCTGGCTCGCTAGCTGGCTCGCTAGCTGGCTCGCTGGCTCGCTAGCTTGCTCGCTAGCTGGCTCGCTGGCTCGCTAGCTGGCTGGCTCGCTAGCTGGCTGGCTAGCTAGCGGGCTAGCTAGCAGGCTAGCTGGCGGGCTAGCTAGCTGGTGGGCTGGCTAGCAGGCTAGCTGGCGGGCTAGCTAGCAGGCTAGCTGGCGGGCTAGCTAGCTGGCTGGCTGGCTCGCTAGCTGGCTCGCTAGCGGGCTAGCTAGCAGGCTAGCTGGCGGGCTAGCTGGCGGGCTAGCTAGCGGGCTAGCTAGCAGGCTAGCTAGCTGGCTGGCTGGCTCGCTAGCTGGCTGGCTGGCTCGCTAGCTGGCTGGCTGGCTCGCTAGCTGGCTGGCTCGCTAGCTGGCTGGCTGGCTCGCTAGCTGGCTGGCTCGCTAGCTGGCTCGCTGGCTGGCTAGCTGGCTCGCTGGCTGGCTGGCTAGCGGGCTAGCTAGCGGGCTAGCTAGCAGGCTAGCTGGCCGGCTAGCTAGCGGGCTAGCGGGCTAGCTGGCGGGCTAGCTGGCCGGCTAGCTGGCGGGCTAGCTGGCCGGCTAGCCAGCCAGCGAGCCAGCTAGCCAGCCAGCGAGCCAGCTAGCGAGCCAGCTAGCGAGCCAGCCAGCCAGCTAGCGAGCCAGCCAGCCAGCTAGCGAGCCAGCCAGCCAGCTAGCTAGCCTGCTAGCTAGCCCGCCAGCTAGCCCGCCAGCTAGCCCGCTAGCCTGCTAGCTAGCCCGCCAGCTAGCCCGCTAGCCTGCTAGCTAGCCCGCCAGCTAGCCCGCTAGCCTGCTAGCTAGCCCGCCAGCTAGCCCGCCAGCTAGCCCGCTAGCCTGCTAGCTAGCCCGCCAGCTAGCCCGCTAGCCTGCTAGCTAGCCCGCCAGCCCGCCAGCTAGCCCGCTAGCCTGCTAGCTAGCCCGCCAGCCCGCCAGCTAGCCCGCTAGCCTGCTAGCTAGCCCGCCAGCTAGCCCGCCAGCTAGCTAGCCCGCCAGCTAGCCTGCTAGCCAGCCCACCAGCTAGCTAGCCCGCTAGCCCGCCAGCTAGCCTGCTAGCTAGCCCGCTAGCTAGCCAGCCAGCTAGCGAGCCAGCCAGCTAGCGAGCCAGCTAGCGAGCCAGCGAGCCAGCGAGCCAGCTAGCGAGCCAGCGAGCCAGCCTAGCGAGCCAGCCAGCTAGCGAGCCAGCCAGCTAGCTAGCGAGCCAGCCAGCTAGCTAGCCAGCCAGCCAGCTAGCTAGCCAGCCAGCCAGCTAGCTAGCGAGCCAGCCAGCTAGCTAGCGAACCAGCCAGCTAGCTAGCGAACCAGCCAGCTAGCTAGCGAAACAGCCAGCTAGCTAGCGAACCAGCCAGCTAGCTAGCGAACCAGCCAGCTAGCTAGCGAACCAGCCAGCTAGCTAGCGAGCCAGCGAGCCAGCCAGCCAGCTAGCCAGCCAGCCAGCTAGCGACCCAGCCAGCTAGCTAGCGAGCCAGCCAGCTAGCTAGCGAGCCAGCCAGCTAACTAGCGAGCCAGCCAGCTAGCTAGCGAACCAGCCAGCCAGCCAGCCAGCCAGCCAGCTAGCTAGCTAGCGAACCAGCCAGCCAGCCAGCCAGCCAGCCAGCTAGCTAGCTAGCGAGCCAGCCAGCTAGCGAGCCAGCCAGCCAGCTACCTAGCGAGCCAGCCAGCCAGCTAGCTAGCGAGCCAGCCAGCCAGCTAGCTAGCGAGCCAGCCAGCCAGCTAGCTAGCGAGCCAGCCAGCCAGCTAGCTAGCGAGCCAGCCAGCTATAGCTAGCGAGCCAGCCAGCTAGCTAGCGACCCAGCCAGCCAGCCAGCTAGCGAGCGAGCGAGCCAGGCAGCCAGTCATCACCAACCATGGTGATGATGTATAGATGATGATGATGATGTATAGATGATGATGATGTATAGATGATGATGTATAGATGATGATGATGTATAGATGATGATGATGATGATGTATAGATGATGATGATGATGATGTATAGATGATGATGATGATGCTGCTGTATAGCTGCTGCTGCTGCTGCTGCTGTCTCGCTGCTGCTGCTGCTGTCTCGCTGCTGCTGCTGCTGTCTCGCTGCTGCTGCTGCTGTCTCGCTGCTGCTGCTGATGCTGTCTCGCTGCTGCTGCTGCTGTCTCGCTGCTGCTGCTGCTGCTGTCTCGCTGCTGCTGCTGCTGCTGTCTCGCTGCTGCTGCTGATGCTGTATAGATGATGCTGATGATGTATAGATTATGACTATGATGATGTATATGATGATGATGATTGATGTATATATGATGAGGCTATATAGTAGCAATAGTAGTAGTAGAGCTACCATAGTAGCCAATAGTAGTAGTAGCTACTAAAGAGTACTATATAGCTACTACTATAGCTACTATAGTAGCTACTACTATATAGTATACTACTATAGAGTAATAGCTACTATAGTAGTATAGCTACCATAGTAGTATAGCTACCATAGTAGTATAGCTACCATAGTAGTATAGCTACTATAGTAGTATAGTTACTATAGTAATATCTAACTATAGCCTACTATAGTAGTATAGCTACCATAGTAGTATAGCTATAGTAGTAGTATAGCTACCATAGTAGCAATAGTAGTAGTATAGCTACTATAGTAGTATAGCTACTATAGTAGTATAGCTACTATAGTAGTATAGCTGATGATGATAGCTAGCTAGTTATAGTAGTAGTATAGCTACCATAGTAGCAATAGTAGTAGTATAGCTACTATAGTAGTATAGCTACCATAGTAGTATAGTTACTATAGTAGTATAGCTACTATAGTAGTATAGCTACTATAGCTACTATAGTAGTATAGCTACTATAGTAGCAATAGTAGTAGTATAGCTACTATAGTAGCAATAGTAGTAGTATAGCTACTATAGTAGCAATAGTAGTAGTATAGCTACTATAGTAGTATAGCTACTATAGTAGTATAGCTACTATAGTAGTATAGCTACTATAGTAGTAGTAGTATAGCTACTATAGATATAAAACATAAAAACTTAATAATAATTGTAAAATATAAGTAACTAAGCTAAATGTAGCAAATTAATATAAGAAATGTTAAATTTAAATATTAATTTCGAGCAATTTAGAAAACTAACAATACTACAGAAATAACTAAAAAAAAATTAGTATATTGTAGCTGCAAGAATAGCTACTATTTAGTATGGATACATAGTATTATAACTGTATAATAACCTATATCAACTTGTAAGTTATAAAAAATGTTTACAATATTTTTAATTCACTTAAAAGTAGGCTATAAATTCTACGGAAATATTGAGAGTTTAGAAGCTAAGCTGATGCTGTGATTAGCGGCTTTAACTGGTCAGTATTCGGTGTGTAATTGAAAGTTATTGGAAATAAAGTTACATAAATGCCAGAAAATATCCTATAAATAAAAAAAAATAAAATAAATTAAAATTAAATAAATTAAAATTAAATAAATTAAAATAAAATAAATTAAAATATAAAAACAACAAAAAAAAATTATACAGACTGTATATAAATAAATGTTGAAACTAAAAATAAAAAATCAAAAATAAATTTTTTTATTTCATTCGTTAGGAGACATTGGACAGGCAAAATAAATGAGTGAATAATAACAAAAAAAAGAAGAGGAAAATATAGTAAATGAGCCCTAAACGAATTGTATTGTCATGATTATCATTAACAAAGGCCTCCGCCTTCTTTCCTTCTCTTCCTATTTAAATCCAAAACTATGTGGTGTGTATGTGTGTGTGTGCAATAATAAAATTATTTTGTTTTTGTGCTTATTACCAGTGGTATTATACCGTTAAACACAATATGCCGTTCATTATAGTTCTCTTTAACGGAAAACTACAACAACAACAGAAATCTTGGTGGCCTCTTAGGGCGTTGTTGTCGTTTTCTTCGTTTTTTTTTTTCATTTTGGCTTTATTAATGGTCACATACTTGAAATATATTGAAAGAAAGAAAGACAGACAGAGAGGAAATACGAAAGAGAGAAAGAGAGAGAAGAGGAGAGCTAGAGGAGAGGAAAAGCGGTACGTACATTTAAGAAAACAAGGATTTATCAATACTTAAATAAGTCTTACTGCTGGTATATGCTGCCTAAAAAAAAAAAACAACGACAACAGCAACAGCAGAGAGGGTGAGAGCGGGAGAGTGAGTAATAGGGAATGATGGCAGAGGAGGAGATCCTCTCTCTATAAGTGTTATTCTAAGATTTATAGCCCCAGTATTTTGTGTTCATTTATTACTGGGCTCTTAAATACTTACATACACACATACACACACAACACAGTGTCATTTGTTTGTACGTTTTTATTTCTTCTTTTTCTTGTTCTCTTTCATTTTGTATTTGTATTTGTAATAGTATAATGATGTGTTCCTTTTTCATTTATTTATTTTTCTTGTCCTGTTTTGTTGTTATTGTACGTTTTTAAATTATGGATTTTTTACGTTTTACTTTTAACACTGCATGTACAACACACTGTACAATACACACACACTCTGTATACAATGTATGATGTTGTGTGGTGTGGTGTGTTGTAACATCATGTGTATGAGTGTTGTGTGGTGGTGGATATTTGTTTCAAGTGTATTAAATAATTTGCCATGCTAAACACGTTTTTTGTTTGTTTGTTTACTTAAGTGTATGTATGTGTGTGTTTTAATAATCTCGTTTTCTTTATTTAAGAGCGCTCTCTCTCTCTCTCTCTCTCTCTCTCTCTTACTCTCTCGTATAGTGTATGATTACAACACTGTATTATTACAGTACGTATGTTATTTAAAAGGAATAAGGACAGGGACAGTTTGTTAAGACACAATTTTTCTAGGTTATGATGTTTGTTAAACAATAAACAAAATATGCGATTTCTTAATGGCATTTTAATTTAATTTTGTAATGAAACAAGGAAATGAAAATAAAAAAATTTTATGCTGTTTGGTACAATATTGACAATATTTAAAATATTTTTTTATGTCCCTATATAAAGCACGTGCAGTCCTTGCGCTGACCAACTTCTTGCTCTTCTCTGATTTTGGTGGAACCTAATCAATGCAGGGATTGCGTTCACTTTGCGTGCTCAAGTAAGTTTGGGATATCAGAGCTACCACTCCGACCTAACCTAACGTAACCTATATAAAGCAACTGGTATTCACTTAAAGTCTCCGTAATCTAGAAGGCAGTGCATTAGCTTATTAGACACACATACATACATACAGAATTGGCCATTACAATCCTTCAGTCAGGATTACGACCTAGCTTCTCACACCACTTATGTTGTGTGCGTTAATTTTTATACATGAGTGGTGGGACCTAGTCGACTCCGAACGACAGATTTTTGAGAAGCTTTTCATGACAATTTTTACTCTCAGAGTCTTTGCCACAAATCTGCTGAGAGGAAGTCGCGAAGAAATATTTTTCGTTTTGATGTCTGACCTGGAATACGAACCCGGTCCTTTTGTCTAACAAGCCAACACACTACCCACTAGACCACGGCGACTTATTAGACACAAGCCCGCATTAAACCGCATCTCAGACTTACTAGCGACTTGCTCATAGCAATCTTGTTATAAAAACTCTGAGAGTATAATAAAATTGCAAATTTCTGCAAAAATCTGTTGTTCGCAGTCAACTTTAAACTCTAGATCCCCTAACACAAATAAAATGAACACATACACAACAAGCCAATTGCCCTTATAAATTTCAGAACGTTGCTCGGTGTGTCAACAATGCCAGTCCCCTGCTTAGTAGTTGGTATAGGTACAGCAAAGTGTTTCTTTTTTCTTCTGGAATGCAGGAGATAAGGAGACGCTAAGACTCTTCGTTACTTCCGATAAAAAAAGATTAGGAGACTGTTGATCACTCTCTTTTTGGTTGTCCAAGCCTCTAAAAGGCACCATTGAGATTGTTTCAGGATTTTGCTGCCCACATTAAGTCCTCATCATTCAAAATGACATCTCGTGATACCGCTGGACGATAATGGAAGTAGTGGGCGGTCATTCAAGATGTACTGGTGCTTTGCAAGATCATATTCCCGATTAAGAGACTGAAATTTCTCAACCGGAACATCGATATATAGACTGAAGCACTGAGCATTAACCTCAAGACTGTTCTGAATTTCTTCTAACAAGAGTGGTTAATCAAAGACGGGTTGAGTTTTGGTCAAGGATTAATTAATGGCCATAAATTTAATTGAATTGCTAAATATTTAATTATTTTTAAACAGAATTACTAATATGGGAGATGGTTTAAATAAGAGAGGGTTTCCAATACTGTGTTCTTAACGCTTATCCGCCCCCTGAACGTATGATTAACAATTCAAAAAAGATTTATTAATCATACGCCCCACGTATAAAACAGAATTTGTGATGCTGGATTGCAATTGCATAAAAAAAAGGTTTTTTGTTTCAAAAGGCAATCAATAAAATTGTTTAAAAATTTCTTTTTAATTTTCTTAAAAACTTTTCAACTCTTTTTAAGAAGTTCTTGATTTTTTTCCTAACTTTTTCTCTCTTTATTTTGTTTTTAGAAAAGAATTCTTAACTTTTAAGATATTGAGAAAATTTTTTTGTTGTTGTTGCTAACTGTCTGCCTTTATGTCACTGCAATTTGCCAACGGAATGTTTAAATGCAATTGTACAATCATAAACAACGTTTTTTGTTTATTTTTTTTTTACTAAATTCCTCTCACAAATTTATTGAGGTTTGCCAAGAACGAATAAAAAAAGAAAAATCGAAAAAAAAATGTTGAAAAATTTAGAGCCCCCTTAATAATTTTCAAGTATTATAAAGAAGTAAATGAAAGCAAAAAAAAATCCTTTCTCCCTCTCGCTCTCTCTAACCAGTTATGACTTTCCCTCTTTTCCTCTCAATTTGTAAGCAGCCATGCATAGATTATTTTTGTTTAAACGTATTGTGCATGACTCATGCTGAGTCAATTATTATTTTTTGTTTCTTTTTTTTTTTCTCTTTCATTTTTATTACTCTCCTTATCTATATGGTTGGTTCTCTTTATGGGGTTCGTGTATCACAAGAAGTGTGAGTGTGTATGAGTGTGCATTATTATTGTGTCTCCTTTTTTTAGTTTATTATATGCTAGACAACAAATGTACACACATACACACACACACCAATATTTAATAGTGAATTATGTGTGGAGAGTTTATATTGGAGAGTAAAGGAATGTATGATTATGTGTGTGTATGTGTGTGTTTGTGTATAAAACATATTGTATTTATGACGCGCCCAGGCAAGCACAACACAAAATAATATGCATTTAAACAATAACAACAACAGCAACAACAACAGCATCAGCAACAAAACATGTTTGGATATTATGAAGCTTTAGAACCATAAAAAAAGGAAAAAAATAAGAGAGCCTGAGAGACAGAGAACCAACATCAGAGCCAGAGTCAGAAGCATAGTTACAGAGTGAGAGGGAGTAAAAGTAAAAACTTTCAACGAGTGTCTGCTAATGTGTTGTATTTAAACAAACAATGCAGGGGTGGGTGGCAGTGTCATATCATGGACTTTGTTTCATAATTTTTAATGAAAATCAATCATATTCTCTGAGTGAAATCCTGTGTATCGTTAGAAATATTGAAAGAAAATTAAAAAAAAAAATTGTTTTTTTTTCCTTTCCAGTATTTGGAAAGCTATTAAAATAAAACGACAGCATAGCCCTAAAGCTATTTTTGTATTAAAAAGCTTTAAGTCAAGTTTCCCGGGTATATACAATCAGTGCGACATGTAACCCGCTGCTGCATTAAACGGAATTTTAATGAATAGCTTCACGTCATTCTACTCTATTAAGTCTGAAATAAGTGAAGAAGGGGAAGAAGAATGAGTAGCAGCTTTTTTGAAATCTAAACATGCTTGAACAAACATAGCGTCCTTTGGTAATTACTACATTTAATAATTATGGAGAGAAAAAGAGAATGATGTGGCTTCCACAGAACACCAAATTTGAATCTGTCGGGGCCATTGACTATATTGTACCGCGATATGACTTCTCGATGAAATTCATAACGACCATCCCGGTTAGAGAGGTATGGAGGTATGGTGTTGGGCACCTTGTGAACGATTCCGTCCAAATCTTCTTTGATGGATCCAAGTTGGAGGGAACCGTTGGTGGTGGAATTTTCTAGGAGTCAATAGGTATACATACATAATTGGTCATTACAATCCATCAGTCAGGATTACGACCTAGCTTCTCACACCACTTATGTTGTGTGCGTTAATTTTATACATAAGCGGCGGGACCTACAGTTTAAAGTCGTCTACAAACGACAGATTTTTGAGAAGCTTTTCATGGCAATTTTTACTCACAGAGTCTATGCCAGAAATCTGCTGAGAGGAAGTCGCCGAAGAAATATTTTTCGTTTTGATGTCTGACCTGGGATTCGAAGCGGGCCGTTTGTCTAATAAGCCAACACACTACCCACTAGACCACGGCGACAATAGGTATAGTCAGATTTATAAGGCTACCGGATTACTGCAACGTTTTCCAGGCTGAGGTGTTGGCAATAAAGGTTGCGGTAAAGATTATTTGGGATTCGAACATCTCCAATGGAAACATCACCATACTCTCTTATAGCCAGGCGGCTATCAGGGCGGCTCTGGGCTCCAATGTGATAAACAACAAGATGGTTTACGGCTTTTGGAAACACTAAAACAAGGTGGCAAAGAGATATAATTGCACGCATCATTTGGATTCCGGGACACAACGTAATTCCGGGAAATTACAGAGCGGATAAACTGGCCAGACACGTCATGATATCGAACTCTCCGACGAAGTATTGGAGCCCTTTGGGGACCTACAGGCTTATGATTGATGATGAGATTACGGATCCGGACAACCGCAGGTGGGCGGCTTCGGATAAGGGTAGAGTGGCGCGCATGATCTGACCTCGGCTGTATAGAAGGCACACTGCAAGGCTGCTGCAACTCCAGCGAAGCGTGCTCAGTGCGGTTATTGGAGTCGTCACAGGTCATTGCATTATGGGTGTCCATGGGACACCTTGTGAACGATTTCCGTAAAAGCTGCAGGGACGAAGTGGAGGAAGAGACAGTTCTTCATCTACTGGGAACATGCCGGGCACACTGTGTCAAAGGAGGAAGAAACATTTTGGTGGCTACTACATCGATGATCTGAGTGATTTATTGAACATTGACGTAGGCAATCTGAGTCACTTCATTGTAAGCTCTAGATGGTTCCAGGATTAGGGGATAGTTAGCCCGAACTGTGGTATCACAATGGGCCTTATGAGGCCTAAGTGTGTCCATTTAATACATTGGAGGGGACAGCCAATTATACCTACCTACCTTAGGAATACGAACAGAACTCGCCATAGTTTAGTAGGTAGTGGACGGCGTAAGA
Source organism: Sarcophaga peregrina (assembly GCA_014635995.1). Lineage (NCBI taxonomy): Eukaryota > Metazoa > Arthropoda > Insecta > Diptera > Sarcophagidae > Sarcophaga > Sarcophaga peregrina. The sequence continues at coordinate 104,579,027 of CM025790.1, forward strand.
CGTCAGACAGACACCTCCAACAAAATGAAATTTGAATATTTCCTTGGCGACTTCTCAGTAGGTTAGAGGACGTGCACCTGTCGGTCAAGACAAGCACAGTACCCAGAGGTCGAATTTGACCCATTGTACCAGTAGATTTCTGGCAAAATCCCTGATAGTAAATAAATTTCCCACGAAAAGTTCTTACAAATCATTTAGAATCGAATGTAATCTGTAGGTTCCGCCACTCAGTTATAAACCTAACACACACAACATAAGTGGTGTGAGAGGCTAGGTCGTAATCTTGACTGATTGACCAGTTAAGTAAGGAAGTTTTATAATGAAATTTAAGTTACTAGGACCTCAAGTCTGTTCCTAATGGAATAAACATTCTATCACAATAGATTAGCCCACTTGATGATGCCAAATAACCCATCTAGACGGTTTAAAACAATGTTTTTTCTAAGGAAGGATGACAATTTAAAATTCGTTGCAATAAAGCCTGGCATATAGACTTTAAAATAAAAACCCGTTTTCTTTAATAAAAATTCTTTTGCTCCCCCTTTTTTCTTTTTTGTTGTCTGCTTCTGACAGGTCTGCTGTAGACGTCTCTGCTGTGTATATGACAGTTATTTGAGTGTGTGTGTATGCAGAAGACATGTATGTGAGCGACAAATATGCATAAAAAAAGAGAAACAACGTGTGTTGGAAACGACGTCAAAGAGAAGAGACAACAACAAACAACAACAACAAAGGTATGGAAAACTGTAGCAGAAATGTTGCTTCTAAATATGCCACAACAGAGTCAAGGATATTGCCAACTTTGTGTGTGAAGGAAAGCAAACAAAAAAAAAGGAGATGGAGAAGAAGAAGAAGAAAACGGCAGTTGAAATCTTGTTTTTGTTGTTTTCTTTTTTCTACTTCTCTTAAGGACAACAAAAGACAAATTTTTATGACAAATTTTTGGCAAGTGTGGGTTTCCTTTTTTTTGTATGAATGTTTACATATCCACATGAATGTATGGATGTATGTATGTGTGTATATATGTATGTATGTACATATAATAATAATAATAACATGAAATAGCAACAATAACAACAACACCACATACCAATATGATGAAGAAAAAGTTAAATTGATATATGCAGGCAGGCAGGCAGGCAGGCAGGCAGCAGCCAGTATGGATGCATCATACATAAATAATTTCATTCTTCTTCTTCTATTCTTCATTTTTTTTTTCTGTTTCTTTCTTAGATTTCTTGAGCAAGAAAACTTTGAACAAATTTTTAAGTGGTTTGATGATAAATCACTAAAAAATAATAAAAAAAACAAAAAAAGAAGAAGAAGAGAAATTTCTTTTTTTCTCTTATGGTTTCTAGAAACATTTTAATGCAAGAAATTCTTGGAATTTATTTTCAATTTTTTTTTCTTTTCTTCTTAGAAAGTTTAAAAATGTTTTTTTTGTTAAAATCAATAAGAAACGTATGCTGTTGGGATTTTGCAACAACGACAACCACAAAAAACACTGGCATTCACTGGAAATGATTGTCCTTTCCCCTCTGCGTTTGAGAGATTTCTCGTTTACATGCCCAAGGACTAGGAAAAGTCATAAGTAAGGCATGTCAGAATAAAGCACTTGCTTCCAGTGCCTGTACTATACACCGGTTCTTATTGCCCCTGTTATTCCTGGCATACACTAGTTTCTGTAACTCGTTCAATTCCATTTTCGGTTTTTTCAGCTTCGATCTAACTGCCCGCATACAATCAAGTAGTAAAGAAGACTTCATCTTTTCATCTTAAAATGCTTTTCTAACGTTGACGTATGACGATTAGTAAGTAATTAATCAAATCGAGACTTAAAATTAATCATAAGGCAGGCACGCGTAAAAATTATGGAAAAAAAATTATTTCTTTAAAGAATTTCTCCTGTGCTGTGCTGTGCGACTATCGGGTCCGCCATCTAACGTTTTTTTATCAACTAGTGCTTATTTCGTGAATGGTAACAGATTAGCTCATGACTGATTTGACAGAAAATTAGTTTTAATCCTTCCGTTGAACGAATATGGCGTTTTCCCTTCGCTAAGTGGGTGAATCTGTGATCGACTTATAGAAGATGCCGATTTTGGAAAAAAAAAAAATCATCATCTTTTCATTTGAAACACATTTTGTTCTTGGCGGGTATGTAAACAAGCAAAATTGTCGTATTTGGGGCACAGAAAACCCACACGTTGCCAAAAACAAGTCACTGTTGGGTGCGTATTTTAGTAGAGAGACATAATTGAGCCATTTTTCTTCGAAAATGAGCAAGAAGTGGTCGTTACAGTCAATGGCGATCGTTATCGGGCCATGTTGAATGAATTTTTGTTAACAAAAATTTAAGAGGAGGATATTGGCAACATTTGGTTTCAACAGGACGGCGCTACGTGCCACACTGCACAAGGTACACTCGATGTTTTGCGCCCCTGTTTTTTGATCGCATCGCATTATCAGCCAAAGAGCTGATGTTGTTTGGCCACCTCGGAGCTGAGATTTGACACCGTTGGACTATTATTTGTGGAGTGCCGTCAAAGATAAGTGTTACGCTGGCAAGCCAGAGACAATTGAGGCTTTAAAGGATGCTTCGTGAAGCCATTGGTAAAATACGGCTGCCTACAATTGATAATGTGATTAAAAATTGCACCGATTGTGTAGGCTACTGCATGGCAAGCCGAGATAGCCATTTGAATGAAAAATTATTTTCCCTTATGAACCCAGGCCAGACATCAAAACAAAAAATATTTCTTCGGCGACTTCCTCTCAGCAGATTTCTGGCAAAGACTCTGAGAGTAAAAAAAATTGCCATGAAAAGCTTCTCAAAAATCTGTCGTTCGGATTCGACTTCAAACTGTAGGTCCCCGCCACTCATGTATGAAATTAACGCACACAACATAAGTGGTGTGAGAAGCTAGGTCGTAAACCTGACTGAAGGGTTGTAATGTCCAATTATGTATGTATGTATGTATGTTACGCCGACAAGCCAGAGACAATTGACGCGATTTAAAGGATAATATTCGCGAAGTCATTGGTAAAATACGGCTGCCTACAATCGATAATGTGCTTAAAAATTGCACCGCTTGTGTAGGATACTGCATGGCAAGCCGAGGTAGCCATTTAAATGAAATTATTTTCCCTTAATAATCGAAAGGATTGTACTTTGAAATAAAAAAAAAATTTGAGAGAGCGCCCTGGTAGTCTAGTGGGTAGTGTGCTAGACTATTAGCGTGAGGGTCGTGGGTTCGATTCCCACCAGAGGCTCTGGTCTGTGACACTACACCGAGCATATGGTCGAAGTTACTCAGCTCGTATATGATTATAATATAATTTGAAATTGTATTGTAATTCTTAAATAAATAAATAAAAAAAAATTGAGAAAATATTCAAAAAATAAATCATTTTTTAAAGCATTTTCAAAAAAAAAAAAGTTACTTGGCGTACCCTTTAGAACAGCACTTTACTCTCTGCCAATGGATTAGATTGCCTGCCTTGTTGGTATCATTTTGATTTCCTATTGATTTTCCAATAAATTTAATGACTTTTTCTCCTTCATTCCTTTATATTCCTTTCCTTACTTTACTTCTTCCTTTTTATGTTTTTTTCTTCGCTCTTCCAAGAGAGGGAGGGAGGGAGTGGCAATGGAAGGAGGTGGCAATCTTGTATGATTAATGAATTCAAATGCTTCAAAACAAAACAAATGGTTTCAATAATATTTGCCTTTTATTGTGATTGTTGTTGTTGTTATTGTTCAATTTCATAAAAACTTAATTTAATAACCAGAACCAAACGCCTGATGAATATTAATTTGTCATTCTCTCTCTATCTCTCTCTCTGGAAAAGTAGAGAGGATAAGCTGAGCGAGCTATAACTTTAATAGCCTCATAAAATTCACACACACAATCATTTATTAAATAAACATTCCATCTCTCTTTCGCTCTATCAATATTATAAAAAACAATCCAATAAACGATAATCGAACAGGATGTATGGACCACGGATGCTATGCTTTCCACAAGCGTGTCCAGTTCATTATTCAATGAAATAAAATCTCTAAAAAAAAAAGGAGAAGCCTCTACACAGGATCCTCAACCACAACCAGCTAACGACTGGACAGTTCCAGAAGAGGAGTTCGATAGTTTCCTCCTCATTGCAACATACCCGGACAATAGTCCGGCTGGATCTCGAGATTACATCCCTGATAAGGATCAGGGACTTCATCTTTGTAGGGATCTAATCCCACAGTAACCTGTAGTGAAATCAATAACTAAGTTCAGGCTGGCTTTAGCTAAGTCCAGCAGCAAACCTATTCCGTCACTATCCAGTTACCTACTGGAGATTATGCGAAGCTACTTACGAGATCGTGAGCTTATTTATGATACGAGCTAAGGACGAAGGAGAAAACAGGTTACGTCTGGTGCAGCTCAAGGATCAATTCTTGGCGCTGACCTATGGAACATAACATATGATGATATCTTTAGCATTGAGATGCCAGATGGTGCACATCTAGTTGCATCGGATAGACGAAGATGCTAAAAGGAAGGACAACCAGGCTCGAGGACAGAGGACTCAGACACGCAACGGAGAAAACAAAGTTGATACTTCTTACGAAGAAGTGTATACCGCTGGAAATCGACATCGCGACATGCGACACCACTCTGACGAAGCGGAAAGTGATCAACTATGTTAGGATTTGACTGGACCCTAGACTGACATTCTGGGCTCAGATACAACACGCTGCAACCAAAGCAGCTAAGGTTACCTCCTTACTTAGCGGGCTTATGTCCAATATTGGTGGTCCTATACAGAGCAGACGTAGATTGTTGATGACAATAACGGACTCTATCTTGCTTTAAGGCAGTGAAGTAGTCTAGGCAGAAACATTAAAGGTCGCCTGTTGAAGGAACATTTTATTATCGGTACAACGAACCGCTGCACTTAGAGTGGCATCGGCGTATAGGACGACAGTAAGTCTAAGTCAACAATACTAGTAATTAGTGGTTTAATACCTCTAGATCTACAGGCAAGTGAGCGGAAGAGAGTATGGCAAGCTAAAAACTTGCACGGAGAGACAATAAATGTCGACAACGCCAGAAAGCAAACCATGCAGCAATGGCAAGAGGAATGGAACACTGAGACGAGCGGTAGATGGACGGCAAAACTTCTATCGGCTATTACCCGCTGGATGAAGAGGAAATTTGGTGAGGTTAACAATTATATGACACAACTGTTATCTGGACACGGTTATTTTTGTAAATACCTGTTTTGAAATGGGGAAGATGACACGACCAAATTGAATCTATGATGATGGCATCGATTGATAATGCGGAATACACTTTCTTTCACTGTGGGAGATGGCGATTAGAAAGAAGGTATCTTGAGGCTAAAGTTGGTGCCTGTACTGTCGGGAACTTATGCAATGTGATTCTGAACAACGAGGAAAATTAGAACAGCATTGCCAGCTACGCTGAAGTTTTACTGAAATCGAAGAAAATTGACTTGCAAGAGAGAAGTAGGGTGGATGTCTAAACATCAACATCCCGGATTTAGTTGCGCAATCCGGACACGGTTATGAATGTAAAGGGACCAAATGCCCAGACGGAATCCACTTCGAAGTAATACCACGGTAGTCCTGGAGTGGGCAAAAGGAGTCCAAAAGAGGGGGAGATTTAGTGGGTGAGGGCCCCAATCACGGCGGATGGTGACGACTACTACCTTTATGCTGTGTTTAGGCACATTTACTCTTCCTCAGTGTAAACAAAAATCACTATCTATAGCACCTAGAAAAATAACATCTCGATCCACCCCTTCTCACAAACGCCTCTGCTCTTCCCCGCAAAACCACCCAATGATGAGGCCGCAGAAATGGCTGATTGGGGAATCACTATCTGGTTTGGGTGGGATTATTGATAGGTAAGCAACCCACTCTACACAAATTATGGCCAAAGATGTCCCTAATGAAATCCAATTAGTGGTCCATATATTGCAAATAATTTTAGAACTTGAGAAATTAAAAATGCATTGTGTTAACAAATAGTGTTTGCGTAGGATGAGCGATATTGGGGATAAGTGGGACATGCTTCAAGTATCCCCCCCCCCCTATATATCCAAAGTATCAAGTGTTCTTAAGACGGTGCGTTACTTGTGCCCAAAAATATAGGCAATGAAGCTTATAGTTTTCTTCCAATGAGCAATACAAAGTGTTCTGCATAAATGGGACTTAATCGGATGAAAAATGGGCGTGTAGGGAAAATAAAACTAGTGGGCGAGCTAGCCATCATATCAAGGATTCCAAAAAAGGTTTTTTTTTACAATCGGACGCTGCTTGGGACCAGAGATATGCATAGGCATCGAAGCCTATGTTTTCTTCCAATGAGCAATACAAAGTGTTCTGCTAAAATTGGGACTTAATCGGATGAAAAATGGGCCTCTAGGGAAAATGAAACTTGTGGGCGAGCTAGAGATGATATCAAGGATACCAAAACAGGGTTTTTTTACAATCGGACGCTGCTTGGGACCAGAGATATGCATAGGCATCGAAGCCTATAGTTTTCTTCCAATGAGCAATACAAAGTGTTCTGCATAAATGGGACTTAATCGGATGAAAAATGGGCGTGTAGGGAAAATAAAACTAGTGGGCAAGCTAGGGATGATATCAAGGATTCCAAAACAGGTTTTTTTTTACAATCGGACGTTGCTTGGGACCAGATGGGACTTAATCGGACTAGTGGGCGAGCTAGGGATGATATCAAGGATTCCAAAAAAGGTTTTTTTTTACAATCGGACGCTGCTTGGGACCAGATGGGACTTAATCGGACTAGTGGGCGAGCTAGCCATGATATCAAGGATTCCAAAACAGGTTTTTTTTACAATTGGACGCTGCTTGGGACCAGATGGGACTTAATCGGACTAGTGGGCGAGCTAGGGATGATATCAAGGATTCCAAAAAAGGTTTTTTTTTACAATTGGACGTTGCTTGGGACCAGATGGGACTTAATCGGACTAGTGGGCAAGCTAGCCATGATATCAAGGATTCCAAAACAGGTTTTTTTTACAATCGGACGCTGCTTGGGACTAGAAATATAGGCGACAAACTTAAATGTTGTCTATAAAAGAACAAATAATTTCGTTTTATTACTATTTAGGCCTTCAATAAGGACTATTTAAAGTTGTGTATGTGTGTGTGTGTGTGTGTCTTTTCCATTTCTTTTTCACTACTGATGACACATGATGACAGTTCTCATTGCAATTTCATGTGAAAGTTGAGTTTTTTTCATTTCATTATTCAAAAAATAATTCAATTTTTATAAACGAACGCGCGTATAGCTTTACTAGGAATAACCAGGCTCTATATGTAGAGTCAGTCAGTCAGGGCAAGTGTTACCAACTTTAACACCCAGTTTGGTTTTGTTTTTTTCTACACACAGAGTGTGAGGGAGAGAGAGAGAGATAGATAAAGGACGAGACAAGGGAACAAAAACAAAACAAGAATAATTAAAAAGTATGGAAACACACAACATATTGTGCACCATAACCGAACCGGCAACAAAAATGTTGCCAACAAATATTTTTATTTTGTTTTTATTTTGTTTTTTTCTGTTTGTAAAACCTTCACATTTAAGGTCGCTTTCAATCAAAACAAAAAACAAAACAAAAACAACATTGAAAAGCTTGTTTCTATACGACGAATGGTTTCACACGTTTGCCTACTTGTATGGAAAACACAAACAAAATTAAGCGTTTCTCCATACAAATAAACGTGTGAAGCCATTCTTCAGAAACAGAAACTCAACGAAAGTCACTCACAGTGAATTGGCAACATAATGGAAAAGCAAAGCAAAAGAAAGACAGACAAAAACTGCTGCTGCTGCTCCTGCTGCTGCTATTTTAATGCGAAAATTTAAAAACTTTAAGTCTGCTGCACTTCATCTTTAGTTCAAAAATCAACAGCAACAACCACAACAACAGAAAATCCCGCTCATTTTCTTTTATGAAAGAAATCACTAGACTGTAATTAACCAGAGACGTTTAATACAATTCCAGCCATAAAAACGAATCGTAAACACACCAAAAAAAGGGGGAGAAAAACTAATTTTTTATTGATTTTTAACCCTTTGACGGACACTGACGTCTATAGACCTAATAACAAAGTTTCCGGGGGGAGGTGGACATGACGTGTATACACGTCATAAATTAAGTCTTGCCAAATAACGGAGATACAGCAAGTGTCCCACGGGAAGGTCACCTAAAATTTTGGTGTCCGTCAAAGGGTTAAAAGTTTTTTTTTTCGAAAAAAATTCAACAGGAGCATAGGATAAAAAAAAGTAATTTTTTTTTAAAGCGATACGCCAAATGAAAGACAATTAAACGCTTTTAAAAGAAGAGAAATTTTAACGCTTGAATAACTGCTACAAAATATTGCAATTATGGGATGCTTTAGGGGTGCGGTGATATGGTAAGACGGAGTCTACTGTACTCCCCTTCCCTTTTCCTTCATAGAGTACATACATAATTGGCCTTTACAACCCTTCAGTCAGGATTACGATCTAGCTTCTCACACCACTTATGTTGTGTGCGTTAATTTTATACATGAGTGGCGGGACCTACAGTTTAAAGTCCAAACGACAGATTTTTGAGAAGCTTTTCATGCCAATTTTTACTCTCAGAGTCTTTGCCAGAAATCTGCTGAGAGGAAGTCGCCGAAGAAATATTTTTTCGTTTTGATGTCTGACCTGGGATTCGAACCCGGGCCTTTTGTCTAATAAGCCAACACACTAACCCACTAGACCACGGCGACTTTGAAGACAATTAAACGCTTTATAAAAAAGAGAGAAATTTTAACGCTTTAACAACTGCTACAAAATATTGCAATGATGGGATGCTTTAGGGCTGTGGTGATATGGTGATACGGGGTCTACTGTACTCCCCTTCCCTTTTATCTACATAGAGTATCTCTATAATATATCCTCTCTGAGCCTATTGCCCTGATAAGAATTAGGATGGTGCTCGGTGCCAACGTAGTAGTGCCTCCTTCCTAGCATTTGATTCTTTCTGGGAAACAGTAATACGCCGCAGGTTCTAAGCATGTATTCTGTGATGATTCTCATTCTCATCAACACAGAATCTATATGCTGAAGTTTAATTGGTCAGGGTTGTTTCTCTGTGTTAATTCCATACATGAGTGGCGGAACTTGTATAGTTTAACGTCGATTTCGGACGTCAAATTTTTGTGAAACTTTTCATGGCAATTTTATTTCACACTTAAAAGTTTTTGGCCAGAAATCTGCTGAGAGAGAAAGTCACTGCCAAAGAAATATTTTTGTTCATATTTCGTTTTGCTAAAGATGTCGGAGATCTGGCATTTGAACCTAGGCCTCACACTACATACTAGACTATGGCGACTATCATACATAATTGGTCATTAGAACCCATCAGTCAGGATTATTGAACTAGTTTCTCACACCACTTATGTTGTGTGCGTTAATTTTATACATGAGTGTGGCGGGACCTACAGTTTAAAGTCGACTCCGAACGACAGATTTTTGAGAAGCTTTTCATGGCAATTTTTTACTCTCAGAGTCTTTGCCAGAAATCTGCTGAGAGGAAGTCGCCGAAGAAATACAACAACAACAAGCATGAGGGATAGACAAGTAAGCAAACGCAACAACAAACAATGTAGTCAATACCCGATCAGCTAACATTTTTTTCAATTGCTTTGAGGGGTAGTGCTCAATACGTGAGGCATCACCTTTCGAACTTGTTTGGCTAAAACGAAAGCATCATTGAAGGTGTTACAGGTACCACCAGATGAATAGATTGTGTTCAAATTGTGTAATGAATGGGAAAGAATAATAGAACAGAGAGAGAGAGAAAGAGAGAGACGAACTGTTATGCCTTAAAATAATTATCAAGACCATTGGAATTTAAAAAATGAATAAAACCGGTTTAAGTGATAATTTTCTCCACTTAGTGAGCATTTTTAACTCTTCATTTGCCCTTCAATCAGGCGGCAGTTTGCCTTCCAAAGGCTGTCAAACAAAAAGTAAAATACTTTGCTTGATCGATCAGACAGCTAGATAGCTGTTGACTGGATTAGAGTTGCTATAACTACATATGTATGTACAGTGAACGTCAAAAGAAAGTGTACATTTAAGAGAATACACATTAGAAGATTAGTTTTTAAAATTGAAACAAAAAATATTACAAAAATTTTAAAATATTTTTGCAAAGTTTTATCCTGCACTCTCCTGTAGTTTCTTTTGACGCTCACTGTATATTTAAGGGACGGTATATTAAAAATATTTTGATTTTATTAAACTTTAAAAATTTAACAATTTTTTTTTGTCGTTAGTTTTCTTGCGTATTAAATTTTGTAAATTTGTTTACAACACACGTACGTTTCATGATTAATTAAAATGTTTTGAACACGAAAATTAAATTTTATTAATAATTAAACATACTTCCCAAGCTTCCTACTATTGCTACTAGCTTTCATTTTAAATAAAATTCAAGTTTTAAACACTAAACTCCTAACGAAACTATGGAAATATTTATGAAAACCCCACCAAAAAAAAAATATTTTTTTGCCGATGGTGTGGTTAGAAAAACACAACAGCAGCAGCAGCAGCAGCAGCAGGAGCAGGAGCAAAAGCGACAAACGGCTGCTGTTACTAGCAATAGAGTTGGTGGTTGGTGGCTGGTGTTAAAAGTTTTAAGGCAACACTTTAATAAACAGAAAAAAAAGCAGCTGCTAATGAGTTTCATTGGAACGTGTGACTAGTGGGGGTCGGTCGGTCGGTCAGGTCATTTACATGATGATTGTTTTTTGTTCTAATAATTCCTGCCTCATTATTATGTGTGGCCACCATATGGACAATACAATACACGTTTCTGTAACTCGCCGTATAACTGTTGAGATAATTTCATTTCGTTTAATGGCTTACAAATGAACGCGTACGGGGGCGTTCTGCTGCTGCATGTGCTGCTTGTGCTGTTTGTGCTGCTGCTGCTGCTATTCAATTAAGTTAAGCAAAAAGCAGAATTTAATAGAATGCGACCGAACTGAACTGAACTGAACTGTGAGGTGAACTATATTGTATTGTGTTGTGTTGTATTAGGTTGTGCTGTGTTGTAAACCTAAAAAACTAATTAAATGAACTGAAAAACTAAAACTATTTAATGGAAAACGCAAAAAACAGAAACAAAAAATATTAAAAAAAAAACCAGGAGAGACAAATTGTTTTATAAACTTCTTGCCACTGTTAATGCTGCTTCTGCCTACTCTTCTCTGCCTACACAATATTTTCATTACAGCAGCCATGGCCAGGTCAACATCAGCTGTTGTTTAGGAAATTTTGATGTAAAAATGCCTATAAAATAATTATTTTTTTGGGCTTTTTTTATTGTTGTTGTTGTTTTGTTTTGAATTACTTTTCTCATAAACAATTAAAACTTTAACTTTAACACAAAAGGAGAAAAAGAGAAAAAGGGGAAAGAAATTAAAAATAAAACAATTTGTTCAATTACACTATGGGACAAAATCAAAAACAAAAAATAAATTAAATACACCCGTAGGTGTAGGTTGTGAGTTTTGTTGAGTAGATCTCAAAAATATTTTTGTTTTTTATATCTCTCGAACCCTTCAAACTTGTTTTATTTGACAAAAACTGATTTTTCTTTACTTTACGCACAAATTTCTGGACTACATTACTTACTTAATTGGCCATAACAACCCGATTAACGGATTTCGGCCTGCCGCAACACATCCTTCCAGGCGCCTCTGCTTCTTGCGCGCCTACGCCAATTGGTCACACCAATCGATGGCAGGGCTTCCTCGATTTGGTCCTTCCAACGGATACAAGGTCGTCCTCTTCGTCGACTTCCGCAGATCCCCGAATCAAATACTCGTCTCGCCGGAGCATCCTCCTCCATTCGAACGACATGGCCGAGCCAGCGCAGCCGCTGGATATTAATACGCTGTACAACGTCCATGTCGTTGAGGATCTCACACCGTTGTATCGGATGCGAAAATCATCGCCAACTCGCACTGGACCGAAGATCTTACGTAGGACTTTTCTCTCGAACACTCTCAAGGCAGCTGCATCAGTTCTTAATAGGGTCCATGCTTCTGCGCCATAAAGAAGCACGGGTAGGATGAGCGTCTTGTAGAGTATTAGTTTCGCCTTGCGAGAGAGGTCTCTGCTACTCAATTGCCTATTGAGACCATAATAGCACCTGTTGGCAAGAGTAATCCTGTGCTTGATCTCCAGACTGACATCATTTTCGGTGGTAACGGCGGAGCCAAGGTAAATGAATTCCTTGACTGTCTCAAAAGTATAGTTATCGGCCGTAATTTGAGAATCAATACGACGCACGTCTCTACTTGTCGACAACATATACTTCGTTTTGAACACTCTCCATGACGCAGTTGAAGAGGTCGCATGATAAGGGATCGCCTTGTCTGAAACCTCGCACGGTATTAAAAGGTTCGGGGAGGTCCATTCCTACCTTGACGGAGCTGCAGGAATTGGTCAACGTCATTCTGCATAGCCTTATCAGCTTCGGAGGTATACCGAGCTCAGACATTGCGGCAAAAACACGATCGAAAGCAGCCTTATAGTCGACAAAAAGATAGTGTGTGTCGCACTTGGTTTTAGTGGGCCTTTTCCAGGATTAGGCGCAGTGTGAAGATCTGGTCGATGGTGGACTTGCCAGGTCTGAAGCCGCACTGATAAGGTCCAATCAGTGTTTTGACGAGTGGCTTCAGTCGTTCACACAATACGCCTGTAAGAACCTCTGGACTACATTCCTGACCCGATTTCCAAAATTGAAATCTTGTTGGAAAGGTAAGAGGTGGACGTTTAAAACGGTATACATATATTTAGTATTCAACTTAATATGCTATGAGATTTGATGAGGTAAACTTGGAAAATGCGATTTTTTTTTCATATTTTTTCAAGTTAGTCCTTCATAGCAGAAAAATTTTGCTTAAAAAATATAAAATAAGTGATAACATTCTGAAAGTGTATTGTCTTGTAAAGAGTTTGACAGTACGTTTGATGAAATCGAACATACTTTTCATATAAAAATATATTTTTTTGAATGAATTCTTAGTTTAAAAATTTTCAGAATTTACGACAGTTCTTGATTGTTTATCGGAAAATGTGTCAATTTCACGTTTGAGTGACCACCTGAAGAAGGTGGCCAATGCTTGCGCAAATGAAAATTAGAATATTTGTGAACAAAACACAAACCTTAGTCGACTTCATTTGGTCCCTCAAACGTGAAATAAATAAATAATAATAACTACGGCAATTTTTGCTCGATTTGATCAAATGATGTCTCAATCTCTTTACAAGAGAATAGACTTTAAGAATATTACCACTTATTTCCTATATTTTTTTTTTTTTTTTTATTAAAGTTTGCTACTATGAATGGACAAACTTGAAAAAAAAAAATTAAAAAAATTTCGAATTTTCCAACTTTACCTCATCAAATCTGATAGCATATTAAGTCGAATAATAAATATATGTATACCGTTTTAAAGACCCATCTCACTCCCTTACAAACAAGATTTAAATTTTGGAAATCGGATCAGAAATGTTTGAGTAATCCAGAAATTTCTAAGTTTTTGTGAAATAAAACAAGTTTGGAGGGTTCGGGGAATAAAAAAAAAGCTATTTTTGAGCTCTACTTAACAAACTGAGAGGTTGCCGTGGTCTAGTAGGTAGTGTGTTGGCTTATTAGACGAAAGATCCGAGTTCGAAGAATCCCAGGTCAGACGTCAAAACCAAAATTTGAAAATAATTTTTCGGTGACTTCCTCTCAGCAGATTTCTGGCAAAAACTCTGAGAGTAAAAAAAAAAAATTGCCATGGAATGCTTCTCTAAAAAAAATGTGTCGTTCGGAGTCGACTTTAAACTGTAGGTTCGGTCCCGCCAGTCATGTATAAAATTAGCGCACACAACATAAGTGGTGTGAGAAGCTAGGACGTAGTACAATGGGTCAATTCGACCACCGAGTACTGTACAGAATTGACAAGTACACGTCCTCTAACCTAACCTAACCTAACCTAGAGACCAACTCACCGAAAGAAGTAACTAATCTGGGTTTTAAATTAAGACTACCATTATTTGGCGACCATTTCTCTGTTTGTTTGAGAAAAAAAAAGAGTTGAAAATTTAATTTTTAATTAAAAAAGTATTTAAAACTTTAGGTTTTTTTTACGCACTTTCTTTCTCACTCTGATTCTCTATTTCTCTCTTTTTCTTTTTTTAAAATATATTTTCGAAAATAAAAATAAGAAAACTTTTAACATTCCTAACAAGTTCTCTCTCTCTCCCTCCCTCGCTCCCTCTCTCTCTCTTTTTCTCACTTCAAACACAATAAGAAACACGCACAACAAAAGAAAAACGAAATTTAATTTCTTTTTGTTGCAAAATATTCGCCACAAACTATAGAAGTGAAGTAAAGTAGGTGAGGAGGGCGGTAATGGGGTTAACAATCCAGGGCTAAACACATAAAAATCTTGTAGCTCCTAATGTTACTTGGGAAACTTTTTGTTTTTTATTTTTTGCGTGCCTTGGTTTCTTGTTTTTATTTTTTTCTTTGTGTGTGTAAGAATATCTTGTAACATGTTTGGGTAACTCACTCACTCTGAATTTAGGATTAAAAGTGGCTTAAACATATGCTGTCTTATATCTGTCTGTATGACTGTATGTACGTCTGCATGTCTGTCTGTATGACTGTTTGAAATGGATGCGTGGGAAGGAGGTAGGGAGGGAGTGTAACACAAAAAGTGTAAGTGTAAACGAGGTTTTTTTCTTTTGTTTTTTTCACAACAATTTTTGGTTTTTTTTTTTGGCAACAAAAAAGTTGAAAAAAAAAACTTTACATTACCACACGGTTTAAACTACACATTCACATTCATTTGAAATTGTTTGCGTAATTGTATACGAACTTTTTTTGTGTGTGTCTTCTGATGATTGACATTAATTATGGATTAAATTTTCAAAAATAGAAACCAGCAGCTGCCACTAGTTTAAGTAAATTACTAGATGACCGCACCGTTAGTTGTCATTTTTGTAACATAAAATGAAAAAAATTAATAGAAATTTTATTAAAATTATAAAAATATTAAAAATCATAATTTCATCATACATATTTACATACATACATATATACTCGTACATATGTTTAAATGCCTTTATAATACTTCTTTGAATACAATGTTAGTGGTAATGAAATGATCTCTCGTTAACTTTTTCCTCTACGAATCCTTAATAGAAACAAAAAGCACGTATAACTGCCCATGTGAAAAGACCAGTTCTGGTAAATGCAATCCTACCTTTTGAAGGGTATGACCTTGTGCTTTGTTTATCGTCATAGCAAAAGCATCTTTCACAGGGAATTGTTTTCGTGTCATTCGCAAAGGCCTAGTTGGATCAGAAGGTGTAAGCTTGATTCGGGGTATGAATACAGTTTTATCGGTATGAATAGCTCCTATGATGTGCTCTCCCAAGTTTGTTACGATTAGTCTGGTACCATTTATTAACCCGTATTACTACACTTCATAAAACAAACAATGCCATGACAATAACGACATTACCAAAATGGCTTTTAAAACTTTATATATTATTATGTGGAATAGCATTACAATTAAGCGACCCTGTTTATAGCACTTGATCTAAAACTACTGCAAAGTATTCTCAAAACAACTTAATATACCTATTATATATAACTGACTTAGTAATAAACGGCATTATAGTAAATAGCAGTATTGCCAGAATGGATTTTAATACATACTATATTATGTAGAACTGCATTACTATTAAGCGACCCTGTATTAGCACACTTGAACAAAAACATATAATCACAATGACAACAGTATTATCATGCAGTTCTATATAAAATATAATTTTTATCAATGAAAATATTAATTTTTCAATTTCTAATTATTTTTTGCCATTAGTGTTCGATATAAGCTTTAAAATGAGATATCATTCATTAAATTTGATGCGGTGGTATGGGAGATATTTGCAACCGACAATAAAAAAGTGCTTTAGAAATAATATATATGATTATTAATTTCTTTTAAAATTTCATAGTATTTTTAATAAATTTAAATAAATTTTAAATTAATATTTATAGCGTATTAAAGAATGTATAGCGTAGCGTATATGTACTTAGTTTTAATTCTTTTAAATTAAAATGAAAAGTTTGTAAACCCAAAAGAAAGTCTCCCCTCCCTTAGGGTTTAACTTGTTTAAAACACCTGCTAAAACTTCATTAAATATTCAACGTTTTACAAAATTTCAAAAATGTTCTCTTCAATGAAAATGACTTTAAATTTTTAGATAATAAAAGGAAAACGGAAATTTTATTACTTTTTTTACTTGCGTTTTTAAATTATGTAAATGCCAAGAACTTGAAAAAAGAAAAATAAAAAACCAGAAATCTCTTTGAAAGTTAACTTAACTTTTTAAAAAATCTTTAGAAATTCAATAAAATTTCAATTAATTTAAAAAAGTTTAACTTTAATTGAAAAGAAAACACTTTAAATCTTTATATAATAAAACAAAAAGAAAAAACATTTTTGTCTTGCCATTATTTAATTCATTTAAAATTTTTAGGGAAATTAAAAAAAAGGGAATAATAACACAGAGCGACAGTGAAACTACACCCCGAGTATTTACATAGTCCACGTTGTTCAGTTTGTTAGGTTAGGTTAGGCTAGAGGACGTGTACTTGTCAATTCTGACAAGTGCAGTACTCGGTGGATGAATTGACCCATTGCACAACGTCCTAGCTTCTCACACCACTTATGTTGTGTGCGTTCATTTTATACATGAGTGGCGGGACTGGGACCTACAGTTTAAAGTCGACTCCAAACGACAGATTTTTTTGAGAAGCATTCCATGGCAATTTTATTTGCTCTCAGAGTTTTTGCCAGAAATCTGCTGAGAGGAAGTCACCGAAAAATTATTTTCGTTTTGATGTCTGACCTGGGATTCGAACTCGGGTCTTTCGTCTAATAAGCCAACACACTACCTATTAGACCACGGCGACTTAAAAACTTGATCTCTAAGCAGAGAGTAAAATAAAATTGCTATGAAAAGTTTCTGAAATAAAATTTGTCGTTCCGCAGTTCCCCGCTGCAGACACAACGTAGGTGATGTGATGTAAAGCTAGGTTATAATCGATCCTAAATGCGTTGTAATAATCAATTAAAAAAGTAAATATGGGACTTAGGTTTTCCCCTTAACCCCTTATGATAAGGTCCCACACAGTAATTTTGTTCTTCTGTTTTATTTCTAATTTAATTTTGTTATTTAACAGAGCTCTGTTAACTAACATGGTTTATGTCTAAGGTTATAGATTTCAGATCTATAAATCTATCCTAATATAAATTATAAATCTTTCTGTTAGTCTGTTTGTTTGTTAGCCAATCACGCCTGAACGCTTGGACCGATTTTCTTCAAATTTGGGATATAGATCGGACTTTTGTCCGTGGAGGTTATATGCTATAAATCTTTTTAAAATTTTTACCAAAAGGGGAGAAAAAATGGGAAAAAATGGTAATAGGTAATTTTTTACGATTTAGCTAAGTTAAGTTTCCCAAATAGCTTTTAAAGGTATTCCGTTTCTAAAGTAGAACCAAAAGGGGGAAAGGGGGTGAAAATGGGCAAATTGAGTGCAGGTTATCCTAATCCTAATATATATTATAAATCTTCCTGTAAGTCTGTTTTTTTTTGTTTTGTTAGCTAATCACGCCTGAAAATCTACACCGATTTCTTGAAATTTGTCGGTGCAGGTTATAGGCTACAAATATTTTCAAAATTATAACCAAAACGGGAGAAAAAATGGGCAAAAATTAATACTTTAATGCATAAACGCTGTAATTTATGTGTTTTAAAACTATTTTTTTACGATTTAGTATGGTTAAGTTAGTTTCCCAAATAGCTATTGGAGGTGTTCCGTTTCTAAAGTTGAACCAAAGGGGTCCAAAAAGGAGGAAAGGGGCCAAAAACGGGCAAATTAAGTGCATACCGAATCATATCTGAACGCTTGAACCAATTTTCTTGAAATTTGGGATATTGATCGAGTTTTTATCGGTGCAGGTTATAGGCTATAAATCTTTTAAAAATTTTAATCCAAAGGGAAAAAAATGGGACAAAGGGAGCAAAAAGGCCAAAAATTAGTACTTTATGCATAAATGCAGTATTTTATGGGTTTTAAAGGTATTTTTTCCCAAATAGCTATTGGAGGTGTCCCGTTTCTAAAGTTGAACCAAAGGGGTCCAAAATGGGAAAAAGGGGCGAAAAACGGGCAAATTGCATGCATTTATATTTAGGACTTAGAGTATTAAAAAAACTGAGTTGTTTGATAAACCGGTTTCCCAATAATTTGAAAAATTGCATTTTTAAGAAGCCGGTTTTTTATTTATTGTTATTTTTATAACCCGCGCAACACCGGGTACAACCTGCTAGTTTTTTTTATTATAATTTAATTGACAATTTCCTGTCGATTTTGATCATTTAACGTTTTTTCCTTTCATTTTCTTGTTTTTTTTTTTAACTTATTTAAGCTGTTGAGGTGGATGCAATTAAACAAAATTTAACATTTTTTTTTGTAAAGCATAATACCTAAAATATTGTCGATATTAAATCTCTGTAATAAATGTTTTAATTTTTTATTTTTTTCTATCTTTTTGGTGTTCTTTTTCAAACAGTAATTAATTTTATTTAAAAAAAAAAAACAGAAAATGACAAAGAAATTAAGTACTTAGATTGGAAAAAAATTAAATCTCTGTTTTTTGTCTTTGTCGTACAGCCAACTTATTTTATTGACTACAAAAAAGGAATTAAAAATAGAAATTAATTTGGCTTTTAAGCATTAAAAATATGTTTAGAGTTGGACAGAGCGAGACAGAGAGAGAGAGTGAGAGAGAAACTCAATATTGTAGTATGAACACTTAATTAACCGCATTTGAAAAGTATTGTAATATTGAAATCTCTTTGTAATTTATAACAATAAACACAACCACAAAACTTTATTTATTTCAATGATTTAAAATTAAAAAAAAAAACATATTTTTGCACATACATACATACATACATATATGTACATACATATGTATATATGTACATAAATACATACATAAATATCTGTATGTAGATATAAATCAGTTTGATAATGCATTTTAAATAGATTTAACGAAGAAAAAAAAATTAAAATTGACTTCAACAAGCAGCAGCAGCGGAAGCAGCATAATTTGTGTTTAATTTTATAACAATTAATGCAAAATAACAACAACAACAAAAAGCATACGGAATAAATTAAATTGAGAAATTAAATATTCAAACAAAATTTAATTGAAAAAACGAAAAACAGAAAACAGAAAACAAAAAAAAAAAACAGGATAACAATTTGAAAATTTTAGAAATTATTTCGACGCGTATTACAGGAGCCGCTTGCTGCATCAGCGCATCAGCGGCTGATGTCATGTAAATACGACAAATACTCACAGCATTCGAAATATATTTGATTCATACGCCTATACTCATTCTGATTCATAAATTTAGAAAAATACTCGTAATATGTACTTATAAATGATTCGAGTGATTGGAATCATTCATCAAAATTTACAGCCTTTGTTGTTACATTGCTTGCTGCATCACAGCGGCTGATATCATGTAAATACGGCAAATACTCACAGCATTCGAAATATATTTGATTCATACGCCTATACTCATTCTGATTCATAAATTTAGAAAAATACTCGTAATATGTACTTATAAATGATTCGAGTGATTCGAATCATTCATCAAAATTTACAGCCTTTGTTGTTGTTGCATTGCTTGCTGCATCACAGCGGCTGATGTCATGTAAATACGGCAAATACGGCCTATTAGTCAACATAGGCTAATACCGCCCGCCGTACATACACTACAATCATTTATTAGTTGACTTGCACCGTCGCGAAATGTTGCGCAGTGTGTGTACATGCAGCAACACAAACATGTTGTGTGATCGTATCCTCCCCTCAATTATACAACAAAGTGGATTAAAATCAAAGCAACTAAACGTTGGTGGCTATCAGAGATCAGAAATGAATCGTCTTTCCGCTACTCATAAGCACGTATGCGATTTTAAGTATGAGTGAATCAACAGAATTGAAATTCAACTACTCTGATTCATTCATACTCGCTACAACTTTGATTTATAAGTATAAGTAGAGATGCCAACGATACTCACATAAGTAGTCATGCAGTTTTGAATATGAGTGACTCAACTGTATTGAAATTCATCTGCTCTGATTCATTCATACTCGCTACAATATTGATTTATATGTATAAGTACCAATGAGTATGAGTACAACGTTGACATCAAACTCACAACATTCGAAATATGTTTGATTCATACGCCTACTCATTCAGATTCATAAATTTAGAAAATTACTTATAAATGATTCGAGTGATTGGAATCATTTAGCAAAACTTACAGCCTTTGTTGTTGTTGCATATACAAACAAAGAAGAAAGGAAATACAAAGTCAGCAAAGAAAGCCAACACACAACATTATTGTGAGTATTGTAGTGTTTGTACGCGAATCATACTTATTCTGTGCTTCGTGTAAATGTTAAGTAGCGGTGAGTCGAAATCAACAACATCATGCGTATTGTTAAGTGTGAGCACGATGAGTATTTCAATCTTTGAATATGAGTAGTGTGAGTATGATAATAAAATAAGTATGAATGCGTATAAGTAGCAGAAATTATAAGTATGACTCGCATTTACTCATCGTTTTGAATACTCTTTGCTGATCTCTGGTGGCTACTTAGGAATCTATACATAGGCCAGATCTGTGGAACATGACATACGATCGATAAAATCCTCAGTTTAGAGGTTAGTCATTACAATTTTTTAGTTAGTATTAGGACCTAGTTTAAGAAAATATCCAGTTGGTGTGGATCATCACTTTTGTGATGCAGTTTAAACAATTTTTGAGAACTATTTTTACAAGTTCATATATTGCAAAGTTTTCCCTAAATAAATGACACTTCAAATAAAAGTTATTTCACAGCAAAGAACAGCAATGAGTATTCGAAACGATGGGTAGATTCGAGTCATATTTGTACTTTCAAATACTTGTAGGCATTCATACTTATTTGAATATCATATTCACACGAAGTACTCATCGTACTTATACTTAACAAAACGCACGATGTTGTTGATTTCGACTCTCCATGACTCAAAGCACAAAATAAGTATTCGCGTACGAACACTGCAATACTCACAAGAATGTTGTGTGTTGGCTTTGTTTGCTGTTTTTGTGTTGTATAAGCAACAACAACAAACGCTGTAAATTTTGATGAATGATTCGAATCACTCGAATCATTCATAAGTATTATAAGTATTTTTCCAAATTCATGAATCTGAATGAGTAGGCGTATGAATCAAACATATTTCGAATGTTATGAGTTTGATGTCAACGTTGTGCTCTCATACTCATTGCAACCAGTACTTATAAATCAATATTGTGGCGAGTATGAATGAATCAGAGTAGTTGAATTTCAATTCTGTTGACTCACTCATACTCAAAATTACATGAGTACTTATGAGTAAAGAAAAAACGTTTCATTTCTAATCTCTGTTTCACAGCTGGACAGCCAATGTGGCAAGGCTTGGTTTGTGAAACCTGTAAATGGCTAACCCTATCACAATATAGATTCTAGTTTATTATGTGAGTTAACACTATCTTGTCCTGTAATTGCTAAGATTTTTTTTTTTTTCTGTTTTGATTTCAAAACAATTTCATTTCACTTTACAACACTAAACAATGAAAGCAAAAGAAAAAGAAGATGAAGAAGAGAAAAAAATGTGTATTGAGCACACGCACACGCACATGTTTTAGTTTTTAGTTTCTATTTTTTTGTTTTTAGAATTTGATTGGATTTTGTTGTAACGTTTAACCAATTGACAGGTTTTTTTTTTCCAATTTTCTCTTCGTTTTTTGTTGTTTCCTGCAATTTCTATATGACCCTAGTCCTTTCTCGTTGTGTGAATACAGCTGATGTTTGCTTGTGTTGAAAGTTTAAAATATTTTTCCAAATATACTCGTACATACATACATACATACACAAGTGTTTAAGGAATAAAGTGATGGAGAGAGAGAAAGGTGGGGGAGGGGGGAGGAGTGTGGAAGAGATAGTATTTAATAGCAAAAGATGAAAAAATAAACGGAATTTTAATTGATTTGCAGTGTACATGTGTAAAGTAAGAGAGAGAGAGAGAGAGAGTGTGTGTGTGTATGTAAAATATGAATCCAAATGCACAGATGTTGTATGTGTGGTAGGGTATGCTGCATAAAATTTTGTTGTTGTCATTTATTATTTCCTTATTTGCTCATCACTCCTTTCTCTCTTGCTTGTACACTCTCTCTCTCTCTCTCTTGAACTCTTTTTGTTTGTTGTTGTTGTTGTTGCTGTTGCCTGTTATTTAATTGGCATTTAAATTGTATGTTACAACAATCAAGTCATACGAGCGAGCATATATTTTCAATGTTTTTTTTTTGCAATTTTATTTCTTGTGCCGTAATACTGTTACTTTAACTGTTAATTTTCCAAAACGGAAATTATTTGTCCTGATAATATGATTAAAGAAGCAATGAAATAAAAATAAAAACAAAAACATCCAGAAAATAAGGAACAAAAATTCAAAGAACGCCCTTCTCTGCCCTTGTTAAGTTATAACCTCACACTCTCTCATTCTCTATTCCCATGTTTTTAATTTTATTACTGTGTGTGTACAAAAAGTATGGTAACGATGATGATGCTGATGACGACGCTGTTGACGCTGTTGATGCTGAATGCTGCTGCTAATGTTGTCAAGTTGGGTGTAGAAAGGTAATACCGTGTGATGTGCGATGTGGTAATGCGTTGGCGTTGGTGGTGCTTGGTGCTGGTGCTGGTGCTGGTGCTCTGACTGTTTAATTTGCATTAATTAAGCCAGTTTATGATGACAATGTTTCAAAAATAATTTATTTTAATTGAATTATTTACGAAAATTAAACTCTTCATAATTGTTTTATTACAGAACAAAAACAAAAAAAAAAAGGGAATTTTAAATGAAAAACATAGTTGCACGCCAGAAAGAGACAACGATAGAAGAGAGAGATACAGAGAGAGAGAGAGAGAGAAAGTTATAAAATAATTTCATTAGGAAATGTTTTCGAAGTATTTAGAGTTTCAGATTTAAATGAAATTGAATTAATCATACGCCCTAGCTTGTTCTATAGCCCTTGTAAAGCTCAATCATAGACTGGAGGTACACACTGCAAGACTTAATAGAATAATTTTGGAATTGAAAACGTGGAGATAAGGTTCACTTAAAAAAAAAAGAAAACAAAAGTCGATTAGAATTATTCGATTCACTTGTAAGGGATATAACAGAACGGGCGGCCAAATCTCAATTCTGTAGGACTGAAACTAATGAACTAAGAATATGAGAACTATTTTAGGAGTTCCGTTTGGACATAGGATTATCACATAGAATTATCAAATAACTCTAAATTCTGTTAGCTCTAGTATGTGAAATACAGAGGAAATCTTTAGAGAGAAAATTTATTTATGGAAGCCATGATCAATCACTAATTGTTGTTGTTTTCGCCTTGTGCATTTCACCCGCTGATTTCCTAAACATACGCCAGTAGTTACTTATTGGCCGAGAGGGGACGATGACAGTTCACTTATGCGAACGATGGCGCCGATTTTGTATGGTCAGCCAGCCAAGTCATTATGAAAAGCTGCAAAGTGGATGCCATCGCAAAAGTGTTAATTGATAGCTGTAAGGCCGACTGATATTCGGCTTTGTTTGCAATTGAAGACGCCACTCAACAAAAGTTGCTTTGCCTATATCGCCTAAACAGTTTCACATTTCTGAGAATCAAGTTTAGGTAATTTGACGAGCCTGTTGAATTCTTTTGCATAGCTATGAAAAACGTCATATCTGGACCTATAATCGCTCTAAAGTTGGAAATGCGCAAAGTATACCAAAGTATTTTCCTTCTCCCTCAGCTGCAACATCAAGTTTTTTCTTGTTAACAATCGGTTTTTTTCAAGACCATCGAATAAATTACAGAAAGAGAGATAAAATTTAATTCTAGAACTTAATTCAAGTATTTACTGAAGGGTTCTTTTCGGAACAACTATAGCTATGATTGCTACGTATAATGTAGACAAAATTCTGGGGGAAAAAATTGGCAATAAAAATGTCTGCTGCAATAAAGCAGCCATGATATCTGTCGCTCAGAGAACACCAAAGCTAAGATTGTCTAAGAATCCCTGAATGCATTAAATCTTAAGTTAGGGAGACATAATATTGACCAGATGCCATCTTAACAACCTTATTTTACTTCTAATGGGACTCTGCAGTACCTTTTAAACAACTTCTGCAGGAGTTGTAGCGAAGAACCTGCAAAAGAAGAAAAATTCTTGTTCACCCACAGTCATTTATTGAGAGAACAATTTCACAAAACTCACAAAATGGTTGAAAGATGCCAACCACAGATCAGTAATGAATCGTTTTTTCGGTACTCATAGGTACTCATGCAATTTTGAGTATGACGGACTCAGTTGTATTGAAATTCAACTACTCTGACTCATTCGTACTCAGTACAACATCGATTTATAAGTACTGGTTGCAATGATTATGAGAGTACAACGTTGACATCAAACTCACAATATTCGAAATATGTTTGATTCATACACCTACTCATTCAGATTCATAAATTTGGAAAAATACTTTTAATATGTACTTATAAATGATTCGAGTGATTCGAAATTCACAGCCTTAGTTGTTGTTGCATTTACAAACAAAGAAGAAAGAAAAATACAAAGTCAGCAAACAAAGCCAACACACAAACTTCTTCTGAGTATTGTGGTATTCGTACTCGAATCATACTTATTTTGTGCTTCGTGTATTTATTCAATCATGGAGAGTCCAAAATAAACAACATCGCGCGTATTGTTAAGTATGAGTATAAAGAGTACTTTATACTTAGTATGAGTATCATATCAAAATAAGTATGAATGTGTATAAGTATGACTCGAATCTATTCATCGTTTTGAATACTTATTGCTGATATCTGATGCCAACCTTATTGGCTTACTTAATTAGTCATTACAACCCTTTAGACAGGCTTACAACCTAGCTTCTCACACCAGTCATGTTGTGTGTGAGTGTTAATTTTTGCAATTATTTTCTATTGAGTTTTCCCATTAAAAATAAAGTTGCCTCTGCCATATTTACTTTGCAAGTCTGGCTGCCTGGATATCTTTTCCTATTTAATAAAGTTTTTAAAAATTCAGTTGGGACGTGGAAGTTGGAGAAGTGAAGGGAAGACGTAAATTTCCAAAAATTTCATTCCAAAAGGAAAACACACCACACCAGCCTTATATGGCAGCCAGCTGCCATGGCAAGACCATCTGCTGCTGCTACACAACGAAAATTGAAAAGACGTTAGAAGCATAAAGAGGAGAATCGTTAAAGTATTCTTGTAGAGAAAAGATGTTGTGTTGTTGCTTTGTTTGTCTTGCATTCTTTGTAAACCGTTATTATGTTGCATGTTAATTAAGTGTAATAATCATGTCAGCATAATAAACAACAACAACAACAATAACAAAAAAGTGATGCAATTTAGCATAAAATTTAATAAAGTTTTCAGGTATTTCAGGTAAACAAACAAGAAACGAATAAAAAAAGTGTTGGTTGTCTAAAAAAAATCTAATTATTATTTATTTAAAATCAAAATTGTTTTGTTCTTGTTCTTTTTGTTGTTGTATTTAATTTATACCGTTATATTTAATACCTTTAGGTTACAAACCAATGACCTCCTCCTCCGTGTCGTTGCTTGGTTGTTTATTCATCCAGTACGTTTTCGTTAAATGAGAAGATAAATTTAAAATGTACTCTCTTCCCTTCCCTTCCCTTCTCTCCTCTTACTTTTTTACTGTTTTTTTAGTGCAACAACAACAATTTGAATGTTAAACTGTAATGGTAGAAAATATTTGTTGAATATTGTTTGTAACACAAAGCAAGGAGAGAAAGAGCGAGAAAAAACAAGAGCAATCACGAGAGAGAGAGAGAGAGAGAGCGATAAGCAAAATAAAATGAACATTAAACGGGTTTTCTCTATCTTTAGCTGCTCCCTCATCATTATACTTGAAACTACACAAGTACTGTGTATGATAAACAACATTAACAGCAACAACCAACAACGACAAAAACAACGACAGCATAGCATGCTTAACATAATACTTTTCTTCTGGCTCTTTAAATAATATTTCAAAACTCTCATCATTATTATCATCATCGTGGCAGCAGCAGCAGCTCATTTGCAACAAAAGCAACAACAATTACAAAACAAATACAAATACAAAGAAAAAACAACAAGAATTTATTCAAATAACAGAAGAAAGAGAAGGGTAAATAAAGGTAAAACTACAGTTGTAATGAAATATTTAGCACCCAAAAGTATGCAACAATTTTTTGTAAAATTATAAAAAAAAATACAGCCTAGAATAACAAAAATTAATTTTTAAATAGAATTTTAATCTTTATAAGACTTTAGAGAATTTTTAGACTTTAATTCTTAATAAAAATAGAAAAGATTAGAAACAATAATCAATCAAAATTCAAAAAGATCTAGAAGTTGACACAAATAAATGGAAATAAATCAAGTATAAATACAGATACATAGTGCCACTGCCTTTGGCATCTTTCTTGTAAAAGAACAACTGCGTAATAAAATTGGATTTATCTCTACATTTCTCCTATGGTACATTGGCAGCAACAATTAACCTTAAACTATGCTACAGTTTTAAGTAACATTTCACAAATATTGTACAAGAGAGAGAGATGCCATTTTATTTTATTATCTTTTTACCTACATTATTACCCCTGTCAAATTCAAATACAGAGAATAACGTCAAAACTTTGTCCGTAATGAGCGAGCAGAACACGTTATCGATGTTGTTGATAATAATAATGATGATGATAACGATGATGCTGATTATGATGACACTGATGAGCTTTAGTTTTGTAATGAAATGCTTCAGCTTCAGCTTACATTTTAATTTTAAATAAACTTTTTAAAGGTAAAAATTTTGTCGACCCTCTTAACATTTCATTTCGTTTCGTTTCGTTTACTTGTTGTTGGCAAATTATCTGTCCCGTTGGTTTTTTTCTGTTTCTTTTTTATCTCTTCGTTTCTTTATAAATAAAATGTTCAAGCATTGCTTTTTAAATATTTAAAAAAAAAGAAAAACAAGAGAAAAACTTGGCCAATATTTGTTCACTTTTTGTATTTAAACAACATCCTCCTCCACCTCTACTCTATGCAATGCTTTTGCCTTTAAATTCTGTTTGATTTGCGCTTATTTTAGCTAAACAAGTCTCTGTCAGAAAAAAGAGAAACACGAAAAAAATTTTCAATTTTTTTTTTGTGGAAACTTCTGGAAAAACATGAAAAAGAAAACAATTTCAAGAAAAATTTTCAACGGAACGATAAAAAAAACTACAACAGAGTTTCAATATAATCAACTTTAATTGGTTAAATTAACCCTTAAAATATGCAGCATTTTTTTGTATTTTTGTTCATATTCAAACGCCGTTGAGGTAAGGCTGTTATCTGATAAATATCTTTCATCTGAAGTGTACACGTTGCCAAAAATATGGCTTTTGTGAGAGAAATCATAGCGGTTAGAGATTACACGCCGTTCTCAACAACTGAACACTGTCTTAAGACCTCTTGTACTACATTTTGTGTTTGGATTTTGCATTTCCATTCATCGAAAAAATATTCATACACGAATTAAAGCAGACGGACCACACACAAGGTTGCAGATATTTTGATTCGATGTTAGGAGTCCATAACCGATTGTGGAAATGCAATCGCCAAAATCAAATTTCTGGAAGGCGCTACCACATAATTTGCCAACGCTATGGCCGTGCAAACAGTGTGTAGTTTCAACAAGCCATACAAACACTACCAATTGCGACTTTTATACCATAAAAGTTTCTAGAAAGAATAATTTTAATCGCCAAAATTGTGAAATTTGACGCAAATATACCATTTTGTGGTGCTAGCACCAAAGATCATATCTACTCACATGTAATCTCTTAACGTTGGAGCATTTAAAAACCAATAATTCTCATGTTTTCTCAGAAATACCGTCTAAAATATCGAAAAGTGTTTAAAAACTACTGAAAATGATCAACTGCTGCCGTCAATGCCGGATTACATTGAAATCATTGCCTTGTAAGCGTGGTTTTTGTTTAGCTTTACTTTGGAGGCCCTTAAATTGTGAAATCCTTCGTTTTTATGTTTTTCAAAATTCCGAAAAAAAAAGTTATGCTTATAGTTTTTGTTACATTTAAACTATTCGCCCCTAAAATATCGAAAAGCGTTCAAAAACTACTGAAAATGATCAACTGCTGCACAATGCCGATACAGAGAAATCATTGCCTCGAGTTTTTTTTGACTTTACTTTTGCGGCATTGAATGTGAATTCATTATTTTTAGTTTAGAGCCTAAAGTAGCTATTTTTTTTCACTATTCGCCTCTAAAATATCTAGAGTGTTTAGAAAATGATAATGCTGCCTTGCCGGAACATGCAATCATGCGAAGCGTGTTTTTTTCACTTTTGGAGGGCCTTAAAATGTAATCTTTCGTTTTATGTTTTAGAAATCCTAAAGTATGCTATAATTTTCTTTTTAATACTATTCGCCCTCTAGAATATCTAGAAGTGTTCAAAAACTACTGAAAATGATCAACTGCTGCCATCAATGCCGGATTACATTGAAATCATTGCCTTGTAAGCGTGTTTTTTGTTTAACTTTACTTTGGAGGCCCTTAAAATGTGAAATCCTTTCGTTTTTATGTTTTAAAAATCCTAAAAGTATGCTATAGTTTTTGTTCACATACTATTCGCCTAGTTTTATAGAAATTCTTAAGCTCAAACACATGCAGAAAAAGCAATTCAAATTCCAATACAATCTTCAAAAACTACACACACACACATATCAGAGCAACAACATTTTGTTTGTAAATCTAGAGAAGAAAGAAGAGAATGAATAGAGAGAGAGAGGGAGAGAGAGAGAAAAGTTTTTCGAGATCTTTTGTTAACCGAAAAACTTGTTTAATAAGTTCTTGCCGAGTTTATGAGTTTTTCTTTAAGAGAGCGACGGCAAAAGTTATATGACAGCTGTAAGGAAGGCAGATAGAGAGAGAGAGAGCGGGGTAAATGGTAAATCAAAACAAATTAATTGAAATGAATAACTGTAACCTCTACTAACACCATCAACACTACTTTTTCATCTTCCATCATCCAACACAAACCAAACCAAAACTATCAAACAAAACTAAAGTTTTTCCAATTCAAACTCTCTCTCTCTCTCTCTCTCTCTCTCTATTTCTAAAAATATCCCATTCATTCATTCATACATCCGCCATATTCAATTCATAATAAATTTGGGTTATAACAACAACAACAACAGCCACACAACAGCGCCATCACCAATACAACAGCATCTGTATCAGGCAGTTGTATCTGCCACAATTACAACTACAATCTCAGTCATACATAAACAACAACAACAACAGTATGCAGCAGCAGCTGCAGCAGCACCACCAGCAATATTTATTAGCAATTACTCTACGAAAATAGTTCAATAAACTAAATTGTGTGGTTGGAAAATCTCAAATAAATTACAAATAGCTTTAAGAAAATGTTGCCTACTTTAAGGCATTCGCAAAAAGAGATTGAAAATAAAGCAAATAAACCCGCCAAGAGAAAAAATATTGATTTAGTGCGGTTTAGTCTAGTGATAAAGTGGTTTCATCTGCAGAAATTTCATTATTTTAACAAACAAACAAAAAAAAAAATTGAAAACATTGCATACTTTAAGGTTTACAAACGGAGAAAACTTTAAATTAATTTAATAACCTATGATAGCATAAATAACTACACAAACTTAAAAGAAAATTTCAGTCTTCAGCAGTATATTTCTATTTTCCAAAGTAATTTTGCCTGGAAGTGGGCTTTATAATTTAAAAAAACAATAATTTTATGTATTTACGCCTGAAAATATGCTGTATTTTCTTTTCTTAGTATTTTTAAATAATTTTTGATGTAGATCAATAGTTTTTCGAAAATATGTAGCCTATTTTCGGGCTAAAAATTCAATTGCATTCTAACTACGGCATTATTTGCACTGCTATCTGATCGTTTGTTGGAAAAGAGGTCTGAGCAGATGATATAAAGACTAAATGTAGCCTGCATTCGGGCTTTCGCTCTCTATACACTCCAATTGAGGCATTATTTGCAATACTTAAGACTGAGCTGTGAAGAATAAATGCCAATGTGAACTACAGATTTCAACTACAGGTTGCTTGCAAATCTTGGATAGAATAGACTGAGAATACACGTAAAGAACTCTGACTTTTTTGTCCGATCATTCACTTTTTGGTTAAATTTATGGTTTCTATTTACTAAGCATTGTTAAGTTTTTATTTTTTAATATATAAATAAGAATTATTCAAAGCAATTGGTTTCGTTATTTAGTTTTTTCTTTACTCTTAATGTAGGTTTAATCTGTTTTTGCCCTAAAAGTATGCCTTAATTTTTTGTTTTTATTTTTATTGAATGAACAAAAAATAATTGAGCAAATGAAACCTGCTTTTCATTATTTTTGTATTTAAAGATTTCAGTTTCTTTAATTTTTTTACATTTGCACCTGAAACTATGCTTCAATTTTTCTGCAACTTGATGCAATAAATCAACAAAAGCTTAAGAATTACGAAACAATAAATTACTAACACTCTTTAACTCCCTGTTTTAGTATTAACAACAGTTGTATTATAATTTTTACACAGTATTAACCTAAAACTATGCTTTAATTTTTTTTTAAGATTGTTATTGATAAAATAAAAATTTAAAAAAAAGGATTTACTAGAACGAAAACTTAATACTTTGTTCGATTTCCTGAAACGTTTTCAAATCTCTTAGTGCAAGCGAAAGGTCTTAATAAAACAAATCAAAAATGATTAGTTTTCTTTCTTTATTTTTATTGCCCCAAAAAGTATGCTTTGATTTGTTTCTTCTTCTTTTTTTTTTTGTTTTTTGTAAAGGATAGCCATAAAACTTAAGTTTTATTACACAATATACGGAATCCTATTTGTTTTTGCTGCTTAACAAAAGACAAAACTTTTGATAAATCGTTAACAGTTATATTATCTTTTGCTCCCTATTTCATTTTATCTCTCGCTCTCTCTCTCTCTCTCTCTCCTTCTGTAAGTGTATACGTATATAAAAATCTCACAATGCTTAACCAAAAAAAATGGAGAAAAAAAAATATTTTAAAAGTCTTTTAAAAATGGCTACACAATCAAAGAAACTTTGACCATGTTTAAGTTTTATTTTTTCCTTTTTTTCGTTTCCTTTCCTTTATTTAACATTTTGCCAATCAATTTAACCTATAAAAACAACAACCAACGATAATAAAAAAAAGAAAAATTTCAACCAAAAAAACCTTAATAACACACACACACCCCCCTATGAATATAATATTTCTGTGGTCAAGCCGTTAGGTTGCTATTGTGTGCATGTGTATTTGTGTGTGTGTGTGTGTGTGAATATAAAAACTCTCTAAGGTTGGCATATACTCTCTAAGGGCTTTCGAACAAAATAAACTTGAAACATCATTTATCACGTACCAAATACCAATGCTACAGAAATACAACAAAAAAAAACAAAAAAACCGAAAAAATACGAGAAGAAAAAACAACACGAGAGTGTGTATAAAATTTAAAGTGGTAAAAAGCCAACAACCGAATGTAATAACGAGCCAAAATTGCAAACAAACACAACAACAAAAAACGAATAACAGAAGAATGGCTCCAGAAAAAAAACCGAAAAGAAAAACAAAATTTGTTTTAGCAACAACACACAACACAACAGAAAAAAAAACACACCAAAAATTTTAAATTTATGTTGACAAAACAATAAAATCTATTCCCTTGATGTTACACAAAAAAAAAAAAAAAAAGCAAAAGCATAGACGACAAGAGAGAGCGAGAGAGAGAGAGAGAGGCAGCAAAACACCAGAGATAAAAGGATAACACAACATGCATATACTAGTACTATTAGTATAGAATTGGTGTGGTGTGTTGTGTTGTGGGGTGGTGTGTTGTGTTGTGTTGTTGGTACACAGCAAAACAATAATGATTAGAAAATATTTTATTTTAACAACAACACTGCTGCTGGTAGCTGTAGCTGTAGCTTTAGTTCTCTTTTCCTCTTACCATCTCTGAATGCGGGTTTGTGTGTTTTGTGCCTTAGGTTGGCTACACTTAAACATAAAAAAAGTGTATTAGTAAAGAAGCATCTTTTATTTAAAACACCCCATGGAAAACATTTGTTGAGAAGCTTTAATTTTATAATACACTGTAGCTGTATAGAGCAAACGTTATCATTTCAATATGTGCTGTGCTGTGCTGGTGATGGTGCTCGTAGTGGTCACAAAACAAAACAAAACAAAACAAGACAACACACGAACATTAAAAAAGAGTAGCACAAGAAAAAGGAAAGAAGAAGAAGAAGAAGAAAATATTGATTTTATTTTATCGTAACGTACCCCGTTATTAAGACATGCCTTGAAAAGTCAAAACGTAAGCAGCAGCAGCAACAGCAATAGAAAGAAAGAAAGAAAATTTTCCATTTCCACCCTTAAAAACCTCAACAACAACAACAACAATGAAACAAAAATATTTCATTTCATTTCTGTTCGAAACACGTTTTGTATTGTTAGTCAAGAAATGTTGTACGTGGTGGCCTAAATGGAGAAGAAAAAAGAAAAAAAGAAACCGAAAGACAGCACTAAGCAGCAGCTACCCAGTAGTGATGTCTGTAGCCAGCGAGAGCTGCCAATAGTAATAATTTTTGTTTTCAAACTGTCAATAAAAACAGACACACACACACATACACATACACTTATAGAGACATAACGATGACACATAATGACAAAGGAATTGAGAAAATAAGGCAAGAAATATGCTTCAAATCATATTTTTTTTTTTTTTTATAGAAAATGTTCATAAAATTTGTTCAAAAATGTTCAAATAATTTTGAAAAATTAAAGAAAATTTTTTTTTAGTTTTAAACGTTGCTTCTTTCAGGCGCAAGGATCGGGAATACGAGCTGTGGTAGAAATTCATATCCCCATAAGACACCTAAATATGGTTTATAGGACGTACATACATATAAACATAGAACGCATAAACTTGGCTTGATATTAAGGTGGGCAAAAAGCTTTTATAAAAATTCGTAGCATTTTCTTTAAAACTCGGTTATAAAAACTTGGTTATAAAAGAATTCAGAAAATTTTTTATTTTTAATTATGGAAAAATGGAAGTAAAACCGCAAAAAAAAAAAAGTTTAAAATAATTCGAAATTTATTTTGTAACCAATAATCGCCATGAGGTTCCATAACAAACAACAATTTTATGAAGAAGTATTCATCATTAGAACCGAACAGAACTTGCAATGTACACGAAGGGATTTGTGACTGTGTAGAGCTTTTACGAACGATAATTGTTTACCACATACCCACACAAACACATAACATCACAGGCAACGATGTTCTCCGTGGGGTCGACAAGGAGAATACTGTCCTCGGTGTATCGTCTAAGCGCGATTAGACGGATAAGTGGCTTCAGGACAGTGTCTGATGAAGCGGTATTGGTATTGGCAAAGACAATACCAATAGACATATTGGCGGATGAGATGAGGCGGATATACTTCCGCCGCCTTGAGAGTCCAGGAAGGACAGCGGCTATAAAAGCGGAGGAAAGAATGACTTCCATGCACAAATGGCAGTCACGATGGGAGAGCAGTTTAAAGGGAAGATGGACATTTCAGCTTGTCCCTTCTATAACCCCTTGGATGGAGAACAAACATTGCGAGCTGAATTATTACGTGACCCAGTTCCTAACTGGTCATGGATGTTTTACGAAGTACCTGCACAGATTTGGACATGATACTTCCCCTATATGCCCAAACTGTGTAGACGAAGAGGAAGATGCGGAGCATATTCTAACATGCTGCCCCAGGTTTAGATGGCCCGGAGAAACTAGATTAGGACCAAACCGGCTTATGGAGGAGCTGTTGAATTCTAGGACGCTATGGAGTCAATACAGCCAGAAAATGGCCGAAGTAATGATAGTACTTCGAAGGTTGGAGGAACGAAGACGAAATTTGATATAAAGCGATAAAGCTTTCGGGCTAACCAGCCTCCCGCGAAGTAATACCTTACGGCAGTCCCGCGGGGGGAGAGTGGTTGATGTGTGTGTAGGGGGTGGGTTTTAGTACGTAGGCACCAAGGATGGTGAATCGTGCATGCTTTTGTCGGAACAAAAGTATCTTTAGAAGATTTACCACCTCCGGCTCAAGGCAAAAAAAAAAACAGGCAACGATGTTTAGTTGTACAGTAATTGCTCACAAATTAGAACCGCTTTGTTTTTAAGGCAATTTTAATTCCTGAATTATTCTAATTTATAGACATTTTTCTTTGTTTTTGTACTCGCATATCAAATTTCACAAATAAACTTGGCTACAAAATACATACTGTGAGCGTCAAAATAAAGTGTACAAAATATTTTGTTATAATAAATCCCCTATGTTATGCATTGAATATAAAATTAAATTATAAATTTTTGTGTTTTTTGTCTTATTACATTCTTATTTACTAAATTCTAAAACAACCACAAAAATTTTTTGTTTGCAATAGCTTAAGTAATTAATCAAAAATAATATCTAGTCCATATTTTACGCGTCAAAATAAAGTGTACAAATTACTTTTGCGGAATTTTAACGAGGTCGTACTGTAAAAAGTTCCGTTATATTTGGTTGTTTACGTCTTTTGTATTCTATTGAAATGTTGTTAACGTTGATTTTAATTACTTTCGTGAAATCTAAATTCTTAAAAATGGGTAAACAAACTTCCAATAATGTTAGAGAACTTGTATTAAAACTTCGCGATGAAGGTAAAACTTTTCGTGAAATTGGCACTATTATCAACAGAAGTGAATAATAATGTGAAAAAAAATACTTGACAAATACCAAAACTTGGGAAAAATAGAAAATCTCCCAGGAGCAGGCCGACAAAAACTTTTGAATCAGGCTGAAGAAAGGTCTATAGTGCGTAATGTGAAGAAAAATCCATTTAAAAGTGCTTTTAAAATATCCGTGGAAGTTGCAGCAACAACAGGTACTAGCGTAAGTGCCAGTACAATACGACGAGCATTACATGCAAATGGGTTATATGGTCGATTCCTACGAAAAAAAGCCGCTAATATCTACTGTTAATCAGAAAAAACGTTTCTATTATGCAAAAAAAATACGAAAACAAAGACGTTTCTTTCTGGAATAATGTCCCTTTTAGCGACGAAAGTAAGTTCGAGGTATTCGGTCAGAAAAAATCCGTTAAAGTATGGAGAATTAAAAATAATGAGATTGCCGAACAAAATTTAATATCCACGGTTAAGCACGGAGGGGGTTCGGTGATAGTGTGGGGATGTATGGCGGCAAGTGGAGTTGGAAGTTTGGTTTTTATTGAAGGCACTATGAATAAAACTGATTAATTTCTGAATATTTTGAGAAACAATTTGCCAACCAGTGTAGAGAAATTGGGGTTGCAAGGCTCTTGGATTTTCCAGCAAGACAATGATCCCAAGCATACCGCAAATATAGTGAAAGAATGGCTACTCTACCGCACTCCGAAAGTACTGGATCATCCTCCCCAATCACCGGACTTAAATCCAATCGAGAATTTGTGGGCAGCATCTAGACCGCCAGATTCGAAAAAGGATATGCTAAAATCCGTTATAATGGAAGAGTGGCAGAAAATTTCATCTGATGTAACAAAAAAAAAACTTGTAGAATCAATGCCTCGAAGACTGAGTGCAGTTATTAAATCAAAAGGAAAAGTAACAAAATATTGAATCTCCTTTATTTTTATGGAAACAAAATGTTGTACACGTTTTTTTGACGCCAAAAAAATGGATTATATTTTATTTTTGTGTTTTATAAGTTTAGTCTAAGTAAAAAACTTTATTTTATTTTTTAGAACTAAGAAGAGAATATAACATTGAGTTATAAAAACTTAAAATAGTTAATATAGTCGTATATTTAAAGACTGAAATAAGAACTTTATTAAAACAAATGCTTTTGTACACTTTATTTTGACGCTCACAGTAAATGCGACAAAAAAAAAACATCAAATACGGAAAAATTAATAAATAAATTTGGTGATTCCCCTTTTTAGTTTTACAGAATAAAAAGAATTTGTAGATTTTTTTGTATTAAAATAGCAAATTAAATAGATTTTAAATTCGAATTTTAGAGGGTATAAGCACTGATTCTAATTTATGGAATTTCTAATTACTGGAGTTTCGAATTTGTAAGCTTCTACTGTATTGTTTAAATTATTTTCCTTTTAAATTTCTAAATTTTTTTTTTATAAAATTTACAAAAAGTTTCCTAATTTTGATTTTAAATCCCCACACAAAACATAATTCAAGCTCACATGCAAAAAAAAAAAAGAAAAAATAAATAAAAATTCTCTTTTAATCCTTTCAATGTCCTGAATTTTAAATTCAAATTGTTTTCCTTTTCCATTCTTTTCTTGTTTTTTTTACCAAGAAGAAGAATAGATTATAAGGAAATTTTATAAAAAAAACAAACGAACAAACGGAATTCTAAAGAAGGATATTAATCCTTTTAAATCACTTAAAAACAAATATGTCCCGCTCTGACGTTTAAACCCCCCCCTCCTTCCTGTGCTGAGCTGACATATCCTTCCTGGGTGTTTTCTTTTTTGCAACACTGTAATCTACTACTAAAAATACAACAACAACAACAACAAACTTCAATATTTTTCAAATATTCTTCTTTCTGGTTTTGTTTTTGTTGCTTCACCTTGTGTTTTTCTTACAAAAGTGTAGAGAAGGAAGGAAATAGAAGGAAACATGGTTGGCTGTAATGACAGCTTAAGGTTTATCAGTTTGGGCACCAGCACAGAGTACCTACCTTCTTTACCAATCAAACCTAACCCATCTAACCACCCACACGAAATGTGTGTGTGTGTGTGTACATTTTTATAACAATTTAAGAAGGTTACATTAGGATGGAGGGTGCAGAGTGGAGAGTGTAAGGGATAGAACGAAGCAAGTGGCTTAGAAAATGTGTTTTTTTTTTTGTTTTAAAGGTTTAAACGTAATTCATATGTGTTGAAATATTACTAAAAATCTAAAGGAGAGAAAAAGAGAGAGAGAGAGAAAGAAAGGAGAGAGAAAACAAGACGATTGGATTGATATGTGTATGTGTGTGTGTGTCCTAAAAATGTTGTTAAATTGTATTCCTTGTTGTTGTGTGTATAACCATGGTATTGTTGTTGTTATAACAACACAAAATATGCCAAAACATTGCCAACAATCAACGTAAACCATCAATCCTTGCTTTTAACCCCTACCCTACTCTACTCTACCCTACCAACTTACAACGCTGCTTTTTAATCCTCTCTCTCCATCCATTACTTTACCTTCCTTACCTTCTTACCTTAAAACACAATACATTTGAGTGAAGAAAAATTTTTCTTTTTGAAAATTCAAAAAATTTAAATTAAAAAGTCGTAAACACCCCGAAAATTTATAGCCACATGCCATAAATTCTTGAAATTTATCTTGAAAAGCTGTCTGTCTGTCTGTGATAATGGAAATTTTATTTTAATTACATCACCTGGAATTATGGATTTACCCATTAACATTGGGGAAAATGGGGAAATAACCCTTAAAGTAGACTCTAAATGGTAAAGAAAATTTTAAAAATATTCAAGCACACATTAGAAAATGAAATTAGGCGCCTTGAGATATGTTTTAAATTAAAAATTGTTCTTAAAATCAAATAAATTTAATGAAATAAACCTTAAAGTAGGCTTTAAATACTAAAATAAATAAAAAAAATTCCTTATGCCTAGTGCCTTAAAAGAAGAAACTTGTCTTTAAAATTAGTAAAAAAAAAAGAAAGAAAACTAAAATAACCTTAAAAACATTACAACCAAGAAAATGTCGCCTTAATATATGCTCTAGTTTTATGTGTACTTTGTTTAAATTAAAGAAAATAACCCTTAAAATAGGTATTAAAAGCCAAATTGATACAAAAATCTTTAAAAATATTGTATGAGTTCAAACCAGGGATGCCTGAAAATACACTTTACTTCTGACAGATTCCTTTAACACAGCATACTTTTAACATTTTTTTACACATTACATATTCTTTGAATAACTGCTATATGCTTTATTGTTAGTAGTTTGTTTAAAACAAATTTCATTTAAAGAACTTAACCCTTAAAGTAGGCTATAAAATTTAAAATAGTTCTAAAATCTTCAAAAACATGAAATTCATTAGCCTAAAATATATTGTATTGCTTTCACAAATTCGTTTAAAACAAAATAAATTTTAAATCGATGCAAGAATTTTTAAAGTGCGCTTTACTTTCCAAAAATCATTAAAAAAAAAACTTAAAACTTGAAACCCCTTTAAATAGGCTACAATAAATGCTTACAATAATTACAAAACTACTTAAGCAATGTACGTAAAAAATGGAAATTTAACGCCTTAAAATATGTTTTACTTTCATAATATTGTTAATGGAACAAATGTGAAGCAAATAACCCTTGAAGCATACTGTAAAAGCTAAAATAATCAAAAGAAACTCATAAAGGCAAGCCACAAAAAAAAAAAAAATATGACGCCTTAAAGTAGGCTCAAGTTTTTATAAATTCCTTTAAACAAAGTAATTTTCGAAACAACTTCCCCTAAAAAAACAAAAAAACGACAAACTGAAATAAAAATGACCAAAATGAGCATTAAAAATGATTTTTAATTTTCATAGAATTTTAACGCACTGTTTATGCAACATTTTTTGTTTTGTTTCTCTTTTTATTTTCAGCGCATAAATTTTTAGAACTTGACACACAGTACATAATTGCCCTATAAAAAGTTCAACACACACATACACACACACTACAGACCAACATACATACATTATAGCAGCAAGCAAACACTGCTACTTTATTAGCATACATTACGACAGGCACACAGAGAGAGAGAGAGAGAGACGTACACTAAGTAGGAGTGGTGGTAGTAGTAGAGACCGAGATAGTGTTAGAGTAAGAGCATGAATAATAAGAAAACATAAATTTTTATATGCAAAACAGAGAACAGAAGCAGCAACAGCATTTAGTCGAGTAGGTGAAAAAATCCTGCTCATATTTTAAAAATTAAATTCTGTGTGTGTGTGTGTGTGTTTTATTTTATTTTACATTCTTATGAGTTACGTTATCAACATCAACAACAATGCCAGGCAGTTTCACGCACACACACACTCACACACTAGCATAAATTCCTAATACAGCAACAATATCAACATAAATAACAACAACGAATATACCAGTTATACCAGTTATACCGGTTATATCTTAGAAAAAAAAGAAAAGCCTCAACACATTAGCTGTGCCAGTCAGCAAACACATCTCATTTAGAATTATAACGACAGG
Organism: Sarcophaga peregrina; assembly: GCA_014635995.1. Taxonomy (NCBI): domain Eukaryota; kingdom Metazoa; phylum Arthropoda; class Insecta; order Diptera; family Sarcophagidae; genus Sarcophaga; species Sarcophaga peregrina. Next base: position 104,618,711 of record CM025790.1, read on the forward strand.
GAGAGAGAGAGAGAGAGAATTTTATGCAGACGACGACTGTTAATGTAAAAGATGATTAAAATTAAAATCAGTAGCAGCAACAACAACAACAACAGCAATTTGTATTTTTTGCACCCTGCCTCCTACCACAACTTAAATGCAAAAGAAAAAAATAAAAGAAAGCGAGAGAGAGAGAGAGAGAGTAAGGCACACACATACGCAAAAATAAAGTCATAAAATTATATGCACGCATCAGCATAAATTTAGCAGAAATAAATTGTTAAACAAGCAAATTACTGCCAGCAAACAAGCGGTAACTTTCTATGCCAGCCACTGTGATTTAAGCTAAATAAGCTGATCAAGTCAAGCAGCAAAAAAAAACAAAAAAATAACGCCAATAAATCCTAAGAATGGATTTCACTTCATATACAGTGGAACTTCTATAATTTGAACTTTTAATATTTGAATTTTCTACAAGTTGAAGCACTGCGATAGCATCTAGGAGAGTAATTCTATCAGGTTTTGCATCTTTAACTTAAAGTTTCTATAAATTGAAGTTTTTTTTCTGGATTTCTGATGATTCAATTTATAGAAGTTCGTCTGTACTTGGGAAAATGGAAGGACGATGTGTGCATCGTCTTAAGCTAGCTCTCCATATCACGAAATACATGTTGTAAGGAAGGAAATAAAGAATTCGGTAGCCTTTGTTTACAAATATTATGAATAGTGCTAGTCTACTGATCGATACGAAAAAATTTCAAAGCATAACTTGACCCACAGAACAAATCTGTTGTGGAGAATACTGCTCCAAGGCATACCTACATGCTCTCAGAAAAATAATGCAAGATTAGTGAATTATTTGTTGATTGTGGAGTTAAAATAAAACAAACTGGATGAAGAATATTCAGAAAGAAAGAAATCATGTACCAATTACCAAAAAAAATCGAAAGAAAGAAAATTAATAAACTTTGTGTTCTCTTTTCATTTTCTATTTAACAGAAAAAGTATACGTTATTAAAGTATTACAGTAGTGGCTCACAAATTAGAACCGCTTTGTTTTTGAGGCAATTCTAAAGGTTCAATTAGTCGTGACTTAACCATAACCATATAAATCAGCTGTTTTAACCAACTTTATGGACATCACTGTTTTCGATTATAGGTGACTTTTACCATAATGCCATAGTCATAACGATAACCATATGTACCAATTGAATTTTAGTTTTTTTGCCATAACCATAAACAGCTGTTTGCTATTTTTGCTTACTTTTATACTTTTGAAAAATACATATGTATGTGCAATTAACGTAAACAGCTGTTTATGGCCATGACAGCACTGATTGCTGCTAAAAATAAATTTACGGTTATGGATTATGTTACGACTACAGCGTTATGGTGTAAAGTCACGACTAATTGTACCTTTATTCAAAAATTATTCTAATTTCTGGATGTTTTTGTTTTTTTTTGTACACGCGTATCAAATTTCACAAATAAACGGAAAAACGTATAAATAAATTTGGTGATTCCCCGTTTTAGTTTTACAGAATAAAAAGAATAAAAAAGTTTTAAATTCGAATTTTAGAGCGTATAATGTATTGCAAATACTGATTCTAATTTCTGGAATTTCTAATTTGTAAGCTTCTACTGTACAAACAATTTACGAAAAAGCAAAGAAAAAAAAATTTCAAATAAATCGTGCAATTTTAAATTCAATTTAAACGCCTCACATCTCTACCCACTGTAGCTTCTAATATTAAAAAAAAATCTAAGAGAAAATAAAAACAACAACTTTTATTAAAAACTCCTTCACATATGTATGCAGTACTCCCAAGCACACACATTAAAAAAATAAAATAAACTAACAAGAGCAATATATGTGTGTGTGTGTGTGTGCAAGCATAAAATTTATATCTTAACAGCCATTTGTTGTTTTAAAAGAAATTATAAAACTACGCATACACACATACATGCTCATGCATGCATATAAAAACACACACACAAGGTGTTCGTTTAGGCAGCGATAATATTTCTTTTCTACTCTCTGCTCGTTTACTCTTCTCTTATGCTCTCTTGAAAACAGTTTTAGTTTAAAACACTACTCACACACAATACTCTATGTACATGCATGCATATGTAACGGGCTATTGTATAAATAGATATAAAGTGAGAGAGAGAGAGAGAGAGAGGTAAACAAATATTTTGGAAAAACAAAAAAAAGAATTCACATTTGCAAGTGAATGGGTGTTTGTGTGTGTGTGTGTGTAAAAGAAAACTAATATGTTGGTAAAGTTTACCTGGCAAAGTCTTATAGAGAACAATAATTCTCACACACTTATGCTTACACATGCATATGGAACACATATGTATGCACACTAACATTCAAAATTAGAGAATAAAAGAAATCTTTAAAAAGAAAAAGAAAAAAAAAACTAAAAACAGTTGTTTTGTTTTTGTTTTTGTATGTCTTTTTACATTGTTTGTGTTATGGCTGTGTATACTTTTTATAGCCTTGTGGTAGGTTTTTATACTCTATGTATGTATGGGTATGGACATGGACATGGCATTACAATAATCATTAGTTTCTCTCTCTCACTGTCTCTGTCTATCTTTGTATGAATTTTTAAATTCAAAGTGGGTGTTGTTAAGGTCTTTTCTTTTTTTTTTGTTGTTTTGTTGCTTTGCCTTACATTTTTTTTTCGTAATTTATTGCCGTGTTTATTTAGTTTTCAACGAAAACAACAAATTTTATGCCATTCTGTGTGTAGTCCTTTACATTTTTTTCATGCTTCATTTGTTTAAAAAAAAAACACACACATACACACACAACAGAAGGAGAGTGGAGTGTACGAGAGAGTGTAAGTGTGTATTTAAAACAGTAAAAAATAAAAAACAAAATATTTTAAATGAGATTTTTTTTTTTTGTGAATATTTTTCAATTGCTGACAGTTGTGGTTGTGGACATAGCAGAACATACACAATTGTGTTGGTATGTGTTGCAAATTGTTTTTAAAATAATAATGAAATGAAAGAAAAAACAAAAAAAAAACTCTCTGGAAATAAAAAAAAATTTAAATTGAAAAAAATTTAAAAAATTCTTTCATATTGTAATTCATTTAAGAAATTTTGAAAAATAAAACTTGAATATGAAAACTAAAAGAAAATACAATTTAAAACATAAAAGAATGCAATTAAAACAGCAAAACAAGTGTTTTATCGAGCCAGAAATTTCCAATGCATTTTCGATTAAATTTTGTTACGCCACTGCCTTGATTATGATTATACGAGCAACCGTTCATTGCAAACATTCTGTTTTAATTACTCAGGATAACCTAACAAAACACACAAGAACCGAAGAACTTGTAATTGCCCTACTGTATGAGGAACGGGCAAGATTATAACGAAATTTGAAGAGTTGCTGCTGCTGTGTCCAGGTCTGGGTACCATCAAACTGTTGGAAGTATCACTTTTATTAGAGAAACTGTTGGTTCCACTGCTGTAGGTCATCAAGGGAATGAGGCGAAAAGCCAAAACTTCCGGATTTCACAGCATTTTTAGCAATTGAGGTTCTCCAACGGTTTATTAGGGCTTATTTACAATTCAGACAACAATTACAATCTGCTTTTGTGGTCGCCGTGGTCTAGTAGGTAGTATGTTGGCTTATTAGACGAAAGACCAAAGTTCGAATCCCAGGTCAGACATCAAAACGAAAATTTGAAAATAATTTTTCGGTGACTTCCTCTCAGCAGAGTTCTGGCAAAAACTTTGAGAGTAGAAAATTGCCATAGAATGCTTCTCAAAAAAAAATGTGTCGTTCGGAGTCGACTTTAAACTGCCACTCATGTATAAAATTAACGCACACAACATAAGTGGTGTGAGAAGCTAGGACGTTGTACAATGGGTCAATTCGACCACCAAGTACTGCACTTGTCAGAATTGACAAGTACACGTCCTCTAACCTAACCTAACCTACAATCTGCTGAGCATTCACACGAAACTGAAAATATTCTCCTTGGCGGCTAGAAACCACAAGTTTTCAACGCAAATTCTTTGTACAAAATTTTCTTCATCGCCTCATTTCTCACTCAATGCTTACGACAGCAGGAGGGAAAATAATTGCATTTGAGGTTCACAGAAACCGAAAGTGATTGTAAAAAATTGGGATTTTATGCAAGGAAAATGCCTGTTTGGTATATGACGTGGGTTATGGTTATGGTATGGACGTGGGGGTGTCATATGACCCTGGAAAAACAGTTGTCGTCAATTCGGAAACCTTTGACTGTATGTTGACCAAGTTCGACGCCTCCGTTCTATAACATTTTAAGACGAAAAAGTGTGTGTTTGAGTTATGACCTCTCAAAGTTTTCATGTGACATACGACTATACTAAGTGTATTCTAAGTAGATTTTTTTCCCAATAACTTCGGAACGGATCGGCGCTTTTTAATCAAATTTTGACAGAATTTAAGTAGAATTTTAAAATGCAAGAACGTTAAAAACATTCTAAGTACACTAAGAACGTTATAGGCCATATGGTTCTTTTTGAAGCCACAGGAAAATCGAAAAGTTTAGCAGTGTGTATTACAATTTGCGAATGATAACGACGATGTATGGTCAAGTCGCATAAAAAGTTATAAAGTGTGGTAGGTACAGGTGCGTCGTTGCGAAAAGGATAATCTTTCTTTCGGTTGAAACTTCTATTTTTCTTTCTTTCCTTCTCGTAGGTCACATATGTATGTAGCCAGCGAATCTAACAAGACTTTCTGTTCTAAAACATGGAGGCATCGAATTGTAACTTGTGAACTGGTCGAAAAAAAGTGACCACAACTGTTTTTGGTTTTTTTTTTCATGAGAAGTTTCTAGAAAGCGTTTTAGCGTTTTAACGACATTAATTGATCAACAAGATCATGTTATTTAATGTAGTTTGACTCTTTTTGTGTGGGTCTTCGAAAAAGATTATGTCCTAACGTTGGACTCACCAAAATTAGAGCATTTAAAACCCAATATTCCTTAAAAATACCTTCAGAAATCAATGAAAAAGTGTTGGAAAATCTCCGGAAATCAATGAAAAAGTATTGGAAAACTATCACAAAAGCATCGATTGCTGTATACAATGCAAAGACGTTAATTTGAATGACCTTGACAAGGTATAAGCAATTATAGATTTCAGCAAAATGGATAATTTGTTTTTATTATTGTTATTGTAAGAAAAAAAGTCATTAACTTACCAATAAAATATTATTTAAATTATGAAAATAAATGTAGTGTACATACCTGAAAAGATATAAAAAAACAAGAAAATTTGATTAGAATTTGAAAAAAAGATTTTTTTTCTTAGCAATAAATATTTAAAAAAGGGAAATATTTTGAAAATTATTTCTAAAAATTTTTGTTACGATAAAAGAAAAGGGATGATACAGTAGTCGGTCACAAATTAGAACCGCTTTTTTTTTGTAATTTCTGGACGTTTAAAAAATCAAATACGGAAAAATTAATAAATAAATTTGGTGATTCCCCGTTTTAGTTTTACAGAATAAAACGAATTTGGGGATTTCTTGTGTTAAAATAGCAAAATAAATAGATTTAAAATTCGAATTTTAGAGCGTATAATGTATTACAAGGACTGATTCTAATTTCTAGAATTTCTAATTACTGAAGTTTCTAATTTGTGAGCTTCTGCTGTATTAAGTTCTACTTTTTTTTTTTGTTACTTTACACACACACACACAGACACACATGATGATGATATATTGTATTATAACAGTACTTTTATCTCTTATCTCTCCTCTACGCCTCTTTCTCATGCTCTCATGATTTATACGCTTTTTATTTCATCTCACCTCCGTTTTGTTGTAATTTTCCTTAGTTTCGTTTTGGTTTTAATCTCTTGCCAAAATAATATTTTATTCTTATCGAAATATTCAATACACCACACACTAACACACACACTCACACTCATGCATGCATACACATCTACTACTACTACTGATTTACAATTTATCATAAAATAAAAACAGAGAGAGAGAGAGAGAGAGAGAGAGCGAGAGAGAATGGTGAGAGGAGAGAGATATTTTACGTATGAATGCATGAATATTTGAATTTATTGATGTGCTCCTCTCGTTGTATACGATTTTATACACACAGGCACACACACACACATACATAAGTAAGTGTTCGTGTATTGAAGTGAACTTCTCATTATAATTTATGCCATTTGTTATCTAGACATGTGTGTTGTGTTGTGTTGTATTGTGTTATGTTGTGTTGTATTGTGAGAGCAAAACTGTTACACTTACACGTACACGTACACACGCTCATGTCTATATGCAAGCAAGCGATATACTTTACACTGTTGTACACATTTATAGCAACCTTTTGACCCCATTTTCAATTTCTATTCAATTGTTTGACTTTTTTTTTGCTCTCTATTTTTTTTTTTTAATGTACAAAAACACACACCTATACTATAGCTATTGTACGTATGTATGTATTTATGTATACCGTCGTTATGTATTGTAATGTTTTATTGAAACCTTCAACGTTGATTTTTTTTCAATTTTTTTCTTTTCAATTCTTAGTTCTCGATTACAAAAAAGGGTTTTTACAAGAAAAAAAATCGAAGAAAAATAATAATTTTGAACAATTTCTTAGAGAAACTCTTTAATTTTTTTGTTTTATTTGTTTAAGTTTTTCCCATTTTGATAGAATACAACACTCTAACAGGAAATTCTGTAGAAACCATACGAGGGCATATTTCTATATGGGAACTCAACCTAGCGATTGAATAGGTTCTCTCATCAGCCAAGTAGTGACATTTATAACCAATTTCCAGCCTAATTTGCCACCAAGAGGATCTCCATAAACGGATTAAATGGCAGGTTTTTTCCAGTTCTAATTAGTACCGTCCGCAACACGGTTGCGTCCGTGTATATTTTTTAAAAATCCTACATTACCCAGAGAAATAGATCACATTCATTGGCTAGTTTAGGGTACAATGGGTCAATTTCGACCTCCGGGTACTGTGCTTGTCTTGACCGACAGGTGCACGTCCTCTAACCTAACCTTAGAGGTAGATATAGCATTTTAAAGAGGGGACTAAAAAACACTCTCTTATCAAGTGTCTAGACAAGGATCTATGCAAGTGTCTGATATCCAAGTCCTCCACAACCATCCATGTCCGCGACACATTGTATATTTTCTGTGAATTTGAAGGACAATCTGGCCTGTGATTTCACTAATACCAGCTTAGAATATTAATGTTTATGCTTGAGCCAGCAGTTCGCTGTGTTCTATACATACATACATAATTGGCCATTACAACCCTTCAGTCAGGATTACGACCTAGCTTCTCACACCACTTATGTTGTGTGCGTTAATTTTATACATGAGTGGCGGGACCTACAGTTTAAAGTCGACTCCGAAAGACAGATTTTTTGAGAAGCTTTTCATGGCAATTTTATTTACTCTCAGAGTCTTAGCCAGAAATCTGCTGAGAGGAAGTCGCCGAAGAAATATTTTTCGTTTTGATGTCTGACCTGGGATTCGAACCCGGGCCTTTCGTCTAATAAGCCAACACAGGAGACCACGGCGACTGTGTTCTATACAAATCTTTAAAGAGTTGCCATGCTCTAGCGTGTTGGCTTATTAAAGGCGAGCGCTACAGGCTATCTCGAACAAAACGAAACTGGAATAAATATTTTCTTAAGGTATTTTTTTCCGTAGTCTTCTGGAAAAAACTCTGAGAGTAAAATAATATTCTCAAACGCAGTCGTATTTAAATTGTACGCCCACCTACCACTCAGGAATTAAATGAACAGACGCCACTTGGGGGTGATGTGAGAAACTCGATGGTGATCCTGACTAAAAGGGTGGTAACGACTAATTAAACACCAAAAGTGCCTAGTAATAGGGGAAACAGATTGCCATCCAGCTGATTGCTATATTTCAGTCGGAGAACGAACCACCATACTGCACTATCAGTTCAATATTTGCCCTGGTTTAAGCCTCCTTCTTTACGCAGTTTTTGTTTAAAACTAAAGTGGCAAAGAGAATCATGCAAACAATACCATAAAAGTTTAAAATAGGAGCATAAAGGTTTAATTAGTCGTGACTTTACCATAACGCTGTAGTCGTAACATAATCCATAACCGTAAATTTATTTTTAGCAGCAATCAGTGCTGCCATGGCCATAAACAGCTGTTTACGTTAATTGCACATACATATGCATTTTTCAAATGTACAAAAGTAAACAAAAAAAAAGCAAACAGCTGTTTATGGCTATGGCAAAAAAGCAAAATTCAATTGGTACATATGGTTATCGTTATGACTATGGCATTATGGTAAAAGTCACCTATAATCGAAAACAGTGATGTCCATAAAGTTGGTTAAAACAGCTGATTTATATGGTTATGGTTAAGTCACGACTAATTGAACCTTAAGTCCTTACAATAGGAGCATAAGTCTTTACAATAGGAGCATAAGTCCTAGGTTTTTGATCGCATAGGAAGTCCGGTTCAACTCCTTTAGTTTGGGACGATTTATAGAATTGCAAGAGTTTGTATTATTTTTTTATAAAATCTTTAATTTTTGTTTAAAAAATCTTTACAAATTTTTTACATTTTTTCAGTTCAGTGTATTAGCTATGGATTGGCCCATATGTACGTGCGTATGTGAGTGTCGGTGTATGTGTATGTGTGTTCTTTAACCCATAGAGAACAATAAACACGGGGGTGTATGAACTCAAAAGCAGTCAAGCCTAAAAAATCCTAACAACCCAAATACACTCACACTTATACACTCACCCACACACACACACAGTGTTTACAGTACACTACGTATTTTATTAAGCTTTAATATACAAAAACAATAAAGAGAGAGGAGAAAAAAAAGGAAAACAATGAAAAATTTTCAACTAAAAAATAAAAAAAACAACACAAAAACTAACGGTTGAAATACAAAGCGAGCAGAGTGTGTGAGAGTGGTGAAGAGAGAGAGAGAGAGAGAGAGAGAGGTGAAGAGAGAGAATTGTTTACAATAAGAATTCAAGATCTCTCTGTGTGTGTGTGTGTGTGTGTTGCTATTGAGTCAAGAATGAAAAAAAACACAAACTAACGATGACGATGAGGACGACGACGGACGACGACTCTTTATCAATTTTGTAAAGCCTTTGAAAACTGGTTCGTTTGTTTGTTTGTTATTGTTCTCTCAATGATAACTGTTTGTTATATGCACACGCCATTAATAATATTAAGGCTATTCTCGTACAACAACAACAACAGCAACAGCAATGCAAACATCAATTCTTATTTTCCTGTTTCTGTACAACAAATAATTGGAAATTGTTTTCCTTTTTTTGTGTTTTTTTATAAAAATAAATAACAAATGAAAATAGAATAAAAATCAATCAAACACTCAAACAACCAACCGAACCAAACAATTCAATGGTTAAAGTCAATATTTCCCATTTAAAAAATTTCCATTTAAAGTCAAAAAGAAAAAAAAATAACCTGGTTTTCCATTGTCATCACTCTTTAGAGCATTAAAATGTTTTCAAGCCACTCTTTTTTTTGTGATTGAGTGTTGCCAGGTTCCCGATTTTTTTTTTATTTTTCATTTAAATAAAAAAAAGAAAAACGAACTATTGATTGGTTATGCATTGTTAGTGATTGAAAGAGTGTTTGAAGAGTGCTTAAATTGTGATTTTGTGTTTGACACATGAATACCTGCCAGCCTGGCTGCCTTGTCTGCGTATATTTGCCAAATAAAAAGATGCGACTTTTTTTCAAACCATAAAATGTGTTTTTAATAAATAAAAACGTTTTTTTAAAGTAAATTTAACGGGAAATTGGTCAAGAAAAATTTATATTTCCTATGGAAAATCACTCAAAATATTAAATTTTAACCAAAATTCTAGATAGTTACCAAGGCTTTGCCTTAAAAGACTTTTAAAATATTGCCAAATTTTTGCAAATTGATTAATCGGTTTTAATAAAGGCTTATCCATTTGTCCGATTTTAGCCCTAGAAGGCTTTAATGACCTCCTCTGGATAGGTGACTCTCTATTTCACACATTTAGGTCAGCATCTGTTTGATAAAATGGTAAAGTTTGGTTTTTAAGGCTAGTGGACACGTAGTTACAGTCTACAGTCTAAATATTCTCACGTAATATGAACAAGATTGCTCGCGTTATGCAGTTCTTGTTGAAACAACATGCCGCTTACTTTATTATCTTCAATTATATGCCAAAAACAATCAGTTATCATAAGGACTTCACTTTAACGATCATTCCGAAGCCATTCTTAAAAAACTAGGCTCCAATGACACTTCCCGATCATAGTGTGCTCCTAATAGTCACATTTTCCGGATGCAGTACCAGAAACCTAAGCATTTCAGAGTTTTCAGATCTCCATATGCAAGAATTTCACTTATTGTCATTTCCAAAGAGGGATAAAAAAGCTTCAATGCTGGAGAAAAATTTTATTTTGAAAAATCATTCATTGATTGAGGCCTGTTGCCCTAGCACCCAAACAGAATATCCACGACATTGTGAAGAGTTAGCCATATTCAATTATTACGTGAGAACGGAAGAGCAAAATCAATTGCAAAATACATCATTATGAGCCGTAAGATAAAGTCACTTGCTAGGAATCTAAATATTGCCATTATTCCCCACATTTTCTTTAATAGGAGTAATATTTTCAATACCAATTCCTATAGTTTCATACAATCTGCTTAAATTTCTTTATATTTTAACAATTCCTTGCAAAATACCTATTTCGTAAGGGCCACATTTCTTCACATCCACATGGGTAATGGCTTATCCATCTTTCACTAAATTTTCTTTAAATAAATGACGCTTCAGGCTTGCCTTATAGGCAACGGATTTTGCTGCCACGAAATATTTATTTTACTTTTGCAATTTTTTAATAAAAATCTTCAATTCCCCATTCATTGTTTGCTGTCCTGTCCGTTCGTTAGTTAAGCCTATTAAAAATGAATAAAATTGAACAGTTTCTTGGATTTTATTTTATTTCCCTTCTTAAGACTCAAAAGATACACTGCAAAAGTCTTTTATGAAATTATTTAAGCAGTAGAGGCAGCTTAAACACAAGAGAGGACCACTGACATTGATGATGATATGCACAGACCCATCCAAAAGGAGATTTCAAAGAGAAATATGAGCGCCTGATGTCTATACAAAAAGAAAAACAGAAAATTTTGTTGTGAATTCCCTTAGCAGGGCAAGGCAAAAAGGGAAGCGAATATCATGACAAAATAAATTAAAAAAAAAAAAGGATTTAAAATTAAAAGAAATTTATTTGAATGAGAGCGTTTTTAAAATGAAAATTTCAATTTAAAAACGGAAACAGAAACAGAAACCGAAAACTGAATGCCCTTAATTTGAAACGTTATTTTAAAAATGGCTGACTAAACAAGTTTCTATTCATGATGTTACGCAGTTTTTTCCACTAAAAAAAAAAAAATCTACACTTGAGTGACCGTTACCGTTAACGTTACCGTTACAATAATAAAGTCCGACACATTAAAACACAATAAGAAAAAAACAAATACTAGAGCATACAACCTTATCAACAGAGAGTTTATAAAGTAAAGCATATTATAAGGGGCAAAGAGAGAGAGAGAGAGAGAGAGAAAAGTATATTCAAAAGGAAATAAATTCAAGTGTAAACAAACAAAACAACACAACACAACACAACACAATACAAAACATTCCCGGTAAAGCCATTACAAATTATTTTTTTTTTGTCGTTTTTACTCAAGTAACCTTTAAATAAAACACACAGTGCTCCCCCTAGACTAACTTACTTACTTACTTATACTCTCCTCCCTCTCTCAATCTCACTCTCATTCACTTGTTCTTTGTTCTAATGTTTCTTTTACAAGTAATTGTTGTTTTTGTTTTTATAGGTGCTTTAGAAAAACGTGTGATTCATTTCGATTCATGCAGAGTTTATTTTATTTAATTTTCCATGTATTGAGGTGGTGGGTGATGGTATTATGTACGCATATACACACATACATGCATGCATGTATGTGTTAAAAGAAAGCTTTTTTTGTTATAATAAAATGAAATTATGCCACAGTGATAACAGCATTGTCACTTAAAGATTTGTATGATAATACCCACCACCACACCACACCACACCCATTCCTCTCTCTCTCTCTCTCTCTCCGTTTTTTTTTTTTCTAGAAAATTCACAACCTAATCTAACACAAACATATAAAAAAAAAAAAAATACCGTAGGGAATTTTAAATACATGTTGGTATGACAAAATACATCAGTGGGTGTATGTGTATGTGTGTAAGTAAGTACAAGTATGATGAGAGCATATTTCAAACCGATTTAAAAAAGGGGGAATGCATTAGAGAAAAAGAACGTGTGTGTGTGTGCATGCCTACGTATACTCTTGGGCTGTATTTAACAACCATTGAAATGTACAGTGTTACCATTGCTTTTAGAATCTAAAGAATGGAAGAAACGTTCTCACATGTCATAAAAGGCCCATGAAATTTTTATTTTTTTTCGTTTTTTTGCATAGAAAAATATAGAAAGAAAAAAAAGGAAAGAATAAAATACAATACAATAAATGAAATAATAAAAGGAATAAAAAGAAAAATGTTTTTTTATGATTTTTTTTTTTTTCTTCAAACAAATTGACAAAAATTTCAAATCATGTCTATTGCTTCTTTACTTGGCTTAAATCTAAATGATGTGACATAAAAAATAAATTTGCCAGTGCTGCTAAAGCTAGCGTATATGGCGGCGGCATATACTCGAGGACGTTGTCAATAATTTGTCATATCAAGATGACTTTTTAAATTGAAGGGGAAAAAAAATTAAAGCGAAAGAGAGATAGAGAGAGTGTGAGTGAGAGAGAGAGAGAGAAAGAGAGAAAAATAAAATGAGAAACATGCCTTGCTTATAAAAAATTTATCATTCTATAATCAGCAGAAATAAAAAAACAAAAAACAGAAAAATGAATAGGAAATAAAAGGCACACATTTTATCCTCTAAAAGGGAAGTTATTATACTGATAAGGATAGTAAAAAGAACGAAAATGTAAAGCTTTAAAACTCAAAATTTAAGAGAAGGATTTGTTCTAAGAAAAATTAAAAAAAACCTTCTTTCCGATAAGGATTTGAAATACTGACACTACTACCAACTTATATTGACTAGCTAGATAAAGCAGTACGACAAAAACAAATTTCAAGTTTATGTCTTGGATAAATAGCAGAAAGAACGACCGAAACTCTGATGGAAAGATCAAGTCAAGATCATTACCAACTGTTTTCCGATTATTTTCCTGCATTAAATTCTTATTTAAAAGTTGTTAGTTTATTATTCACCTATTGTTTACCTATAGTTTACGTTGTGTAAATAATAATATATTTTGGGGAAATGTTTCAAATTTAATAACAAATCATAATTTGTATGAAAAACTTTCTAAAATCAAGTTTTATAAATTGTTTATATATTGTTTACTTCGAGTAAACAATGTAAATTAATATAAAATAATTAAAAATTAATTTTAAATATTTTTTAAATACAATTTACTATTTATAAACACTATAAACTTAGGGAAAATGTGAAAAATTAAATAATAAACTACAATTTACATGTACAACTTTCCAATATTAATGTATATGTACATATAAATGCTTTGACAATTGTTTACACGGAGTAAATAATGTTAAATAACCGGAAATGTTTAAATTCTTAAGATAAATCTAAATTTGTATGCCAAGTGTTCATTTTACACATTATTTACCTATTCTTTACATAGTGTAAATAATGTAAAGAATGAATGATATTCAATATTTTTGTTTACAAATACAAAACATACATTTTATAGCAAAAAAAAAATATTTTAAAACTCATATTTAAATATTATTTACATTGTGTGTAAATAATAGGAAAAAAACCATAATAAAACATTTTAATCCGTTCAAAATTCAAATAAATTCTTTATAGCCCCGACTATAAATTAAATAAAATGCATAATAATACATTCATTCGTTTGTTCAGTGCATGGCATACGGTTGTGTTTCAAAAGTTAGTCGCGAAGTTCATTTCGAGAGTTTTTTTTTTTTTCTTTATCGTTTTCCTTTTTGTTTTTTTCTTAACGTTTATATTTTTATGGCGTCACATGAAATTTTATGACCCAGGCAGAGTGATATTTAAAAAAAAAGAAACAACAACAAAACCAAGCAACCAAACAAATTTTTTGAAAATAAAAATGTGCATTAAATTTTGGTATGTAAAGCTATAGTCAAGCAGTCAAGTGTAAAGGAGCCATAAAGTGGAAAGGGTGTAAAGGAATGTTTACTGTAACCATAATACTTGGCAATAAATATTACATCATATCAAATATATATGCACACACACACACACATACGCATACGCATACATACCACATACAATATGGAAACCCATAAAAAATACCATATTTTTGTACATATTTTAAGCCTAAAAATATGCACCATTTTCTACAACAACAGCAACAAAAAAATACATTTTTTGACACCCTGCCTATATAATATAAAGCCATAAATAAGTTTAATGTTCTTTTATTACTTAAAAATACAGAAAAAAATTGTCGATAAAAATCAATAAAAACGATAAAAATAATTTATTTAATTTAAAAATAAAAAAACAAAAATTAAATAAATTTTTTTAAATCAATTTCAAATTTAAATTTCTCCTTCATCACCTTTAATTTTTAAAGTTCTGATATCTAGAATAGCTTTTAAATAGGATATTTCCTTTAATATTTAAATAAAATTAAATAAATTATACCGCCTCTGTCCCCCTTAATAACTTAAAGTTTAAATTTGAACACACCAAATAATAGCAAAGAAAAATATAGAATACCCCACACAACACACCATTTTGTGCTTGTGCTTGTGCTAAATAAAATGGCAACACCATAGAAAATTCTCGCACATACACTTACTTGAAATGTGTGTGTGTGTAAGCAAATGTTCTCTTTTAACAAACTACTCAACCCCAATAAAAATATAAAGAGTCTCTCTAGCATACCACTCTCCCTCCACCTCTACCACTCCACACTCAATTTAAATGATGATGACTATGATGTTGATGTTGATGTCGATGTCGATGATTCACACACAGCCGAGCAAATGAACTGAAATGAATAGAGAGTATAAAACAATACTACACACACACACACATTTTTATATGCCCTTAGTAAAGTATAAATGCGAGTTGGCTTTGGCAAAGAGCATACAATAGTAATAACAACAGCAACAACAACAACAATGTATTCCTTGCATGCAAAAAAGAACAAAAAAACAAAAATTCTAACTGTAAAAGATCTATACAATAAACATGTTGACGATATTTTTTGTTGTTTTTTTTTGTGTAGCAAAGGAAACGAGATGGTAAGACGAGATAAATTAAAGAGAGTGTTTATAAAACAAGAGAATGAGTAATTGGGGGCTCATAAGGAGTAAATTTACAGAAGCAGAGACAAAAAAAAACAGCAACACAGTGCTGTAAATACAGAGATTAAAATAGTAAAAAGGCGTTTTTTGTTGTTGTAGTTGTTGTTGTAAACAGACTAAAATTGAAATAAAGCAAGAATAATATTTTGTTTCTCTAATATCATCTAGCATAAGTTAAGCCCATTTATATGACACTATATCCTATGCTCTCCTCGATCGATCACCAAACTCATAGACAATTGAAAACTAATTTTACTTTAGCGATTTTTACTGTAGCAACAGCATTAACCACACTGTTTTCTTTTATACTAGAGTACGTACTACGTACATGCTATGCTTATGCATGCAAACACCAACACTGTAACAGTAAGTAAGTGTTGGAGTATAAACAACACAAATATTGTATGTGTAGGAGAGAGAGAGAGAGAGAGAGAGAGAGAGTGTGTATGAAAAAACAAAAAAAAAGATTTTACAAGTCAATGAGTGTGAATAAGAGCATAGAGTAGCAGCAAGCAGTACGTACGTATGTATTGTATTGTATAAAGAAGAGTGGGTGTTTGGGCATTAAGCAAGCATTGAAGCAAAAACTAACGGAAGTCGAAGTATTGTACAAACAAACACCAAGTCTCACAGAGAACATTATAATAAGAGTTTCGTTGTTGTTATACTGCTTGCGTATTAATAAAACAGCGAGTGAGTGAGTGGGTAGATATGTATGGTTGGTATGTACTATTGTAAAGAGAAGAGGGGCAGAGAAGTGGAGGGTGTAAGTAAAAGAGCTTAAGAAATGAAAAACAGGAAAAAAAAATGTTACAAAAAAGAAAATAAATGAAATGAAATTGTATTGAAACAGGAAATAATGGTTAAACAAATACACTCTTATACTCTTATATTGTATGTATTTATATGTACATTTACACACACACACACACACACACATTTAAATAGGTTGGTGTTTGGTTGTTTTAGTTGCTAATATTGCTTGTTTCAAGCTCTTTTTTACTCTCAAGGGAGAGCTTTTCTTTAGTTTCTTACTCATTTGTCTGCTGTTTTCTTGTGTTTTTGTTGTTGTTGTCTTTAAAGTTGGTTTTTGCAAGCAACACAACAAAAATCAAACAAAGCTTAGCACAATAGAAGGAAAAATAAAAAGAAATAAAAAGAGAATATTAAAACAACATAAGCGTGTGTATGTACGTACGTCGTATGGTTGTAAGCCACAACAAGTATGTAAAAAGAGGCAAGACAAGACAAGACACGACATGACAATCAAATCCTCATTTGAAAAGACTTGAAAACAAAACAAAAACCTGGATTTTGTTGCGATTTTGAAATCATTTTCGAAAAGTTTCTACTGTTACAACAACACCACCAACATTGTTGCTGTGGTACTTGTCCGTGTGCTCTCTTTTCCTTTGTTCCCGAAGTGCATATTTTTCTCAAATTTCTCCAATGTATAGACAGACAAACACACATACACAGACACACATGTATGTGCGGCTGTATACAAGAGTAGAAGAAAAAATGAACATGAACATGACTTGCATGTAATTTCAAGTAAAATACCAAAAAAAAAAACAAAAACAACAAAAACAAAAACATTATTAAAGGCAATATTAGATTGTTGTTGTTGTTTTTATTATTATACTGCATTGTAATCTCTATACTCTTTATTTCAATGTGTGTTTTGTTTTTCCTTCTAAAAAATATTTGCCAATATTGATTGCAACAACAGCAACAACAACAACAGAACAAAAAAATAATCATCTTCTGGCAGCATTAAATTGAAAAATGTTGGGGAAAAAAAAGAGCAGCAGCAACAACAACAAAATGATTTTATACAAAAAATCGCTTTTAAATAAGGTTTTTTGTTTAATGCAGACACGTTTCTGTTGGAAAAATCTAAAAATATACTTTAAAACATTAAAGTATTCATTTTTAGTACACTTAAAATTTTTTCTAAAATTATTAAATTCTTTTTTTTGAAAATTATATCAAATAAAGCCTATTTAGTTATTAAATTTCAATCTTATGACTTTGTACTAAATTTTTAGTACATCAATATTTCTTCAAAACCTGTTTTAAAACACTAAAAAATGGTAATTACTTTTATTAGTAATCATTCTAAGCAAATAATAACAACTTTATGATTAAATTGTGTTAGAAAACTAAAGTACTAAATATCTAGTACACATTTAAAATCCTTCAAATTTTAGGAATATATTTTACCCAGAAATTTGTATTTTATTAAATTTTAGGTACTAAATTTTAGTACTTGCATTTGTTTCTTTAAATTTATTTTGCAAAACTATACATTTTCATGGCATTATTTATTAGTTATTCCAAGCAAAAAACAAACATTTTTCTTTTCTAAATTGCAAGAAAACTAAAGTAATAAATTTTTAGTACAAAAAAAAAAAATAATTCATTAAAATATTAAAAAAAAGCATATTTTAACAATTCTTTTCAACTAAACAGAAAAATCAGACAGTTTTTAATTAAATTTTAGTTTAAAAAACCCAGTACTAAATTTTTAGTACACACGCCTCTTTGTAGAAATCCTGTGCAGTTTTTTAAGGTAATATTTATTAGTTATTCCAGGCAAAAAACAAACATTTTTCTTTTCTAAATTGCAAGAAAACTAAAGTAATAAATTTTTAGTACACACAAAAGAAAAATTGATTAAAATTTATAAAAAGGATATTTTAACAATTATTTTCAATGAAACAGTTTTTAATTAAATTTTAGTTTAAAAAACCCAGTACTAAATTTTTAGTACACACGCCTCTTTGTTGAAATCCCATTTTTTCTTATAATTTGCAAGAATACTAATGTTCTAAAATTTTTTAAACCGTAAAATTCAAAACCATTTAACCCAGAAATTTTCAAATGTTTTGTGTGGAAATTCTATTCTAGGAGAGAGAGAGTTAAATTGAGGGGAAAAACGCATTTTGTGTAGCATAAACTTCTCTTCTTGAATCATGAAATTAAATTAAAATTTGAAATTTTTTTTTTAATTTTTCTCTCCTTTTCAAAATTTTTTTTTTTGGAAAAACAAATTGTCTTAAATAATCTTTACATCTGGATAATGAGTAAAGAACCCCCCCCCCCCCCCTTGTTTTCTCCGTTGTGTTTAACAACCATTAGAGCTACAATCACTCGGTTTTTTTCCACCGACAATGATAATTTTAATCGCTTAATTTTTGTTGTTATTAATTTAATAGTCAGTCACTGTGTGTGTGTAAGTGTGAGTGTGTATGTGTAAGTGTTTTTATGCAAGGGAATGCCACACCAAAACAAAAAACCTAAAGGCCATTACAACAGCAACAACAACAAAAAAAAAATATTTGGCTTATCAAAAAGGAAAAAACAAAATATACAATAAAAACAACAACAACAATAATAACAATAATGGGTGATAGCGAAATAGCCTTTAACAATAATAATACCAAAAACAACAACAACACTTATAAATTGTAAATAAAAACCAACAAAATGGAAGAAAGTTTTATTTTTAAAAAGAGTTTTTTTATGGCTACTCTTACTACAGCGATATTTAATACTTGAGGGAGGTGTGGGTGTGGGTTTGGGTGTGGGTATGCGGGTGTGTATGTTGTGTTTGTTTAGCAAAGTTTAAAACCCATTAAAATTATTGTAGAAAGCAACAACAATGAAAAGGACAGGACATTGCGTTTAAAGGTTATTTTTATTGCTTATGCCTGATAACTAAAGAAGAGAGAGAGAGTGAGAGAGATAAGAAAGAGCAAATGAAAGCGTAGTTCTTTTACAAGTTCGATGTTTATTTACATTACAATATACTCTTCTCTCAGTAGTAGTTGTAATGGTAGTAGTTACTGTTCAAATTCTTTTGTTGTTATTCTTGTTGTTGTTATTATTATTAAATTGTTATTTCTATGAGATCATTTCTCACTATTACAGTGTGGCAAAGATGAAAAGAAATTTTCTAAAACAAAAATGTGACAACACAAGACGATGTGCAAGTGCAAGCAGCAAGTATTTGACCTAAATTTTCTTCGTATTTTTTCCAACTTTTTTTTGTTATTTTTTGCAGTTTTTTTCTGTTTTTTTTTTATTTAATTTAATTTGTTAGTGTTCTTCTTCTTCAGTTAAACTCAAATTAAATGGTGCAAATAAAATGGTCACTATAAAAATTCAAAAAGCATGAAACAAAAATGCAACCAAAAAAAAAAAAAAAAAAAAAGGACAGCAGAAAAAACAACAACAACAACAACTTGAACAGCATTTAAAAGCAATTATTAAAAATATTAAAGCAAGTACCATAAAATGTTACAAAGAACAAAAAAAAAAATGTAAACTGAAAAAACACAGAAAATAAAAAAAATAAACAAGAAAATTGTAAATAAATTGGAAAATGGAAAATGAAAACATTTTGTTAAAATATTCGATTTAAATTAAAATCTTCTTTTTTTAATATTTAAGCAAAATAATTTGTTAAAAAATAAAACAAATTTTTACAAAAACTAAAAGCCTTATAACGCTGTTATTTATGCAAAGGTTTTTGAATTTAATAACTTTCATTTAAAAAAGAATCGTTTATTTAGTAAAAACTTTGCCATCAACGAGAATGGATAAATTACCGACCTTTACGAGCATTACTATCCAAATGTGGTCGCCATAACTAACCCAGAGTGGCAGGTATTGGCCAGATTATAAAGAAATTTGAAGAAACTGAAAGTATGAAGTCGCCGTAGTTTAGAAGGTAGTGTGTTGGCTCATTAGAGGTAAAAGCCAGGGTTCGAGTCCCAGACCAGACATCGAAACAAAATACAAAAAGTATTTTGTCGGCGATTTCCTCTCATCAGATTTCTGGTAAAAACTCTGAGAGTAAATAAAATTGCCATGAAAAGTTTCTCATAAAACCTGTCGTTCGGAGTCGACTTTAAACTGTACAGACAACATAAGTGGTGTGAGAAACTAGGTCAATAATCCTGACTGATGGGTTCTAATGACCAATTATGTATGTATGAAAGTAATAACTTAATTGGTTATTATTCCCCTTTAGTTACTATTACAACCAAACTTCTTACACCATTCTTGTAGTGTGTTTTAATTTTTTCCATGAGTGGCAAGACTTATTGTTTAATGTCGCTTCAAAGGATAGATTTCTAAGAAGCTTTTCACGGCAATTTTTTTTTTTTGCCAAAAGACTGCTTTTGAGACATCTCAACCAAAAGTTAGGACACTGGTTTTCGTTTAAAAAATAAACACATTTCCTATTAGAATAGAGCTACCTTTTGCAATCTACACACACCGCCGAAAATACCATTTTCGTTGCAGAAACCCTGGCAATTAAATCATACTCAACTATTCCTCTATTTGTTTCTATATTCTACGGTGCTCTTTTTCTTATTTTATGTTTCGAATCGCAACAATTAGTACCACAGCTGACCGACCATTCGCAACACCAAAAGATATCTTGATTAAGCAAGTACTAAAGCAAGCAATAAGCCCTCCTTAATGCTGATTTTTCAAACAAAAAAATTTTTTTAATCGTGTAAGCATCGTTATCATTAATTCATTAACACTTTGGCCAAATAAAGCGTTTAAATTTGATTTTTATTTTCTACATACGCTTGCTGCTGCTGCCTTTATTATAATTAATACACATGCCGCTTAGTTAAGGCTGCAATTGCAAAATTGTTGTACTTGCTGCGTAGCGTCTATTGTGTTTATAGCATAAGAAGGAGCTGAATTAAATTCACCAAACTAACAACAATAGCGTGCCTAATTGCAGATAAACTGCATTCGTTCTATTCTAAAAGCAATGATATTCTGTTCTCTCTCTCTCTCTCTGTTAAGCTCTCTTTAAGTATTGCCGTATTTATTTTTAATACACCAAACTTTTAAGCACATATAAACACACATGCATACGCACATTTTCAATAGAGAGAGTGGAAGAGAGAGAGCGAGAGAGAGAGAGAGAGAAAAGGAAAATAGAATGAGTGCAGCATTAAAATTAAATGCAAATTGAAATTATTTCATTCAAATCGAAAATAATACATTTATTACCCATATTCATGTACACACACATACATACACCACATACATACATAATACAAATGCATTCACCATTGTATGCTCTCACCCTCCTCCTATACTCACTAACAACATCATCAGCAAAAATGCACAACAAATGCAGAGCTAAAGAAAAACCAAAACCAATAAAAAAGTTTAAAAGAGTTGCCATAAACGTAATGCAGAAAAAAACTAACCGGTTCAGAAGATCCGACTGTTGTCTAACAGTCTGTAAAAGTTCAGCAGCAGACCAGGCAATGCAAGAATTTCTTTTCGGTGACTAACTGCCGCATGTAGAAATCCTGGACTATTAACACAAGACAATGATGACTGCAGCGTTTTTCAGGCGGAGATTTTCGCAATACTGAAGGCTATTGAGGCCATAGCTGGTGGCCCATCTTCGGATTCGGAATCTTACACTGATCTTCGTTGACAGTCAGGCTGCCCTTAGGGCCATTGCGTCGGTCTGGTGCAAATCACGGCTCGTTCGCGAGTGCAAAGAGTCGTTGAGGAGTTTGGGACCGGATCGTATCCGTCTATGCTGGGTTCCCGGTCACAGCGGAATACTGGGCAATGAGACGGCGGATGCCTTCGCTAGGTTAGGTTCGCTTTCAGGTGGCGATTTGATAGCCTCATCAATGGATGGGTCAGGAGGAAAGCGCAGAGACGTTGGGGGAACGGATCGGGTTGTTCTGTTTCTAGGCGTCTATGGCCTGTTGTGGACAGCAAGAGGACAGAGTGGCTGCTGGGGTTGGTTAAGGCCAGCTTAAGGTTGGTTGTCGGTTTTATCACAGGGCACTGCGAGATTAGGTCGCTGACGGGGATCTGGAACAGATTCCAGCCGGACTATTGCAGGGTATGTTGCGATGAGGAGGAGTTGGAAACTGTCGAACATCTCCTCTGCAACTGCCCAGCCCTTGGTAGGTTGAGGTTGAGGACCCTTGGCAGGGCATTCTTTGAGAGAACTTGAGTTCTGTGTCGAGAGCCGACATCAAGGCTCTCCACAGATTCATTAGCAGCTTGGGCTGGTTGAAAGGTGCTAGGGCTTCATAAGTGTAGTCGCACTCTCAACCTCTATTGTTTTGTGTCTGTTTCTTTTCATTCCTCCGTTTCAGATTCTCCCTCCCCTTCCCTACTTTCCTATATCCTCCATTTCCTTCCTCCCCTAAGGACAATGTACAATGGGTTAATTTCGACCTCCGGGTACTGTGCTTGTCTTGACCGACAGGTGCACGTCCTCTAACCTAAACAAACCTAATCAAATACAAGACAAAGGTTAGAATTTTCGTATAATCAGGGTTCCATTTTGTCAATATCCATCGTATGTTCTGGCCAGCATCCGACAAACTACACGTCGCCAAAATTTAAACAATTTACGCCGTATATCACTCAAGAAAATAGAATCAGATTTGGTTTCTCTCTTATAACGATGCCTAAACATCAGTTCAGAGATTTATAGGAGATCATATAATCAGGTAGTGCCAAGGAATATCTATAATTGCTGTCAATACTTAAGTTCATTAAATTAACTTTGTAGGTGGAGGTTAAAAAACCCAATTTATGTGCTCCTCCAATAGGGAGTTTGCTGGCCTATTAGACGAGAGCCGGCGGTTTAATCTCCAGCTTAGACATCTCAAATAAAATGAAATGTAAAACGAATATTTCTTTCGTCAACTTTTTCTTTCAACGCTCTTCTGACAGGAATTTAAATCTGTCAAAGGAGGTCGACATTAAACAGTAGTTTCTACTATTAATAAATGAAATTAACACACACAACATGAGTGGTGTGAGAAGTTAGATTGTAAATTTGATTAAAGAGTTGTAATAACCAATTAGGTGAGCTACTTGATTATTGTTGTCGTCATACATACATAATTGGCCATTACAACCCTTCAGTCAGGACTACGACCTAGCTACTCACACCACTTATGTTGTGTGCGTTAATTTTATACATAAGTGGCGGGGCCTACAGTTTAAAGTCGATTCCGAACGACAGATTTTGAGAAGCTTTTCATGGTAATTTTTACTCTCAGAGTCTTTGCCAGAAATCTGCTGAGAGGAAGTCGCCGAAGAAATATTTTTCGTTCTAATGTCTGACCTGGGATACGAACCCGGGCCTTTCGTCTAATAAACCAACACACTACCTACTAGACCACGGCGACTTCTACAATTGTCCCAATAGTCTCTCGAATTGATAAATTATTCCCTCTGAATGCTATCTATATCTCATTTAAATATAATTTGAACAAGGGATTTCACTTTAGAATCCCAAATAAGGATTACTTTTCCTCTGATAGCGATTCGTTGGAAGCCTGCCTACTTAGTATACTTTGGGGACAAAATAGGTTCATTCTTATTATGTAATATCTCTTCGTCTCACAGTTTACTATAGGCCTCATCCTCATTGTAGGATTTCCTTCTATTTTCTTTGACATTCGAGAAGCAAAAAACTTCAAATCGGAATTGTTTTGTAACTGTCGCCTTTACTTTGATCTAATGTCTGTGAAATTGCTGGTCACAAATACATTCCAATTCCATTATATTTACAGTAAAACTATCAAGCAATTATTTGTTATGGACGTTGGCAGATCCTTGCCAGAAAACTCACCGGGACCTTGAATGATCTATATCTGTAGCAGATAAAACTCGCTTACCTGCTAATAACTTCTGCAGATGTTGTGGAGATCGATCGAAGTGAAAAAGAAAGTATTGCCCCTTTCATATGTCAATTTCTGTCTCTGTCTAGATGGGAACTTTTGTCTTTTCTGGGCTATCTTTCCTTGACATTGTTGTCCTTTACCGAAAGCTAATCTCATGGACAGCGGACTGCCTCTTACTACTATCGTGTTTTAAAACACTTGGCAACCCTGTAAGCTTGTACAGTATTGTTGAAATTAAAATGTCATGACAAAGAAAAAATAATAAAAAGCAAACACGCCAAAAAAAAAAATCAAATTATTAATACAAATACTTCTCATATGTGTTTGTATGTATGTGGTATGTATACTCTTTATGCTTTCGTACGAATAATATACTCACTCATACATGTGTACGTTTGCATGTATGTATGTGGGTACATATAAAATAGTACCATAGTAATCATCATACAAATTGTATGCATCATGATAGTTGTTGTTGTTGGTGATGTTGTTGTTTTTGTCGCCTTTTATTATTATTGAACAGTAATTCAGGATTTATTTTTTCCAATCCTTCACTCATTCTCTCTTCCTCTCTCTGTGATAGCATTTGTGTGTGTGTGGATGTTGTCGTGTGTATACGAGTGAGTATTTTTTTTAATTTCTGTACGAGTGGTACATACGTGTGTCTGTGCCTGTGTGTGTGTGTATTATAAGAGAAAATAACGAATAAAAAAATAGAAAAAAGAAATTTGTTGTGTTTTTAATTTGCATTTTTGTGTGTGCATGAGTGTGTGAGTCTGTGTGTGTTAGCTTGTTTGTTTTTCTTGTCGTTTTACGTATTTATGTTGTTATTGTTATTGTTGTTGTTGTTTTATCCGCATTTTTATCTGCACATACACAAATGCTTCTACAAATACAATGCAGTGGACGCAAACATTCATATTTTCATTTAACAAATACTCGTAAGCTTTATAAAAATGTTTTCTTTTTATTTGCTTAACAGAAAGAGAGAGAGAGAGAGAGTATGAAAGTATGTATGTATGTATGCGTGTATATTCATTCTATGGTTTTTGGCAATAAAATTGCAATTTTATCATAAAAATATTTCACAATTAATTGGCTGACACTTCTCATTGAAAATCAACAGCAGCCAGCAGTAGCCCACCATAGCACCCTGCCAGCCAGCCAGCCAGTTAGTCAGTCAGTCAGCCATAACCGTTGCTTACTTAAATCAGCTGAGTCAGCAAGTAAATCCTTTTCATTTCTCTTTCTCTCTCGGTCTCAATCTCACTCACTCTCTACAACAGATTTCTTTGAGTAACACCGTTACTTGCTTATAATGTTTAAGCTGCAATGGTCAGGTTTTTTTTTTTTTAAATGAAAATCGATTGTACGGAAATTTTGCAAATAAAAAGCAAATTTTTCCAATTTTCTTTTGATACGTTCTCTTAATAAATTTATTAACGACGTAAAATACTACCGTACAGTGGGCCCGATTTGCTTAAGATAAGCAAACAATCGATTATTTTGTTCCTTATAACTTTTTGAATAAAACATTCGCTTTTAAAATTTCAAAAAGGGATTTCAGGTATCTGAAGGTCAGGAAATGTTTATTAACAGACGTCGGTACAAAGAGAACATTGCTAAAAATGTGAGTGTATTTGTGAGAGGCATAATATATATAGCCCAGAGGAAAATTGTTAGTAATATTTTCAAGTTTACATAGGTGGAAGATGAAAAATGTATAGCGCCAAATCATTAAAGACTGCCAAAAATGGAGATCATTTCCCATTCGTATTAATGAAACTCATTAGAAAATAGTGAATCATACTGTCGTTTTTCTTTGGGTGTATAATTGATATACAAAAAAATTTCAAAAAGAAGCGACGAGAACTGGCTTCACTGAAAGCTGACAAGCAATTGAATGCATTTTTTACGCTCTTTTTAACGAAGAATGTTGATGTTCGTGCCCTATGTGTGGAAAAAGCCGAAGATGATCTTCCCCTGAGGGACATTATTAGGAATTTTAATGTTAAACTTTCTTTCAGAGAAGAGATCATCGTTTTTTTTAAAGCTCTACAATGCTTGTTGGGTCATCTGATTTTCCCTGAAGCCAGACTACGATTAAGTTCCTAATGAACACACTTTCAACGTTCATTCTTATTTATAAATGCCGAGGATTTCACAGTGAAACTTTGGATCATTTAAAGTTAAGTCCTTCGATAGAAGTTGCAATGATGATAAGCTAACTAGAGCAGTGATATAGAGTTTCCATATATTACAGTCATATTGAATATTATGCACTCGTTTTACAGAGAGAAACTTAATCTCGTTGGCAGCCAGACGGCAATATTGCTAGTGCCTACTGGACACGTATAAACTTATATCCTTAAACCGCATCCATTGCAAAATTGCGATTTTCAAGGGCAACTCGCCTTTTAGGCAGCCATGAAAAGCTTCTCAAAAATCTGTCGTTCGGAGTCGACTCTAAACTGTAGGTCCCGCCACTCATGTATAAAATTAACGCACACAACATAAGTGGTGTGAGAAGCTAGGACGTAATCCTAACTGAAGAGTTGTAATGGCAAATTATGTATTATGTATGTATGTATGTGCAACAGCAAGATTTATTTTGGCTTCAGGATGGTTTCCTACAAAAAATGTTTGATCCCCGGGTATTGGATATTGATTGTGATATCACAGTGGCTCTAAATGCTAAACTAAGTGGGCCCTCCTCTCCTTCCTAATCTTACCTAAACCTTACAAAGGAATGTTGAGGGGTAAGTGTGCGAAAAGTACTTTCTATAGCAATTTAAGTAAAGTCCGCTATGAAAGGTACTTTTTATAGAAAATTTATTATTAAATTTGATTAAAAATTTTTTTAATTCTTAAAACCTCGAATTGCGATTTAATTTAGTTTTTCCCCTACTTCTGGAATTCAAAAGCTTTTCTTCGTTAATGAAGATGGACAACACACAGACGGACAGACAGATAGACAGACAAAAATGTTAAATGAATAGAAAACCTTTTCTTTTTCTGTTTTTTCTGTTTTACAGATAAGAAATAAAATATAAAAATAAAAAGGAAAAAGAAAAGAAAAAGAAAAGAAAAATAAAGCAAAAAAAGGAAACCAAAAAAACCTTCTCTAAAGAAATGGCACACAATAGCTAAGCTAAACGAATGAGTGAGTGAATGAATGAATAAGCGAGCGAGCGAGCGGTTCAAATGGAAAAATGGTAACGGAATGAATGAATAAGAAGTGGGGGGCAGGGGGGGTCAGTTTTAACGTTTGTTTGTTGGTTAAATGGTCGGAATGAATAAATAAATGGGTTTTGCATGTTGTTAGGCCAACTAAAGGTGGAAAACTAAACGAAACAAAATGAAACGAAACGAAAAAGAAATAAAAATGAAAAAGGAAAAGGCACAGCAAGGGGAAGAGAATGGATATGGTTTGGCTTGGCTTGGTTTGATTTACAGTACGCTCCAGTGTGGGTTTCACTGCTTGCTTGCTTGTCTATTCTATTTCTTTTTGGTTTGTTCTTTGGCTTTATTTGTCTGTATTTGTAGTTGTACGTGTGTATGCGGGTGTGTCTGTGTGTGTGTGTTTGTGTATGAAAATGAATGGGAATGAGTTTAAGAAAGAATCCTAAAGGCTTTTGCCAAACATTGATTGCTTTGTGTGTGTGTGTGTGTTTGTTGTATAGCCAGGCTGGCTCAAGCATATTTAGAATTACATGAACCTGTACGTCGTACATACCGGACACACACACACACACAATAAAAAACAAAAGCATGGAGGAAGACTAGAAAACACTGGCCAATATATGAATACGGTTGGTATGGCATGGCATGGCATGGTTAGTTGTTAGCATTTGTAATTGAAGAAATTCAAAGTAAAACAATTTCGCAGGAGGATAGTTTTTCACATTTTATGTAGTATGTGTGTGTGTGTGCCTGTGTGTGTATGTTTTGGAAGTCATGTCATGGTTTTTGGTTTATTGAACGAATGAATGAATAAACGAATGAATATAACAACTGCTCGTCTAAATAACACAAAATTGGTTACGATTTTATATTTTTTGTTTTCTCTTCTCTTTGTTTTTTTAACTAAATTTAGTTTTTGTTTTTTGTTTTTTATTGGTAGCGTAGAGGGCGGGGGGGGGACGACAGGGTTGGTTTTCAAAACATGTTGGCAATTTATAATAGAATTTTCAGTTGATTGTATGGCGAATGGTTTGAAAGGAGAGATAAATTCCTTTTTTTTTTCTGTAATGTTTTGTCTAATATTTGCTTGCAATTTATAGTTTAAATCACAAATACAGGTCAGAAGAAGGAATGGAAAGAAAAAAAAAAAACAGTTCAGTTTTATATTTTTTTTGTTATTATTATTAATTAAACTATAAAAAATGGCTATAGAAAGTAAAGAAGAAAAAATAAATAAAAATGTTTACAATATTCATTCATTGCAACAATACAATAATAAAATAAAAAGTAATCAGCGTAAGAAGAGGGATGATGATGGAGGGCTTGGCTTTACAAAATCTATTACATTTTTTTAAAGCCTTTTGAAAGACAAATAAATTGAGAAAAAATTTTTCAATAAAAACGTGTTTGTAAATAAAATTTTAAAAATTTTACTTTCAAATTAAATTTAACAAACAAAAAAAGGACAGCAAAAAAAAACAAAACAAAACAAATTATTCATTTATTTAAACTGAATAATAAATATTTCAACAATTTTAAATACAAAATCTGCTCTAAAATTTTTTATGACTTGGTACTAAATTTTTAGTACATGGATTTTCTTTCTTGAAACCTCTTTTTTAAAGCTCTTAAAATTTATAAAACTTTCGTTATTAATCATTGCAAACAAAAAGTAAGAACTTTATGATGAAATTTAGCTGGAAAATTTTAAATACTAAACTTTTAGTACACATAAAAACCACATATTATCCGAAATTATTTTATACAAAAAAATTGTATTTTATTAAATTTTTGCTTATGGATCAGAGTCCTAAAGCAGGAAAATTTAAGTACTAAACTTTTAGTACACATTTAATACACATTAAAACCATATCTGAAATTATTTTATACAAAAAACTGGTATTTTAATAAATTTTTGCTTATGGATCAGAGTACTAAAGCAGGAAAATTTAAGTACTAAACTTTTAGTACACATCTAATACACATTAAAACCATATACGAAATTATTTTATACAAAAAAATTGTATTTTATTAAATTTTAGCTTGTGGATCAGAGTACTAAAGCAGGAAAATTTTAAGTACTAAACTTTTAGTACACATTTAATATACATTAAAACCACATATGTATACGAAAAACTTGTGTTTTATTAAATTTTTGCTTATGGATCAAAGTACTAAAGCAGAAAAGTTTAAGTACTAAACTTTTAGTACACATTTAATACACATTAAAATCATATTATACAAAATTATTTTATACGAAAAACTTGCGTTTTATTAAATTTTTGCTAATGGATCAAAGTACTAAAGCAGAAAAATTTAAGTACTAAACTTTTAGTACACATTTAATACACATTAAAACGAAATTATTTTATACAAAAAAACTTGTATTTTATAAAATTTTAGCTTATGGATCAGAGTGCTAAATGTTTTAGTACATATTTTTTTTTTCATTAGACCTGTTTTAGAGACATGCGCAATTTTTTGGCATTATTTATAAGTTCTTACAAATAAAAACCAACAATTTTTCGCTTATAACTTGCAACAAAACCAAAGTACTAAATCTTTAGTACATACAAAAAAATTCTTTAAAATAATAAAGCAGCTTATATTATTAACGAAACAAACAAAACCAGCTTTTTATTAAACCCAGTACTAAATTTAAGTCCTTGAGGCCGAGGCTATCCATGCCACTAGGTGTATAATTCCATTTTTTATTCGATTTATACCCGTTTATGAAGGGTATATTTGGCAAAATAAAATCCAAATTTTCAAATTTCACAATGTCCACAGCAAACGATTGAAATATTTCGAAATATGGAAAAACGTGCAAGTATCGTAATAAAAATATAAACAGGCCCACAAAAGTATACATACGATTAACAAATTTCACAAATTTCTAAACCAGAAGACTGTCTTAAAATCGAGGAAAATTGTCAGACAATTATAGAAATTTCGGAAATTTGTTAACCGTATGTATACTTTTGTGACTGAGAGTATGCGTAATTAAATTGGGTAGAAATTGCAAGTTAGGTAGTCAGGCCGCCCTTCGAGCACTGGAAATGTATGAGGTTAAATCGAAGACAGTATGGAACAGCAAGAGAAAATAGGATTATCGTTGGTTCTAGGTCATGTGGCAACTCACGGAAAATGCATTCAGATGATCTAGAGAGGAGGAGCTGATGAGGTCAGAATCTCTTTCCACAGTGGAAACAAATATTTGAAAAGATATACTCAAAGAAGAGAAAGATAATGAGATGCAAATGTGTTTGAGGCAATAATTAAAAAAGGAGTAATTAGGCAGTAATTAGGAAAAGTAGGAAAATTTAGTTTTCCTAATTACCGCCTAATTACTCCTTAGGAAAATTTAGTTATGCATCAGACTATTCAGGAATAACCTGGAGTTGGTAAACGATTTTTTGGTGTTTTTTTTTAGTGCATTCCCGAGAAAGTCTGCACAAGTGTGGAATTAGCTGCTTTTGAGGGCAACTAAATCGAACCGAATTAATTTTTGCAGTGCATGTTGCGATGAGGAGGAGTTGGAGACTATCGAACACCCTTGGCAGGTTGAGGGTGAGAAAACTTGGCAGCGCCTTCTTTGGGAGCATGAATTCAGTTTCGAGAGCCGACATCAAGGCTCTCCACAGATTCGTTAGTTGCTTGGGCTGGTTGAGAAGTCCTAGGACTTCATCAGTGAAGTCGCGCTCTCCCCCCTCCCCTTTTTTATTGTGTCTGGTCTGTGCTATTCCTCCGCTTCCCATTCCCCTCTTTCCTACTTACCATCCTTTGCTTTCCCTCTTTAAGGACGTTGTATAATGGGTCAATTCGAGCTCAGGGTACTGTGCTTGTCTTAATTGACAAGTACACGTCCTCTTACCTAACCTAACCTAAACGATTTTATGACAGGGCACTGTAGCCTCAAAGTACACCCATTCCAAAAGGGGATTACTTCAAACCTAATATGTAGATCCTGCAAAGATGATGACAATGAATCATCAGAATACATTCTAGGAACTTGTAAAGCATTACTGCATCCCAAAAAAGAACACTTGAATGCAAATCAAGTGCTGATAACAAACAGCACCATGAAGTTTGTCTGGGAAATAGGATTGTAGAAGACATTATAAAGTGTAAGGGCAGTGACAGCAATGGCAAAACTGAATGACAATACATAATGACATAATAATATCTAATCAAATCAATAAACAACCAACCAATTGCAAAAATGAAAGCTGGCTGCCGACCATTATCAACGCCCTAGGCATACTAATTAAATGCTAAATCACTAAGTAAATATCATTTGAGATGGAAAAAATATTTTAAAAATTTGCAATCTATTCAGGGCGATGATTTTGATAACCCGCTATTGGCTTTTTAGATAACCCCAAGACATTATTTATTATTAAAAATTATTCTTTTATTTGTTATTTGTTTAATTTTTGTATTTTTTTTAAATAAGTTTTTAATTATTATCATTATTATTTTTAATTTTAAATCATGTTTATTTCAAGTTCTTTATAAAATAATTTTTGCTACTTTTCTTTACATTTTCCACTATGCCTCTCACTTCTCACTTCATGTATAAAATACGGTGGGTGATGTTGTGTTTTATTCGTAATTAATTTACTGTTAACAAGTGTAATAGAATAATAATAATAAATAATAAAAATAAAATGAAAAAATAAAGTGAAAAAAACTATAAAAACTACAACAATTTCATCATATTGATTTTCTTTCTGTCTGGCATCTAAATTTTCTACCCCACTTGCACTTCTCGATACAATATTTCCAAGGATAAAATACAAAAACAAAAACAAAAATAAAAATAAAACGTGTGCTATTGATTTTCCTTCCCTTTACTATGAAGAGTCATTATAAAATAAAAAAAAAACGCTTTTTTTTAATAAAAAAAAAAAACTTTGGTTGTTATTAGCAAATAATGCAAGCCTGTCAGACAGGCATATTTAAATAAAAAAAAACAAAAACAAAAAATTTAACATCCAAACATTCATTTAATTTAGGACAAGAGAAGAGGAGAGGAGAAGTAGGAGGAGTGGTAGTGGTTTATTGAAGTCATAGTTCACTTGAGCTTTCACTTGAGAAATGTCTTCTGAGCTAACTGAAGACTTCGCTACTCTTAAGCCAAAAACTAGTCAAGAAACGATAACCCTAATAATCGATGGAGAAATGTTGAGTCAAACAAGAGTTGGTGAGTTAAAGTCGCCATGGTCTAGTTGGTAGTGTGGTGGCTTATTAGACGAAAGGCCCGAGTTCGAATTCCAGGCCAGACATCAAAAAACTAAAATATGAAAATATTCCTTCGGCGACTTGCTCTCAGCCGATTTCTGGCAAAAACTCTGAGAGTAAATTTTGCCATGAAAAGCTTCCCGATTTTAAACTGTAGGTCCCGCTACTCATGTATAAAATTAACGCACCCAACACGAGTATTGTGAGAAGCTAGGACGTTATACAATAGGTCAACTTGTCCGCCGTGTACTGTACTTGTCACAGTTGAACAAGTACACGCCCTCTAACCTAACGAGAGAAATTTGAGTTAAATCGTAAGCATATGCTCTATGGAATTCAGAGAATGACAGAAGTGTGCCTTGCTGCTCTAGTAAATTTATCAGGATGCCTCTGAAACATAAAATTTCTGCGAAATTAGATCACTGAAAACAGATCTGCTTGTAAATTGACTGTCAGAGAAGTTTATCGACTACTGGTAGGTGCGCTCCTTCATTTACTTAGGCACTTAATTGGTCATTACAACCGGTTAGTGAGGATTACAACCTAACTTCCCATACCATCTATCCATGAACGAGCAGGGGACCTATAGTTTAATTATCGACTCCCAAGGATAGATATTTAAGAAAAATTTCATGGCAATTCTACTTCACTCCTAGAGTTTTAGCCAAAAGAAGTCACCTAATGATGGTTCAACTCATGAAAAGCATTCGCCTAGAAAGCTAACACACTGCCCATTGGACAACTGCGACTGCAAGGAAGATTAAAGAACATAAGATTTATATTAAAAGTTAAAATTTGTTCTAAAAGTTGGAAGAGCTTACTTGTTTGATAACAAAAAGCAATAACTGCGATAACAAAAGAAAATGAGAGACAGTTTGAGTTAAAACAGAGACGAAAATTGTGTGTTACACTTTCCTTTTCCTCTACACAAGTTATTAACAGACAAGCAAAGTTCCTCGCATGCCCACTTATTCAACTTATTTGGAGTACGACTGTCACAGATGTCTCAATGATAAAGCGGACCGATATGATGTTTCTATCACATAGGTACCAGGACATAGAGATATTCCCGGGAATTGCAGAGCGAATGGTTTCGCCAGAAAGGGCACAACCATCGAACTCTCTGTTGAATTTTCTACATTGGAGATCCCTTTGGGTACCTGCAGACAATGCAATCGTTGATCTTATCGGCAGTACGTGGGTAGCTTCGGATAAGGGCAAAAGTCTGGATGGGAAGCGCACGGCGACTTTGCTTAAACTCCAAAGAAGCAAGCTCAGCGCTGTTATCGGGATTATTACGGGACATTGTATTATAGGAACGCGGCCGAGGCGTATTGGTCTTGGACACCTCGCGAATAATTTCTGCAGCAGCTATGGAAATGAGTGTGCATATGCCCGGCACTTGGTCAGAGGAGAAAGGGACACCTGGGTGCCTACTACATGGAGGATCTAGATGAATTGCCATGCACGGATATTGACAGTCTAAGTCGCTTTATCGGAAGCTTCAAGTGGTTCCTGCAATGTGCTATCACAATGAGCCCTGTTTTTCGGCCTAAGTGTGTCTGCTTATGACACTATCCAGGGACATCCACTTCTACCTATTTACCTATTAGATACATACATACATAATTGGCCATTACAACCCTTCAGTCAGGATTACGACCTAGCTTCTCACACCACCTATGTTGTTTGCGTTAATTTTATACGTGAGTAGCGGGACCTACAGTTTAAAGTCGACTCCGAACGACAGATTTTTGAGAAGCTTTTCATGGCAATTTTTACTCTCAGAGTCTTTGCCAGAAATCTGCTGAGAGGAAGTCGCCGAAGAAATATTTTTCGTTTTTATGTCTGACCTGGGATTCGAACCCGGGCCTTCGTCTAATAAGCCAACACACTACCCACTAGACCACGGCGACCTATTAAATCATAAACAAAAAAAAACTATTTAACCTCAACGAAACTGATCCTAAACTTCAGGAAAGATGAGCAAGGCCCGTTAAGGGGTAAGGCCCGTTTAAACACAGAATTAGTAGGTGGAATAGAGAGAGAGAGAAAGAGAGAGAGATCTCTAATTTCAAGAGGATCAGAAAAGAAACAGTAAATCACTGGCCTTGTTTGCAGAAGCATAAGCAGTGATATGACAAGGTAATCAAATTCAAATTGAATTAAAATATTTAAATAAACATTTCCTATGTAAATATTCAAAAATAAATGCCAAAAGTACTATTTATTAATAATATTATTATTGTTATTGTTTTGTTTCTTTGTGTTTTTGTGTTTGTTTTGTGTTACTTTCTTTTATTATTAATTGTGGAAAATGAAATTAAATTGAATTTGAATTTGTATTCCACCAAAGGCACATCTTGGAGGAGAAGTGATGGTTAGTTGGGAAAAACAACAACATTTTATGGAAATTAACTTTAAATACAGTACAGTATACACACAGTACACCTTCAGGACATATTTTGTTTTTTGTTTGTTTATTTGTCCTGAGCGTGTGTGTGTGTGTGTGTGTTTATTGATTTTAAAAGTCTATAATAATATATTAAGGATGTATAAGGATATAACGAATGCATGTACGTATGTAAACTATAGTTTACCACAGACAAACAAAATAAACAAGGCAAAATAATATAAAATATTGTGTATAAAATTTTTTTAAATGAAAAAAAAAAAAACCAAAACCAAATAAATATCAACAACAACAACAGGATAATACTGACGTTGTAAAAATCATATACATTTCTGTAAATGTAAAGAAAATGTAAAAAAAAAGGTCCTGCAAAGACAGACCAAAAGTAACTCTCATAGTGTACATACTCGTACAATGTGTACTCGTAAATATGTACATACCTGCATACATACATATGTATGTGCATATGCATATATGGATGTAGAAAATGAAGTCAATAAAATGTTTTAATATTATGAAGTCCTTCAAAACAAACTACTACCAAACTACAACACAGATAAGCAAACACTTTAGCAACAGTAGTACGAACGAGTATTGGAAATTTAATTTCTGCTTTAAAGCCAAGTTAATATTGTATAACCAAGGGATATTATTTCGAATAGATTCTTTCCTGTTTACTTAAATAAAAAAAATATTTGTAAATCAAATGAAATTTAAATATAAAAACTCTTCCTAGGGTGGTTTTGTTTTACCATTTTAGTTGAATTTTTTATTTTTTTTTTTGTTTTCAAGGGAATATTCTTTCATTTAACCCCAACTAAATGAGTAAAAAAAAATCGGGAGACATATGTAGTAAATGCATAAATAATTAAAACCCTTGACATTTTGTAATTGTGTGCTAATGTTACCAACAACAACGACTACAACAAAGCCAATGGAAAACAAGGTAAATATTTGTATTTATTTCTTATATTACCAAGGATATACAATTTCCTGTTTAATTTTTTTTTGTTTTCTTTTGTTTTTTCCAAAACCTACATGTTAAATGCATATTAAAATGTGTACACTTTCAGGAAATTCCAGAAATAGAAAGAAGCCAATTAATAATATTTCTTAAACAACAACTGCAGCAATCATACACAGTGGGAATTAAAATTTAATTGAATGACAATAATAAATATGGGGTTTTTCGAAAATAAAAAAAAATTCAATGACCATTGTCGTTCGTTCAAGCTTTATTAAGCGAAACATATATCGCTCCTTTATTGCAACATAATCATATCTCAAAAAATTAAAAAATTGTAGTTACTTAAGTAAAACTGCTCTTTTAGACCTTCTGTACATGTTGAAAAAAAAAATCAGTTTTATATCCCAAGCTGAACCGAAGTTATAGCAAAAAATGTTTGCGGCAATTAGATCATAGGACTTATGTCTTGAAAACTTAAATGGTATTTTGCCAAGTTCAAGTTTTTTTGAGATATGACTATGTTGAAATAAAGGAGCGATATGCATAATTGATTTTGATCGATAATATATATAGATATTGCAAATTTTGGTTTAGAATTACAACAACAAAACAACATAAAACTTCTAGAAGTTGCCAGATAGAGAGGAATTAGTAAATAGTGGTAAAAAGCATACACTATACTTTATAAAAATGGAAATTCGTTCCCCACTGATGTTTTCACTGTTAATTTCTGTGGCACGATATAAACGAGCTGTACATCCAGTTTTCATTAAATGATTGATTTATGAATGCATTGTTCTCACTAGTAACTACTATATTTGCCTATTACTATAAATTTTTTTTCAATTTTTAATTCATTTTTTTCGATTGGCTAGTGTATCGCACAATATATTCTCTGCAATATTCGTATAAACAGATTCAATTCTAGTGTAAAGTTCCTCACAGGATTAGGTTAGGTTAGAGGACGTGTACATGTCAAGCAAGACAAGTACAGTACCCGTAGGTCGAATTAACCCATTGTACAATCTCTTCTTCCTCACAGGAAGAAGTCAATTATTTTGAATGAAAAATTTATCTGAAACACGCATCTCAAGTTAGTGATAAAGAAAAGGCCTCAAGTAGTCCAAAAATCTGAGTCCAAAACATTACCCTATGAGGTTCAATAGGATGGGCAAAGACTAAAAGCAAGAGCTATCTCTCAAGGCTTCATGGAGTATATGAGTCTATGTAGCACAAAGATTTATATAATCAATTCGAACACTTGACAATACAAGAGGACACTGTTAAGCAGTCAATTTGCAGCCATGGGAAGAAAATCTTAGGTCAACTTTTAGGTGAAATCAAAGAAATACTATTAAACGCCTTACCCAGGTCATAGAGAATGATTTTTCTACCAACCAAGAGGAATAGCAGTCCAAAACGACTACACAAGACTTACAAAACTAGAATGAAAATAAATTCAAAATTCACCATGAAATCAAGCAGAAGAACACTCCGAAATCCTGGAAAGGAGACATTTAGAAAGAAGTTAGGCTATTACAATTACACTTTCGCACGTAGGAGATTACTGGAGAGTCGCTGGACACTTAACAATCTGTTTACAGAGAAAAAAATTATTCTATTATGCATATCAGAACTGAAAAGTCTCGAAAGAAATGTGATGCAGATCATCAATGCCCAAAAGCTATGTGGGAGGACCTTGGCTGAACCTAACCTATCTTTTGCCTTCGACAGGAATCTGGAATGCTAGTATTGATCTCAATTATTTCAAAAAATATTCCACGAAAGTGAACTTTCCTATAAAATTTGTTAGAAAAAGCCAGTCAAGGGCTTATAGCGTTGGTCCAACCCATATATAGAACAAAACGCATAGAAGCTCAGGTAA
Organism: Sarcophaga peregrina; assembly: GCA_014635995.1. Lineage (NCBI taxonomy): Eukaryota > Metazoa > Arthropoda > Insecta > Diptera > Sarcophagidae > Sarcophaga > Sarcophaga peregrina. Next base: position 104,656,576 of record CM025790.1, read on the forward strand.
TAGGGGGTCCAGTTCTTTAACAACAATAGTCATACGGTAAATTCGACTTGGCCCATTGCTTTGCCTTACATCTTTTGTATTTGGAAAGCAATTAACCGCTTTGCCTAAATAACTGAACGCTATACTTCATATGGTAAATAATTTTCATAAGGAGGATAATGTTCAATTTGCCAATGACAATTTTCTTTGTTCAAATACTTATGACTCAAAAGAAATAGGCCTTCACCTCATAAAAATGATGAATCATGTATGATGAAATACATACTATGGAATATTCTGATTCATTGAAGTACAATTTATAATTAGCAACGGATTTTCAAAAGCCTAGAATCTATAAAATAGGACTTCTTCAGTCATAAAATTTTGTGAAACATGGCATTACGATATTGCTACTGGCATTACTGGTTTCAAAATCCTAGAACTTTGTAAATAGGCCTTTAGAACGGAAAAATTATTATTCATGTCATTATGACTTCATGAAAAACTCGATTATTTTTTAAGTGCTTATAGCTTGTAAAAATCCAAAGAGAATAGGCCTTTTTGATCGGAAAAATCTAGAAAGAACTCTAGAATTTAGATTTTGTATACGAGTACAGAAGAGTATGCTTTTCAATTAAGAAATTCGATAAGAAAGCAAAATATAATAAAAATCACGACATTAGACACAATAAAACTAGATTTTTTAAATAGAATTTTTCAAATTTTTCAAACGTTTTTATTTTTTTATTACATGCGTCACATTGTCTCATTGCCCCTGCCTCTCACTCACTTTGCCATCTTTAGTTAACTTAGGGTGTAAAAATCAATACAACTTAATTTCATAATAAAACATAATTATAGAGTGCAGCCATTAAACAAATAATAACTAATTTTCTGTGGCTCCAACATGTTTTTAACACCCATACCACCACACACCACCCTACTTTTTTTATGGCTTTCTTTTTTGTCTTCTTCTCTGTACAAAAAACTAAACACCCTCGCAGTAAATTATAAGAGAAAAGAGATAGACAGATAGACTGAGAGAGAGAGAGAGAGAGAACGAGACAGAGAAAGCATTGAAATTGATGGTTTGAAAGGACTTGAAAAATAAAAATGATTTTTTTTTGTTTTGTTTTGTTTTGTTGTTGTTATTGTTGAAAGAAAAAAAATACAACAGAATACATGAAGGAGGACAAAATGTTGAAATTATGACTCACCTGAACCTGTGTCGCACTAATGGCCATTAAAGCCATTAAGCCTAATGATAGTATCCTCAACATTTTTTCTTTTTCTCTCGTTTTTCGCTTTTTTGTTTTTTTTTTTTTGTTTTGTTTTAGAAAATTCTTTTATTGTTGTTGTGTGGTTGTTGTTGGTTAATAGATCCAATAATATATAGAGAGAACGAGAGAGAGGAAGCAGAAGTATTTGATTTTTTTATTTTGTTTGTTTGTTTGTTTGTGTTTTTTGTTTTTGTAATAAAGACAAACCGTTAGTTAGTAATTTAACTGCTGCTTCTTCTTCTTTTTAGCAGGTCTTAAGACTTTTTGCGTGTGTCTGTATAAAATTTTTCGTTTTTTTTGTTTTATTTTCTCTCAGAGACTGCAAAAAGAAAAAGTGACGTAAATATACAATAAAGGGGGGTCTTAAGATTTAACGAGTACTTTTCTTTTTATAGATTTTTTATTTTTTTATTTCAATTGTATTTTTGTATTTTAATTTTTTCTTTTTAATTTTTTCAAAAGTTACACTTTTTTTCGATGAAAAAAAAAATTTTTTTTTTTAATAAAATGTATTAAAGATTAGGTTTTTCAATGGTTTTTCTACTTTTTTTTTTCTTTATTTTTGGCGTGGCACACCCCGAAAAAAAATTACTATTACTTTCAATACAACGACGACGCTTGCTCCCCTTAAAACTCTATTTTTATAACGTTTAAATGGTTAAAAGGAGCTTTAGGGAGACCGCTTAGCCCTCAAACACCGTTCAAAAAAAGTTTTCTCTAAAAATTTTTGTTATTGAAAACACTTTGTGTTTGTTGTGTTAAGGTTTTTACAATACTTTGACAATTTTTCAATTACAAAACCATGAACAAATTTAATAACATTTTTAGATTAAAAAAAAATTAATTTTTTTTTAATGAAATTTCAATAATTTTTCTCTTTTTTTTAAATATTTTTTTTTTTTTTCAAGTTAAGAAAATATTTGTCGCTTATTAGTCACCGTCTTTATGTATAATGCTTTAAGATGCGTCTACAAAATCCGATTGGTGTATGAAAAAATTTTGCACTCATCATTAACCTTTACGAGCCTTTTTAAGTTCTATACTCTCCTCCATACACACACACACACATACAATATCTAATAGGAATTTCGAATACCAATATTAAGTTCGAAAGCAATAAAAGAGAGCCGTAACACAAACAGGGTTGTTATAAATGGCACCGGAAAAACCGGGTTGTATTTTGGGGTTAAAATAACTGTAAATAATTTTAAACTAATTTGTTTTCCTATTTCCAAACATAATTCCAAACATTTTTCTTTTCTGTATTTTGTTTTTGTTTTCTTTTTTTGTTTTTCATTTCATTAAAAAAAAAAAAATTTTTTTATTTTTTATATATTTCTTTTAAAAACTTGGCAATCCTTAGTTTCATACACTCTTTATTTCAATTGAAAATAAAAGAAAACCAACAACAACAACAAAACAAAATAAAAACAACCCCTATTTTTAAATTGCAGCACCAGCGCACTTAAACACATTACGTACAAATAATTCTAAAGGAATTTCATTATTACTCACCTTTATTCAGTATGGTGAAAAGAATATGCTTTTATATGCTCGCTCTTGCTGCCAGTGATGAAGGGAAAAGAAGAAAAAAACGGCATCGGCTTTTCGTAAAACAAATACAACACACTTCACCACTCAATTTTTTTTCAAAACCATGTGGTTTCATTTCCATTTCAACATTTCATTTCATTCCATTTTTATGGTTATAGACTTTACTAAATATATAAAATTTACCGTTACATTTTATTTATCGCAGGCACTTTATAACAAAAATTTATGATTTTATTTTATTATACACAACCGACACACAATTGCGTTGTTAAATTATAAATTTATAGAAAGGAAAAATTTTTTTAAATTAAAAATGGCTTATTTTTCAGTAAAAGAAACATTTAAATTATAAAACACTTTTATTCAATTAAAAAAAACATCAAAATATTTTACGATTTAATATTCGCGAACTAAAAACTCTTTGACTTCTCTCCTTTACATAAAATTATTAAGGATTGTGAAGTCACAGCACTAAAACAGAAATTAAATTTTATAATAATAAAAAAAAAATTTTTAATTAAAAAAAACTTATTTTTCAAAGAAAAAATGAAAACTTTAAATTATAAATTATTTTACGATTTAATATTCGCGTACTAAGAACTCTTCACTTTGACTTCTATTTTATTAATGAAATTATTGCAAAATTCTTTCCTTTACATAAATGTATTCCGGATTGTGAAGTCACAACATTAAAACAGAATTTAAATTTTATAACAATTAAAAAATTTTTAATTAAAAGCAAATATTTTTCTATAAAAAAAAAAAAAGAAAACTTTAAATTATAAAACAAAAAATATTTTACGATTTAATATTCCCGTATTAAGAACTCTTCACTTTGACTTCTGTTTTATTAATGAAATGATTGCAGAACCGTTGCAACAGATTTAGCTTTCATTTAAGTAAAAACAAAAACAAAATTTCTCCACTTTACATAAATGTATTTAGGATTGTGACGTCACAACACAACAATTTAACTTTGAGAAGAGATCAGTCGTTAGGAGTAGTTTTTTATTTTTAAATAAAGTCACAACTGTAGTTGACTTAGAAAAAAAGGATTATTAAAAAAATTGTGTGATATTATGTGATCGTCGGTTATTATGCAAAATACAAACAAAAAACGATATCGACTTTTCGTAAAACAAATACAACACACTTCACCACAGAATTTTCTTCAAAACCATGTGGTTTTATTTCCATTTCAACATTTCATTTCATTTTTATGGTTATAGACTTTATTAAATATACAAAATTTACCGTTACATTTTATTTAACCGTTATAATTTATTTTGATTTTCCAAAGAAAGCAAAATTTTAAATCATCAAAAGAAAAAAACCACACGATTTTATTTTATTATACACAACCGACGCGTTGTTAAATTTTGAATTTTACAGCAATGAAAAAATTTTTAATTAAAAAAAACAAATATTCTCAAAGAAAAAAAGAAAACTTTTAATTATAAAACACTTTTCTTCCAAAAAAATTCTTTCTTAAAAATAAATTCAAAATTAAAACAGAATTTAAATTTTTTAACAATTAAAAATTTTTTAATTAAAAACAAATATTTTTCTATAAAAAAAAAAGAAAACTATAAATTATAAAACACTTTTCTTATAAAAAAAATTCTTTCTTAAAAAAATACATTTTACGATTTAATATTCCGTATTAGAACTCTTCACTTTGACTTCTGTTTTATTAATGAAATGATTGCAGAACCGTTTGCAACAGATTTAGCTTTCATTTAGTAAAAACAAAAACAAAATTTCTCCACTTTACATAAATGTATTTAGGATTGTGACGTCACAACACAACAATTTAACTTTGAGAAGAGATCAGTCGTTAGGAGTAGTTTTTTTTTTTTTGTTGTGTTTTATTTAATCTTTCTTTGCATGTATATTAGAGAGCTTTCTTTTGTTTTCAAAAACAAGAATATTTTTAACTGTAGTTGACTTAGAAAAAAGGATTATTAAAAAAATGTGTGATATTATGTGATCGTCGGTTATTATGCAAAATACAAACAAAAAACGATATCGACTTTTCGTAAAACAAATACAACACACTTCACCACAGAATTTTCTTCAAAACCGTGTGTTTTTTTTTTTTTATTTCAACATTTCATTTCATTTTTATGGTTATAGACTTTATTAAATATACAAAATTTACCGTTACATTTTATTTAACCGTTATAATTTATTTTGATTTTCCAAAGAAAGCAAAATTTTAAATCATCAAAAGAAAAAAACCACACGATTTTATTTTATTATACACAACCGACGCGTTGTTAAATTTTGAATTTTACAGCAATGAAAAAATTTTTAATTAAAAAAACAAATATTTTTCTATAAAAAAAAAAAAGAAAACTTTTAATTAAAAAACACTTTTCTTCCAAAAAAATTCTTTCTTAAAAATAAATTCAAAATTAAAACAGAATTTAAATTTTTTAACAATTAAAAAATTTTTAATTAAAAAACACTTTTCTTCAAAAAAAAAATAATTCTTTCTTAAAAATAAATTCAAAATTAAAACAGAATTTAAATTTTATAACAATTAAAAAATTTTTAATTAAAAACAAATATTTTTCTATAAAAAAAAAGAAAACTTTTAATTAAAAAAACAAATATTCTCAAAGAAAAAACCAAATATTTACGATTTAATATCCCGTATAAACTATTCACTTTGACTTCTGTTTTATTAATGACATGATTGTCAGAACCGTTGTAACAGATTTTACTTTCATTTTGAGAAAAACAAAAACGAAAATTTCTCACTTTACGTAAATATATTAATGATTGGTTTGACGTCCACAACACAACAATTTAACTTTGAGAAGAGATCAGTCCGTTAGGAGTAGTTTTTTTTTTTTCGTTGTTTTATTTACATCTTTTTTTGCATGCTATATTAGAGAGCTTTCTGTGTTTACAAAAACAAGAAATATTTTTGGAAAAAAGTCACAACTGTAGTTGGACTTAGAAAAAAAGGATTATTAAAAAAATTGTGTGATATCATGTGATCGTCTGGTTATTAGCAAAACACAAACAAAAACAAATATCGACTTTTCGTAAAACAAATACAACACACTTCCACCACAGACTTTTCTTTAAAACCATGTGGTTTTTTTTATTTCATTTTATTTAACCGTTATAATTTGTTTTGGATTGCCAACGAAAGCAAAATTTTAAATCGTCAAAAGAAAAAAACCACACGATTTTATTTTATTATACACAACCGACGCGTTGTTAAATTTTACAATAATGAAAAAATTTTTAATTAAAAAAAACAAATATTCTCAAAGAAAAAAAGAAAACTTTTAATTATAAAACACTTTTCTTCCAAAAAAAAAAAATTCTTTCTTAAAAAAAATACAAAATAATTTACGATTTAATATTTGCGAACTAAGAACTCCTCACTTTGACTTCTGTTTTATTAATGAAATGATTGCAAAATTCTTTCCTTTACATAAATGTATTCCGGATTTTGAAGTCACAACATTAAAACAGAATTTAAATTTTATAACAATTAAAAAATTTTTAATTAAAAACAAATATTTTTCTATAAAAAAAAAAAGAAAACTTTAAATTATAAAACACTTTTCTTCAATTAAAAAAAAAAACTTCACAATATTTTACGATTTAATATTCCCGTACTTAGAACTCTTCACTTTGACTTCTGTTTTATTAATGAAATGATTGAAGAACCGTTGTAACAGAATTTTAATTTCGTTTCAAGTGCAGGCAAAAACAAAATTTCTCTCCTTTACATAAATGTATTCAGGATGGTGACATCACAATATTAAAGCAGAACTTTGAGGAGAGATCTGTTGCTGAGAGAACTTTTTTTTGTTTTTTGCTATTTCATTTACTTTTCCTTTGCATGGCCACTGTAGAACTTTCTTTTGTTTACATAAACAAGAGTATTTTTACATGACGTCACAATTGTAGTACACAAATAAAAAAGCAAGGAAGAATAAAGAAAATTATGTGAGATTATGTGATCATCATCTGTTTGTATGACGCCTTTTGCACGTTGAAATTTGTTTCGAAACAAATGTGAGAAACTTTTTTGCATTTTCTTTTAAAATTTCTTTCACTTTTGGACGTAAAAATTAATTTCAGAAATTTTGTTTTCTTTTATCGCGTCGTTCTGCTGTTTTTAACAGTTGTAACTTTGTTTGGCATTGTGATTTAGGTTCAAACACAAGACATGAACATTATATGAATATTATATTTGTTATTACATTATAATATATTATATATTTATGTGTTATTATTTTTTAATATATTTACCTTATTTAAATTATATACTTTTTAATATTTTTTATTTTTATTTTTTCAACCTTTTTTAATTAATTGTTTGGTGATAAAATTTTTCTTTTGCTAATGTTTTGATTTCAAACACAAAATCAACAAAGACTAATGATATTTTAAATAAGGGAGCTTTATATTAACACCGTTGACTAACTACGAGTTATCTCGTAAAAACATCATTTTTGCCTTTTGATCATATCTACGATCTAAAAATAGTTTTTAGTAATATAATGTGAAAAATTAAATTGTCGTTATTGGCCAATTTTCTGAAAGTTGCCGCGGCAGTCAAGATGTTAACTTCTCTATGCGGAACAAAAAATAAAAGAAAATGTGAAATTAAATACAACTCTGTGTATATACGAATAAAGAACAAAGCAAATTTCTGAGTACATGAAATTCTAAAATCACCCCCGCTCGTTTTTTCCCTCTCTCCTGCAAACTCAAGAGTGTTGAAATTTGTTTCGAAACAAATTTCAACGTGCAAAAGGCGTCTATGCAAAACAACACAGAAACAAAAAAGCTTATGGAATAAATAAATTAACGAATGATTTGACGAAAAGGGAATAATTATGAAAACGAAAATTTTCGATCGTTTAAAATTACAATCACTTTGATGCCTTCCTTACAAAGAATTGTATAAGATATTCGTGATAAAAAAAAGAAATTTAGTGGGAAATAATAATAGTAATAGATCATGAACTTTATTTGTGATAATTTTCTTCTTAAAACATGGAAATTAATAAATATTTATAAATTTAAATAATAATAGGCTTTGATTACATACATATTAATTAAATTCTTTTATTAATTATCGGTCTTTTTCTTTATTTTGTTTGTGTTTTTTTCTTTTATTTCAAATTAGAATATTTTACCTCACATAAAACAATTGAAAATATTTTTGAATTTGTGGGAAGGGATGGATGGATGGATTAGCATTGCGATCATATGATTTATTGTACTGCCCCCCACAATATAGCTTTGTATGTATACATAGACCAAGTCTATTGCCCTAACAAAGTTTACGAATGCTAAGGGAAACAATTTCATGCACAGCACCTAATAATGTCCTAAGTGATGCTTTAATCCAGTAATGTGTTCTTATGATGTGGCGATTCTTATCATGAACAAGTCCACCATAAGTTTACAATGTCCTGTCAAACGACTGTTTATTAACTCAACAAGAAGTTCCACCTGATTAGAAAACACCTACATGATCTGCGGAAAACATTGCCGCGATTCATAAGAGTATGGAGAAGAATCCTCACAAAAACTAGTTCACAGGAACTGAAGGTAGTAGCAGAATTAGCCGAACGTCCACTGAACGTAACGAAACGTAACGGAACGGAACGTATGTTCGCTTTTAGAATACGAAAAGCAATGAGAACGTTTAACCAAACGTAATGGAACACATCGAAACGATGAAGCTCAAGATCCCAATGTTTTGGGGATAAGATTAAACTCATTTCAGGGGAATGGACTGCAAGAAGTTAAGTAAATTTGCACAACACACAGAGTTTCTATAGAAAGTAAAGCGGTATTCCTAACGGTGACCACATAGCAAGCCTACATGATAGTTTTTACCAGACTAAACTCATCTCAAGGGAATTTACTGCAAGAAATTAAGGAAGTTTGCATAACATACAGGGTTTCTATAGAAAGTAAAGCGGTATTCCTAATGGTGATCGCAATGGCTTATACCAGGCTAAATTCATCTTAGAGGAATGGACTGCAAGAAGTTAAAGAAGTTTACATAACATAGAGGGTTTCTATAGAAAGTAAAGCGGTATCCCTAACGATGAACGCGTAGCAAGCCCACATGATGGCTTAAACCAGACTAAACTCATCTCAAGGGAATGGACTGCAAGAAATTAAGGAAGTTTGCACAACACACAAGGTTTCTATTGAAAGTACAGCGGTATTCCTAATGGACTGCAAGACGCTAAGAAGAAAGTACAATGGTATTCCTAGCAAACCTAAATGATAGCTTAGGAGTATGTCAATTAGTATAAAGTCGCTTATACTGCTTAATGGATGTTAGATTGTGGTTCAAACCCTATCTCAGACATCAACAAAACGGAATATAAGAAAATATTTCTTCTTCAGCAGTCTTCTGCCAAAAAATTTGTCATGTAAGTTGCTCAAAAATCTGAGTCGACATTAAACTGGATAAGATTACAACACACAATGGGTGATATTGTAAGACGCTAGACTGTAATCCAGACTAGGGGGTAAAATAAAGAAGATAGAAAGCACTTAAATCACCGTTTTTTTTATTTTTTGTTTTTATCATTCTTTTCCATTTAAAAATTTACAATCATCAGTCTAAAATTATTTATAAATAATAATACTTATGAGTACATAGTTTGTATAAACTTATTAGAAAGAAACACGTTCCAAATCCATGCTAAACATTTTGAATTGCAATGTCCTCCTGCTCTTCGGCATCTAAATTTGCCGTTTCTAAATCATCCACTAAATTTGTGACCTCCGCCTGGGCTTTAATATCCACATTAACAGCAGCAGCATGATGCACAGGAGATTCATCCAAAGCGGGTAACTCGGCGTCAATATTTGTACGACCCTGAGCCAAAAATAAAGAATTTGCAGGTTGTCCGTTGTAGGGTATAGAAGCTGGATAGCCTGCTTGTGCAACATTTACCGGACACATGCACGGAACAAATTCAACAGTGGGCGGTGATGGCACGTTACCACCTTCGGCACTGGCTTTATAGATGTTATACTCGGGAGATGGATAAATGGGGCGATTATAATTGATATTAAAATGATTTGTGAAAACTTTGCGATTAAATGCTGGATAAGTGGCTTCTATGTTGACCATCGAATCAGTTTTTATTAAAGGTTGTTGTGTAATCGGTGTCTCTGCCACAGTAGGGGGCGCTTCAGTGGTGGTGGTGGTGGTAGTTGTAGTAGGAGCCGGTGTAGTGGTGGTTGTTGTAGTCGTTGTTGTGGTAGTGGTAGTTGGCTCAGGTTGAATATTAAAAGATCTTACGACATTCACTGAAGCATAATCTTTAACTGGCCTATTTTCTAAGGGAATCTCATTAGCGTGGGCCAAAGGTAATGGCATCATAGGCATTATCGGCATCATGGGATTAAAATAAGGCGTTGTACCCAATGCCTGATGATTTGTTATATAATCCGTCGAGCCTAGCATGGGTAATTGCAATTGATTATGGTTAATGGGCTGCTGGTATGTATAGGTACGAAAGTAGGTCAACGGAATTTGTTTCATTACCGGCGGCGGCGGTGGTGGCTCACTAGAACAGGGTATTGAACTAAAAAATTAAGGCTGATAGAACACGTTTTATTGAACGACTATACTCACGTGGTTGCGCTATCCCACCAAAATGCGTGCGTGCTTAGAAAAATGGGCAAGAAAAACTGCAAACAAATAAAAGGGAATTCTAGTAATTTGGAAAAAAATGTTCGAATTTTCGAAAAACAATAGAAATAAATGCCTATTAAACGGTTTAAGCAGCTGAATAGCAATTTTGGAAGCTCAGTAAAGAAATTTTCAGCTATTTTTATTCATTTTCCATGAAAAAAAAACCTATTCTTAGTGTGCTGAATACGAATTTAAGGGGCTGAATACACATTTAAGTGGCTGAATACACAATTTAATTATAAAAAAAGAAAAGTTTTCTATACTGACATGGTATTATATTTTGATTATTCTGATACAATTTGTGAAGCTGAATAGCAGGGTTTGAAAAATCAAATCAAAATATGGCAATTTTTCTTTAAAAAAAAATTTGCTGAATAACCTTTTTTATTATAAGAACTCATTTTATTGTATTTAATATCAAAGTTTCTCTATTTTGATACAACTGAAGTGGCTGAATATTAGAAATAATCCTTAAAATTCAAATTTAACCAGCTGAATACAAACACTTTCTGGGATTTTTTATTTGCTTTTAAAGAAGTCGCAATTCAGACAGATTTTTTAATACATTTTTGTCATAGAAACTAGTTTTTCTTAGCCTGGTGCAATTTAGAATAGTTGAATAGTAGAATTTGTTTTAAAAATCTAAATTTTAGTAGCTGCATAGAAGCACATCTAGTGATTTTTTTATTTTTTTTGATAAAATATCGAGTTTCAGATACATTCTCATTTGCTGAATAAGTTTTTAAGCAGGAGAATGATTATTTTTATTATAAAAATATGCATATATTTTGATTAAATATGATGCTTTGTTTAGTCTGATGCATTTAGAGTAGCTGAATAGCTGAATATGTCTTAAAAATTCAAATTTTAGCAGCTGAATATCAGCAGTTTATGTAATCCTTTTGTTTTTTCTTCAAAATATTACATTTCAAATAGATTTTTGTATGCTGAATAAGTTTAGAGGCAGCTGAATAACACCTTTGGTTATAAAATATGTAAATAACTTTTATTTTGTTTGCCTAGCTGAAGATGGTGTTTTAATTAAACATTTGTATACACATATATTGAATGTTAAAATATTCAAAAATTGGTATATAATCCTTGTAATTAATCCTTAAGGATATATGAATTTAAATTTCTTAAATATCACTTTTTTGTTTTTCAAGTCTTTTATTTTCAGGTTCATTTTTAAAGTCCTTTGTATAGATTTTAATTTGTTTTTATTTTTTTTTTAATTATTGTTCACATACCACCAAGCATTTTAACACTTTTGTTAACATTATTCCTTTTTAATCCTTTTGGTTTTTTTTAATGAATTAATTTTTTTTTTATTTCTCGAATAATTTTCTTTTTGTTCGGGTTCTTGATGCTCTCACGGTTTTTATAATTTTAAATCCAATGCATTAGAACAACTCCCTTTTATACACACGCACGCAAAGGGAGAGGAAAATCTCAGAGAGAGAGAGATGAAGAGAGAACACAAATCCTAACAGAAATTTACCGTTTAACATCAACAAAACATTAAAGAGCACCGCAAAAAAAAAACACAGAAATAATGGGAGAGAAAGAAAAAAAATCTATGAATTACAAGATCAACAACAATTTTGAAGAAAAACAACAACAACAGCAATAACGACAATGATAAAATTCTAACAGAATAGAATAGAACGAAAGAAAATACACAACACGCCACAAATCAATGATCCATGAAAGAATGTTAAAGTCCAATAGGAAAAATGCGTAAAAGACAACATAGGACAACAAAAAAAGAAAAATAGAAAATAAACAAAAGAAAACAAATAAAAAACAGGTTGAACCATGAAGAGTAAAAATTTAATTTTTAGGCATGATAACCACAAAAACGTATGCCTTTAAAGGCATTCCCTTTATTTAAGACTTGACGAACATAGAAAAACGCCTTACAAATAATGTTTTATTCGTTAGCATATGAATGCTAAGCGTTTAAAAGAAAATCTATTGAAGTATGAAATTGAAAATTTATTAGAATTTATTCGTTTTCACTTCAAACAAACAAACAGAAAAAAAAAGATATTTTAAAAACTCTTTTTTTTTTTTTGTTAATTAAGGCAGCAATAAAAGCTATACAATACATAGTACATAGAATTCATTAATAAAAATTAAAAAATACAAATTAATTAATAACGATTTTTTTTTAATAAACCATTACCAACCAACCAACAAACCTGTTTGAATACCCTTAAAACAAAAGACTTAAGCAACAAACTTTACTAAACATTGCCAACGGCTGCGGAAAAGACTTTTCTTCTAGCAAAAAAAAAAAAACACTTAAAAATTAATTTGTACACATTTTTACTCCGTTTATTTCATTAAATCATAAATTCATTGCATTTCATTTATTAGTTCCTTGTATCATATTAATATGTTGGCCATATAATGAACGCATTTGCGGTTGTAATAACACTTTAGTGTTAGTATTTGAATCCGTTGCAGTTGCACTTGGAGCTTTAAATGTAGCCGGTTTTGTCTTTAGTAAATCGAACTCTTCTGGTATTTTGTTGGGTGAACTCTGCTGTACGTATTTGGACGAATGTAAATTGGATACACTTGTCTTAAGAGGGCCTTTGTATCTGAAAATTTAATGGAGGATTTTTCTTAACGATTCATTTTTTTTTACTGACCGAGTTACTACAAAACACCTATACATTTATTGAAAATTTATTAAATTCAACTAACTCAGCCATGGAAAATACTATTCAGCAAGGCGTTTTTAATAAAAAACTAAAATATTTATTGAAAATTGTTTAAATTCTGCTAATTCAGCTATGAGAAATTCGATTCAGCAAAGCATTTTTAATAAAAAATAAAATAATTATTGAAAATTTATTAAATCCAACTAATTCAGCCATGGGAAATACTATTCAGCAAGGCGTTTTTAATAAAAACTAAAATATTTATTGAAAATTTATTAAATTCAACTAATTCAGCCATGGGAAATACTATTCAGCAAGGCATTTTTAATAAAAACTAAAATATTTAGTGAAAATTTAATAAATTTACCTAATTCAGCCATGGGAAATACTATTCAGCAAGGCATTTTTAATAAAAACTAAAATATTTATTGAAAATTTGTTATATTCAGCTAATCCAGCCATGGGAAATACTATTCAGCAAAACATTTTAAATAAAAACTAAAATATTTACTGAAAATTTGTTATATTCAGCTAATTCAGCCAAGGGAAATACTATTCAGCAAAGCAATTTTTATAAAAACTAAAATATTTAGTGAAAATTTAATAAATTTACCTAATTCAGCCATGGAAAATACTATTCAGCAAGGCATTTTTTAATAAAAACTAAAATATTTGTTAAAAATATGTTCTTTTCAGCTACTTAAACAAACCTAACGCATTTAAATGAATTTCCTAATTACCTTGAATTTAATATAAACCAAGTATCCTCATTGGATTTATCGCGCCAGTTTTCATTGTCCTCCTTTAAAGCCGTGTCTATATACTTTTCAATACGCTGTTGCTCCACGGATATATCTTCAGCTTCCAAAGGCTGTTCACTTAACTTGTTAGCTACGGTGGTGGTGTATGGGGTGCTAGTGGTGACATCATTATTGTCCATAAGTTTAGACATGGTGTATAGGGGAAAAGCGTAGTAGTTCTGATCAAATTTATAACTTTCGTAAGTAACAGGCGCTAAAGTAGTGCTTTCCAGTTTAGTAGGACTTTCCAAATAGGTTGGTGGAGTATCATCCTCATACGTTATTTGAAATTTATCTGCACCATCATCATAGGTGACTTCAAACTTTTTATGTGGCAAAGGAGTTGTGGAAGGCATGACAGGGCCTGTAGAAAAACGGTGATTGTTGTAGGGTTTCTCCAGAGTGGGCGGTGCATTGGTGGTGTGTTCCACTTGGTAATGGTATTGCGAATAATCGGTAACTGGTTGTGAGAGAACCTCATCGGGTGAATGGAATGCCTTGTAGTTTTTGGATTTTTTATATTTCATGGGAGGTACAAAGGTTGTGGGTGGCAGTGTAGTAAAGAATCTGGGATCTATGGCTTCATAAGCAAAGAACGGTATCATGGTGACATTGAGCTTTTGCCGAAAAGTTTCCACCAAAGGTTTGGGTTTAAATACAAGTGTAGGAGGCGGATAGAGGATTTGCCCAGGCACTGGCTCTTGCATGGGATACTTTTTACCGCTCATCATGGTATTCAAAAGCATGCGTCCCTTATTGCCGGTGTATATGAAAATGGGTCGCGTATGGGTGTAGGCTTCCTCACCAGGCACGGCATCAAATACTGGCATATTTTGTATAAATCTGGAGTTTTGATAACGTCTTGTAGTGGCATAAGCATGGCTATTACTGTTCTTTTTCAAGGGTATATAATGATGGGGCAATTGTAAGCCTTTATGGCCGTTATTAGAAGTTACACGGTTTTGAGCTTTGGTTTTAAAATTCCCAAACATTCTTTGTTTATTATTAAATGACTTTGGCTTTGACTTTGGCTGTTGCCTATTTTGATAGTAAATAGGCTTGTTCAGGTGTTGATCGTATTTCACTTTTTCATTTTCGGTTTTTTGCACTTTTACTCGCACTGTATTTAAATCATCCTTTTGATCTTGTAATATCCACAAAGGGCGTTCACTGTTTAGATAAAACGTGCCCGTTTGCAATGTTTTAAAATTGCCTCTAGGCTGGTTACCCTGTACAGGGTTGACTTTTGTATTTAAAATATTTAAAATTTGTAAGAAAATTATTTCTCTCGTCATTGTTCTTATGAAAAATTTCATTTTTTTTTTTATTTTTTGTTCTTAACTTTGTAAACGTTTTAATTAAAATGAAAGTAAATTTTCTTTTGTTCTTTGTTTATATAGAAAATATGTGAACATATTATGGATGTTTTAAATAATAAATTAAATTTAAAATAAATTTCATTTTGTTTTACTTAAAAACTAAACTGTTTTAATGATGTAAACTGACCGGTATATTCACGTCTCTAGAACACTTTCATTTGTGGGAATTATGTTTGGGTTGGGGGGTTAACAATTTTAATGTTTGTTTTTTTTATTTAATGAGGCCCACTAACATAGTTGTGTTTTTGAAAAACATTAAAAAAGCATTACAATTGTGTTTTTATGACATTAGTTTTGTTGACACCCGTATATGTTAAATCAAAACAAAAGATTTAAGCAAAGAACTTGTTTCATAACATTTTCTAGTCTTAAAACCAAAACAATTGATTAAGAAAATGAAAAGTTTTCAAAAAATCAGTTTAAAAAATCAAAACAAAAAGTATATCAAAACATAAATGAGTGAACAATGTGCCCTGGGGGAATCACATAACTAATGATTTTCATCATCAAAGTGGAAAGCCAAGCCCACACGGGAATTAAACCTTTACAATGCCAGGAAAAGAAACCTTAAGTATACCATTAGGCGGATGACTATACATACATAATTGGCCATTATAACCCTTCAATCAGGATTACGACCTAGCTTCTCACACCACTTATGTTGTGTGCGTTAATTTTATACATGAGTGGCGGGACCTACAGTTTAAAGTCGACTCCGAACGACAGATTTTTGAGAAGCTTTTCATGGCAATTTTTACTCTCAGAGTCTTTGCCAGAAATCTGCTGAGAGGAAGTCACCGAAGAAATATTTTTCGTTTTGATGTCTGACCTGGGATACGAACCCGGGCCTTTCGTCTAATAAGCCAACACACTACCTACTAGACCACGGCGACTTCGACGGATGACTATAGCTTAATAGAATTATATCTGCGTTGGCGATATACACTACTCGATTAGCTTTTTTTATATTTCTCTGATCAGCCTGTTATTTTGAAACCAAATTATCAGATGTCTTTGGGGTAAATATATCATATCCATGCAACAGGAGTGGTTTTAGTTCCAATAGTAAAACAGGGCTTTGATACTCAGACATTTAAATCAATTTATACAGCGTCAGAAACGTAATACTCCTGGGCTCTGGTAAACTGTATTATTTAAAGCATGTTAATATAATTTACAGTTCCTGAAATAAATTCTGAAGGATATGTGGATCTGTGGATAAGCGGATAAGGCTGTTATTCACCCCTTACGAAACCTTTTGACACTTGTTTTGGATATTAAGTGTGTAATTACAATAGGCCTAAGTGCTTGCCTCCTTAAATGTATATTTTTATAATCAAACCTATAATTTCCATAGCATATCGACAATAGTATATGTTATGGAAAGTTCAAACATAAAGGGACCTTTAAATGTTAAAAATAGGATGATTTTCCCTTTAGCTTAACGATCGCTTCTATCTTATTGGGTACTCATAATAATGGAAAACAATTTATCTGCCCTTTAGCTAACGGCAAGTTGAAATAATGGCCCTAAGAATATCTTCCTGATGGCTACAGATTCTTAGCAAGCTTTGTTATTAAACAACAACAACAAAAATGAATAACAAAACAGACAGACATGCAAATGGACCTACTAAAGCATGCCATAAATTTATATTAAATGCAACAATTCTCATGACTATGCTAAGAAATAGGCTTTTAGAGGAATCAATTGTTTTGTCTGGTTTTATTTAAATGTTAACACAATGTTTAATGGCATTGACGTTGGCGTTGAGCATTGGGCATTGACTTTGGCATTAAACATTTAAAGGGAGCGATAAGAAATAAATAAGACAATTTAAGTCGCCGTGTGTGTTGGCTTATTAGACAAAAAGGGTTCGAATCCCAGGTCAGACATCAAAACGAAAAATATTTCTTCGGCGACTTCCTCTCAGCAGATTTCTGGCAAAGAGTCTGAGAGTAAAAATTGCCATGAAAACCTTTTCAAAAATCTGTCGTTCGGAATCGACTGTAGGTCCCGCCACTCATGTATAAAATTAACGCAGACAACATAAGTGGTATGAGAAGTTAAGTCGTAATCCTGACTGAAGGGTTGTAATGGCCAATTATGTATGAATAAGAACAATAAAAACTATTGCACGTTGGTGTACATATTAAATGTAACAATTTATTGTTAAATTTTTAAAACATTTCGGTATTCGATCGGTTTATAATGTATGATTGATTCATAATTTATAAAATTCATGCATCAAGTTAAGTATCAAATATCAGCATAAGACTTAATCTGATAAATTATAAAACTAGTTTGAAAACGTGAGATAATAAAAAATTGCATTGTTTTACTGCAGAAAGACTTGGACTTCCTTTTTTTATGCAAATAAACAAATTTGATTTTACTTTTCGGAAAACCAAAAAGAATAAAGAACTCTCTTCCAAAATGCTTTGTATAATTAAAATGAAAATTCTTCATAAAATCAACAGCCAAATATAAATGATTGTTGATTTAATATTTTAACACTTCTTAAAACAAAAGACTTAAGACACAAACATGTTGTCTCTCAAAAAAAAAACTTGTTTATTGAAGTCTAGAGAGAAAATTTGTTTGTTTCTGTTTCTTTTTAAATAAAAAACATTAAGATTTCAATTATTAATACATAGATTTTTTTTTGTTTGTTTTACTTTTAATATGTTAATTTATTTCTGCTTCATTGTTTATTAAGTTATTTTGTTTTATAATCCAAAAAAAAACAAAAAAAATAAAATAAAAATAAAAGAAAACTGTTTAGTAACCTAGTCAAAGTGTTATCTGATGTGTATTAAACAAATTATTTTCCACAATCATTACATAATTCTTAATTGCGGTAATAAAACCCTCGATTTAATTTTATTACACTCAAGAAATATTTCAATTACTAAGCAATATGGGATATACTACGTTCGTATTTACTGTGGATATTTAGAAAACTAAACATGATTTAAATTTAAATTATTTTTAAACAACAACAAAACCAAAACCAAAAAAAAAGTAGTTTGTTTTTAATTTGTTATTACAGCAACCAACAAAATAAAACTAAAACTAAAGCAATACCAGTACCAAAACAAAAAATCAATTTTTTTTTTTTAATTGAAATGCATGTTCATGGACAATTAAAAATGCATAACAAATCTTAAATTTACCTGGAGTTTTGATTTTCACATTATTTTTTCCTAAAAATCGAAATTAATTCGTATAAAATAGTAAAAAAAAAAAAATATAAAAAGGGTATAGAAACACAATCAAACACGCAACAACAACATAACCATAAAAAATTAAAAGAAAAATTCAAAACTGAAACTAATTAACGAACAAACTAACCCCCCCTTTTGTAAAGCCGTGTAAAGCTACTGATTTTTATGTGTGTTACTTTGTTTTCTTCTCTACTCCATGTGAATGAATTATTCATTGTCTGTCCATCTCTATCCAGCCATCCATCCAGCCATCCATCAGTGTTTTATTGTCTAAACATGTTTCCATATTTCGGTTTTTTCTGTTTTTTCGGTTTTTTTTTTCTTCATTTTAATGTTAAAAATCTTCTATTGGCTGTCAAAACTGTTATTAATCAAAAGACACATCATAACCACACCAACACAGCCAGATACTGGTTAGTTTTTGTGGTTAAAACAAGAAGAAAAACAAAAAAAAATAAAAAAAGAAAAATATTTTCCATTAAAGAAATGTCCATCCAATTCAATCCAATAAAGAATATGAAAAATTCTTCTTCTTATAATTTTTCTTATTAAAGAATAAACAAATTTGTTTGGCCTATAAAATGGAAACGACAAATTCAAAAGAGACTTAATGAAGCGCTACAAAATTTTGTTTTAAAAATAATATAACAAAAGACTTAGGAAACAAACGTTTTATTATTAAAACCCTAACAAAGGTATTAACATTTTTATTACTTTAAGGCAGTTATACGGCAATTTGCTACCAAAACTTTTTCTTTTCATATGCTCAGCAGGGACCTGCTGATAATCATTTTCCTTTGAATTCTTCTTTAATTGTGTGACAACTTCTGTTTCTTCAAAGCTGTTGATTGCATTTGAAGCAAACCTTTGTCCTTTTCACCATTAATCCCTAAGTAATCCTTAGGGGAAGATACCTAAAGCTGCTCTCCAATATTCTGATTTCCTTTTTCTTTCAGATCGGCAATTTTCTGAAGATTAAAAATATTAATAGACGTTTACCACTAGCTAAACGTTTTGCGTTTATTTTCTTGCTCACGGTAACAGCATTCGCATTTCTGAGGACGTGGACATTTTGTTTTTTCAACATCCATTGGACTCATGTTTTACGTTGTAAAATGATCTTATCACTACGATTACTACCATATAACAGAGAGGACGACTTAAAACGGTTTGCCGTTAGCTTCATGTTTCGCTTTTTCGGTTTATTTGAACCAGGGTTGGAATACGGTGACTACAGAAAGAAGAGGTGCTCCCATTCCATATACTAGTTCTTGAGTTGACATCAGCTTACACCATCAAAACCCCTATCAACATCCTAATCGATTACCTCAACAGCTTCCAACCAATACAAGCCTATCTGGAAAAATCCAATCCGCTAAGAATCTTCCACTCTTGGTCTAATCGCTTAATGGATCACCCCAAGGAGTATCTCGAGAGAGAAAAGCAGGTAGTAGCACAATATCCTGCAAGTGAAAAACGACTGTCTTTTGAGAAGAAGAGAAGCTCCCGTCCCATTTAATAGTTCTTGAGCTGACATCAGTTTACAGCATCAAAAAATCTAATAGATTACCTCAATAGCTTCAGGAACTAATGCAAGCCTATCTGGAACAATCCAATCCGCCAAGAATCTTCCACTCTTGGTCTAATCGCTTAATGGATCACCCCAAGGAGTGTCTCAATATCCTGCAAGTGAAAAACGACTGTCTTTTGAGAAGCTACCGCGACTAAAACAGTATTAATCTTGAAAACACAAGCCTTAATCCACAGCCCCTTCAGATAGTAAATAATAAACATGGTAATCGATAAGGTCAGAGTATAAGCAGATAGCCTATCACAATTTAGCCGTAGATGAGACGTAACAGCGTTCGATACTTAAGCAGATATTTGCCAAAAGGGTGATTTGAATGAATTTGTAGACGAAATGAAAAACTTAAGCAACAAACTTTGCTAAATTAAATGTTAAACAAAGGAATTAACATTTACTTTTTGATTTGCAAGTGTTTAAAGTGTCACTTCTGATATACTATGAATTCGATTTAGGTTTTTGTACTTATACAAGCCTTACACAAGTCTTTGAAATGAACGAAACCATAATTATTTAAATGAAAATGTAGGGTATTCAAGAAAATAAATGAAATTGTGTGTGGCACAATTAGCTTTTTTTTTTGGGGGGGGTAAATAAAATTCATTTAAAAAAAAAAATGTTGAGAGTCTATAATACTCAAATGGTTAATAGAACCTTTTTGTTTTTAAATAACAACAACAACAACAACTGCAATACATAAAAACATCATAGCCTTATATCAAGTGCAACAATTCCCATTGCCAGAAACATGGCTTTGGGAAATCACTTGTTTCTCTAGTCTGGTTGTGTTTAAATGTTAACACATGTTTAATGGCATGTTTTGGGGAACAATACGAACTATTGTACATTGTTGTTGTACATACTAAATGTTACAATTTATTGTTAAATTTTTAAAAGATATCGGGCGGGGGGGCTTTTTTTTTTTGTTGTAAATATCGTATCGATCTTCGTCGTTCGGCTTAGAATGGATAAAATTTGATTGATCCATAATCTATGAAATTCATGCTTGAAGTTATACGTACACCGTATCGTTAAGTAAAAGAAAAAAATAAAGAATACGAACATAATAAGACTGTTAATCTGTTATTGGCTTTTCCTTAAAGGCAGGAAATTGAAAATTTTCGTTTTTTTTCGTTTTTTTTTTTCAAAGGCTTTTAAAGAACACAATTTTTCTTTTTTTATAATTTTTCTTTAAATCGAAAAAAAAAATGTTTTATGAATCGTAAAACTAATCGATATTTAATGGGTTTTAGAGTTTTTTATGTTTCTGTTTTTGCTTTTCTGTAATCTTTACCAAACAAATTAAATTTTCACGCTTTACATACGTCGTTCTATTACTGAAATGTTATTAAGAATTGATAAAATTTGAAAATTTATTCCAATAATTACAAATTTTTCTCACGAAAATCCTCAATGAACTTTAAACTTAAAGAGAACATAATAAAGATTATGAAAGAATAAATGCTTAAAACATGACTGATTAACAAAAAATTCAATGGTCATAAGGATTATGAAAGAATTGATTGTTAAATCTACTCCGTTTGTTACAACAGGATGGTAAGTTCGGGGAGGTCTGAGAGTACACCCTTATACAACAATACAGAAATTTCCCTATTCTCTGTTGGGTCTATAGAACTTCGAAGTTTCAGATTCAAATAAAAAACTTGAATGTTTTCTGTCTCTCTCTCTATCTCGAAAATTTGTTTTTTCTTCTACAAGAACCAGAAAAATTCCTTGGCTAGACTTTGAAAAGACTACAGTGACACACAGACATACTTCCTATATTTCTCTAACTCTCCCTCTCAGTAAATTTGTATTCAAACACTACACTGCCTCTTGTTCTTCCCTATATAACTGTTCTTATGTAGATGCTTTTCAATAAAAAATTAAAAAAAAAGTTTGTGTCTTAAGTCTTTTGTTTTAACATGTAAAGACATTTTTCATGTTCCTTTTGAAATCTCATGTAATTTTATCAAAATTAATCGTTTTAGAAATTTTGTTTTTTAAAAAAACTTTCACTTAGAAAAAGAATTCTTTTGACAGGGTCTTTTTCCTATTATATTGAGTTGTTGTTGTTATTATTTTTCTATTTCTAATATTTTAACTGATTATAGGGTTTCATTTATAAAAAAGATTTTAACAAATTGTTGCATGTTGTTCTTTTAAAAGAACATAAACATACCATAAGTAACGTGGCCTTTTTTTTTTCTTAAAGAATTCAAAACATTCATCATTCACCAAAGAAATATCAACAAAGATAGATAGATTGTGGTTATTTAAAGAATTTTGTTCTTTTTTTTTTAACGAAAATGTTAAATACAGAGAGACAAGCTTTTAATAAAGTTTGCATTCAAAAAATTTTAGAATAATTTTTTGTATAATTTTTCAAAAGAACGGTTTTGTTTTTTTTTTTAACAAAATTAATTCATTTCAATTTTATATTGCTTTGGCCATTTATTAAAGTTGAAAAAGAATAAGAATTCTTTCTATAAATTAAGGCATGTACACCAGATATGGAAGCGGAGCAAATTTAGGATTTAGGCCTCCTAGAATCCACTACAAATCTGCTTTATCGCCTATATTTGCGATCCCAATTAGAGTTCGGCAGTAAGAAAGCCTGTGTTGGAATCATTGGGATATTGGTCCTAGTCGACTGCATAGCCATGACCTCAAGGATTCCAAAACAGGTTTTCTTACTGTCGGGCGTCACTTGGGATCGCAAATATAGGCGGTAAAGCAGAAATAAATAATTTTCTCTATTTGAATAGCTCAAAATCGAAAAAAATGGACCTAGTGGGCATTGGACCTAGTCGACTGCATAGCCATGACTTCAATAATTCCAAAGGAGGTTTTCTTACTGTCGTACTTTACTTGGAACCGCAGATATGGGAAATAAAGCAAAAATAAATAATATTCTCAATTCTAATAGCGCAAAATCGGGAAAAAGTGGACCTATTGGGACATTGGACCTACTCGACTGCATAGCCATGACCTCAAGGATTCCAAAACAGGTTTTCTTACTATCGAACTCTACTTGGGACTGCAAATATGGGCAATAAAGCAAAAATAAGTAATATTCTCAATTTTAATAGCTCAAAATCGGAAAAAATGGACCTAGTGGGCATTAGACCTAGTCGACTGCATAGCCATGACCTCAAGGATGCCAAAACAGGTTTTCTTACTGTCGGACTTAACTTGGAACCGCAGATATGGGAAATAAAGCAAAAATAAATAATATTCTCAATTTTAATAGCGCAATTTCGGGAAAAAGTGGACCTAGTGGAACTTTGGACCTACTCGACTGCATAGCCATGACCTCAAGGATTCCAAAACAGGTTTTCTTACTGTCGGGCGTCACTTGGGATCGCAAATATAGGCGGTAAAGCAGAAATAAATAATTTTCTCTATTTTAATAGCTCAAAATCGGAAAAAATGGACCTAGTGGGCATTGGACCTAGTCGACTGCATAGCCGTAATCTCAATAATACCAAAACAGATTTTTTCTTACTGTCGGACTTCACTTGGAACCGCAGATATGGGCAATAAAGCAAAAATATGTAATATTCTCAATTTTAATAGCGCAAAATCGGGAAAAAGTGGACCTAGTGGGACATTGGACCTACTCGACTGCATAGATATGACCTCAAGGATTTCAAAACAGGTTTTTTTACTATCGAACTCTACTTGGGACCGCAAATATAAGCGTTAAAGCAGAAATAAATAATTTTCTCTATTTTAATAGCGCAAAATCGGGAAAAAGTGGACCTAGTGGGCATTGGACCTAGTCGACTGCATAGCCATGACCTCAAGGATTCCAAAGCAGGCTTTCTTACTGTCGGGCGTTACTGGGGACAGTAGATATAGGTGGAGAAGCTAATTTAAAAAATTGGAATTGTAGGTTTTTAAGTTCAAAAGTAAAGATTTTAATAATTCTCATTTAGTTCATATGTGTTTATACAATATATATCCAACAAAATGTTGTATTTTTCGCCAGTTGGATTTCTTTGGTAGAGGACTGGCATTTTTTTTGACGATGACTTGCATGGTTTTGTGGATGACTTGCATTTTTTTTGTAGATGACTTGCATTTTTTTTTGTGGATGACTTGCATGTTTTTGGTTGATGACTTGCATTATTTTGTCGATGACTTGCATTTTTTTTTTGTTGATGACTTGCATGTTTTTGGTTGATGACTTGCATTTTTTAGACGATGATCTGCATTTTTTGATCAATGACTGGCATTTATTTTTTGGTGATGACTTGCATGTTTTTAGATGGTGACTTGCATTTTTTGGGGTCGATGACTTGAATTTTTTTGCGTCGATGACGTGCATGTTTTTAGTTGATGACTTGCATTTTCTTAGAAGATGACTTGCATTTTTATTGGTCGATGACTGGCATTTTTTAGTCGATGACTTAGAAGATGATTTGCATTTTTTAGACAATGATCTGCATTTTTTTGGGTCGATGACTTGCACATTTTTGGGTTGATGACTTGGATTTTTTTTGTGGATAACTTGCATGTTTTTGGTTGATGACTTGCATTATTTTGTCGATGACTTGCATTTTTTTGGTTGATGACTTGCATGTTTTTGGTTGATGACTTGCATGTTTTTGTTTTTTTAGGTAATGACTTGCATTTTTTAGAAGATGATCTGCATTTTTGTAATCAATGACTGGCATTTATTTTTTGGTAGATGACTTGCATGTTTTTAGATGGTGACTTGCATTTTTTGGGGTCGATGACGTGCATGTTTTTAGTTGATGACTTGCATTTTCTTAGAAAATGACTTGCGTTTTTATTCGGCGATGACTGGCATTTTTTAGTCGATGACTTAGAAGATAATTTGCATTTTTTAGACAATGATCTGCTCGTTTGTGGGTCGATGACTTGCAAATTTTTGCCTGATGACTTGCATTTTTTTTTTTGTGGATGACTTGCATGTTTTTGGTTGATCTGCGTTTTTTTTTTTTTTTTTTGATCAATGACTGGCATTTATTTTGTGGTATATGACTTGCATGTTTTTAGATGATGACTTGCATTTTTTTGGTCGATGGCTTGCATTTTTTTTTGTCGATGACAAGCATTTTCTTAGAATGGTGACTTGCATCTTTTTTTTTTTTTTGGTCGATGACTGGCATTTTTTTGGACGATGATTTGCATTTTTTAGACAATGATCTGCATTTTTTTGGTCGATAACTTCCAATTTTTGAACGATGACATTTTTAAATGACTTATATTTTTTGTTTTTATATTTACAGGCCTGTCTGCCTTGAAGGTACAAATGGATGGTTTCCAGCCTTAAAAACAAAGAGTTTGAAAGAGCTGAAAGCAGAATGCTCAGCTCAAAGATTGACTTTTGAGTGAAGTTCACAAAGTCTACAATCTTATTGGAAAACTTTTTATTACACATATGGAGTCTTTTTCATCATCGAGTGGTTGGAAATGAAGAAACGTGCGTATATTCTGGTTAATAGAGCTAGAGCCATACGCTTGAACCAAGCTGAGAAAGTGGGCGGAAATGTCACATCGACTACTGCGGGTAATGTCTCAAGTGGAAAGAATTAAAAAAAACCTTTGAGGCGATTCTAAGGAGGAGGAGGAAACTACAAGTATTTTAAAACTAATGAGCATACTCACGGGATCCCTCTGGCCTTACGTGTACACCTGAACCGTATTGAAAATGATGAATAAGTAAGATTGAAATCCTAATATTTTAGAGATGACACTACACTCATATCAGAGGAATGGAATGGAACGGAATGGAATGGAAGAAGTTAAGGAAGTTTATAACGGTGAGCGAACAACAAATCTACATGATGGGTACCGGTATATATCAATAGGCATAAGAATCTAGGTTTGTGTCCCCTCCCACAACCTACCTATATACCTTTGAAATAGTAAGACTGTCGTACTTTTTCTTATTCACTTAAATCATGATCTACATATAGATACGCACAAGTTTTTTAATAAAATTTAATTTAAAAAGTGTATAATTAAAAAAGATTGAGTAAATTATTTGTTTAATTAGTTTGAAACCAGTCTTTACGCATTGCAATACATAGTGAATTTTTTTCTTTTTTTTGTTAACTTTTTTCATATTTCTTATGCTTTAAAAAAATTATGAATGACTTTGTCTAATAATGCGCATTTCCGTTGACTGGTTTAATATTTTTATTTTCTTTTTGTTGTTGTTGTTGTGTTTTTTCCATAACAAAAGCTTCCGTTTTCAATTAAAAAGAAAGCAAACAAATACGAATTTAAATTAAATTAAAATATAAATAAATAAAAATATTAAATACACTACATAAATATTATTAAATAAATGAATATACATATGAACGTATAAAAATAAAAGACGAAAAACCAATAAAAACAAAAACACCCACCATAATTGTAAATAATAAAAGAGAAGAGAAGAAACAAAATTGAAAAACTGTTGGAAAAAATGAATTTTTCTTAGTGAACTGAAAATTCAAAAACTAAAACAAACTGTTACAATTGAGTGATCAGGCACCCAATTTTATATTTTATTATATTTTTTTTTCTTTCTTTCTTTACTTTACTTTACTTTGTTAATAATTTATAGAGAAACATTTTTATAATATTGCCTGCCACAAAACATGTCTAAGGAAGTAACACACATATATTGGCCAACAATCGTTTGGAAAAAATCATTTTTTTTTTATTGTATTTTTTTTTTTTAGCAGGCTCTTGTTGGTGGTGGCTTCCATCCAACACTTCAAGTTATAAAAACTGTTGTTAAAGCGAAATTATTAATCATTTTTCAAAACACTTTGAAACAGTAAAGTTAAGTTTTTTTTTTCATTGAAAAAATCTTTCCTTTTTCTTTATAAAAATCGAAACCCAACGCAAAGTTAAGTTTCCGTTAAGTTTTTAAACGGTTTTTTCCTCATCCTCTTGTGGATTTATCATAAACGCTATGAACAAACGGTTAATGGTAAGGACAATTCCAAACGATAAGTGTTGAAAAGAAAAGAAAACAAATTTTTTTAAAATCAATATTTGTGTTGTAGTTGTGGAAAATTTTCGTTGTTTTTGGCATGGCGTTAGTGTTGTTTACAAATTATGCGGAAGCAGGGTGAGTAAATGAAAAAAAAAATTAAAAAATACAAATTTATAGTTCATAAATGTCACCTTTGGCAACAAACCTAATTTTATTCCCGAGTTGAAAAAATTTAAACAAACAAAAGACTTAGGAAGAAAGCAACAGATTGTAGGGTAAATAAAATTGCTATGAAAAGCTTCACAACAAACCTGTCGTTCGGAGTTAACTTTAAACTGTAGGTCGTGGTGTAAAACTGTAAGTGGTCTGACAACCTCGGTCGTAATCCCTACAGAAGGGTTACAATATGGCCAATTAAGTAAGTCTTAATGAAAAATAAGAAAATATTTAGAAAGGACACTTGAATGAAATTTAATAAAGGAAATTTTAAATGTTAATGATTTCAAAAACGACCTCCAACTATTCCAAACTCAAAGACTTAATAGGGAAACTAAAATAAAAATCTTAAAATAAAATCTTCATAAAAATAAATCAACTTAGCGTTTAAAAAACAGCTTAGGGAGGTAACTACAGTAGAACTTCTATAAATTGAATCACCATTATCCAGAAAAGAAACTGCAACTTATAGAAACTTTAAGTTAAAGAAGCAAAACCTGCAATTCAAGTAATAGAAGTTCAAATTATAGAAGTTCGACTGTACGTACATATATTCCTACTTTCTTCCTTGACGAAAAAATGTTTAAAAAACAAACTAAAATAAAAAAGAAAATCTAAAGTAAACTGTGAATAAATTTGTATTGTATTATTTTAAAAATATTTAAAAGCTTTCAATTTGTTTTCCTCTTTTACAGTAAACATCAGAAAAAGAAGAAAATCACCATACACGTGCCCATCCATAAAAAAATCGAAAAACATACTCATACAGTGTTTAAACATATACACCATCACCATAAGCCAATTGTTCTTAGAGAGGAAAAGAAAATTATTGAGGAACATTATCCGGTTATTAAAAAAGAACAAGTATCACATGAACATCATCATCATCATGAGGCTAAACATGATCATCAGCACAAGCATAAGCATATAGAACCAGTGATTAAGGAAAAGGAATACGATGATGAAGAGGAGCATGTACATCATCATCACAATTATGAACATAAAACGCATGATGAAGAAGTGGATGATGATTTTATAGAAAGGCACTGATAAAATCAACATTTTAGTAGACATAGTTAATATATTATAAATTAATTTTAATTTTAGTTTACTAATCTGATTATAAGCAAAAAAAAAATATACATATAATATTATATATATATGTATGTGTATGTATGTATGTATTAGAAATTTTAATTTCAAAATTTATAAATAAAAAAATAATTTAACAGTCGTTAATTATTAATATAAAAAAATAAATTTGATTCACCCTATTGTTCAAATACTATATAAACAGCTGTTCAGTCGTTAATACAGTTCAAAGCAACAACAACATGTGTTTATGTTTATAAGAGCCGAAGAGAATACGAAAAAAACGTGCATTGCCAGTGAGAAAAAAGTAGCTGCTCAGTAAAGTTTAAAGCATTTTATGGATATTTTGTGAATTTTTAATTAAAAAAAAAAAGGAAAAATGGGTAAAAAAGTTTATAACGCCAAAGCCAGACAAAATCCGCAAACTGTAATTGATAATTCAACTTTGAAAGATGTAAGTATTCCATTATTCCACATTCTCAACGCATTTAACAACAAGTCGTCGCTGTAATTGTTTGTCTTCAATATTTAATGGCAACAGGTGAAATTGGATTTATCAACATTGGGAGAGGGTACCTCAGCTGGCTACGATGAATCGAATGCTTTGATGTTGCCCTCACAAAAGAGGGCCACCAAAATCAAAGTGGAGCACAAGCAAAATGTGAAAATTTTAACCAAAAAACAAAGGAAACATTTACAGGCCATAGTTGATAAGAAGAAGAAAAAAGAAGGCGTAAGTAGTATTGATCATAACAAGAAAATCCCAATTAAATTATCTTTTTCAATGGACAGCGTTCTGATTTATTGGAAGCCTTGGCTAAGGTCCAAGTGCCCGAAACGGAATTAAAGCAATACACCTCCATCAGCCAGGTACAAACCATAGGTGTTAAAAAATTGGATACCCTTGAAGAGTTAATGGCTAAAAAGCTACAAAGACAGCAACAGGTGCAAGCCGATGTAGGTGGTAAAATAAGCTCCATTAAAGGAGCTGCCAAACGTAAAATGTTATTAGAAGAGGAAGCTGAATTAGAAGCTAAACGAAGAAATCCAAATGTTGTAGGCTTTGAGGAAGAGGATGAGGACTCTACAGATGAAAGTGGTGACGAAGAAGAAGAGGAAGAAGAAGAAAAACAAAAGCAAAAGCAAGAAATACCAGAAAACAAAGAAATTACAAAGAAAATTTAATCGTACCTAATGAAACTCCTAAAATACCAGCAAAACCGGAAACATCTAAAAAAGAAACGCCAAAATCTTTAGCACCACCGCGTTCTACGGTTTATGTGCCAGTTGTGCGTGATCCTGAAATACAAGCGGCTCGTTTAAAACTGCCTATACTAGCGGAAGAACAGCATGTCATGGAGGTTATTAATGAGAACAACATCATTATAGTAGCTGGTGAAACAGGTTCAGGTAAAACTACCCAAATACCTCAATTTCTATATGAAGCAGGCTACTGTGAGAACAACAAACTTATAGGCGTTACAGAGCCACGCCGTGTGGCTGCCATAGCCATGTCAAAGCGTGTGGGCCAGGAAATGAATTTATCCGAAAAAGAAGTCTCCTATCTTATACGTTTTGAAGGCAATGTTACACCCGAAACCAAGATAAAATTTATGACTGATGGCGTTTTACTTAAGGAAATCGAATCAGACTTTTTGCTTAAAAATTACTCGGTTGTTATACTCGATGAGGCTCACGAAAGAAGCTCCTATACCGATATACTCGTTGGTTTACTTTCAAGAATAGTTCCTTTGAGACTTAAGCGTGGAGGCAATCCTTTGAAATTGATTATTATGTCTGCTACTCTAAGGGTAGAAGATTTTACTGCCAATACACGTCTGTTTAAAATACCACCTCCCTTGATTAAGGTAGAGGCTAGACAGTTTCCTGTTACCATACACTTTCAAAAACGTACACCCGACAATTATATAGAAGAGGCCTATCGTAAAACAGTGAAAATTCATTCCAAACTACCCGAAGGCGGCATACTTATATTTGTTACCGGCCAGCAAGAAGTCAATCAAATGGTGCGCAAACTTCGCAGAACTTTTCCTTATAAAAAGAAGGAGGATTCTAAAACCGAAAGTAAGGAAGATCAATCTGAGGAAAAGGAGAAAGCAGGAGAGGAAGATGCAGCAGATACTAAGGAAGATCACGATACAGACGATGAATTCGATATGAAAAGAGCCATACGTAATGTACGCAAATCAAAGAAAAAGTTTTTATCCCAGTTGGCATTGCCCAAAATCAATTTGGATGATTATAAATTGCCGGGAGATGATACAGAAGCTGATTTGTTAGAAAATCAAGATTCTGATTCAGAAAACGCCAATGCTGAACAGGATGATTTAGAAGACGATGATGACGATGAGGAAAATCCTAATGAAATGGATGAGGAAGCGGCCGCTTCAACTACCAAACAACCTTTATGGGTATTGCCTTTATACTCCTTGCTTTCTACCGAGAAACAGAATCGTATATTCCAACCAGCACCAGAGGGATGTAGACTTTGTGTGGTCAGCACTAATGTGGCTGAAACTTCTTTAACCATACCAAACATAAAATATGTAGTGGACTGTGGCAAACAGAAAACTCGTCTCTACGATAAAATTACTGGAGTAAGTGCCTTTGTGGTAACCTATACCTCGAAAGCGTCAGCCGACCAAAGAGCTGGTCGCGCTGGTAGAGTTAGTGCTGGCCACTGTTACCGTTTGTACTCCAGTGCTGTATACAATGACGAATTCGAGGGCTTCTCTGTGCCCGATATACAAAAGAAGCCGGTGGATGATTTAATGCTACAAATGCGTTGCATGGGCATAGATCGGGTTATAAACTTTCCTTTTCCTTCACCACCTGATCTTGAACAACTGAAGGCAGCTGAAAACCGTCTGGTTATATTAGGAGCTTTAGAAAAAGTTCCACAAACATCTAGCACAGCCAACGAAGTTCCACCTAAAGTAACACATTTGGGTCACATTATTTCCAGGTTTCCGGTAGCACCACGATTTGGTAAAATGTTGGCTTTATCTCATCAACAGAATCTATTGCCTTATACAGTGTGTTTAGTGGCTGCCTTATCGGTCCAAGAGGTCTTAATGGAGGTAAATTTTGACAGAGAAAAGGAAGACGCTGCGCTTACTATAGGCAAATGGCAAAAGAAACGACAATCTTGGGCTTCAACTGGCCACTATCAATTACTGGGCGATCCTATGGTATTGCTTAGAGCTGTAGGAGCTGCTGAATATGCTGGTTCTAAGGGGGAATTGGTGAAATTCTGTGCTGAAAACGGTTTACGCCATAAGGCCATAACCGAAGTGCGTAAATTGAGAGTACAGCTCACAAACGAAATCAATCTAAGCATTACCAATGTAGAATTAAATGTGGATCCTGCCATGCCGCCTCCTACAGATGCACAGGCTAGATTTTTACGTCAGATTCTTTTGGCCGGTATGGGTGATAAAGTTGCTCGCAAGGTTCCATTGGCAGATATAAGCGATAAAGAAGAAAAAAGAAAATTGAAATATGCTTACAACTGTACAGATATGGAAGAGCCGGTATTTATGCATTCCTCCTCGGTGCTTAAGCAAAAACTACCCGAGTGGGTTATCTATCAAGAGGCGTATGAAATACAAAATGGTGATGCCACAAAAATGTTCATAAGAGGCATAACTGCTATAGAACCCGAATGGTTATTGCTTTATGTGCCTTTAATGTGTAATATTAGAAGCATTAAGGAAGAACCTTTGCCCAGATATAAACCAGAAGACGGCAAGGTATACTGTTTTGTAGATGCCACATTCGGTAAAGCAGGCTGGGAGTTGCCTTTAACCGAAATTGAAATGCCCATGGAGGAAAAGGCTTTCTGGTAAATATTCCCTATTTCCCTATATCTTTTGAATACTTTAAAGTTAATTTTCGTTTGTTTTTCTCATTTGTTAAAGTTATTTTGCCATGTTTGTTTTGGATGGTCAAGTGTGTCCCCAACTTTTGGCCTACAAAGCGAAATTGAAATCTACTCCCTCTGCATTAATCAAAAGCTGGTCCAATCTGAATGAGCATATATTAAAATTCAAACGCTGTTTCATGGCTAAACAAATCAACACTAGACAAAAACTATTCGATTGCTGGCGTAATAATCCAAATTGTAAGTTTTCTTTTAATAGAGAAATTATATTTTTTTTTTCTTTAATATTTTCTAATTTCTTGTTTAGTCCTTTTGGAGGAGTATCACAATCTATTATATGATGTTTCCCTAAGCGAATTGACAGCCATTTGGCCGCCCACCAAGATAGACTAAGAATATTTTAAGTTAAAAAGAAGTAAAAATGATAAAGGTTCCCTGAACATACAAGAGTTTATTATATTTGAAATAGAATGAATAAATATGGAATATGTCTTTAAATTATTATGAATATGAATAAATATGGAATATGTTTGTAAATTATATTGAATATGAATGAATATGGAATATGTTTTTAATTTAAATTGAAGTAATACTTTTAATTATGCTCTTGAATTGAAATAAATAATGAAATGAATATGTATGGACTTACCAAATATCACAATAGATGATTAGCTCTAACTAGCAGCATATAAGCGAGGTTGAAATAATTTCTGGTACTTGTCATGTAGGTGTTCTTACGGGGGGAGTCCTGGTTTTATGGTTTTGCAAAAGCTCCTCACGTTCTCTTTCATTGTCTTGCAATATTCTATCACCAAATAGAAAAAGCATCGTATTTACAAATTATCACAATATATTGACCGATTTGTTCACGACCGGTATGAAACCTAAAGATTCTCTGTGTGGACGACAACAAACCGATTTCACTCATTACTAAAAGCGCTTTACACACAAGTGGCAGAAAATGTAAGGAGGCTATACTTTAGGTTGTGCCTTCCAGGCTATTCCAACTGCCCCCTTACATTCTAACCGGGTATTAAGCTAACCTTAATTGAATGCATTTTAATTTTTCTCTCATTTATGATTAAGGAATTTGGATTTACACTTACAAATATCTTTACTTTGATTTCAAAAATTAAATTATCTTTTATGGATAACAAACAAGAAAATAAAATGAAAGAAAATTATTGAAATATTTACTTGTTTCACAAAAAAAAACAAAAAGAAAAAAACAATATGGCGGGTATGAGGTGACAATTTTTTTTACAGTTTCGCAAAAGAAAAAAAAACGAAAATAAGGCAACAGCACTTTGGATTGAGACTTCTAGGCTTTTTCAACTGGCCTCTTACATCCTTTTTGGGCAGCCTATTGAATAATACACTTTAATTTTTTCTTTAATCTAAGGATATAGTAGAGGAATTTAGATTTACACTAATATTTTATATTGTAATTACCGACCGCTTCTTCACTTCACTTCACTTTTATTTAATAATAAATTTCTTTTATAAGCATCGAAAAAGATCGGAATCGCGTTAGAAAATAATTAAAATTTTCAATAAATATTCACTTTATGCACAAAAAAAACACACACACAAAAACAAAATGGCAGGATTAGAGAATAAAACTTTTTCACTGTTTCACAAAAATGACTTATTGTTACGAGTATAAAACTAAACTAAACGAAAGCAATCAAATCGGACAAAACAAAAGCTAGCACGACAAATGAGCAACAACAAAAATTACGGGTAATACGGTAAATGGAAATTACACAAACAAATGTTTAGGAAATTACAATAAGAAGAGAACAAAACAAAGAGCAAAAGCACAACAACAATACTTAAAGAAAGATCGTGAAGTTACAAAACATATAACAAATAAGAAAGGATGATGTAAAGCGAACTTCGTTTGCAAACACGACCTAATGCCAAACTATCCATCGGATGATGATGATAATGATGACGATGGTAATGAAGAGTAGGTGGTAGTAGAGATTTAAGCAGAGGAGAATGGACATGTCAACAGAATAATGATCCAAAATATATATGTAGCTGAATGTGATAAAATAAATAGTTGTTCGTATTATTATTTTTTTTTTAATAATTTTTATTAACTCAATAATATATCAATTATTTGTTTTTTTTTTTGTTTTCTTGTTGTTGGTTTTTTTTTTATATATATTAATTATACATAATTTATTTAATAATTAGTTTTCTTTATATATTGTATGTATGTATGTATATATTTACAAAGCTAATATTGTTCATATTACTATATACATATCTCTGTATATATATAGTTTATTTAATTTTGTTTTTTCAAATAGTAATAATTTAATTTTTTTCATTATTATTCATTTTATTTGTTTTTAAATATTTTATTATGCATAACATAGAGATTAAAATGTATGGATTTGTTTGTTTATTTGTTTTTATTTTTGTTTATGGTTTAATATTCAAAACAATTATTTTTTCTTTTTTATTTAATATCTTTAACGTTAAAAGTTTTTAAACATTAATGGTAATGCAGTTTTATAGTAGTATAGGTAGTAAAGAATTTGTAATTTGAGTAATTTTTGTTATGTCTTCTGGTTTTTATATTTTAGAAAAAATATTTGATTTTTTTTTTTCTGTTTTCTTTTGTTTCTAAATAAGTTTAAAGAGAAAAATATGCACCAATATAGATTTTTGTTAATATATATAAAAGATTTTCTTGTTCTTTGTTTTATTTATAAATATAAATTTAAATAATTGATATGCTTTTTTTTTATTTTAAAAAGAATTTGTTTTTGTTTTGGAAAGAAAATAATTTTAAAATATAAAATAAAAGAAATGTATGCTATGTATGGTAATGGTAATGGTATAAAAGGGGCATAAAAATTTAATAAATTATAATTAATATACGTATATATGTATGTTTTTAAATTTAAACAAAAATTATTTTTTTTCTTTGGGTTTTTCTTTCTTATTTTTTTATTTATGAAAAATCTGTATGCAAATGAATGAAAGCATTTGAAATAAAATAAAAATTATTTTTTATGTTGGTATGTTAATATTAAAATACTTAAAATGTAATAATTTAATTTTTTTTTAGGAAGTTTAAGAAGTAAATATACTTTAAAGTTAAATACACTTTTAAAAAAAGGGGAATATATTGTATGTATGTATGTAGTATGTATAATAGTAGGTTAGTTAAGCTATTTCTTAAAAGTTTGGGGGCTAGAATAGGAAATTCTTTATTTTTTTATAAACATATAAGAGATTGGTAATTTAATTTTATTTCAAATATATTTATATGTATGTATGTATGGTTTTATATCATTAAGGTTATTATTGTTTATTATTAGTATTAGTATTTGAGTTAATATTTAATATTTTTTATTTAATTTCCTTTCATTTTTTTTTTAATAATATTGTTAGAAAAATCAGTCTAATTTTGTAAGGCAACATGAGAGCTTTTCTTTTTTCTTGTTTTCTTCTTTTTTACTTTTACTGTTTATTTTTTTTTTAACTATAAACTTAAAACTATACAATGTTTATTTAATTTATTTGTTTGTTTTTGCAAGCTTTAACTTTCAAATAAAAAAAACAAAAAAAAAATTAAAAATTTTGTTTAATACACGTTACATAGCAAACACAGAAAAAGATTAAAAAATAACTTATTTTCGAAAATAAATTAAATATGCATACATATATTAAATTATAAACTATAATATAGGCTTCATCAATTCAGTCAGTTTAATAAAAGAATCTAACAACCATGAATAAAATAAAAACATGCTTTCAATGATTTAAAATTTAATTATTGTTTTGTTGTTAGGGGGTTTTAAATAAAAAATTATTCTGTATTCACAAGCCCATACCCAAAACTTTATGAAATGGAAGAACACAAATTCCTAGAGAAAATGTATTCACGAAAACAAAATTATAGAAATACTTTAAGTAACCTAATACTAACTAAATACCACACTAAAAGAAGCCTTTTGAAATAAAATTTCAATAAAGAATATTAAACAAAATTTTTAATTTACAAACATTTTCTTTTACTTTACGATTAAAGCTTGACTTGAAATTTTTTATATTCAATGAAATAAAAAAAAATATGAATTTATGAAAGCTTTAGTTCAAATTAAAACAAATCTGTGCAGTTAAAAAGGTGTGTTATGGATTATTTTTTCGTATTGTTTTAAATGGAAAAGAAAAAAACAAAAAGAAACAAAATACATTTTTAACTTTTAGTTTTTAAAAACACTTTACAAAATGGAGTATTTGTTTTACTATTAACTAAGCATGTTTTATAGATAATAACTTTAAAATTGTATTTGTTTTTATAATACACTTTTTTCATATTGTTTTTAATAAATTCATTTTCTTATTTTTTTTTTGTTATTATTTTCACAATTTAACATAGAGTTGTTTGCCAGCTAATAAAGCAATTGTAAAGAATTTCTTTTAATATTTTTGTTTTTTTTACAATATTTAACATTATTGTTTTCTTTTTTTTTTTAAATTTAATTTTAATTACAATTAAATTAATTTAATTTAAAAAGTATTATTATTTCATTATAATATAATTAAACAAATAACCCTGTTTTATAACATTTTCTTTAATTAATAATAAATAATCGTAATATGTTATCTTTTTTCTTTCTTTTGTTTTTTTTTTTTAATTGAACAACCATAATTTTTTTTCTTTAATATTTAATTAAACATTTTCTGCTTAACAAATACAATATTTACAGCTAAAGAGAGAGAGAGAGATTTAGATTTTTCCTAATTCTGTTTTTTTTTCTTTTCTTTATATTTTTAATACTCGCATATGTATAACAGGAAAAATATTTTTTTTTTTTTGTTTTGCATTATTTACAGTAGAGAAATAATGAAAAAAATGAAACCAACAAATGTCCAACAATAGAAAAATAAATAAATAAAAAAAAAATCCCTTGCGGCTTTATGAAATTCCATAGACAAAGATTTGTAGCCTAAACTTTTACATCTTAAAGCTTGTCCCATGCAAACAGAAATTGCTATGCAAAAAAGCTGGGACCAAATTAATAAACCAGTAGTTCTTTAATTAAATGTTTTAGTTTTCTTGCGTTAACAGCATTTAAATGCTAAACATCTGTACTATTGTCACTAAACTTTGTTTCGATTAACTTAATATCTTCTTCATCTTTATTTAACAGTGACTCATCTATGCTAACAACATCACTACTGACAACGTCTTCATCACCGTCGTCACCATTTCTAATATTTTCTACTTGTGTACGCTCTATTTTCTGAGCATTGACTTGCTCATTTAATGGTTTCGCTTCGTTTTCAGCCGTAACACATAAGACATCAACAACATGATCGACCAATTGTTCGACCAATTCTTTAGCACAAACACTACCTGCTGCTGCCATAGATCCATCCATAGATGGTAACACTTTAGTTGTTGAATCTTTATGGGCAGTTGTCGTTTCGTCTTCAGTCGTCTGCTGTTTGTTACTGTTCTTGTTAACACTTTGTATGGTTTTATTTTTATCATTATTACTCTTCTTCTCATCTGTTGTTTCATTCTCATTTGCAATTGTTTTATTATCTCTTGTAAGCTGATTTGTATTTGTTTCTTTAGCAATTGTGTTAGTGGTGGTGGTCGTGGTCGTGGTGGTATTTTCTATTTCATCTTTAATATTCTGATCTTGTTCTATAACTTGTTGCCAGAGATTTTTTAAATACTCTTCGTGTCGTTCTTTCTGTAAACTTAAAAGACAACTTTCATCTTCCGATGAACTACTACTCACCGCTTGTATTTTTGGTTTATTGCCCGTGGAAGTATTGTGTTCTCCTTCGGCCAAAAGAGAGGTGGGGGATTCTAAACTACTGCCAAGTATTGGTGTTAAGCCACGATCGGCTTGTTGTTGCCTTAGTTCAGTCATTTCTTTTTGCAAAGAATTTCTTCGTGAAGTCTCCATATCCTTTTGATTACTATCCATCGCTTGATTGTAATGCCTAAGGCCGTTGGCAGTGACAGGCACATAATTCTTGCCAATTTCTATGAGATACACATCACGATTTAAAGGTGTTCTATACACCTTATTTGGATGATTTGGCCGCCAAATGTGCATTACATAGCCTACCATACCGGCTCTTGGTTCCCATCCATCCCATGAAAGGCGACCGCCTTTTTGCCGTAAGGCCTCAAAAGGCCACACAATGCGTCGACATTGATCGATATTGTAGAAAATCTGTTAATAAATAAACAACAACACAAAATTAAATTAAATTCAATTTATAGGATTCATTTAGCTTTATAGGGCAAACAGTACCTCTCTTTCATCCACAATGATAACCTTTTCAAAGAGAGCAAATTTTGGTTGCTGCTGTTCCTGGGGTGTTCTACTGGTGCAGGCCATTACATCGCCGGAAGCCACAATAGAAATGCCCGTTTGATTAGTGTTCGTATTGGCGACTGTTGCACTGGGTTGTACCGATGCTGAAGCAGCTGTTAGACATATGGGACCTTTTGTCTTACGCGGGTAATCGCCGGGATTGGTAATTATATTACCAATGCCAAGATTGCCCGAGGAACAATAGATTTTTGTATAACGTGGACTGCTTGTAGCCGCACAGTTACCAATTGCACCACCACCGGCCACACTATCACTTGACACATCTTTTTCCAATGCCTGTGAAGAATCGTCGGAATCTTTTATTACTTCCGGCAATACTGAACTAGTACTGGCAATGGGTAAAGTAGCTCTACGCTCACGTTCAGAACTCCTAATACTGGACGAAGAAAGTTGCTGTTTATTTGAGGTATTTCTGGCCGCCTCTCTCAACAATTCCTGTTCGCGATTTAGTAGACCCGCTAGCAAAGTGGTTGAGGAGGGTTTTATCACAGTTATGGAACTGCGCATTGACGACAGGCCATCACTGCCA
Source organism: Sarcophaga peregrina (assembly GCA_014635995.1). Taxonomy (NCBI): domain Eukaryota; kingdom Metazoa; phylum Arthropoda; class Insecta; order Diptera; family Sarcophagidae; genus Sarcophaga; species Sarcophaga peregrina. The sequence goes on from CM025790.1 coordinate 104,695,858, forward strand.
AATTGTGAGCTTAAAGTAGCTCCAGGTACACCGGTAGCAGCCAAACTAGCTGTAAGAGTATTATAAATGGGCGGCGATATATAAACTGGCCTCAAGTCACCACTTTCTCCCAGATTACTGCAAGCCCCTGAAGGCAAACCCATGTGTGTTGTTTCAATTGATGAACCCGAACTGCAACCTTGCCTGCATTTCTCTCTAATATGATGCCACCATTCCAAAATGTTAGTCTTGATCGCTTCAGGAGTTATAGGGCCGCCTACAACATCTTTCAATTGCTCATTTGTATCTGCATAGGAGGTCGTTAAGGGCGAAACATAAATGGGATAGCCTATTGGCTGATCACAACTGGAATTAATGATATTTCTTAAAGCCTGCTTAGCATTTTGTATACTGCCACGCTCCGGATTACGATTACGTAAATATATCAACTCCTGCTGCTGCCCAGCCCATAATCCACGTACGCATTCACGATTTAGTTTTATAACACGAAAGGTGAGAAAACGTTTTGTCAAGCGTATTATGCGATATTCATCAGTGCCATCTTCCATGACATGACGTAAAGCCAACAAATTAGGGGCGCCTCTCAAGACTGCACTACGCCATACAGGATCCGCTTCATGAGAGATTACTAGGTCTTTGGCACAGGTATCAATAGCTTCGAATAGAGCATCTGGGTCGATGAATTCATCCGGATTGGAAATGTGATCTTGCTGTAGCTTTAAGGCCATTTTAACAGCTGGAGCTACCACCGCATGTAACAGATCCATATCAGCGAATACCCATTCATCTCGGGGTGAAGTTATACGAAAGTCTCCTTTGAACAAGGCATGCAGACCGTGCAAAAAGAATTCAACGCCCGTTAATGAACTGTGAGAAGCAGTGGCCAATGAACGGCGCGCCAACAGACTTAAAGCCAAACAAAGCGAAACAATGGGTGAATCTTTAGCTATTGAAGGTACTTTGAGCTTTATTTGAGGAGGTTTGTCCTGAGCTGAACCCCTGGAGGGCTCAGCAGAAGCCGCTCTAGCCTCCTGACGAGCCGATGGTGAGTAATCCCCTTTTTGTTGGCCATGCTTACTGCCAGAGGGAGCAGATTTACTGGATCTTGTTAAAGGCGTTGTGCTAGTCAAACCAGGAGCACTTTCTGATGTCTGACGCGATATATTGGCCAATGAATGTGAAGTGGCCATTTGTTCAACGGAATTTACTACACCCTCATTACTCCCCGTCATTGTAGCGCTTTTTTGTGGCCTTATTTTCAATTGCTGTTGCGATTGTGATTTCTGCTGTGCTGTTGAAAGATTAGGGGTACTAGCCAAAGTACTCGTAGAGGCAGTAGCTGTGGCTGTGGCTGTAGCTGTAGCTGTCGGCTGTTGGGTTGTGACACCATGTGTTGAAGTTGGCGTTGGATTTTGTGTAGGATTGAGTGATTCTTTGCGCTTGTCATAGCAATAGTTTAGCCAACTTAAGTAAACATAACAAAAACTTGTGCGCGTAATACCGACAGCCCGAAAATCAAAATCTTCATCCAAATTGAAATTAAATATTGGATCCAAGTCTACAAACTGGCGACTCATAGTATGTTGTAATGCCTCCTGTATAACTGCTGAGTTCAACCATTCATCCAATTTGGGATTTTTAATGACATAATAAATAATGCTCTGCAATAATGAACGCTCAATTAACAACATCGTCGATTGCTTTAAACAAACAAATAAAAACGAATATTTTTAATAAAACTTACCTTAACGTAATACGTAATGAGTACCTTACGATATTCGAATACTTGTAATGTAGCACTGGCTAAATTATCCGATATGGAATAACCTTCTACAACATATTGCGAAGCCACTACCTGCCAAGCTAACCAACGAGTAGAAAACATGGCATTGGCACTAAGCATACGAGGCAAATGACCCGGATCACAGCAACAACAACCATCATTATCCTCAACATCCTCTGTGATGGCCTCTACCTCACGCTGTTGGCAATAGGTTCCCCTAAATTCCAAACCACGCATTTGAAAGGTACACAGGCCATTACCCAATTCGATAATGTGAACCAAACAATTCAAATAATCCGAAGCCAAAACTAAAACAATAAAGAAAATTTAAATTTAAATTTACGCATTGTGTGAGTTAGGTTAGGTTAGGAGAAACTTACCAAAGCAATCACCCTGATTAACATTGCCCCAACGACCCATAAGTAAATCACCACAGAGTGAATGTTGCAGGGAACGTGTTAAATGTTCATAGAATATCGAATTTAAATTATTATCATCGGCACCCAAATCACGCTCTAACTGAGAACTTAATCTGGTATTGGAGTGATCTATGCGCCGTGTATTGTAATCACGTTCCCAAAATTTAATGGGCCTTACATAGGATGTTAGAAATATAGCACTGCCCAGAAATGGATTCAAGGGTGTTGAGAGTAATGACGAAATGCCTGCCTGTAAAAATAACATGGCCGAGTGTGGCACACTAAATGGCTGAGCAAATGCATGAAATGCTGAGCCCCAAGTTATTTGCCAAGGTGCTATATAAGTGACTATAAATTGTAGCTAAACGCAGTAAACAGAACGAAAAATAAAAATAAGAAAAACTAGATTAACAAATTAAATGGAATGGATTGTTTAATGCTTACCTTTAAAAAGAAATCACAACACTTTCTAAAAGCCAATGAAACAAAAAAGTAATCAATAAGAAAAGTTTCCGAAGCCATTGCAAAATCCACCCGAAAGAATAATACCGTGAACATAACAATCAGATACTGGTTTGTAGGATCCGAATAGGCATTGCGTATAACTGAAATATAGACTTGATTTAATAAAGTTTCATATAAAATTTGTATTTAGAAGGACTTACATTTCAATGCACAAACCGAAACAATTAACGAACCCCAGGCTATACCATATTTTGCTGCTATTAATGAAGCATCAGCTGTTAAAGCTGATATTGCCAACAAAGGGAATAGGATATTCTTCTCCAACAAACACAAATAGATGTAAAACTTCTCAAACCACATTATTTTGGGAGCATGGGCCACCTCATAGCGGCCATATTCTTTTTGTCTAAGCAATGGTTTGGCAAAACACAACCAAGGCATATGCTTACGCATTTGTGGTATAATATAGTGTAGGAGGAAACCTAAAGCTCCCGTAAAGCCATACAGGACAATATTCAAGTCGGGCTGTAAGACTGTGAAAACAGTACTGCAATGCAAGCCTAAAACAACAACTGCCAAAAATACTGTCACTACAAAATCGTTTTTTAAACGGGTATTCACGGTATGTTGAAGTTTCTTGGGTAAAGGATCTGAATTGCTTTCCGTTTCAGCACTTGAAACATCGGGACAATTCATGGCGAACATCTCATTGTCGTTTTCATTTAGAATGCCAGTCAGTGTGGATATTTCAGCAGGATTGGTAGCCGATGATGTTGACGTTTTGTCTGCATCTTTTTCTTTCGTACGCATAGGAGAATTTTCTTTTTTATCACCACCGACTTCACCGACTTCCTCTTTTATGTTTGGTTCCGTTTCTAGATTCGAATTACATGAACTGGACGAAGCGGTTATGGCCTTTTTACTTGTGGATAAGGTCTTTCCTAAAGTCTGGCTACTGCTACCCAAAGATGAAGCTTTCGACTTACTACGCTTATGACCCAAAGAAGATTGATCTTTATCTGCTTCGACTTCAACTTCTTCCTCTTGGATCTCAAGATTTTCATCTGCCTTGTTGTCTAAAGAGCACATTTCGATATTCTCACTTTTCTGGGCTGTTTCATCGACACGTTTTTTGTTTGTAGAATTTCTTTTCAGTGTACTCGATGTTAACTTCTGGGTACTGGTACTACTTAGTTCATCGTCATCGTCGTGATACGTCGACATTATGCAGTTTTTAATTAGAGCCCATATATGACTAAAATCACTGGCCGACCGTGACAAATGATAGCCAAGTGGTATAAGTAGAGCACAAAATATGGAGAAAATTATATGTTGAGTGCCTTTGCCTTCATTAAATGCAGCATATAATGGTCCATACAGCAGCATAACACCCAAAAATGAACGTACAACACATAAAACGGAACCTAAAAACGAAACGTTTCACTGAAAGTATCCTTATCAACGATATTGTAGTGTTGTTAGTAGCTTACCTATAAGACTTCCAGCCGCATTACCGCCAAACACATGCATGTCGATTTGTTCCATTAAATACATGGTGAATGTGTTTATTTGTGGAAACAAACCCAACGAAAAGATTAAAGGAAAACTTAGTAAGAATATATAGAGGGCTTGTAAAACCAAACCATTCACTTGGGCAGGCTGAAATTGTATACCGAAAAATGTATATTCTGGCTGGGTTTCTCCCTTCACCGCTGTCACATCGTATTCGACTTTCAGTTGATAAAACATTAGTAGTAGACCTGAGCACATGCAAAAGTATATGGCCCGGGAATAGGCGACTGTTTTATTGAAGCCATGTATGGGAGAGGCAGCATCTGGTTGTACACTTTTCAGTAGAGAATATTGTGAACCCGCAATGACAGCACAAAATAAAAACGCAAAGATATCTTTATAGTAGTCGTGCTGTAATATCGATGAGCCCAAATAGGCTACGGCAGCACTAAGGAATACCGATAGGAATATATGTATCCAGTGTATGTCTCGATCGAATAATGCCAATAGCTCTAGACGATCCATGGATATTTTAAATTCTTGTTTATAGTTTCCTAGCTTAAAACGATATTTGTAGAATGATTTTGGTGCAATGGATGGTTTTTCTGAACTCAGCATACAGGCCGGCCTCCAATAATCACAATAATTTTCTATGTGATGACCATCTACATTGAGAATGGCTGCCATGGCAGCATTGTTATTACTGGCCGTTAAAGGAGTAGAACCTACCCTTTGAGCCGAGCCCAAGTTACGCAACTCATCGTTAATTATTTCTTGTATGAAGCCTTTTAAGGATACTGTTGTGGCGGCACTAACATTACGATTGTTAAGAACGTTCGACGAGGAGGGCGAATCAATCATTACTTGTGGTAGTGGCGCCGAACGGGATGCTGTAGAGGTCATTATATGAGACATTGCCGCATTACTGTCGTTAGGCCACTGTTCTATAGCATTGCTATGATTTGATTCGGCATCTCGCTGTCGTGAGCTGCGCCTTAGCAGTTGCTCGCGGTGATATAAACGATCAGCTAGGGCCAGTCTTTCAGCTGAGGAAACAGAGTTTAAAGCTTTTAAACATATTACCTGATTGGCAGGAGGTATATTTGCTAAATTTTCTGCATTCATCGGTCTACCCCGTTCGTCAACTGTCCCACCATGATGCATCAGCCATAACATTTTGTGAATATCGGCATTAAATGATTCGGCACTTACGCTATGTGAACTATTGGAAGATGAAGAGGCTCTAGAAATACCCTTTAATCCTGTAGTCTGCGTTGATTGGCTAGTGGGTGCAACGGAACTCCAATTACCCGCATGACGTTTATAATTGTGCGAGCAACCTGTTATTTGCAATGTATCTGATGGTCTTTCATCGACTTCTCTATATTGCACTTGTTTCGGAATGGCTCCTAAACGCTTCCCCACTGATGATGAATTAGAGGATCCAGGTATATCCGAAGAAGTTTTTGCTTTTTCACTCGCTTCAACATCTTTTGTAGATTTTGGCAACTCCATGGAAGATAACAGAACATCTTTAGAACTGGCACTTATTTGTTCACAATCACTGGACGGGCAACCCGAATCAGCTTCATTTCTTCTTACATTGTTTTGATTTTGTTGAGATGTTGATGCTGCAGCAAATGGAGCAGCATGGGGATCTCCGTCGGGTTGCTCTAATTTGGCCATGTTTATTTGATTTTTATTGAGGGAATGCTTTTGCTTTTGTACTGCTTTGACTTCTTCTTTTAATACCTTCTCGCTATTCTTCTCTTTGGGAGTACAGGCCCATTTTTTCGTAGAACTTAATAGGGGAGATCTCGAGCCATTGTTATCTGTTTCAGAATCTGTGGAATGTAAACGTTCTCTTAAGGCTATGGCACCTTCATTTTCTATATCGTCCTCCTCTTCCTCTTCGTCATCCTCATCATCATCTTCTACATCGTCCGGTGATATTTTTTCTTTTGTCTGCCTATCATTTTCTATTTTCAGTTTATTAAGTTCAAGTTGTTTAAAATTTTGTTGCTGCTGTTGCTGATTGTTTCTTAAATCATCGTCTAACTGATTATGGGTATGCTCTAAAACTTCCAATATATGTTCCACGTTATAATCGAAATACTTAAACTCATCATCAGCATCTTCTTCGCCTTCGTCCTCCTCTTCTTCATCATCATTGTCATTTTCTTCTTCTTCTTCTCCTCTCCCTCATCTTCCTCCTCTTCATTGTGTTCCAAATCGATTTCAATATTATGCTGTTCACTTTCATCTTCGTCTTCATCATTTTTATTATCATTTAGTATCTGACCAACATCCGATTCAGCACTGTGATGATGATGAGGACGATGCGTATGAGAATGAAGAAAATGATGGGGACAAACGCCACCAACGGCTCCAAGAGATTCATCGCCTAAAATATCTTCGGATTTCGAATTATTATTATCCTTAGAACCTTCATCTTTGTCCAATTCTGCATTCTTTTTCGAATCGGATTTGTTTTGTTTATCGTTTTGTTCTTTCAGTTCGTAGACAGGATCGATAAGCGCATTGGTGGAACCGAAATCTAGGCTACTATTTGTTGAGCTGCCCCCAAAACTGCCACCAAATTTTGGACACAAATTCAAGTGTGGATTGCGTACCAAGCACTTGCTCGGCGGTGGCAATAAAGCATTTTGAGGATTTTTTATCTGCTGTTGACCATTTATGGCTTCAACACTATTAGGATGTGGACATAAATTCGATACTGAGGGACGAGGGCAAGCAACTTCTAAAGCAGCACTTTTTATGCGTCGTACTGTTGTTGTTGATGCTGGTTGGCTACCAACATTTGAGGAACTATCTGTGGGCGTTTTAAATAATGTTGTGGCATTCGAGTGTCTGCGTCGCTTAATGGCTCCTTCTCTGCGGGGTCTTTTGTGTAGCTGCAAAGCTGATATTGTATAAATGGGATCTTTTGTTATGCTGGCACCACGTGCTGTTTGATGAGAATGATTTAAACGATACTGATTAACATGTGGATGAACTCGAGTAGATGAAGAATTGGCACGGTCATCCAGCTGTTCAATGCCCAAGTCAGATTTGGTAAAGCTATCATCTTCAATAAAGACATCAGAAGACGAACCTGATAACGAACATTAAGACAATAATTCCAATTTCTTTATTAGAAACAAAAATAAACCAACTTACCCAAAATCCATGATGGTAAGGCTCTCATTCTATTATCACTACTTAAATGACTGCTATGGGCCACAATATTGGCACTACCACCTAGACCCAATTCCATGTCATCGACATCAAAACTATCGCTTGCGTTTACACCTGAACCTAAAACTACCACAGAACCACTGCTGGCTATAGGTGCTGCGCCACCACTGCCACCTCTTCGATGTGTATGATGAGGTCTATGATGATGATGATGATGACCATGTTCATGATGTATTGAGAGAAATATACCACCGCCGGGAGCTGCACTTGATCCACCTATGCTGCCACCTCCACGCTGTTGTTGTTTCAAACGTTCATCATGAGTCTCAGACGAGCGATGTCTCTGTAAACGCGAAGTTTTAAGGCCTGGCGTCGAAGATCCACCCATAACTGATGCATTTGATGTCGTTGTATTTGATCGTTGTGTCTGTGCTTGAATGGCAGCGTTTCCTGTTACCGCCGCCGACGACGACGACGAAGATGTGCCAGCCTTCGATATTTGTGCGTGTAAAAAACTATCACATTTTTCAGCATTACCACTAGTTGCTAATGAGCTTGACGCCACAGGTTTTGATGAGGATGATGTATCCGAAGATTGTCTCAATAATTTCGCCACTATAGCCGATTCTGCAGCAGCATCCAAACTCGATTGCCTTTCCAGACGCCGGCGCTGATGTCCCCTAACGATTTCTGATGATTTTCTTACCAAATGGGGTGGCTTAGGCCCAACTGGAGGAGGATTACCTTGATTGGCATTGGCTACATGGACATTGTTACAGTTGGAGCCTGTAGAGGCAATGGGACTATTATCTTTGGGGTACACTGTTATATATTTGGCTTGCGGATCTGCTATGCTTATTGAGTTATTATTGTTATTATTGTGATTAATCGTATGCGAGGAACGTATAGATTTTGAGTTGCTAGCTGTACCAGCTATTGATTGTTGATCCTGTTGGCTGTTCCCACTGATCATGGACGATGCATAGAACATCCATTCAATAGATTCTGAACTATTCTTCCGATGGACATCAACCTTTAAATCTATTTAAGAAAATTCCGTTTTAAGAACCGTTATAATTGAAACTGTAAATAGTACAACAATGCCTTACCAATTATGCTATTAACATTGTCTATTGAAACCATACTATTTTCTGCACTTATTTCGTTAATGGCCTTATCCACAGACGCTCCTATATCCACCTCTTCACCCTCGTGCATTACCTTCATTTCAATGCCAGGTTCATTGTTACGACTTCTGTAAATGACGTAGAATATTGCATTGATAAAATTCAATGTAGAAAATAAACAAACGCATGCTTTCTTTCCTTCATTCACATAACTTTAAACGAAGGAAATAAACAAAATATGTTTCCATATAGGTACAGTGTATATATATGTAGGTCACCTACCTTTCTGTAGCCGTTTCCTTGGTAACCTTGAAAAAATGTTGTTTTATATTGGCCTCTGACATTGACTGGGCTCGATCGTATAAACGATGCAAAGCCATATTGGCCACTTTCAACACCAGTACTGTTACACTGGTCAGTATGCAATATATACACCAGGTTATCCATGTTCCCGGAAAGTACAAGTAGGCCACAAATGGGGTACAAAGTAAAAACAACCATAAATACAGGTGGACTACATTGCAGAAGACACTTTGATGAGGGTCATAAAACCAGCCACCAGTTAAAGAGGCCCAGACGCCTTGACGTAATATTTCCAAGGTCTGAGAACCCATGGCTTACGCCCAGGCATTGCCAATGGGTTACAACCAAACAAGAAACGCCTTCACTTTTTCTGTTTTCTTTTTCTATTCACTTACAAATGACAAAAACTCCTTTCTTCGTCTTCGTCTTCTTGGTCTGCCTCTAGTTTTTCTTTTCTCTTTTCTTTTCTTTTAAGACACTTGGCAATTAGACTAACTGCCTTTACAAATTTAGTAGCTAAAATTAAACTTTTTTTCCTTTTTCTCTTTTTTTGTTTTGTTTTTTTCTTTTTGTATTATCGAATGCGTGTAATCCAAGACTCCCGGGAGAGGAGTGCTTCTCTATGTATGATGTATGCGGATGTATATGTAAGTGTGTGCGTGTGTATACAATGTATGTAATAATTTTTTCGCAACACTCTACTTTTTTCTCAGTTTAATAAGATTTTTGTTTCTTTTTTGTATTTCTTTTTACAATTGTTTCAAAATAAACATAATTTTTTTCATTTTTTGCAATTTCTTTGTTTATTAATCTTGATTAGTAATCACTTTTTTCCATGAAATTTTATTAAACTCTTTCTTTCTTTGATTTTTCAATAATTGTCGTGTTTTTTCGTCGTCATTCTATTGAATTTCACTTTTTTATTCTCCTCTTTTGCCATTAATCACCTCGTAATATTATTTTTAATTCTGTCATGTTTTCTTATACGAATCCATTAAAAACACTAAATATTTAATATGTTCCCAATGCTTCATGCTTAAACGTATGTTGCTCTTTAAAATTATTCGATTTCAATTAAGATTAAATATTTTTTTTTAAGAAAAAATATCTTTTTTTTATTAAGGTCGTTTAATTTTTTTCGCACTGTGGAAAAATTTCTACTTTTTCCTTTGACTTTACTGTGTTTACATGTGTTTGACAAGTGCATTTAGTTGTTTTTTTTTTTGTGTTTCTTTCAAATACTCTCTTGACACATATTACTCTCGCAAGTAATGACTTTTAAGACAGGGTGTAGTGGAAATTATATTATACAACGACGACTGTTGAAAAATTACACAAATAAACAAAACTACATATTAACACAAAAGAAAATGTTATAAAATAAAATAAAATTATATTAAATTAAAGTTTAATTAAGTGTAAATAGTGAAGCATTATTGATAATTAAATTAAATAATAAAGTTAAAACAGTTGTTTAGAGAACAGGGTGATTGAGAAGTTGTTGGTTGTTGTCTAATTTCTCGTGGCAGTTTTCTGTTATCGATAAAACAGTTTTTGTATAAAGGAAATTATTTAAAATTTAAAATAAATTTTATTAATTATGGAAATATGTTTTAAAAGTAAATTAATATAGTTAATACAATACATTTATTAAAATTAAATACCTGTAAAACAGAAGTTATACAATTCCCAACCCACAAAGTTTAGACTTTAAGCTTAAGGAAAGAGTTCAGATTTGAAGGAATTTGGAGAGGTGAGGTGCTATAGTTGTTTCAAGTGAATAATAAAAAATCTTCTTCCCGTTCAAATGCTAACTTTATACAATAATTATTTCGGCTTTAAAGTTTTCAAATCAGAAGTATTTTAATTAAGAGATCAATTTAATCTATTAATAGGAAATTGTCAGATTATTATTGCACTATTGGCTTAACGGTTCCATTGTTAGAACTCCAAATGCAGCAAACATGCCAACGGACAATGTCATTAACAACATTTAGTTGTTTTAGCCAAAACAATTACATTAAAAAAAAATACCTTTTAAGCACTCGCAAATACCATACGTATGTACATACATACATAAGTCCACACGTAAGCAATTCGAATAAGTGCTTGCAGTAAATACGTAACCAATAGGAAAAGATAAAGCTATAGTTTAACGTTACATACAAACGAACTTTAAACGCTTATTATTTGTGTATTATATAATGCTAGCTTATAAATTTTTTTCCAATTTTTTTTTTTATTTAAAGTTTTTCTTATTCCTGGGCATGAGAAGCATATGACACTTGTGTTAATGTTTTCTAATCTCATTTGAAAGCAACCAATAAACTAACCAAGCCAGCAACTAGCCAAACGACAGTGTGTTCAATGGCGGATTTTATAAAGTTATTAAAATCCGCTTAGAGAATATTTAAATTTGAAAAAAAAAAATAATAAAACAAATTAAGATGAGATCATAGAATATAAATTAAAAATTTTTTTCTTAACATAGAGAACATGGATTGTGGCAAACACATTGCCACACTGTGGTACACTATTAGCATGAGGACTTTATTACAGCAAATATCTAATTAAATATATAAGCATACAGAAAAAGAAAAAAAAATAATTCAAAACTTAAAATTACGTTAATCACTAGCTAATGGTAATATTAACCTGATCGGTCAGTGTGTCGTTTGACCATCTATACTTGCAATTTGTTGCAAAGAAAATGAAAGCCTTGCAAATAATTAAAGAAACATGCATACAATCATAACAAGAACTTGACAAACTTGTTGAAATAAGAAAATAATAAAAATAAAAAAAAAAACAAATCTTAGTCAACTTTAGCTACTAAACCAGGCACTCAGTGTAGATACTCTAACGCCAGGCTGACTTGTCTAAGTGCATGAAAAATTGAGAGCACAGTCTATATGCATACATACAGATACAGATAGTTATTATTGGTTGAAAGGTAGTGGATATTTTTTAATTTTCACAAAATCATTAGATAGTGCTGTAACAGTTCTTATTTAGAGATCAAACATAACGGTTGTTTAAAGAAAAGTGAACGGAATTTTCAATAAACAAGACAAATAAACCAGAAACTTTAAACTTACAATGAGTGTGTCTTTGCCACACTTGCTATTAGTGCTATTGATCGGCTGTAAGGCAATTGCCTGGGCCCAGGATATTAATGCTATAGCCAATGAAGAACGTGAAAAGCGGGCCATAGATATTGGTTTGTTTGTACGTAATTTACTATTGAACAGTGCCGCCGCTAGTAATATAAAAAGTGATATTGTCCGTAATGTGGTAAATGTAAAGACCAGTACCGTAGCGCCACGCAGGCGTACTACTACTACTACTCGTGCAACTACCACCACCACAACGGTAGCTCCATTCTTTTTTAATAAGGGACCCTTTAAGTTTCCCTTTGACTTGAGTGCTCCCTTTAATAATAATAAATTCAATGTGAATAATAAATTCAACAACAACAATGGTGGTTACATAAATTTCGATTATAACGATTATGGTGCTAGACAACCACAAAGACCTGGTCGCAGACGAAGGCCAACAACTACTACTACCACTACGGCGAGACCCACTACGACAACTAGAGCACCAGCCAGTCAACCAACTAGACGTAGACCAATACCACGACGACCTTATGGTTTATTTGGTAAACAGAAAAAGCCACAATTTGAGTATTACAACGATGATGATTACAATTATAATTATGAGGACGATGATGATAGTGATGTAGATGACAATACAGCAACGACCGCTAATCCACCTACAACTAATAGGCCACCACCACCACCTCCACCGCCACCAGCCAGACCTCAAAGACCGCCAACAGCTGCACGGGCTCGAGCTGAAGGACGTGTACCACAGTTGCGTAATCGTTTGGTGTATCAATTTCGCCAACCCGATGGTATAGTAAACGAACTTGAAAATAATTGCCGTTATATAGGCTACTCACGCTCACTTTGCAGATACCTCTACCAGTAACAACAACAACAACAATAACAATAATAACCAACCTTCTACTCCAGTAGATCCTCCCTCGCCTACCAACGACTACGATGATGACTCTGCTACAAATAATGACCCTCCAACGAGTAATGATAATGAAAATAATGATGGAAACGAAACTGTAAATGAAAATAATGAAGAAACCTCAGACAATGCCAATGACTATACAGATGATAATAATAATAATAATGCCGATAATAATGGCGATAACAATCAACAGGATGACGATTCAAATAATGATCCAAATAGTGCTAGTGACGATAACGATAACAACAACAATAATAATAATAATAATAATCCTAATTCAGATGATTTTACGTATAACATACCTTTGCCACCCTTTCAATCGCAACCACAACCGCAAGGGTATCCGCAACAAAATCCATTTAATGTAGACGGCAATTTTGCAACCAATTTTGGTAATTTTGGTCCTCCAACTGGTTTTCAATATCCCTCTTATAATGACTTTGGAACACAATATCAACCCTCTGCTCCAACTGGCTATTCTATACCATATTATTGAGAAATGTTAACGCAAATGTTAACAAATGATGTTTATTACTTAGACTCCCTCTATTTATCATTTTCATTTCATTGCTCTCTATATCTCTCTATACATTCTTTCATATTATTTTGCATATTTACTTTAATATTTAGTTTATATATTGTATATTATAAAAAATAACTGTTTGTATGTTTAATTAATTAATAAGTTAATAATTATAATTAATATACACATCATTTTTGAAAGAAAAAACAACATTTGAAATGTACATTTGCATGAGAAATTTGAAAAAAAAAGGAAAAAAATTGATACTATATTTACAGGAAGAAGGTAATACAGTAATTAAATAGTTGTACAAGGTAATACAGTTAGAGTAGTACAATCTAAATGAAATCTTTTTAAATCCAACTAACGAAAACTAACTACAATTAACAGTTAATGTTTAACAAACTAATCATTTCCCGTGGCTTTAATTTTTTTAATTGCTTTAATTATTGGAAAACTAAAGGCTTTCAGGCAACTGCAAACTGTGCTACACACAGCAGCCCATGCCCATGCATGGGTCAGATTAAAACGTTAAAACCAGTTATGAAATTCAGGAAAAAAAAAGAAAAAACATAACAAAATAACAAAATCTTTAATAAAAACTTATAAACAACGTATAATAATTACAATTACAATTACAAATACAATGTACACAGTCAAAAACAGAAATCAATTAATTATTAAAACTTCATTAATATTTTGTATATTATATACGTATGTATGCATATAGCAAATGTCAAGTCAAGTCTAGTCAAGTTCGTTGATTTAAATGCATTTCTTTTGAAGGAAATCATAGGCATACTCGAATACCAATAACATAATGGCACCGCCAGGTCCTAAACGCATAACTTTTGGGACTAAGCCCTTATAGAGAGCACGAAAACCTTCTTCGCGATAGACAATAAACACGGAACCCAATGTTGATTTGTATTTAATAACACCCGGTTGTGGCTGAGGTCCTTGGATGCGTGACTTCGCCACATCGAAGGGTATATTGACAAAACAGGCCAAAGTGCCAGAGGTGAAACCAATGGCTACTTTGCGTGCAAACTCTTTTTTATGATTCTCATAGGCAGGTACAATATTCTTAACGCTATGGTAGAAACCAAAATAAACCATATTGAAAATGCCATTACGACTCATTGTGGCCGTAACACCCTTATTAATGCCACGAAAACCAAAGCCATCCTTTTGTATGATTTGTTTCGTAACCGCCCAAGTACTTTGGGCCTCTTTCATTTTCGATTTATCAGCCTGTTGGGCAACTTTCACAACTTCAAAGGGATTAACAGCAATCGCCTCTAACAGACCGGCAGTAAGACCAGCCAAAGAAAAGGTCTACGAATAAAGAAGAGCAAAAAAAAGAAAAAAAGAAACAGATAAGCAAAGCTATAAGGTATGGAAATACAAAAATGTTACCAAAGGTGTGGGTGCAGGTGCCCCGAACAGAAACAAGGGTTTAGTCTGTTCAAAACATACAAACTTAATGGCACGCTTGGGTGTTTCGGCTATAACGGGTGGCAATATACCCTTCCAGAATGATAAGAAACCTTCCTGACGATACATTTTCCCAAAACAATCAAAAACGCCTTTATATTGATGCTGTAAGTAAGAAAAAAAAAATGAAAGCAAAAATACAAATTTGTTGAAACTTCTCAGTGTAATACTCGTATCTGCTTAAAAACTATTCGAAATGCACACAAAAAGACGTTCATTTCAATTTTAGACGAATTTAAAAACAATCTTGTTAGAGATTAAAGACTTGCAATACGCAAAATATTTTGAAATTCATCAACGACTCAGTCACAGTCATACAAAAGCCGATTATTTTCGCTTTTTTTTCTCATTGTAAAGATTAGAGGCGTGAATTGTTTCTGGAGCTTGTTTGAAAATTTTCTCAGTTAAAAAATTGAAAATTATTCTGTAAAAAATGTAAAAAACCAGGCTTATAATAACCAGAGTTTTTACAAACAACTGCAGTGGTTCCCAAACATTTTAAATACACTTTTTTTTTTTTGAAATAATTGCTAGGCTTTACAATAATAGGGTCTAACACGAGAAGAAGTAGCTAACACGGGGGAAAGAGAAATCGAAACTATTATGGCTTTTACTAGGAAAACAATGGGGTCCCTTAAGGATATACATAATTAATGTATAGTTTGATTCGATGTACATATTTCAGAGAGCAGAGGCTATACTCATTTCAAAACAACTACAGGAGCTGTATGAAGGATGAAAATAGGTGTTGCTGGTGCGTTACTTTTCAAGCGAATGTTTGGTGGAAACCATACTATGGGTTCTGCAAAAAAAGGACAGCCTTTCAAAAATCTCTTATACCATAGAAATTGTCGAAAGTACTGCTTGACAAAAGTTAAATTATGCGCTACAACACTATGAATAGTACCTGGGGTAGCATTTTGATCAACGCAGGTATTTCCAGCAATGAAGTACCGACTCTAAAGTCAACCAAACGTTCATTTGCTATAAAAAATAATATTCAGTCGCTTCATGTGTAAATTTTAATTGGGAATAAATTCATTCTCTTCAGCAGTTAGTATATGTATGTACGTTATAAATATGTATCATATACGATTATTAAAGTACATAATAAATAAAAGAAGTCACCGTGCTCTAGTGGGTAGTGTGTTGGCTTATTAGACGAAAGGCCCGGGTTCGAATCCCAGGTCAGACATCAAAACGAAAAATATTTCTTCGGCGGCTTTCTCTCAGCAGATTTCTGGCAAAGACTCTGAGAGTAACAATTGCCAGCTGAACCGAAGTTATAGCAAAAAGTGTTCGCGGCAATTATATCATAGGACTTATGTCTTGAAAACTTAAATCGCATTTTGCCAAGTTTAAGTTTTTTTGAGATATGACTATGTTGCAATAAAGGAGCGATATGTACACATATGTTCTAATGTCCACCATATTGTTATCTTATACCACTTGAAAGCATGGCAGACAACTAATTGATATTTTTTTTGAATAATTAAAAACAAAACTACTTTATAAAAGTAAGGTTAGACTATGCAAATGTGTTTCGAAAGAGCGTAAAAGAAACGCCTATTGATATATGCTTCGGATACATACATACATAATTGTCCATTACAACCCTGCAGTCAGGATTACGACCTAGTTTCTCACACCACTTATGTTGTGTGCGTTAATTTTATGCATGCGTGGCGGGACCTACAGTTTAAAGTCGACTCCGAACGACAGATTTTTTGAGAAGCTTTTCATGGCAATTGTTACTCTCAAAGTCTTTGCCAGAAATCTGCTGAGAGGAAGTCGCCGAAGAAATATTTTTTCGTTTTGATGTCTGACCTGGGACCTGGATGTGCTTCGGATAGCAAAACAAAATATTATTATAAGAAGAATAGATTTTACAAGTTTCCAAAAGTTTTCTTTTTAAAAACATTTGTGTTTCCCTGCCTTTAACTGATCCATTATTACGTTTGCTACAAATTATAATGTATGTACGCGTATCCATTCATATGTATGAATGTCTGCCTATGTATGGTATTTATGTTTGGTTTTTTTCATTTCATAAACAAGAATTCATTTAATGTTTACACCGAACATATTTGCAATTAAATAAATTATTTATTAAATGACTTAGTCGTACGTTGGTCTCTTTTATTTTTTTGAGACTCACTCGTTTAATATTTCTTGGATAATTGTGATATTAATTTTCACTCGAATCTATGCTAGACATTAAATTATTTGTAACAATTTCAATTGAATTCAATTAAATACAAGAAAAAAGATAAATCCTAAAGGAATTAAACTACTCCCACATAAGAAATGCAAGATGGTTATTGCTATCACGCTGTTTTAGTTGTCTCATTTTCTATAAAAAGCAACAACAAAAATATTTTTTTTTTAATATAATTTTTCCTAAACACTCGATTATATTTAGAATATTTCCATTAAGAACATTAAGAAATGCATATTGATATACATGTTATTATATTTGACACACTTTTTCCATAAACTGGTCCATGTTTATTACACCATTTCCAAAAAAAAATAAAAAATAATAATAATTATTACGAGATATTTGCATGGCCATGCATTGAAGTCACCGTAGTCTGGTAGTGTGTTGGCTTATTAGACGTAAAGCCAGGGTTAGAGCCCCAGGCCAGACATCAGAACAAAATACAAAAAGTATTTCTTCGGCGATTTCCTCTTAGCAGATTTTTGGCAAAAACTTTGAGAGTAAAAAAAAAAACTGTGTGAGAAACTAGGTCAATAATCCAGACTGAAGGGTTGTAATGACCAATTATGTATGTATGCATTGGCCGAGTGCTAGTAGCCTACACTCGACAAAAATCATAAATAAATGTAGAGGGATACCTCTTGAATTGATATAATTAATGGACTAGAAGTCAAGCAAGTTCTAAGGCCAGAAACCAGATAATCTCTAAACGCCCAGCAATTTATTTCAATTGACAGAAATAATTGAAGATTCTAAGTGAAATTAAAAAATCCTCACACATGATGCTCTCAACTGAGCATTAAAGTTAGCCATTACAACGGTTGCATTCAACCAGACCGAGAGGACTAAATTCATTGTCGCCCTTTGTTCATAAAGAAATCACAAGACTCGATAAACATACACCAGGATGTACTACCAGATTACCATATAGCGGAATAAATGAAAAATAGTCCATAAATTAGGCTATCAATTGCCTGCTTATAAGCTTTGTACTACGTATTTAGATCCGAGAAACTATTTCTTCTTTGTAAAACCTTTAGCAATCTTCTGGTAAATAAAATTGCCTTGAAAAGCATTGACGTTAACCTCTAACATCCGTCACTTATGGATTAAATTAAAGCACACAACATGGATAGTGTGAGAAACTAGACAGTTATCTTCACTCAAGGGTCAATAATGATCAATTAAGTAAAGTAAGTAGTTTTAGATTTTAAAAAAATAATTGAAATAATTATTAATCTTACAGGGTTTGAATATTCTTTATCATTTAAATTTTAAATGGGCAATGGTGTAATTGCTAGAGACTAACTATAAAAAGCAATAATAAATACGTTTGCCGATTGCCGGTTCTAAAATTATTCCTATTTTTTTTATTTTTTTATTGAATGTATAGACAGCTGATTATGGAACTAAACGTGCATGTGAATATATTTTATAGGAGTTCGTATGTACGTACGTATGTACATATAAATTTTATGTTTTTTTTAATTTTGCTTTCAATGGTTTGATTAACCTTGAAAAGCCCTTTTGAAAAACGATATCTACACTTGGGGCAAACAAAAAATGTTATTAAAATCTACTTTTAACTGGGATTTGTTTAAACAAAACATTTCAGTTCATATAGTTAGGGAAACATTTGATATTTTTCCACACATTTGGATAGATAAAGAAATCGTAAATATAACGCACAGACAACATGCAGACATACATACATACATACATACGTATGTACATTAATTTAACTGATAAAATAATTTGCTAAATCATACACAATTGCCGCTGAAAAAAACTACACTACAATTGAAGATGAAAATAACATTGGGGTTAACAATGATATGTTTTTGAATCACCCCATCCTTAAGGAAGAGATAACTATTCTGAAAATTTATAAATTCTGATAAGCCTCTGAAAAAGAAGCATATAACATACTACCTTCTGCAGGTCGCTACATTCTCCCGCTACTGTAAAAGATAAGTTTATACTACACTGGATATGATTAAAGAATGGAGAAATTAAATTGAAAGCAAAAACTCCAGTTGAACCAATCCCTAGGAATCCAAGGTGATTTAACTTGAACCTTCATTGGTCAATATTCACTAGAAACTTAAGAGCATATAAATTTGTTCCTCCTCATGGTACCGTCGTCTTCACCTAAGCAGTTCACAATTGGGAATGTGCCGGTAAATTAAAAATCAGATTTGTTTGAAGGGAACACTACAAGTCGATATGCCCTTCCTACTCTTATGTAACATAGTACTGATTACCTAGCCGTTAACCTCTAGAGAGTGCTATGGAATGCCTAGCTCAATGAACGACAGAAAGAATTTACACTTTCTACGCACAAATATAGCGTATTTAACTGTCAAACTTTTTTCAAAGAGAATTAATAGCAGAATATAGGTTAGGTAATGAGTTCAGCTGCGACATCTTGGAAAAAAGAAAAAAAAAAACAGTCTTCGGACAAAAGTTCTAAGAGTAAACTAATTGCCATGAAAAGAGTTTCTAAAATCTGAAAATTTTTCAAATTTTAAAGCTGAACCAGGGAAAAATGCTTTCGTTTGAAAGTTTTAACATAATTAAAACTATATTTGGCGGTATTTTTTTTAAATTTAAATATTATATGATCATTAACCTGATCTTCTGGAAATATTTTATTTAAATAATGTAGTTTAAAAAAAGAAAATTCGATACGAAATGTACCGCCTGTTACAAGTGATACCTAGTGACATACATTTTTCTTTTTTTTTTATCAGTAAACAAATCTGCTCTATTTACACACTTCCCTAGCTTTACATGCATGTATAAGTGAGTGTACATACGTATGTATATGCAGATAAGCATGTAAAACTTGACCATGTTAAGTGTGTGTTACTTCTTCGATAAAACACCTAATGAGTCCACTCAAAACTTATTTACTACCTGTTGATATTTGTTATTATCAAACACCATTTCTCTTTATATTCAAATGTTTTAATTTTAAGGAAATTTTTTTTATTTTCTGTTACGTTTTAGTTACTCTTTAGTAATGAAAAAAGAAAAGAGTAAAGTTATCAAACAGAAAGGCACTTAAAGAGTGAAAGTAATTAATAAAAAAAAAAACATACACACAAACAAATTGAGTAATTTAAACTTACCCCACTACCGCCCAACTGCATACGGGTTTTAACAACATCCAAGGGTTGCATAATACACACTTCAACAAAGCCAGCTGAGCCACCAGCCACGACTTGCAACGCGGCTTTGGTTAAGGGCGACAATTCCTTTTGTGGTATTTGTGCAGACATTTTTTTTTTTTGATCACTTTTTTGAATTTCCGAGTTCTCTAGTAAAATTATCGTTTAATTTATGAAAATAAAAACAAAAATTATAAATAATATCGTGCGTTTTATAATTTTTTTTTTAATAAATATTATTAACACGCTTAAAATAAATTGTTGGCAAATTTCTTTAAACCGTTTTATTTATTCCCGTTGCGTATTAGACGATACATTCACTCAGAACTCAAACGTAAAACTGAATAACGCAGCATTGATTCTGCTCTCTTGTTAATTCTCCATGGAATGTATTGTCATACATTCTATCATTCATTCACATACGCATCATTGTTTTTGTGTTTTCTAACTTTCCGTTAGACAACAGCAGCACAAAGTAAAAGCGACTGAGATGAGACGCAATAAATATTGTTTTATTCTACTGTACGCGGTAGTTAGTTTGTTATGGAGAAAATATATGTGCATATACGACAAATACCCATCACCCATCCGTTAGACAACACAAAAGAAGAGAGTTTCAACATTTGATTAACATGGAATTTTGTTTACCCTACTCGGTATACTACTGTGTACTACTCTGAATAGATTTCAGAAATTATAATTCCTGTGAAGAGTCTTGATTCTGGTAATGGTAGTATAGAAAACACTGCTAATTTTTACAACACATTTAAATACACGAATTGAAGTCCTATACCTGATTGAACTTTATCGACTGTCTACTAGTGTGTAGGGTGGGGGCTAATAAGAACACAAACAATTTTCTACTTGTTTAGCATTAGTCTCTGTGAACCAGAAATGATCATCAAATACCGCATAATACACGGTAATTGATTTCTTTTTCCTACCAAAGAGAACTAAAGAGAGTTTAAAATCACTTTGAAAGAGAAAAATTTCAAATTGAAACAAAAGAACAAATTTGTTCATAATATTTAAAAAAGAAAAAACTTTGTTATTAACGAAATAATTTATTGTCATGTGTATATTTATATATGTACATACATATATACATATGTACATATTTATAAATATATTTTGTTTTGTATTCAAAGATTTGAAAACAAAATAAATAAATTAACCGGAAAATTTTATTTGAAACTGGAAAATTCATTTTCCGTGGTTGATTCCATTGTTTTTCCTATATTTTTAATTGAAAAACCGTTATCAGAATAGAATAAAAGTTCTTTTGTTTTATTCAAATGGAAAATATTTTAAATTTTGTTCTTTGATTATATTTTCCTTCTAATTGTTGCAAAATATTTAAAAAAAAGGTAAGATATTCGAACAATTTAAATGTTGAAATGTAGTGTGAATGAATATTATGCATGAAAGGGATTTTTTTTTATCACAATACCCACCCTCTGAGTAATGTTTTTGAATGGAAAACACTCCATTTTATAAATAAATAAAAAAAAGGAAAAAAAAATTAGTCACAAACATAGATTTTGAAAACACAAAATTATATAGCACGAGACGAGAATAAAACAATAAATAAAATATAATAGATGTGCAGAATATCGGGTAAATCTAAAGCGATAATACTTGCCACCTACAAAACAATAGAGAGATCCATACTTAACTATGCGGCACAAGTATGGAGTTCCACTATTAGTGACACTCAATTGAGGGGTTTACGGAGGGGACACAAAAAAGTATACTGAGTATAGAAGACAAGTACTGACCATCACCTGCACGGAGGGACAAAAATTCTAATAATAAAGTCACACAACGCAATGTTTGTGAAACATTTTCTACGGGCATGCTTATGTCCACACTATCAAAAAAAAATCATCTTCTACAGGGCAGCCCATTCCCCTGCACATAATAAGGAGGAAATA
Source organism: Sarcophaga peregrina (assembly GCA_014635995.1). Taxonomy (NCBI): domain Eukaryota; kingdom Metazoa; phylum Arthropoda; class Insecta; order Diptera; family Sarcophagidae; genus Sarcophaga; species Sarcophaga peregrina. Next base: position 104,718,057 of record CM025790.1, read on the forward strand.
AGTGGCTACCTTACAGAAGTTCAAGACCTACTATCTCTTATTGTTGACCCTACAGCAATTGCCAATAAGATGAAGGTGCATTAAAGATTGCTCCTCAGAATCACAAGAGTAATACCCCTACTACTTTCCTTTGGACAAGACCGGAGATTTGCTACAACTACCAACATCATTCATCACTTATATGACATTAAATATAAATTACAATTAAATTATAAATTACAATTAAAATATAAAAAATAATAAAAAAATATACAATTTAAATTAAAATATAAATCGCAATTAAAATATAAAAAATAATAAAAAAAATAATAAAAAAAATATAAAAAATAATAAAAAAAATATACAATTTAAATTAAAATATAAATTACAATTAAAATATATTAAAAAATAAAAATAATCTTTTATTTATTCTCCCATACACACACACACACACTTGGAAATAATCCGGAAAATTTCGGAGCCGGATAAAGGATGAAATTATTAGGAAAAACTAAGAAGACACACACTTTAGAAAATTACTTTTTGTCTGAATGAATATTTTATTTGTTTGTTTGTTTTTTTTTTTTTAAATAATTTTTTTTTTCATACACATTTTATTTTTTGTACTAAAAAAATTTTAGTACATCATTGATTATTATTGTTTAATAATAATAATATATTTTTACATAGCATTATATATATATATATATATTACTATTATTATGTCGTATATAACAATATATACAATTGAAATACCAAAGAAATCTAAGTTGGATTGAGAAAGTTTATAATTTTTCTTAAGTTTGTATTGTGATTTTGTTTTTTTTTTTTTGTTTTTCTTTTCCATTATATATATTTGGATCGATTTTTGTTTTATTTATTATTTATTTATTTTATTTAATATGTATTACTTGCTTATTTTTTTTTTAATTATAATTTAATATAATTTAATTTAAATACATTAAAGTAGTCGACTAATTTCGATTATAGTTTTTATAAAAACTAACAATTTATTATTATTGTTTTTTTTAATTATTTTTTGAGTTTTCACTTAATTCAAATATTTTTTTTTTTAAGTTTAGGTTTTACAAACTGTTTCACTTAAATACTTTTTTGTTTTTTTGCTTTTTGTTTTTTTTTTTTTGTAGAAATTGAACAGCAACACAGTTTAAAAAAGAGTATAAATTATAAACAAAATGTACACAATAAAATTATTATTGTTATTGTTACTTTAAAATTTTAAATCTAAAATATAAACATTGCATAATATTGAACAAAAAACAGTTAAAAAAAAAATATAGGGGAGTATAAACAAAATTTACAGAGTAGGGAGTAGGTATTCTATGTACGTTTAACCTAAAAAAAAATATAAACATTGTCGTGTATTGAAATAAACATAAGCTAAGGATCTGGTTTAAGATTGTCATTTTTTAAATATGTTTTTAGTTTTTTCTTTATATTTTAGAACAGTTTAATTTTCAATAGTTTTTTTTTTATCATATTATTTTATTATTATTTTTTTTTGTTTGTTTATATCGTATAAATATATAAATTAAAATTAAATTATTCAGTCAGTGTAGTTTATTAAAAACAAAAGAAATTGAAAATTAGTAAAAAGGCTTTAAAAAAAAAACAAAAAAAGAAAAAACAAGTCTTAAATAATTGTATATATGTATGTATGTATGTATAGATATTTTGTTGCCAAATGAACAAAACAATTTAATAATTAAATATAAGCGTTTAAAATGGACTACTTTGATTACATATTATTGATACATACAACTTAAACGCTTATTTATAATTTATTAACCACAAGGAACTTTCTCTTTTTAATTAAAAAAAAAAACGAAATAAAAACATAGAAGCAACAATAAATTTTTTAAAAAGGAATTTATATATATAATAATATATATATATATATACTATATATATGTATGTATTGTTATATAATTTCAAAAGTTAAATTAATTTATACATTATAGACTTTTTATGTATTTAAAGAGTAAAAGATAAATAATTTTCTTTGCATACTTTAGGCATAAATTTTTGTCGTATTTCTCTTCAATTTTTCTTTTTTTTTTTATAATATTTTATATTCTTTATAAGATATTTTCGTAATTATTATCTTTTGTTTTTGTTTTGTATTTAAATATGGGATTTTTTTTTTTATAATTCCCGTTTTTTTTTTGTTTTTGTTTTTGCTTTATAAATATTGCTTTATTATTATTATTATTTTATTTATTTTTGGTGTTGTATCAATTTTTGTTTTTTGTTTTTTATTTCTTAGGGTTATTTAGAGAAATTCTCTCTCTTTCTTTTTCTTTTCGTATTTATATCTATGTATATATAATATATAAAGCATTTATTTAGAAAATGTATAAAAAATAATGATCTACTTATAGGGTGTTTGTCATTAATTCCTCCAAACGAAACGAAACGATACGAAACAAATACAACTTGGCTTTACTATAACTTCTCAACTTTCCAGTTGTTTATACTGTTTTCTGTATTAATTATAAAAGAAAACTCCTCTTACCAACAAGTTAAATTAAATTAAAAAAAAAAAAAATCAACGCTAAAGCACCCGTATGTGGCTCCTCCATAGACAAAGAAACTAAACGAGTACGTATAAAATAAAACATAAGAAAAAAAGCTGCTATTTTTGTAACCAATATTTAGCACGACGCATACGTGCCGTATCCATATCGTCGGCATCCAAAGATAACGATGAAAATGCTGGTGCAGAAGCCGGTATACAATCCAAATCATCGTCATAAACACTGCTGCCGCCTCTTGCATGTGTTGAAGAGATCATAGAATCCAAACGTTCTGTAACACTACCACTATGACTGAAACTATGTACACCCCCCGCAGTAGCTGCTAGAAACTCTCTTGCCGATGCTGACGATGAGGGTCCATCGATATCAAAAGCTGCTGCATTGGCATCATCATTCGTGATAGTGGTGGTTTTGTTTGTATCACCGTTTCCAGCATTATCATCATCAACGAATCCATACCAATATCACATAACCATTATTTGCAGTGCTACTCATTGATCTATAGTACGATAGACGCGCCTTTGTGGTTCGGGTGTATAATGGATGCGTGTACGAAAGTGTTGTGGTGAGCCCGGTACACTTTCGGAACCACGTCGTGGTGGCGGCAATGGAGGTGAGGCATTTACAAATCTGTTTAACACCGTACATATATGCATTAGGATTATTTATTTTAAATTATAAACAGACAAATAAACAAAGCCTACCTTCTGTTTAACATGGGCGAAGTGCCTGGCGGTTGGCCGCTTAGTTCCAAGATATTTTTACGCAACAATAAAGGCGACTGACCGCGATTATAACGTGGTGGCGGATCTGGAGAACGATGTCTGCGATCCAAGTTCGCTAAAATATGAGCAGGTGTGTGCGTAGATGGCAACGATGAACTGGGTCCACTATTGTTTAAATTTGAACCTGCACCACCGGTAGCTGCATAGCGTCGTATAAAACCGGCAGCACTAGAACCTTCTTGAAAACCACCCTCTGCTGTACCGGCCTTAAACGTTTCCGTAGAGGGCGATGTTGTCTGGCTATTGCCAGAGCTGCTGCTCCCGCATGACATGGTGCGATAGTAAAGCTGAGCCTTACGTTCGACGCCTGTTGCATTATCATTCGCGTTTGTTAAACCATTTGTGGGCTGTGATGTAGCTGAGTTTAAAGTTGGAGAATTATTATTTGTTTGTGACTTAACATAATTCGATAACTGGCGTTTCATAGCACCAGCCAGTGTATTAAACCAGCCTAAAGCATTTCAAAAACAACACACAACACAACATAACACACAACAGCGTATATAATGAGTAGGTAGGAGCAAAATGTTTTAAATATTTTTTTTTTATTGTTTTTTATTTTGTATCGTAATGAGTTTTATGTTTAAGGCATAGAGACAACACAACACCATTTGTTTTTTGTGTTTTTTTTTTTGTACAAAAAAATAGCAGAGCACAGAGCAGGCGTTCAAACACAATAAGGCAAAGTAGAAAGTGCAAAAAAGATGCAATATTTTGTAAGAATATTATTATGAGTGGGGAAAAAAGAAAAATATAAATATAATTCGATAAGTGTGAGTATGTGGAGAATAAAAGATTTGCAGTGATTAAGTGCAGTTAAAGCATAATTTGTTTTGTTTTTTGTTTTTTTTTTTTTGTCAATTCAAGCATAATCAGAGAAAATAATATTCAGAAATAAATGAAAAATTTTTGTTGTTTGACTTACCACTTTCAGGTTTAAAGTTATTCTCTTTAGATGCTGCACTGGTAGTATTTGCATTTGCATTTGCCAATGATGCTGATGCTGACGCTGAGCCCGAACGTTGATTATATAATTTACTTAGTTTTGTAACTGTAGGACTTGTGACATTCATTATTCTAGGATTGCCCGAGATTTGTTGTGGGGTCTTATTCAAAACTGCAGAGTCCGATAGAGTTTCTGGCGAAGTTGCTGGAGATCTGGAATTACGCATTATACTGGCAATGCTATCGCCACCGCCACTGCCACCAACACTACCATATGGAGGACTTGTTGAACTATTTAAATATTGTTGAGGCAGTGGTTGATATTGCAAATGGGATGTTGGTGATGTTGTTTTAGTTCCAAAGCCTAAAGTTGCCGGCGATGTAGGAGAGGAGTTTGTATTCGATTCATTTAATATTAAAGGTAAACTTCTTGGTCCTTGTTGAGTTGTTGGATAAGAATCGCTAGCACCGCCACCACTAACACCCACTTGAGAACATTGCGATGATTGTGTTGATGATTGACTAGATGTTGAATAAGATGATAAAGTTGATGTCGATGCAATAGGTATATGAGAATTGTGTTGTTGTTGTGGTGACGATGACGATGACGTTACGGATGATAATGATGTTGTTTGATAGAAATTCGTATGAAACGGATTTGTAACCTCCGATGGCGAATGTTTACTATACATATTTGAATAATGCTGTTGACGTTCTAGTTCCTTTTCTCGCAATTGATTTTGTTGATGATAAAATCGTTGAAGAACTAAAAAAAAAAAAAATTTCGTTTTATAAAACAAGTATTGGCAATATGTATGTAGTATACGTACCTATGGGACTATGATTTCCTGGAACACGCTGTGGTTGTGCTTCGTTTTTGGTTAATGGTATCATTGAAGGTTTACTGCTTTCTTGTTTTTCCATTTCTACAGACGTTTTCTTAGCAGCATTTGTATTCGTTTTGGCATCACCACTTACTTGAAACCTTTTGCGTTGCAAAGCCGGTGATTCGGTGTTTAGTGTTGTGGTAATAGCTGTAGTTGTTGGAGAAGTTATTGTTGCGTCACAAGTATCAAAGGCTACTGAAACATCTTGAACTGTTGGCGGCATACGCCATAGGGGATCAATTTGATTCGGTTGTACATTAGGTGTATTTTTCTTTTGACTAAATGGTGATGTTGTCAAATTTCTTAAAATAGATTGACCTTCAAGTAAAAAAACAAAAAAAAAAAAAAACAAATTATGATAATATACATACGATGATGATGTTAGATATAGAATCTAGATATTACCTATGCTAGATAGAACTGATTCCTTTTTGGGGCTTTCGTCTCCTGGCGAAGCATTATAGCGATTGTATGAAGAGCCATTTAATTTCTTTTGCATAAATGGTGACTTGCGATAAAGTTTATTCATTTCATTCACTAATTTCGTATCGTCTTTATTGATATTGTATGAAACACTGGGTGGCGATAAAGGACTAGAACTGGTTGCTGAACTACTGCCAGAGCCAGTGTTACTACCACCACCACCACTTGTCCTATTATTACTGCCCATGATTGATCCCTGATAATTGTTTAATGACGCTGTTCCTGTTCCTGTTGCTGTTGCTGTTGCTGATGATATCGTCGAGGGTATTATATTACTGCTGTGGGTATATTGATTAAGGGTTTGAGGTAGTTGAGATGGTTGCTGCTGCTGCTGATGCTGATGTTGATGCTGTTGATGTTGATATTGACGTTGATGTTGTTGGTGCTGTTTAAAACTATTTGAACGCTGTTGCTGTTGCTGTTGTCGATAATGCTCGAAACCGCCACTAGTACCACTAACACCACTACCACTACTGCCATGATAGCTGGGTATATGGGATTGTGTTTGTTTTGGTAAAGCATTTATTGTCATTGCTGTCGTTGTTGCTGTAGTTATTGCTCCCATTAACGAGGATGCCGAGTTTATATTTGATGTTGTTGAGGCTAATGCGGTCATAGGATTTTTGTAATGATGTTTTGAGGCATCATATGTGGCTGGTGTTGATGATGATGATGGTATTTGGGTTCTAAAATTGGAAACAATACAATAATTTTGTATTTTAATACTTTAAAATGTGGATTTGCTATTTATTGCATATTAACACATAGAGTAGGTGGCATATTTTAAGAAATAAAGATGATATTTAAATATCTCCTGACAAGAGTATTCTTTACAATTTTTAAACAACATTAGTACTATTCCTCCTTTGCAGTTGAGTTAATTATTAAACAAAACAATTTCTTTTTAACATCATGCATGAGATTATAATTTGGTATTGATTGTCGTCGTTAATAGGAAATGAAATGAAACGAAACATGCATACAAAATTAATGCAATTTCTTACAAAAGAATAATAAAAAAGAAATAATTATTATTAAGAAATATTAAATTATAAAATGAAATGATTGGAATGGATTGTATGTATGTTAACAAATACCACTTTTTGAATATGCAGTAAGTAAGTAAGTAGTAGGTAAAATGTGAAATGTTTTCTTTGTATGCTTTGACTTAATAAATTAAAAAGAGATAAAAAAATTATGTGTAATACTTACGGGAGTGGGAGAGTAGTTTCATGAAAGGTTTTTATATAATTTTTTTTTCTTATTTAATTGTTTATAAATCTTTGCATGATAATGTTTTTTATGTTTTTTTCGTATTTTTTTTTTTTTTTTTTTTTTGTAATAAAATTATATAATTTTTTTTTTTTAATTTGTTTGTTTTTATTGTAGGGGGATTAAAGATTTTTTGCTTAAGGTTTAAGTTACCTACAAATAAAAAGATTAATAAAAAATAAAAATAACAACAAAAAAAAAAGGTAAACAAAATTAAACAAAATTTACAAAAATTATCAAAACCAAACTTCTTTTTGTTTTAGTACGTATATTAATTTCAATTAAAGAAGGAAAAATAAATTAAAATTAGAAAAAAATTTGTAATCTTTACAACTATTAGTTATTGTAAAAGAAAAACTAAAATCAAATCAAATCAAAGAAAAAGTAAAAGTTAAATAGGCAAGCAAAGTTAAAAATTTCTTTCTTCTGCTAATAGTTTTTAAAATGATAATTATTTAAATTCCAAAAAAAAAAAAAAATAATAATAATAACAATAATAATTAAATCAATACTTGCCTACGTTGAGTTTTCATGTTAGCCGTCTCTACAACTGATTTAAACCATTGTGGTATATCAACCTCAGCAGTTTCGTAATATTTTATAAATTCTTGTTCTAAGAGTTGAGGATATTTAGGTCGCAAATTGTGGTTTTTTGTTAAACTAGAAAGAAAATAAAAATTATAATTGAACTCTGTTTTACAACTTGTAAACTGAAGACACAAATATTTACCATTTATTAACAAATTCATGAAATGCATTACTAAATTGAAACTTATCATCATTTGGCAAACATGGAGGATCCGAGTCCAAGACTTTTGTCAGTACTTCAAAATCCGTATTACAGCCTTCATAGGGTGAGCGCGCTGTGGCCAATTCGACCAGTGTTATGCCTAACGACCAAACGTCAGCACGAATATCATACTTTGGTTTCTTGGGATCTATACGTTCGGGCTAAAGGTAAATAAAGGTAATAAAATTAACATTTAAATCTTTACATTTATTATTCAAAACGTTACAAACTTACTGCCATATAAGCCGCACAGCCAGCTGAACGTGTGGCAGCCTTTGAATCAACTAGACGCCCACTAATACCAAAATCGCACAATTTTATATTGCCGCGTTCATCTATTAATATATTTGATGGTTTCACATCCCGATGTATCACACCATGCTTTTCTTTTAGATACGACAAAGCTTTGACCGTCTAAAATGAAATCAATCATTAAGAATGGAATTCAACAACAATAAATGTTTTAAAGTTTGTGCAAACTTACTGCCACTGTTACTTTTCCCAATATTCTTTCGGGCACTGGTTTTTTCGAAAGCTTTAATAATTTATCAAAACACATTGACATCAATTCCATGCATATCCAGACATCAGCATCGGTAACAAAACAACCCAAACATTGTACTATATATTGGCAGTCATGTGATTTCAAAACTACATCCAAATCCATTAGAATTCGTTTATTTTCTTCAGAGTTTCCCGTACGACGCATTTGTTTAACAGCTATTATTGTATTACTAGGTTTATGGCGCATCTTAACAACATTCCCACTGGTGCCATTGCCCAAATCACCCAAATGTTCGAGATCCTTTATATCCGAATTGTATTTGTGATCGTTTATTGTTAAAATACCATTTTGTTTATGAATCTTTTTTAATTTTTTATCCGTTTCAGATTCAGCCGCAGGTCCAGATGGCCCCTTTAATGACAATGTCATATTCATGCGACTCGGTGCATTATTGTCCACTGTAAGACAAGAAAACAAAAAATTAATTTTTTTTATAAAGAACAAATTATACAAAACTGTTTAAATTTGGAAATTAAAATATAAAATAACCACTGGAATGTTTCTGTACGTATGTACATATGTAAATTGTTGGTCTATTAAAATTGTTTAATCACAAATCAAAAAAAAAGCCGCCATAAGCGAAAAAGATTCAAGGCTCAAGACAATTTCTAAATTTTTCTTTTAATATTATTCGAATCTAATTAAATATTATTAATTATTATTAATTTAAGGACAGAGTGGCTGCTGGGCTTGGTTAAGGCCAGCTTAAGGTTGGTTGTCGGTTTTATCACGGGGCACTGCGAGATTAGGTCGCTGACTATCGCAGGGTATGTTGCGATGAGTAGGAATTGGAGACTGTCGAACATCTCCTCTGCAACTGCCCACCCCTTGGTAGGTTGAGGACCCTTGGCAGGGCCTTCTTTGAGAACTTGAGTTCTGTGTCGAGAACCGACATCAAGGCTCTCCACAGATTCATTAGCAGCTTGGGCTGGTTGAGAGGTGCTAGGGCTTCATAAGTGTAGTCGCACTCTCAACCTCTTTTGTTTTGTGCCTGTTTCTTTACATGTAATTCCTCCGTTTCCCATTCTCCCTCCCCTTCCCTACATTCCTATATCCTCTATTTCCTTCCTCCCCTAAGGACAATGTACAATGGGTCAATTTCGACCTCCGGATACTGTGCTTGTGTCTTGACCGACAGGTGCACGTCCTCTAACCTAACCTAACCTAAGGAACCCTAAAATACACGCGCAATTCTTAAATCGCATTGTTTAAATAGGTCTTTAATTGTTAATTAATGTATCGTTAACGTGTAGTACACATAAAACTTTGTGTGAAAGTATGAAATAATAAAGCACATACACACACACTTTATACCCAATTTCGCAGAGTAAAATGATTTTTATTTAATCTGAAAGGTTATTAAAGAAACATTACTCCGGAAATACCAAAAATCAAAAACAAAAATTCCAATAGGCTGGTTGGGTTTATATTTAAAAAGAAAAAAAATTTGCCTGCTTTACGCTCAAATGAAAACAAAACATTAACATATAATCGAAGAAAACAAAAACAAAAACAACAACAAAATCAAAAGCAAAATAAGAAATTCAATACAAAGCAAACAAAACAAAAATTGGGGGACTGTTTCACTATTGTTGTTGTTTGTGTGTGTGTGTTTTTTTTTTCTTCCTTCTTTTTTCATTGCAAAAACATTTGCCAAGGGGTGGGTGGTGGTAGCAAAAAAAAAAGTGGTGGAAATAAGACAAAAAGCGAAAATAAAGCCGAAAAACAAACTACAGCGTATGAATGTGTGTTAATGACAATCAGGCAAACAGTCGATTGAAGACTACAAGCAGCATACAAAATCTCCCTCTCCTCCTACAAATTTTACTTTTTCATTCATTTTTCTGCTTTTTTTTCTCTCTCTTTTGCTTCTGACACAAACATTTTTCGCTTTTTTTTTTTGTTTTTTTGATCAATAACAAATTAAGTTTTCATTTATACTTACGGCCCGTTAATTGTGGACGTCCTAAGGTATTTGGCCTGAGAGGCATAATAGGTAGTTTGGAATCATTTTCTGCCTGCAAACGTTCCTCCAGTGATTGTAATTTGCAGGTTATAGTATCCATGGATGTGTCCATCTTGTGTCCGTGTGTGTGTGAGGAGTGCATTTGTAGTTTATTGTGTTGGGTATTATACTTTATTTTTGTTATAAAATACCAGCCACCTTCAAGGCGGTGCTTTCCTTATAATTCCACAGATTTTCACTTTTTTCTTTTACACTTTTATGATTAAATAACTTTAAAAACTTTGCAATAATTCTTGTTGAAAAAAGGTAAGTAGAGAAAGAAAAATGAAACAAAAAAAAACCTTAAATACACATGAGACGTCGTTAATCGGTGGCGCTCCTCTTCTCTTCTCTTTTTTCTTTTCTTATTTTCTTTAAAATCGTTGTTCGCTGGTCTTCTTCTTTTTCTTTGTATAAGACCGTAGAGTAGAAAAGATTTATAAATTTTCACTTGCGAAATCTTTTCTTTTTTAAACTTAAATTTCCATTATTTTCCTCAAGCCATAGCAAATCAAGCACTACAAATTTTGTTTTTACATGAAATTTATAAATATTTAATAAATTTTTCCATTAAAAAAACTTAAAAATCCAATATCTTTCTCTTCAAAAACTTCACTTGTCAATGGAAAAAATTTATTTTTATGAATAAAATGGAATGACAAGTGAAATATAAAAAAAAGAAAAAATACGTTGCCAACTATCACAAAAAAAAACGATGAAAAACACAGTGTTGTACTTAAAGGAAGTATGAGAATTGCACAATCCGTTAAATCCTCGTTATGCACTTTATTATTTGAAGATATAAGCAAATTAAATAGTGTTTTGGTTTAATCATTGATTTTTTTTTATTATATTAATAAATGCTGTTGAACAGTTTTATTATCATATGTATGTAGGTGTGTGTATATATAATTTTATTCTATTAAAAATTAACAAACGTTTTTCTTAAGGCCAATGAAATGTTTAACCATAATTTTGTTTTATAATTTTTTATATTTTATAACAATTATTATAGTATTATTATATATATGTATGTATGCAAAACAATATATGGATATATTTATATTTTTTAAGGAAACTGATATATAAAATCAATTAATGTGCGTTTCGTTGAAGCTAAGATCACTTTAAATAATATTTTTTTTTAATATATTTTTAAATTCATTATTTTTTCCATTTGCAATTATTCTATATAGTGTTGAAAAAGTTTAAAAATATACGATATAACTTGAAACAAATAACTTATTGAGTGGGTGAAAATTCAGTAGGAGCCAAGATACGGCAGTGCATTTCTCTAATTAATGGCACGGTATAAGCGACACATTCATCCCAGCCGGGAGAACGCCATGAAGCTTCACGCGTTTCCTTACGTTCGTGTAAGGATTTATAACCTTAAGAGGTGTATACAAATGGAATAAATAATTTATAAGCTTACATTTTAATAAAATATCAAAAGACTTACACCAAATATGATGAACATTATATAGACGACCGATTTGTGAAAAGAAACCAGCAAAGGCTTCATTATTATGTTTACGGAAATTAATAGCACGCGCCCAGTTATTACCCCATTCAATCATAGTACCAGGTTTCAAGCGATAGGAGCTTAAGAAATACCAAAAATGAAATAACGATTCTTTGCTAAACCTACTGAACTTACCGCATTTCATAAATATTTTTACCAGAACGCATTTCAATTTGTGGCCAATAACTAAATGCTAATAAGTATTGTAAGTGACGGGATCGCAAAAATTTCGAACGCTCCTTCATAAGGCTCATGTACTCCTATTAAAATAAGATATTTTCAATTAATAAATAAATATCGTTCTCTTTAATAACCTACCTTATCATGCCATAAATCCTCTTTGGCTATATCAATTTTCTCGAAACCACCCGTATACTTCCATAAATGCAAACATTGATCCATATCACCTACATGGACGGTCCACGAAGCCATCAAATCACATGATAAATTGGCTTTTTTGGCTTTTATTAATTCTACAGTAGTTTTACTAAAAATTGCAAAAAGAAAAACATATCTAGCATTTGCTTTTTTCTGTATTTTCCGCAATATTACTTACTAATTATTTAAATATTCGGCCATGGAATCGGGTCTTACATTATGAGTGTGTAAGGCGTAGATTATTTCTTTGTCACTTAACATACGACTATGAGGTTCTTTTGTTGGTTCAATTTTACGCACTAGCAGTTTGGAGAACCATGAATCCGAGTCGTTTAAGGAAGCAGTGGTAGAAATGGAACTAGAAATTATTAAATTCAATTTAAAAAGTATTATAGATTATTGTAAATATGTACATATATTTTTGTATATTCTGTATTATTTTTTAAGCATTCTTCGTACTTCTTTTTAATATTTGTTAAGATTTTACGTAAAACATATTTTTTTTTTATTATTCAAATTCGTATTTTCGTTATTTTGCTTTACAGTTGGCTATTCATATTGTTTTGATGGAGGGGTCTGGCAGTGCGCTTTGTTTATGTTTTCAACAAAAACAAAATGTTGCTCAACATTAACTATTCCAACTATGTTGCTTCACATTGTATGCAACATGTTAACTATACTGCACTCATGCTATTTGTTTCATTAACTTACCGCAATGCAGTGGCGTTGCATATATTTGTTATGTTTTTCAATTTTAACATTTTCGTAAATTAGCTGATGTTCTGGGCTGAAATTAAAGGAATATTACAATTAAAATTTTGTCCATGCTATTAAAGTTGCAATTGTAAACAAAGAATATTTACTTTTTTTGTTTTCATTAAATACCTATATGACCTTTGTCATGTAAATCAAGGTGACCTGTTTCTTATGCTCCACTTTGTTTTTGTGTCACTTTACTATGACCCTCTTTATTATATAAAAATATTGAACACACTACAAACTCATACAATGGTTGAATAGAAAAACGAATTCATTTTCAGATCTTAAGTGCAAGAAAATTATTCCATCCAACCAACAACAACAACAATCGAAATAACACTTCACTTTTTAAGGGGTATTTGTACAAAAACAAAATGCAGCAGATGTGTTTGTTTTTCCTTTTGTTGTTGTTGTTTTTCTATTTTTGGTTTTTTACTCGTTAATTAACAAATTGAACAACAAAAATTGTGGAGAATCTCTATGTATGCATGTGTGTACGCATATGAGAGTGTATTGTTAATATGTAGAAATTTTAATTTGGTTTTAATATACTTTTTTATTAAACAATGCTTATCTTAAATTAGTTTCTGATTTTTAATCTTGATTAAAAATAATATTACAAAAACAAACTTGTACAAAAAAAAACAAGAAGCCACACTCAACTAGTTTTACATTTCAAAATTGAAAACAGAAATTTAACTATCAACTTACCTTTAGTAAAGTCAATTTATTTAAGTTTATTATAGTTAAACAAATAATACGAAATATTCGCGTAAAAATTTAAACAAAATATATATTTTTACTAAATAAAATAAATAACAAAAGGAAAAAAAAAGATTCTACTCTGCTGTGCTCACTTTCGCAAATACACTTTTTGATTATTTTACGTATTTTCTTTTTGTCTGCCTTTCTTCTTTTGCGTTTCGTTTATTTTTATGTTTATTTTTTATGTGCTTTTATGAGAACACAAAAAAAAAAATACAGGCGGCTATTTGACATTTGGCATATTGCGGCAAACATCTGCTGATAACAACTGTCCGCTGTGGACGATAAAATTGGTTGGCAACATTATTCATTGAAATAACTACAGCAACTCTGTGTAATCCATAAATAAACGTTAATATTTGAATTTCTAATTAGTAATTAACATGGGCCAACATGGGATATTGGTATATAATTTTTTTATGTTCCAGAAATAGATTAGATTAAGGCATTCAGTGTTGGAAACACCTCGTTTCGTAAGGCAGAAACGATTATATTGCCACAAAGAAGGCGTGGGCCTGTATTTCAAAACAGAACATGCCCTCAAAGCACATTAGATCTTAGTAGATTATCTTTCCAGTTTCAAAACACATTCCTATGTCTATTCCATGGGTACGACGAGAATCATATATGAAGACCTTTCTTATCTTTTTGCTAATCAAGTTAGCTATAATAGTAAATATTTAATGTATTAAAATAATACTAACTATTATGCGTTAAAGTTTTACGATTCTTTAAAATTACGATAATTATTAAAAAAGAAAAACACTCTGCAACTATTAACAAATTAAGAAGTAAACTGATACCTTTCGATTTCGTTTACTTCAGCGAATTTTTTGCACATCTGAAATAAAAATAAGGCATACATACATCACATTTCAATAGGCATATCAGTTTTTAGGGGCGGCCACATGGTCTAAACATCATAATCATGTTCATACGGGTGTACATCTTGATATCACAACAAATATTTTCAAATTGTAGAATTTTATGCATTTATTGCAACTAATAATAATAATCATATCATAAAAAATTAATTATATTAATTGTTAATAATAAACAACATAACTTAAAAAATATTAACAAGTATATAAACTCTAGCTTTTTAACACGTGAACAGCATCCGCTTAAAAAAGAAAATCCGTGAAATGGTATATAATATAACTTAACAATAGAATTTATGTACATAAAGTTGTATATTACATACTATCTATCTATTAAGGTATATATAAAAAATATCGACTTTTTAATCATTTGTTGAAAGTCATTAATTTTGAATGAGTTTTGTTTGTTTGTTTGTTTGTTATTTCTACTACTCTAACCACAAAAAATAAACTTTTAATATACACCACACCCACACCACACACATATGTATATGTATATACTTAATTTTGAATACTTAATAGTAAAATTAAATTAAAAAATAATTTCTAATTTCACATGAGAAAAGAAAAATTCTTACATTCTAACGAAAGTCTTATTATGTTTTCTAGTTTTATTAATTAATTTTCTTTTTTGTTTTTTGTTTTCAAAAAGAGGAAGTTGATGTATTTCATTCTTGATATTTCTTCAATTATTTGTATTTTAATTTATGGCTTGCTGGACAAGCTTTCTTAATGTGTTTGTAATCTTTATAGGCCAGCATTTCATTTATTCCATCATCACATTTTGTCAATTTAAGCTGGCATTCTATATCGAAGAGTAGCTTAAATTTATCGATTGTTAGTGGTGTTTTTATACCACCAATAACCACTTTTGTATAGATCTTTGACAAATCCATTACTTCAGGTTTTTGGCCATAAAATGAAAACGGTTCCATGTCCAAGTTTAAGGGATATGAACCAGTCTCACTGTGATGTTGGGGAGAGGATAATTTTGGTTTCTTGCCTATTAATTCTCTTTCAATTAAAAGAGAATCCGCAGAACTTGACAAATTTGTAGAAAATAAAGTATCACGATCCACAGCCACTGTACGTCTACGTTTGGATATTTTTTTAGGCTGTTCGGGTGCTTGCAATTCTGTTGTTGTGTGACTTAGGTCACCTATTGGATTGTCGTGATAAACAGTGGTTCTTCTTTTCTTTATAGTAGCCGGCTTAGACTCAACCATTGCTGGCATGTTCACCTGATGATCTTCTTGACTTCCCGCAACGGTACTTTTTCTTCTTGAATAGGTTTTAAGTCGAGATTGAGATTGGATAACCTCCAGAACCTCCGCTTGATGTATAGCTATCGGCACTGGTGGTTCATGTTGTTTTTGTTGGGCCTCTATTGATTTGCGCGCCACTAATCTGGCTATCGATAGCCTAGGAATGGGTGGTTGTTGGGAAATTTTATACATCTCTTCGTATAATTCTTCAATTACATATGTACTACCGTGTATAGTATTCAAAAGATTACGTTTTGTTAGTACGAGGCCATTTGGTAGTATAACATACATTTTCATTAAATATTTTCTGATTTCGCTTAGAGTATAAATCGTTTTAAATTTTTGAATATCCATTCTATGCTCAGCATAACAATGTTGCATATAAACATTGAAAGATGATTGCTTTTTCCGACAAAACTGACAAACCGCAAAACGATTATAATGATCGATCATGTGCCTTAGCATAACTCTTTCCTCAGTACTAGCAAAATTGCATGCGATACAGTGATAGATGCACGTATTTTTTAAATCCTTAAAAGAAAAACTATCACCTGAATGGGCATTACAGGCATGTTGTACAATGGCCACCCGATTTGAGAATATTTCACTACACAAAGAGCATTGGTATGAAGCTTCCTGTTGGCCTAGATTTAAAATGTCAGACAATTGCTTGTTGTCGTCTAGTCGTATATCTTGTGGCAAATGTTGTGTCCTAATGTGATGTCTGTACAAATGCTCTACATTGGCACAGTGGAACGAACAGTAACCACATTGTATCCTATGTGAGGAATCTTCATTTTCAGCCACAGTTATGTCGGCAGCATAATAACGATTCTTTTTGTGAATATTTTGTATATGCTGCTGAAGTTCATTACAGTTTCCAATAAATGAACGACATTCTGGACAGCAGAGACGTCTATGCAAACGAAACCAGAATGGTTTTGCCATTTCCATATTACTATTATGAACATTTGTGTAATGTTTTGTTTTTAGATCTTCGAAGACTTGTGTTTTAAAATCACAATGGAAACAACCAAACTCATAACCCTTTATATAATTTGTGGCATCCAATTCATCATTATTTTCCTCTTCATCAGCTTTATTATTATTAGCTGGTTCGGTTTCATCGTCATCCAAATCATCGGTGAGACCCAATTTCTTACGATATTGTTCGGATTCTTCTTCATCTTCCATTAAGATACCTCTAATATGACGTATACGTGTGGGATCATTTCTTTGCCATAACGGTCGCGTATCAGCCACTTCTTCGTTTGAGTTCGCTGCCTTATGGTACATATAGCGGGCTTCGCGTGTTTTGCCCGAATGTTTCTCATCAATATGATAAAGAATTTGTGATAATTGTTGAGAGCCAAAGTTACAGTGGGCACATTTATATTGATTTTTTACGCCATGCTGTTGTTGGCAATGGTTTTGTATTTGGCTTACATTCGAAGCTCGATGGCCGCACACGTCACAAATCCATTTTCCCTTGCCCTTAGCACTGTTATTAGTACTTGTAGACATTAAAGTAGAGGAGGACTCATGATTTGTTGAACGTAGTGCACTAGTAGCTGATGTTTGAGCCACATTGCTGTTATCCGTAGTCTCTCTATATTTTTTACCTGCATAAAATCAAATCAGAAAATTATCATTTTTTTTTTACGTTCAGTGAATAAATATGTTTAATCTTCAACCGTTTTCTTTTTTTTTTTTGTTAGGAATTTAGTTTGGCTTACCTGTGAATTGAAATATTTTCATAGTACCTTCTGCATTGTCTTCGTTTGATCGCTCATGTGTTATAAGATTGACTTTCAAAGTGGCATGCTTCTCATTAATGTGTCGCTCTACCACATAGCGAAGATGGTGAACATAATTGCATTCTTCACATCGATAAATTGTGGCACCATGAAAACGCAAATGGTTGATAATTCGTTCGATGGTAATGCCTCTTTTGCATATTTCCTCTTGACAGAATGCGCAACGATAGGACATTACTGAACTGTGTAGTGTGGAGATATGTGTCCGGAAGTTATCTTCCGAGATCGTTAGATAAATGCAACCTGGACAACCACAGCTATAGCGTTTCGACTCTACAATATACTTGTAGGGAATTTTAAAAGCCTGTTTTGCTGAATTCGAATTGTTATTGTTATTGCTGTTGCTGGAGGCAGCAGAGGTAGAAGGTACCAAAGATGATGATGCCAAATTTGTCATTTTATCGAAAAATCGTTCGTTACTATTTAAACAAGGCACTGGGTTTACTGGATCTACACTACAGACCTTAGTTACGCCACTATCTTTACTTAAGCCACGATTTTGTTTATGCATTTGCAAGTGTCTGTACATATTCGTGCGTACTTTAGTTTTATATTCACATTCGCCACAATTCACTTCATGCTTAAATATAGCTGACAGTGGTAATAATTCAATTTCTGTCGATTTAAAATGTGTCTTTGAACCCGATTTCTTACGTTGCCATTCTAGTATTAGTTTTTCGCCAAACTTTCTGACTTCCTCTTCACCTAACTCTTGGGTATAGACCACATAATAGGCTGAATCTAATATTTCAGCCGAACCATCTGCAGAGGTTTTCGGCTTCAGCAGCTCCTGTGTGTACATATTTAGAGTGTGCCAATGCTTCTCTGAAAAGTGCTTAAGCAACTGACCGGGATTAGTGGATGTATGTTCACAAAGATAACAAAAATAACGATTACGTGCATGATTTTTAATATGAGCTTTAATGCCAGCTGCTCTATGATATTGGGCAGTACAATGCGGACACTTGAATACATAATTATTTGGATTGGTGGAGGTGGTACTAATATGAAACATAATATGATTAAGAAACGTGCTTTCTGTCAATTGGATGCGACAATTTTTAACAACACAACGATAAAGTTGATCATCTGAAAAGAAGAAACATAAAAGCAATCTATATTGTTGGAATAATTCATTGTTAAGGTTTCATTATTACGCCTTACCTGCCAAACCGGTAGGACCAACAATCTCATCAATTGTATCTTTTAATTTTTTCAAATAGACCTCATGGGAGTCCTGAACTTGTACTGTTTGAGTTTGTAACTGATTTGGTGTATTATTTCTATTTGAACCATTCGTACTATTTAAAATATCGTGAATTTTTCTGGTTAAAGAGTTTGATGTATCACTTTCACTACTTGTCGAACTGATAACTGAGGCAGCACCGCCACCACTTTTATTGATAATGTGATATTGATCGGTATGTTTCATATAGTCGTCAAGATCAGAGGCATGATACGAGCAGAAACCACAATCGAAATAATCACGTTTATTTGAGAAATTACGTCTCTCGTGGAAGCGTAAATGATCACTCATGGCTACACGAACGCGACTAATAAATTTACAACCGTTGGCCATACATCTATAATGACGAGATGTAACGGGTATAGATGATGGAACGGGTAAGGTGTCTTTATTTGACTTGTCGCTTGGTGCAGCTGCTATTGATATGTTAAAGCCTACAGCTGCAGAAGTGCAGTCATTGTATTGTGCGGATACAGTTTGTGTTATTAAAAAGTCGCCAGTTTTGTTTTGGGCTAAAGGTACTGTTTCGGCAACTACCACTGGACCAGGTGAATCATCCATCGCTCTAGGGGTATCTCGTTGTAATGAAGGCTTACCAGCATTAGCTAAAATTTGTGAAACTTCTAAAGACTCGGTGGCCGATTCTTGCGGCCACAAATCGCTAACTTCAGGCGCTAGAGTACGAACATTTAAAATAGTTGGTAATTGTGTTTGTTCTGGTGTCCCTGTCCCTGTCCCAACCATCGGTGATGAAGATCCCCCTTGTAAACTTATAACGTTGGAAATTTGAAGTGGACTTCGTTTTTCTAAGGTGTCTGCAGCTGAAGTAACTGAAGTTATTACGAAATCGTTGCTCATATTTTTAAAATTTGATGAAGATGCTACAACTCCAACATTGTTATCCAACAATAAAGGTTCGGTTAAAGGCATTTGCGGTTGAGGTGGCATTTCTTTAGTTGGTGGTTTGGGTTTAGCAACTAATAAAGCACCCAACATTGACAGACGAACAGTATTGTTTGTTGATGATTTTACACTTTCTGTGGACGGAGGAGGATTTGAGACCCCTGTATCTTCTTCTAAAACAGCTCGAGACAGACAATCGCCAGTTAAACGCCGTAATTTAATTTTCGGCTTTTCTTCGCTGCCCTGACTGCCCTGACTAGATGTTGTGGAATGTTGTGTAGTTGAATCGGTATTAAATTCTATAGTCGGTTTATTGACATGTTTATCCACCATATGACGAATTTCTTTAGATATAGGATAGCCGCCCTCATTACCCTCCATAATGGGAAAACATTGAGTTTGACACATTGAACAATGACCGTCCCACTTAATTTGGGAATGCTCACACATGAAATGGGTTTCTAGGCCTATTGAATCGCTCGAGAACAAAAATGAACAATTTTGTAGTAAACAATAGAACTTAAAAACATTCTCCCCAGTGTTGTGTATAGAGTAACCGACATGGGACATACTATGTATTATAGTTTTGCCCTGTGATGGATTTAACGTTTTTAAAGTTGTACAGCTTAACAGTTGCGTATCGTTTGCTTGCTGTTCGGATATAAAATCTAATGCATCTTCAATACTGGCATGATGTTCAGAAGCATTTATATTGACCGATGACTCTAAGGTACCATTTAAATGAGAGTCCAATATAGAGGAGATATCATTTAGCTCTTGTAATGGCTCTAATGGAGCTAATTCTGGTACTAAATCGATTGGATCATTGCAAGGAGAATCGGGTAATAGATCGTCCATTATGTTAGCAACAGGTGTAAAACCAACATGAGTATTAGTATGAGTAATTTGGGCATCGGATTTAGTTGCAGCAGTTAATGCAGTTGTATTTGTTTTAGTAGCAGTTGTGGGTGAAGGTGATGATGTTGTTGTAGAGGCTGGTAAGGGTTTTTCTTTCGTTTTCCTTTTTGGCAAAAACACCAAAGGCTGTATATGTTTTTTAGATTTCGAAGTATTTCCTTTAAATATTCCAAATTTATGAAATAATCCTTTACTCTTGGACTTCTGAATATTACCTGTATTTGCAGCGCAGGCAACTGGTGCTGTTTCGGTAATTTCAATATCTTCCCAATCCTCATCATCACTTAATACGGTTATGATTTCTGATCTTTCATCAGTTTTCTCCTTTTCATTTTCATTTTCAATTTCGATTTCGTTATTCTTCTTCGATTCTTCTTCTGCTTTGTGGTCTACACTCTTTTCATTTTCTTCCAGCTTGTCTTTCGTCGTTTCACATTGGCCCATGGGAATAAGATTATCCTTTTCTCTTTCTAATTCCAACACAGTGTCATTTATTAGCTTCTCAAATGGATTTTCTTTGGATTTTTCTACTGTATTACTCTGAGTTGTGTCTAATGCGGCAATGCTTGGTGAGCTATTGAGTGTTTCACGGTTTTGTAGACCCTTAAAACGTTGACTCAGTCTTTCAGCAATTGATATGGATTTTAAAGGATTTTCACTTTGTTGTGCTTCTTCTTCGATATTAATTATGGATTGAGCCAATATTTGTATCGTTGGCGAAGAATTGTTTTCATCTCTGGTGGGCATAAATACATTCGAAATAATATTTGGGAATGATTTTTTCGCTTCTAGCGTTGTATCGTTTTCTGAAGATTTTCGTTTGTTGCTGCTGCTGGTGTTGCCGCTGTTAATGGCGTCGCGACTGTAAATCATATCTATTGAGCTGGAAATAATATCAGAAATTGAAGTTTGCGGCTGAACATTCGTTTCGTTTAATTGTATTTCTGCAGCAGTTATGTGATCACTGTTGTCATCATTATTTTCCGCAGCCTTGCCTGCTAGAGCCAATAGCTCATCTTGTATATCTTGAGCAGTTTCTCTTTCATTAATTAATTCATACTCCGAATTACCAGTTTCCGTCTCATTCAAATCAAAATTTGTAGTAACAGCAGCAACTGTAACGCTTTCACTTTCACTTGTTGAAGATTCAATATTTTCACTTTGAACTTTTATAGGCTGTACTGATTCTTCTGGAGAATCGATATCCTTTGGAGTTTCACTGTCGTTTGCATTTACATTTTCCGCTTCATGATTTTCTTTTCGTTGCTCATGATCTCCTCCTCCTCCTCCTCCATCACCTTGGTTCTCTTTCGCTGTTGATATTATGGAATTATTTGTTTCTGTATTGATTTGCGTTCCTTCATTAATATTGTTTGCATCCATATCGGCGCTCGGGTCATTAATTGTTTTGAGAGGTTCGTCATTTTTTAATTCTACTTCTTTTACAGACTGGGCAATACATTCGCTTGCTTTACTATTGGTTTTTTCTGCTTCCGAAGTGTTTGGCTTTCGATCTTCATCATCATCTATGTCGATGACCTTTTCATTCTTTTCTATAAATTCCCATGCTTGATTTTCTCTTTCGGCAGCATTAGCTTCGGGCACAACTTCAGTATTTTCAAAATCAAATAGAGTTATAGTGTGGCCCAGCAATTCGACTGTAGTTTTATCTAAATTATGCTGTTCAATGTAATGTCTTTCGAGATTGATTCTTCTCAATTGCAGGAAGTTACACAAATGACAAACATGTCCCTTGATAAGCGTTGGAGTCGATAGTTTTATAGTCGCATTTAACATGGTAGCTCCGCCTCCACAATATTTAACATGACGACGTATAGTGGCTGCTCTATTGCTACCGCGGTGACATTTTGAACATTCGTAGCGAAATTCTGTGGTATGATTATGGAAATGTTCAAGCCACAATGATAAAGTCGTATTGAAATACTGGAGACAGAAAGGACATCTGTAGAACCAGGAAGACTGTTTTGGACTTTTGTCGACTCCGAAAACAGGTTTACATAATTTGCCCTGCTTAAACTGTTGTAAAATGACTGGAGCTAGACGTGAGATATAATTCTCGCCATGATGTAATTTGTAATGAAGGGCACTGGAGCCTGCATGAAGTCTTTTTTCACAGATCATACACCATGTTGTAAATTTCGATTGATTATGCCAGTGTATATTCGTATTCTTAATAGTACTTTCATTCACTAAATCACCTAACTCCGACGACTCTTTTTCACATTCGGAATCAGCAGCAGTGTTGTCTTTCAAATCGTCTTTATTAGTTTTCTTTAACCTTTTCGACTGGACTGGTGAAGACTTAATATCTGATTTTCTTTTATTTTTTACCTTCTTTACATTTCTATCAATTTGTTCTTCTGCTTCTTCTTCCTCTAGTATTTTAATTGGGGTATTTGGTTTTAAGACAGGCATTTTTCTTTGCGGCGTACTGTTAGAGTCGGTTGAATTAGATTCTGAGGTAATATTTGATTCATCGATAGATTCTTCTGTTGTTTCGGTCTCATCATCTTCATTTGCTGTCTTGCAGCAGCCTCTTACAGATCGTCTTAGGGGTCTAGCAGCCGGCACTTTGTTTTTATCAGCATGGCTTCTTAGTTCCTTCTTTTTTGCTGTATTATCGTTTCCATTATTCGCCACAGTGGGCGATGTTGTGTCAGTTGTAGACTTATTTTGAATAGTAGATTCGGTATCTTTATTATTTGTCTGACCCATAATAGTGCACATTCGTCGACCAGTGGCTGTTAGGACGCCTTCACATATGAACATATCTCTGATATCCTCGTTCAAACGATCTAGTTCCGTTCTTTTCTTTTTTGTTGTTTGCTGAATTTTTTTACCGCTTCCCAATGATTTCTTTTGTTTCATGGTCTTTTCATCCGAATTTTCTTCTTGTTCATTGATTTCCGTCAATGGTTTCTCTTCAGCAGCATCAATTTCTTCAATTTCTTCATTTTCTTCCTTTTCCGGTTTATTTGCATCCTCTTCCTCCTTATTTGTTTCTTGCTCATCAAGTTGTTGAGTATTGTTGTGTATTAGAGACTTGATAAGCTCCAATTTCTCCTCACTTAAAATTTGACCTAACAAACTCAAAATATGAACTCTATCAGCATTGGGCTTCAACATTTTATCTACAATCTCCTCTAATACTTGTACGCTTGCTTCGGGCGTTGGTGTAGAATTATTCGATTTACTTGCAGTACTTGTGGGTTCATTGTCATCGGCTTCTTTCTTAAATGGACCGTTTGAATTGTTTGAACTTGTTGAGCAAACCGGCTGATCGTCTAAAGGATTTTCTGTCGAAGTGCTCGATACGGCACAGTTTTGATGTTCTTCATCTTGAATCGGCGGCTTGAATTTTGCTTCTTTTTTATCATCTTTTACAGCGACTGTTGTTGTAGCAGCTGCTGGTGGTGATGGTATATAGGCTGGTGTTCGTTTTTTCGGTAATTTTATACAAAGTTTTAATTTACTCTTAACAGGTGGCTTAATTTTTATACCCTCATTGCTTGAATTCAATTCTTCACTTGATTTTGTGGTGTCTGCATTGTTGCTTGTTTTTGTTTTTGTTTTTGTTTCTGTTTCTGTTTCTTCATTTTCAATATGTTTTCCAACATTTTCACATCCATCTTCAATACTTTTGTTGTCGTCTAACACATCGGAACTTTTCGCTGCCCTCTTTGAGTTTAATCTAGTATTTTTAACATTTGTTTGTGGGGATGGTTGTGCTGTTGGAATTGAATTGGTGCTACCAGCGCTACCTTTTTTAGATGTATGCTTAAACACATTCATGGCATTCACAGTCTCATTAAAGTTAATTGTTGCACGGGTTCTTCGTTTTCCGGTAATAATGTTTTGCGTAGACACGGTGCAATTATCGTCGGTTTTTTGAAACATTTCTTCTAAATTCTTATTGCGACGAGCATTTTGTCTATCCTCTTCCTTTTGCTTTTGCTTACGTTTCTCCTCTTCTTGTATATCTTCGAAAAGCATAGCGTTTGCTTTCCTCAGTTTATCCTTATCGACTAGAGGTGCACTTTCAAATGCCACCATCGTATTACGTCTACGCATAATGCGCTGTGGCTTGGGACTTAATGTTTTTGTAATTTCATTGAATTTTTCCAAAGCCGATTTATTTTTGTCTTCAAGATCTGTTGTTGCAGATTTCTGTTGTGGCTTAAGGATAACTTCGTTTTCAAACGATTTAATGATAATATCGTTTAAGGCATGCGTGCTGCTGCTTCCTTCTTCCTTTGTATTAACGTTTTCTTCAATTTCATTTGATATATTTTTGGACCTGCACCTGGGATCACGTATACTTTGTTTCGTTAACATAATGGCATCCGTTTGCTTACTTAACTCCTCCTTTTCGTCTTTGGATTCGATTGCAGGAACAGCAGCAGCAGCAACAGCAACAGTCTCTGAAGTATTTTTCTCTTTATTCGTCGTTTGTTTGTGTTTTGGATTTTTATTTTGATTATCTTTAGTTTCTTTAGTTTTTATTGACACATTATTTGTATTTTCAATATGGCTACTATCAATAGCTGCTTTATCACTTGCGACGTTCTTTGACTTTTCTGTAAACAATTTCTTTCCACTCTCTTGGTTTAACGTATCACCACTAAGAGTTTCTTTTTTAGTTTCCTGTTTATTTGTGGTTTCTTCTTTTGGCTTCTCTTCGGATTTCTTTTTGGGTATTTTAAAACTTGTACTAGCTTTAGGAAATGTTGACGCAAAGTTTTGCGTGCGATACATTTTATCTAAAGTTGACTCTGGAGCAAGTGTTTTTGCATGATCTTTACTTGAATGCGACGTCTTTACGGTATTACCAATTTGATTATGATTCTTTTCTATTTTAGATTCAACTCCTTTTGATGAAGGCACATTTGTTTTCTGTTCCTTCTTTTCATAAGCATTTGTTTCGTTGTCTTTGACTGCAGCTTCTTTAAGTTCTTCAGCACGTTTTTTAGCCTCTGCCTCAGCTTCAGCAGCTCTTTTCATAGCAGCTGCCTGAGCTTGCTGCCTTTCCTTAGCCTCTCTAAACTCTTTGTAGGTTCGTGGTTGGAATGCTGGTTTTTGCTTTTTAGACTCAAAATACTTTTCTCGTTCCGTTTTGTCATTCAAGTGAGCATTGAAGCGAATATTAGCTGGTGATGTTGACATAGATTGTGGACTGGTTGTTGCAACTATTGGATGAGGACTATGTCCATAGGGATGTTGTTGTAACGAATGTTGAGGTGGCAATGGCAATAATGGTGTTTTTAGAATATTAACAAAAGTTTTTGGTGATACATGTATGCGTACAGGTGTAATTAGTTCGGACACTGAAGGGTCACTCGTTAGAATGTTTTGTGATGCATTCGTTGAAACATTTGATTTTGTTTTAGAAGTGGTAGGTTCAGGTTCAGAGTCCCAATCTTCTTCAGTATCAGAATTTGGAGGTCTAGGAACATAATTATTTCGAATATCAGTTGTAACGTTTAGATTTTTGGAATTTGAAAACTTTTTCTTGTCCGTTGTCTGTGACGTATTTAATGAGTTGTTTTGTTGCGAAACAGATTTTTCTTTTACAATTTGCTTTTCTTTTTCCAAATCTTTATCCCAATCTTCTTCGGAATCTGATTTAGGAGGATTTGGTTTAACGTACTCTGTTTCAGAACCTGATACAAATCTAGATTGAGAAATGCTACGTCTTCTATTTGGCATTGCGTTCAAGGATATATTTTTATTTGCACAATATCGAGAATCAAATTTATTTTCGACTGTGTCCCTTTTCTCAACCCTTGGGTTGGTTTTAGTTTGTACTCGAGCTTTATCTGGAGACTCCATTTTACTCCATTTCTCCTCAGAATTATAGTGCGGCTTATTTGTGCTTGATCTACCATAAGGCGGTATTACTTGGGACCCTGATAATGGATTGTTTACAATTCTGGACATTCTAGGATCTATTTTACCGGCATAATTCATTAAATTTGGATTTACATAGCCCGGTAATTGATTGTGACCAGTCGAAGTCGAAGTCGGAGACGGAGGCGGAATAGTTACTGACAATGTGTTATTTTTTTCATATGTGTTAGTGTTTTGCTTTTTTAAACGAGGATCATTCATATTTATAGTTGGCAAAACGTTTACATTTATGGGATTTATAAGATTGGATGATGGAAGTTTCGATTTAATTCTGGGATCAATAATTTTCGATGGAATACTACATTCGCTACTCTCAGTTGAAGAAATTGATTGTAATCTCTCTTGCCTTGGATGGGGATTATATTTTAATGCAATTCTTTCGTTGGGTAAAGGTGAACTTAAAGGATTTTCCGTGCTTAAAGGAGATTTTTGTGCTTCAGAATTTGGAGAATATAATTTCGCTGTTTGGGCTAATTTTCTGCGTGCAAATTCCAAAGTATTACTGGCCGAGGATTCCATTTTTATTTGATGATCTTCTGTTTTTGGCGCTCTTCTAGTTCCAATTTCTGAGATATCATTTGGATCTTTTTCTAAACCAGACTCATGAAGTAGGTTGTTTATATCGGTTTCAGATAGTGGTGGACTTTTCAAAACGTCTGGTATTGGTGTATAACGGCCAGTTATCGATGTGGGAGTCTTGGTATTTGAATGGCTAAAAGTTTGAGCCAGCTCTACTACTTTTTCACCCAATCGATTAAATATTGAAGGCTTCGATGTTGGGAAATTGGTTTTCTTATTAGAATCATTGTATTCTTCCCACAATTCTTCTGGACTATAGGCCTCACCACAATCTGCATTATTTACTTGAGGCAATGTTTTCAAATTATCATGACATATTGATGCTCTTGGCATAAATTTGTTAGTAGTAGGAAAATGTTTTTGCTTTACACGATCTCCCAAAGGTTCGGTTATAACCACTTTTACTGTTTGTAATTTCTGTAATGTTGTCGGAGATTTGCCACTGGAAAGGTCTCTTTTACTTTGATCTTCTTTTGACTTATCAACACTTCTCCTGTTAGAGCTCACATGTGTAGGTATAGGTTTATGATCCTTTGCATTATGCCCATCTTTACGGGAATCATAATGACTGTGTTGGTGATGATGATGATGATGTCTATTATAATTATGACTATGTTTACTACTACTATTATTGTTGTTGTTATTAATGCTTTGCCTTGTATCTTGTGTATGACTTTCCGAGGAATACTGCTTATCCGAAGATTTTTTATGGTGATCATATTTATCTTGTGTCTTGGAATGGTGACCTGAACGTCGTGTAAAGCCTGGCTCTTCCTCAACTAAAATTGGAGAGCAACGCCTTTCAGTCGGTATCACAACAGGTTGATCTATGTCAATAGGTATAATTTCAGGAGGTGGACTTGCAGGACCTGATAGATCAATAAGGTCTACATCTTTGGCATTTTGAGTCGTTGTGTTGGATGTGGAAGGATTATTGCATATTGGCTTTAGTTTTACATTATTCAATATGGAATCTTCACTCTGTAATAAAGTTGTTTGCTTAACATTTGTAAAGAAATTTAACAATTTTAAACAAAAAAAAAAAAAATATAAAATTAAATATTAAATATTAAAAAAAAAAAATATCGAGTATTAAAAAAAATAAAAATAAAAAAAAATATGGAAAAATATTTTACCTTTTCAATTTTTGCATGTAATTTTATTAAAACACCCTCACATTTTACAAGTGTTTCCATTTTTATCCTTAAAACAAAACAAAAACAAAAAAAAATTAGATAACCATGTAATAAAAACTATTTTTACAAGATTAAAGTTTTACAGGAATTTTGATAATGAAAGGGTAAGTACAATAGAATAACTTGTAGCTTGTTCCTTACTTTTTAGCTTTATTTGTTAATAATTCATGCAACATTTCCATTTTCTGCAGTTGCGCCTTGCGCGGATTTTCTGCTTGTTGTTCATTGTTAACTTTTAGTTTTTCAATGACCCTTTGCAGAAATGGTATGTATTTCTGCATCTCCTTAAACTTGGCTTCATATTGTGCATCAGTCATTGTTTGGCTTTGTATTTATTTATTTTTTACTTATTAAATATATCTTTTAACAATATTAACTTTATGTAAACATATTGTAATTTTTCTCTGTAGTTAGGTAGCTGTAAAGAAAATTAAATGAAAATTACAAAACAATTTTTTTTTTTACTGAGAGTTAATTATTGTAAATTATTTTCGAATTAATTTTTTTTTTAATACTGTATCATTACTGGATTTCAGTGTACTTTATTAATTACGGAATACTGTATGAAGCAATTTGGTGTCTTAACATTCGATTTTCGTGCCAACAAATTGCTGCCAAAAGCCTAATCATGTCCAAGTTGAAGACTAATTGAGAAACTAATTGGTAGTAGTAAATTGGCAGTCGCCTTAAAGAGCGATTCTATAAGGTCTCAAAATACTGATGGAACCCAATACGCGTTCAGGAATGTCTCGCCAGCTTTAGACGTGGTTAATACACACTCCCTAGGGATCTAGTGACCACTTCTCCATCACTAAATATGCATTTATCTTCACTCGCCTTACTCTGACATCGAATTCGCACTGCGATGACTTCTGTAGTTATGTCTGAACTCAAATATGTAATGTAACAATAATCAGCTAGTGTAAGGAATAATCAAAACTTCCACATAGACTTTGTCCGGTGACGTGAATGTTTTAGTAGAGTTAGATAATATCCTCTGTGGAATGTAGATCATTATTATTATAGAATATAGCTCTGTCTCCATAAAGCAATTATTAAAGTTACACACATTTTTGTCTTAATTTAATCTCATGGTTAAGCATTAAGCAAGGGTAAAATATTATGGTGATACAATGATAGCTTTATAGTTGGCCTTACTGCGTCATTACAGTGACTGCAAAACAATGACCAGCTCTGAGCGGATTCCCTTTTAACAATTGTAACATTTGAACGTTGCTTTGGCAAGATTTAACTAACCAAGAGCATGGTTGGGAGGAGGTACTTCTACAGCCACCTTCTAATTCAAGCCTGGAAACAAGTAATTATCATCTGTTCGTGTCCACGAGACCAATGGTCTGTATACATAATTTTTGCATTACAAATAACAAAACAAAACCTATGGCAATCGGATCCACTCTCCGGAACGACACAAATAAAGGGATTGACAATCCTTCTATTGCTGGATTGTATCAATTCCATTCCATGAAGCGGTTTTCTAAGACAATTCTTAATTACAGCGATCATTATTCAGTGACGATAGCATGCAAGAGACCTTTAAACAAGCGTCGAATCAAATGTGGTAGAGATTAGGCTATTTTCAATTTCTTCCAAGTCTGGTAAATACAATTTATTTTCAGAATGCCAATATACAACATTACACTGCCTGCCTGACACAATTAACGTAAGTTGGTACTTACATTACTTATTAAAAGATCACTTCAAGACAATATGTTTCAACCTTTTTAGTAAATATACGAAGTTTGTTTCATTTCTTGGAGGTTCACTAAAGGTATTGCAATTTTTATTTTATAAATATTTATCACTTATGGAATGTTTATTTCAAAATGTTTGCCATTTTTCTTTCGAATTTAATATTCAACATGTAAAATAAAGAATTGTTGACAATAGTTTCTTTTACTTTATCACGACTATTCATAACAAACACAACAAAACGATTGGCAACACTACGGAAATACTCAACTTACTAACAACATGGAAGTTCATAAATTTTAAAGCAGAACACTGCAAGATCGAGCGTATGAAATCGCCGGCGGAATTTAACAAAACACACACACTCACGTGTAATTTCTTTAACCACTTGGCACAAATAAAAAAACAACAAAAAACTGAAACGTATATTCCAAAAACAAAAATATAAAACCACATACATATTTCTACGAATGCTTGCTAGAAAGAAGAAACCCCTATAAAAAGATGCTAAGGTATTAAATTGAAACATTATTCCATACCCTGTTCTTATTATTATTCATTCACTAGCAAATAAACACATGGTTGTTGGTAAGGCATATAGGGATTTTTTTTTTGTTCATTCATCTTAACACTTGAAAATCACATTAAATTGTAAATATAATCTTGAAATTTGTTTTGTAAAAGTTTATTTTAATTAAATTTTCATTTCTTTCATTTATTGTTTTATAAATAATTAACATTTTTTATTAAAAGAAACCACAGTTTTTAGGAGCACTTTAGTATTAAACGAACACGAAATTATGACTAAAGCAAATTGAGAAAAATACAAAACGTAACTGCGAATCGTTACTGCGGGCAGAAGAATGACGAGTATGTTTGTATGCAGCTGCTGAATGAAATTCGCTTGAGTCAATTTTTTTTTTCATTTGTAATTGTTGTTGTAGTTGTTTGCATGTGTTTCTTTTTTTTTAATTAAAAAGGTTTAAATATTACTCTTTTAATGTTTAAAAAAATAAATTATTAAATAAAAGTAAAGATTTTTATGACACCAGTTTAGTTAGCTATACGGGTAAATAAATTTTGCATGCACCCGACGTCCATTTCGCAATACTAGGGTTGCCAAATTTCAATTAATTTTAAATAAATCCTCTTTGAATTTAAGGAACTGAGGTTAAGTTGAAAACAGAAGACCAGAAATTGATTTTTCACACAAAATGCTGTAAAATACATGTGTCTGTAACATTAACAGATAAAAATTTTCTACATTTCATGGATAAAGTCTGTAGGGTGAATTAATTCCACTAAGGGGTTCAATTTTAAGGCCTTGTTTCTAATCTGAAGAGAGTTTTGAAAGAGTTTCATAGGAAAAGGTATCAAATGAATTTGTAGTTCTTGAAATGATACATAAATTTGGCAGAGTGGCACTATGTCTAGAGTTTTGATGTCTTTCTATTGCAATCTATTACCAAAAGCCAAATATAATTGAACGCTCAGTCAATTAACTGAGTAGAAGTTGTTGGTAGTTGACAAAACATTCAACATATAAAATTGTATATATTTCTTGTGTATTTCCTGCTTTTGGTTTTATTCCCGCAAGGATACTGCTCGTTATAGCTCTATGTAGTGTTATATTGTAGCATTTGCAACCGTTAACGGTGCTTAAACATTAACTTAATGTGTAGCGGAAATTTTTTAAATATTTTTGCATTTATGGTTTCATATTTAATAATTACAGCGATTTCTCTTCAAAATGTGACCCCATCTACCTCAACCACACTATATATATTGCTTTTGTGTATTTATTATGAATAGCAACCAAACTTCACTTCGTTAAGTTTCGAATTGGCAACCGAAATTTTGGAGTTTCCGGGAAAATACGTTATACAAGAGCAGCTTTTAAAGGTTGATTGTCAGGTGGAACTTTTATAACACCACTTTTGATAACCGGCAATGAAACTAAGGTTCAATTGCGCTTCATAATCGAGCTATTAATTACAAACGTTTGTAAATTTCTGCATTTATATGTAGCTTTCGTTTTTATTGAAGTCGCCGTGGTCTAGTGGGTAGTGTGTTGGCTTATTAGACAAAAGGCCCGAGTTCGAATCCCAGGTCAGACATCAAAACGAAAAATATTTCTTCGGCGACTTTCTCTCAGCAAATTTCTGGCAAAGACTCTGAGAGTAAAAATTGCCTTGAAAAGCTTCTCAAAAATCTGTCGTTCGGAGTCGACTTTAAAACTGTAGGTCCCGCTACTCATGTATAAAATTAACACACACAACATAAGTGGTGTGAGAAGCTAGGTCGTAATCCTGACTGAAGGGTTGTTAATGGCCAATTATGTATGTATGTATGTTTCGTTTTTATTATTCCTGGTGATTTTCTTAAATATCCAATAATTGATTTTCCATTAGGATAGCATTAAATAGCTTCTTAAATAAATTTAGCTAAGTAATGTTCCAATTATATATGGATTGGCAAGCCTTCTGTTTTGATTTTCCGCCATAACTGTAAACACGGTTTTCTCTTATTGATAAATAATTATCATTACAATTCTTGTAATATTTTGTTTCTAATCATTTCCGGTAATTTTTATGGCTTGTGAATAGTATGTTTAATTAATATTGCTGCATTTATATTTATACCGTATATGTATGTATATTGGCAACCCTTTAAATGCTTTCATGTTGCGGTTTTTTTATACATACTCATTTTTAATATAAAAATGTAGAGAATTTTTTCGATTTGTTTGAACTTCAATGGTAAAAAATTTATTAAAATTGATGCTTTCGTTTATGTATGGCTGTCACTACTATTTTAAGATCACAATTTTCTTTTTCTTAGTCATGAGTTACATATTTCCATTTTAATTTTTTTGTCGATATTTTATGAAAAATCAATAAATATCAATCAGCAGCCATCTTTTGTGTAAGCTATGGTTCTTCTTCAACTGCTACACTTTACAGGGATTTAGTTATTATGCGCACACACACACACATACACACACTCACAGACAGTATATGTTCTGATGTATTCAATTACGCCATACTTACCAAAATTTATTTTAATTAAGTTACAAATAAATTCCCATTTTTCCCAATCGATTCATTAGAATTATAGCATCTTAATGAATCCATAATTATGTATGTTTGTATATATTTATGTATGTACTTATATCAATGAAAATTTTTAAGTATTATATAATAAACCAGGGTATGTTAATCATCATAACGTGAGAAATGAAAATTTTAAACTGAAAATGCAGCCAACAACTGAGAACCAAACTGATGATGTATTGTGGATTTTTCTTTGTTTTTGGTATGTATAACAGAATTTATACATGCACACAGACGGAACTTTTCTATATGTATGTATGTTATACATACATACAATTATATATGGACAACAACAGTTGCTGTCATTGCATATAAGAGTATAACCGACCTAAAGCTAGCAACAACAAGTACCAATAAATGACATAGAAAACAACACCACCACCACCACACCATCTCACACACATTACTTTGTTTAACACTTAAAACAGACAAATTTACAACAAAATAATAATAATAAAACAGGAAAAAAGGTAAAACAAACAAAAGAAATTAAAAAAAATTAGGTATAAACCAGCTTTTTATATAATTTGTTGCACTTTTAACAATCATTTGTTCACGTAAACAATTTTCGTAATCCCCTTTAAGATAAAATATTTGTTTCAAAATGGCACTTCATTTGGTAGTCAAGAAAAAAAATTCTTAGATTTCGTCATTCTTTGTTTTTTTTTTTCTTTCTTATGTATTCGGCATAATCACTATATTAAAATTTATAAAAATAGTTTTTTTTCCGTCTGTTTCTTAATTTTTTCTTTGAACAAATTTGTCTACATTGTGTATTTTTTTTGTTACAATTTGTGTCCTCTTTGTTTTTTAACTTTAAAATAAATATTAACCAGAAATAATGGAGGAAATTAACAAATAAAAAAAAACTACATAGTATATTATATATTTACATAAAGTAAGAAAAAAAAAATAATTAACCAAAAAAGATACGTACGTCCGTCTCTGATGGAACCTTAAATCTCAACTGAATCATAGTAATTGTTAAAGCATGATAAGAAGGCGTAATTTCGGTTGTTTTCCTCTATATGCCAGCGTCACTGCGTCGTCAACGCATACATACAGCGCAAGCAGCAGCACGACACAAGTCACTCAATTGTATTGTATGCACTCAAAGCGAAACACCTCGTTTTGCCGTTATATTTACTGTGAATATCGGCAGTTGTCTGTTTGCCAGTTCACAGAAATGCTTAAATATGAGTGCCAGCATACAAATTGACTTCAGTTGCCTTATGGACGCTGTGCGATTTGGTTGTGTTTTGTTTTTATATTCTTTGCCTTTGGGTTTTTCTGTACTATGAAGATGTGTGTATGTATTTCAATTGTACATGCGTATATGAGGTAAGATTTAAATTCTTGTTAAAAAAAAATAAAAATGTAAGTACAAAATAATTATTGCGTAATTGTTTAAAAACACAACATTTAATTAAGTTAAAAATATGAAAAATTTAATACATTTGACGTACTTGTCGTGGAATTTGGACATTAGCAAATGTCAGTGAAAGGAAATAATACTTGAATATTAAGTTGTTAAGGTAATGCCTGTAAGAAATGGGATTTAAAATGACTGAAAACAGAACAAAAATCTTGTATACGCAATTTATGTATAAACAACCGTGATACAACATCAACTAATATCTGTGGTGGCCATATTTGAAGTGAGTGTTACAGTTACAGGCGATTCATTAAGATATAAGGATAAGTACACTAAAGCCCTGTGGCATTCCTTTTGAATTGTCTACCCGCACCAAGCTCAGAATCTTCAATTTAAACGTTAAATTCATATTACATGTGAGTGAATCTGAGATTGCGACCAGAATATTCAACACAGGTTTTCAACGAATTGTTTTATACGGAAGTGAAATCAGGTAAGTATCGCAAAAACTACAGCAATTCATCAATGTGAATCTGTGGAATCTTAACATCGAGGAACTCAGTATAACACAAATAAAATGAAAAGAATGAAGATGGTTCGGCCATACTATCAGAAAGTATCCTGATAGTACAACAAGAATAGCACGAGTTTTTCTGCTATGGGAGGCATTCGTCGCTCCATTTCCGCCCGCAAATAATGTGTCCTATACCAGACATCACATTGCATTATAGGCCATTAGAATCCTTTCGTCGGGAGTGGGGATTGGATTCTCTCGCCTACGTCAACTTTATCCATAAATGCGAGACCTCCCGAACGACTGATTTCAGGAGTGTTTTCATGGCCGCCAAACGAAATATTTAAAATTTTTTTATATTTTATTTTAAGATGTAGAGCTGAAGTTTGAACTCTATAGCTCTCATCTAATCAGCCAACACAGTATTCAATGGACTAAGGCGGCCAGTGATGGCCAACATACTTTATAAAATCCTTTACCGCCTCTAGGTATGTAGTTCCAAACATTTCCGGAAGCTTTGTTATGGTATTCTGGCCATTCATGTTTTTCAAGCTAGACGAGTTTTATTGATAATTTCTCATTGCTTAAGATTATTTTGTTGAAGATGTTTCTGTTATGTTGAGTCTCACACTTCTCGAAAGTGCATCGATTGTAGGCTTTCAGGATGATATCGTGTTGGTTGCAGTAGAAAGAAGGGTTAACATTTCGGAAATGAAATACAAAGATACAACAATAATAAGTGGATAACTGCTTAACTTTGAATTGAACTCTTGAATTAGCTGCAGAAAAAACAGAAGCGATACTAATCTCTTAATCTTTTAGAGTATGGCAGTAAAGGTGGGTATATGTTAAAAATTCACGGTATGCGGTAGATAATAAAGTTTTATAGGTACTCTTCTTAGACAGAACAGTACCCATAGAGACAATTGCTGTAAAATCAGGTTGTGTAGATATCCATGCCAAAGGACCTAACCGACTTAATAGAATTCACAACCCCAACGGCGGAAATCAGAAAAATACTCACAAGAATGCCAGTAAAGTTGGGAGACAAATCACTATGATAGATATACATAGGATGGGCAACTTGCCGTTCACAGGTAAGTTCACTCATTGACCCATCGTCACCCAGTGATAAATATAGCTTGGGTCATGCGGTAACAAGACTGTCCGTTGAACTGAATTCATAACGCATACAGATTCCGTTTGGTTCCGGGAGATTTCGAAAAGACTTGCACCGAAGCAGGCATACAGCGGAAGGCGTAATTTTCTTGAGCGACAGGTCTAGCTAATTTGTTCTGAGTTTGAGGAGGTTTTTGATTACGCACTAACCGCTTAAAGACCGATTACAGAGAAGTGCAAAGTGGAATGCCAGTCAACTGTTTGGTTAACGAATTTTGTCCAAACTCGTCTTAATTTAGAGAGTGTACAGGCTGCTTTAGCAACTGAAACTATAACGGCATAACGTTTGAACATAGCTTTCTGGAGTGCCTCCAGACGTAGTACCAATGAAAAACGGCGTGAACTTAATATAAAATATAATATTGTTGATAAAAAATTAAACCCTTTACAACACTACAGAAGAATTTCAATTATTTACAACACAAGTTTATTTAATAGGAAAAATGGTGTGATCTAGCCCACACTGATGCTTGCACAAGCACACATGTACATGCATACAAATAAACGCATTTAATCCACCACCAGTCAGTCAGGCAGTCCCGCGAGGGGAGAGTAGTTTTTTTATTAAACCAGCACCCAGGGGATGACCCCTACTCATGCACTGCATTGTGCAGGTTTAAGAAAGGTGGAACGGTAAGGAAACGATTTGCTACTGGTAACTATAAAATTTCCAGTGTGTAGGGGGTGGGTTTAGTACGTAGGCATCAGTGATGGTGAATCCCGCATGCTTTTGGTGGAACAAAGTATCTTTTGTAAGATTATCACAAAAATGCATTTAATCCATTAACCGCTTTGCCAAAATAAAAAAAAATGGCGAAAATATGCACACTTCTTAACAAACGGATAAAAATATCGCGTATTTTTTATTATTTATTTTATTGTTGTGAAAATTTTATTAAATAATAATTTATTCTTCTGTAACTAATTAATGATTTTTATCTTCAAATAATACACACTTGCCAAGAGCACTTTAGTAAACAAAACCGAAAATGTAACTAAAACAAAATCCGAATAATATAAAACGTGGCTGCGCAGCATTACTGCCAGCAGAGAAGTGTATGCAGGCTTCAGCAGCCATACAGCGTTTGCCTATTAAAGCAGTAACTAACAGCAGAGATATTTGACTTTGCTTTAAACACACACGTTGGTTTGCCAGTAAGTCTAGTAAATACACCAACCTTTAGATGTATGTTCTTTTGTTATTTGCTGTTTTCAGCATGGATATTAACCACTTAGCAAATACACCAACTTTTATTAAAACTTTATTGGTGAATATTCACGAGTAATAGGGTGATAACAATGTAAATTAGCATCAATAACTTTTAATAAATATGAATATTCAAAAGTAACGAGATTTTGTTAAAGACGTTTCGGAAGAAGTGTCAACATTGTGTGCATGATACTATATTGAGTCTCATACTTCCCGAAAGTGCGTCCTTTAGACTGAGGGCTTAACATTCCGAATATGAAATACAAAGATGTACCGATAATAAGTGGATGACTGCTTTACTCTGGCCTCAAATTAGCTGCAGAGAAAACAGAATCAAAGCAACTGAAACTACAACGGCATAACGTTTATACATAGCTCTGTGAACGGCTTCCAGACGTAATACCAATAAAAAACGATGTGATTTTAGTATATGGAAATTTAATAGCAACTTTTAATTGCTTTCTGAAAATTTGGGTATATACCTACGCCTGTACTTATGTGCCGTTATAACTGTTCAAACGTTTTAAAAAGGATTTTAGATGGATTTAACTAATCACAGACAACTAAATATAAAAGTCGTCGGAGTTCTGCTGGATGTCTGCTTAGTACATTAATTATTTAATGCAGTTTCTAAATTATTCATTAAAGGTCAAATCAAATCATTAGCAATTAAACTTTCTTGTATAAATACTTATAAATAAAATAAATATTTAATATAGAATTAATAATTAATAATAATCACTCACCTCTTTTCTTCAAAATAAAAATTAACCCCTTTACAACACTACGGCAGAATTCCAATTATTTATAACGCAGGTTTATTTAAAAAGAATAATTGTGTGATCTAGCGCACACTGCAGCTTGATTTAAGAAACACATAAACAAACACACACGCATCATATACAAATATACGCATTTAATTACTTAACCGCTTTGACCAAAACAAATTGCCGAAAATATGCACATACGCACATACAAATATGTATGCACACATGTATGTAATCACTTAACCTCTTTGACAAACAAAAAATTGCCGAAAACATGCACACACGCGCATACAAATATATATACACGCATGTAATCACTTAACCTCTTTGACAAACAAAAGAAACCGCAAATATGCACACACGCACATACAAATATGTATTATACGCATTTTATCACTTAACTTCTTTGACAAAAAAAAAAAATGGCGAAAATATGCACACTTCTTAACAAACGAATGAAAATAATCGCGTATTTTGTATTAATGGCATATTATTTAACATAATTTTATGAAAACTTTACTTATTATTGATTTTCTTTAATTTTTCTTGTATAATTCTTATGTAATTAATGATTTTTCTATTAAAAAATAAACACTTGCCAAGAACACTTCAATATCAAACGAACCCGAAAATGTAACTAAAACAAAATACGAATAATATAAAACATGACTGCGCTGCATTACAGCAAGCAGAGCTGTATATGCAGGCTGCAGCAGTCACAAGCTTTTGTTTTGATTGTCACCAAGTCTAGTAAATACATCAACCTTTTTATGTTCTTTTATTATTTACTGTTTTAAACGTGGATATAAACCTCTTTACACTACACCTAGCAAATATACAAAGATTTATTGAAATTTCATTGGTGAATATTCAAAAGTAACAGGGTGTTGCATACTAAAAAAAAATTATATCGATTAATATGAAACAACAATAATTGAATTTTTTTCTTTAATAAAAACTATTTATTTAATAACAATTACAACAACTAAAACTGCATTTAATGAAATGCCTAAAAATTATAACCAATAATTGTTATTCAAAAATTACAAATAATACTTATTAGCTTTTAAAGAAGGTACATAAAAAACATTCGTCATATAAGTACATATACATACAATATAATATTTATATCTACACTGTGGTTTAATGATAAATTCAATGAGAGAATATGCTTTTCTCACTACATATAATGAGTATTGAATTATAGTTTAAAACATGAGCTTAAAAACTAACGAATTTAATAATTTTGTTTGAAATACTAGTGTTAGCGTTAAGGTTAACATAAAAATACCCTACAGTCTACTG
Organism: Sarcophaga peregrina; assembly: GCA_014635995.1. NCBI lineage: Eukaryota > Metazoa > Arthropoda > Insecta > Diptera > Sarcophagidae > Sarcophaga > Sarcophaga peregrina. The sequence goes on from CM025790.1 coordinate 104,757,659, forward strand.
CTCTCATGTATTTGGGGTTTGTTCTGTGAACTGCCATTGTTGTTGTACATTTGTAGGTGATTTGGCAATGCCGATGTTTTGCCATTAGGATATGCTGGTGGTTCGTCATTGGAGAAAACTGAATTGTCATGACCTTGTATGTTTCTAGCATGAGCCTCAATACCATTTTCAGCCTTCTCTTCCGCTGAAGCTTGAGGTTTTCCCTCCAACATAAAGCATGTGATAAGGAATAGAACGGAACCTAAAAAAATACAACAATACAATATTAATTAATTATGGACAAAACAATTTAATTTAAATGCAAAAATATACTTACTTATGCCATACATGCCAGCATAGAAAATCATAATAGCACCTCTGTAGCCAATAGCTTTAGCAACGGGATCAACAAAAATGGGCAAATTGCCACCAATGTTGTTCATCACAAACAAAAAGACACCAATGGTTGAAGAGCGTACTTGTAATGGCACAATTTCCACAACGATGGCAAAGACAATGCCAAACCACATTTCAGCAAAGAAATACGAGCCACCCAAGGTGATCATGGCCCATAGAGGGTCAAAGTATACTGAGCCAAATGCTGGCAAGGTGGCAATCAATTGACTAATGGCCAAAACAAAAGCTCTTGAACGTATACCCATTTTGGCAACAATCTTATCGGATACCACACCACCCACAACAACACCAACACTGCCAATACCAATAGTGACAGCAAACAGCCACCAACCCAAATCGGTGTCAGGGAAATACGTGTTGTAATACAAGTCAGCATTGTAGGCAAATGTCATGCCACCAGAATGTCTTATAGAGGCTGCTATCATTAACATAATCATGGCGGGATTCTTCAATACTGACCATAAATTGGCTTTCTTGCCATTTTTAGTGCGCATTTCATCTTCTCCAATGGCTTTGCGTTCTGGCTCTTTCAATGTAGTGCCTGTAAGGACGGCTATTAAAATGGCTAACACGCCTGCACCCAAATAGCAAACACGCCAACCCATATTAAAGAAATTGGCTTGAGTAATATAACGGCCAACGGGAAAAGCAATACCATAACCACCATAAATACCCCAATTGAAAATGGCCATAACCAAAGCACGTTTATCCTCGGGGAATATATCAGACATGATACCAGTAGCCAAGGGATTGCAACCCGACTCACTAAAATATACAAAAAAGGAGGTGATAAGAATTTTTATGTACTATATCAATAAAACTGGTAATGGTTGAGAATAATACTTACCCTGCTGCCATAATCATTCGCAATAAAGCCAATTGCCAATATTCCTTAACTGTGCCTTGCAAAACAATCGCTACCGCAAAGATCAACGTACAAACAGTCAACATTTTCACACGATTATACTTGTCGGCCGCTATACCCATAAAAACACCAGCAATGGTAAAGATCAATATGAAGGTGGGACCCGCCAATATCTGGTATTCTATGCCCAAGCCATTATAATTCCATTCACAATAACCTGTACCATTTATATCAGCAGCTAGGCAGCTAATTTTTTTTTTTTTTTTTTAATTATTAATTGCTTTGTTAAAGAATTTTAATTAAATTATCTATATTACCTGGTTTCATTGTATATTTCCGCACACTGGAGAGGTACATCAGTTCTCAAAAACATGGAATTGTTTTGTTGGCAAGCAATGTCACCATAATCCAATTCAATGGCTGTTTGTTTAGAAGTGACACCTATAAGGTAATGACCCAACTCGCCCAGAATGTAACCCACTGTTAGGACACCCAACACATAGGCACTGTAATAGTTGCTGAGTTTTGATAAAATCGGAATCATTTTGATTTTATTTTAAGGAGCTGAAATACAAAAACCCTATAGCATTAGAAGGAATACTTTTGAATACTAGGAAAATAATCATGATTAAAATAACAACTACATGACTCGTACGAATATTTCGCACCGTTAGTTGTCATTTTTAAAACATATAATCACAATGACAACAGTATTATTATGCAGTTCCATATAACATATAATTTTTATCAATGAAAATATTAATTTTCCAATTTCTAATTATTTTTCGTCATTAGTGTTAGATATAAGCTTTTAAATGAGATATCGTTCATTAAATTTGGTGCGGTGGTATGGGAGATATTTGCAACCGACAAAAAGAAGTGCTTTAGACATAATATATATGATTTTTAAATGCAATATAAGAAAAGGTTTCATCATACATAATTTGTTAACAGTGAGCTCATAACAAGTTCAAAACTGCGAATCTGTTAGGAAAGCTATTAATCATCTATGAAGCTAGGCAATGAGAAAAAAAAGAAAGAAATACTAATGCCCAATTAAAAGCATAAAATGAGCAAATTCCTTGTATAATTTGTTCATATGGGCGGCTATTGTATTGTATTTTGTTTTCAACATTTCTCATAAGTCAATGGCTTCTGCTATATAATGAAATATTATTATTGTTGTTGTGTTTTTTCTATATATTTTTTTTAATAAATCAATCAATTACTTTTTTTACGCTGTTATTAGAAAAAAAAAGAAATATTACTTGCTTGATTGTCAAGGTTAAAAAAAGAAACTACTCTGGATAGCTTATAAAAAAAAGCAACAAAGCTGACGTTGTACATACATGTATGTATTTTTATATACAATTAAATAAAAGAATTCCTTAACAATAGCTTAAAGAGCTAAAACCACGCGGATGTTTGAAACAAGCTTGTAAATTCTAACAAAACATATTTTTTTTTTATGATCTTTGATGAACAAACAACAAGAATTTGAAGTTTAAGTTTTCGAATAATGTTTTCTTTTTATAGCAAAACAAATTTGATTTACATACCATATACATATTTATAAAAAATTAAGGCATTCTTATGTAAATACTTAGGTATTGTTGCCTTTTAAAAAAAACTGACACTATTGTTATCTGTTCGTAAACAAATCATACACTTCCGGTAAATCATAATTTGTCCGATTTACATTTCTATTGAAATTTGTTTACTACTATTATTGATTTAAATTTATAGCTCTGCGGTGATAATAATAGAGCATTCAGTTTAAAATAAAAAAGATTAAATAAGTTTTATATTAAACAACGTAAACAATTTCTTTGTTATTCTTTAACACACATTTCAGTTAAAGAATTGCCTCAAATAACTGGTTTTTTGATTGGAAACTAGATTTGTAAACTGTCAGCTCTGTTAAAAGGATAAGTGCTGCCAAATTTTATAACTTATCAAACCGTTATCCTTTTTATTTGGCAATACTTTTGCCAGGATAAATGCTGCCAAATTAATTCACGTGACTTTCATGAAACGGAATTACATCTTTAAATCTATACTACAAGCGTTGCCAATGAATAAGTTTGAAGTTAATAATAATATATTTAGGTAATAATAATAAAATATTTAAAATCCTTTTTAAGAATGCCTGCTTAAGTTTTTTTTTATAACTCTGTAGCCGTACGTTTGCATTTTGATGAATATAGGCAAACATATTCTTAGTCTTAGATTTATATTTTCAACGTTGTCAGGATCATAATTTTTGTCCTTTCAGATGAACATTTATTACCATTTTAATCAGCTGTAGTCATCACGCGCTGTTTCTTTATAGAATTCGATGATGATGGGCAATATTGATTTATTATTGCGTGTACAAATGAGTGTGTGTAACGTTCATTTTTCCTCACCTCCTTTCGGTATTGTTCTTCCTTAACAACAACAAAAACTGTTCAGCTGTTCGGCACAGCAACAAAAAGTAAAAGAAGTACAAAGCCTACAATACAACAACAACAAAAAAAAAACAATATGGCTTTGCATCCAAACACATGACACATATTTTTTTTCCTTAATGTTGCTGTTGTTTTATGTTTGCTAAAACACACAGTGTTATACTACCACCACACACCATATCCTTTTTCACTCTTTCTAGTTTACCAAATGCACCCACACACATACAAATACCCATTGTGTATGCAAACATCCATAAACAGTTATGACACTTGGTGGAGAACAACCAACAACAATAAAGGGGGAAAATGACAAAAAAGAAAGGGATAGAAAATAAAGGGATATACAGTTATTTATTTGAAATTGTTTACAACAATGTCGCTTGTATGGTAGGTTGGTTACATTTGAATTGCATTTTTACATTTCAAAAACCCAGAATATTCTTAACGTTTTTCTAACTTTTTAAATTGCTGGTCACGTTTTTATTTCGCATTAATTTGCCTGTATTAGCTTATATGCATGTATTAATTGCTTGCAATTGTCAGTTATTACAAATTTTTGGAGAAATTTGAAATCAACATGTGTTTCAATTAAATTTTCAAATATTGTTGTAGCCCCTGACATGCAATTTTCTGTTACAAATTTTAATACTTTACTTTCATTTTCTATAAAACAAATTAATTTTTATTATTTAAACGAAATATGATTTCATACAGTGTATGTACATACATACATACATGAATTACACATGCATATACATACTTATACACAAACAATTAATATAAGAAATATAATCATTAATTGCTTCAAATCGTTATGATACGATACGTATTTATAGGGGGTATCAAGTCTAATTACAAAGAAATAAGAACAAAAAAAAAACGAAGAAATAAAACAGAAAATAAAAAAAAAATTGTTTGCTGTATGCATATACTTTTAACAATACAAAGTTTAACAAAAAAAAAAGGGGGTAAAAATAATGCGTTTACGCATTTAAGCTTTTACACTGGCATCGTTATACAAGCCAACAACAACAAGCCTTTTAAGTCACTTGTTAAAAAAATTTAAAAGACTTTTGCGCTGGTTTTGTTTAGAAGAAGAAAGAAATAAAAAACCTTGTAATACTTACAACTTCTTGGCTCACAGTGTTCAAAGGCAGAGAGTGCGTTTCGCATTTCGTTGCTAGTGTAACGTTACTGTGTGATTGCTGCAATTCACCCCTATTTACGCAACTAAACTTTTTATGGTTTTTTTTCCATTATTTTCTTCGTACCAGAAACATGTCAGGGTTTTTATATTGTAAAAAAAGGATTGATTTTTTTCACTTAAGTACGTATTTCTTCTTTTTTTTATTTATATATATTTTAAACCTGTTTTCATTTTATTTTTATGGTATTTTTTTAATAATGTTCTTTAGCTACTGGTTGCCACTGGCAGAACTTTCTATGATTTCTCTACGCCATACTATATTTTTATTTTAAAAGAAAAAGTAGAATTGCGTTACGTTTTTTGTTCATTATTCCCACAAAAGACGCTTAGGTGAATGAACTTACTCCCTCCTCTCTGTGTAGAGCTCACTCTCTGTAAGTTAAAATTGAAATCAGACTGAGAACTTTGTCAGGATCTTGATTTTTTTTTCTTTTAAATTACATGCATACTGCTTCAACAAGGGCTTTAAAAAAGGTGGGTGAAAATGACGCCATTTTGTTAAAAAAAAAGAAGAATACATTTACTTTAAAGTTGTTAATTTAAAAGTTTTCAGATCTTATCAGAATGGATTGTTGTAAAATATCCTAAAGGAAGAAAATAAGAAATTGTATCCTTATTAGGTACAAAATAATTTTAAATTTCCAAATTAATATTACCTCTAGTCCTAGGATTTCGTACATTAGAATTATGCATAAAATTTCAAATTTATTTTGTTTATAAATCAAATACTCATCATGGATCATCACTGGCATATTATTTCATTATCCTTTCTTCTTAATAATTTAAAATACTTCCTCTTTCCACCATTTGAAAGCAATACATGGGTTATTTTTAAAATTTTTCGCATTTAAATTTATTATTTTCATTTTCTTTTTTTTTATTTTTATTATTACTATTATACTTCTTAAAAGAATAATAAAAAAAATACAAAATGAATAGGGTTCCTTTGCCAAATTACGAAAATAAATAACTCATTAGAAACATTACTTGTTGCATCAAACACAAAAATTGTAATGATCATACGCGTGTAAACGTATTGATATTTTTGGGAGTACATACTGTGAAGAAAATTTAAATAATTTTTTTAAAAATAATAGTTTCGTTTTCTTTACATAGCATTACGTATAATTTACAGCGAAAATTTATATTCAAATATGTCTGTATGTATGTATGTATGTATAAATATATTAAGATATAGAAATTCGAAGTTTTGTTTTCTGGTTTTTTTTCCTTTTTTTTTAACAACATTCTCTAAGTAATACTGCTTACAAGCTAGCTTACCAAAGGAATACAGGAAAAAAAGCCGTTGGAATGAAGTTTAAGACAGAGAGAGAAAAAACAAGGAAAAAAAATTGAAACACAAAAAGAACAACTACAATAATTTTACAAACTAGCTTATAATAAAATATTATAAAAAAAAATATTTAAATTTAATAATAAAAGTTAAAAAAAATTATATATTTATGTATATAAAAATTATGTACTTATTTTATATAAAACTAGCACAAAGTAATTAAATTAAGTCATATGTCAGGAAATAATAAAATAAGTACACATGGATGTATATGCACCGAAATAATGAAATTTTTTGTTTTGTTTTTATATCACTTTATAATTTATAAGCTAACAAGTAAGCTATAAAAGATTTAAATAATTTAAATTAAAATTCAAGATGTTGGTGGTAATTGAGAGGGCAGTCCTTTTTTTTTTTTTGTTTGTTTCGTAATTGAATTGAATTTGGAGTGTGTTTACAAGTTTATCATACTCATACTTGCTAAACGTATTTTCTTTTTTTTTTTTAATAAAATTCTTTAAACTTTTATGGTCCTTTCATGTGTTTTATCAGTTAAATCAGTTAAATGTTACTTATGCAGTAATTAAAAATTTTAATTCTTTTTAATTCTACACACTGAATGTATTAATATGTATAAAAATTGAAAAGATTTAATTTACAAAAGTTTATTAAACTTTAAACAATCTCAAGAAAATGGTTTCGATTGTGATTTGTGGATTTTGTAAATTGTAAATTTTATTATTGTATCGTATTTAAATCAAACAATGACGAAATTTCGAACATTATTACCTTCAGATAATACATCGTTCTTTCATCGTGTTGAAACTGGTTTGAAAAGATTTCTAAACTTCTTTATGTTACTAGATTTATAGTAAAAGTTTTTAAAGAAAATTCCTAAGCCACATACAAATTTGAAACTGTATTCGAAAATTATTTCATTCGAATCGAATTACGTAAAAGTAAGTAAATAACTTGGTTCCTAAGTATGTACGTATCTTGAGAATGCTAATTTCGAAAAGCATCATCTCATTCAAATCGAAATATGAAATGTTTGTAGCAGTAATAAATAATTCCCTTGATTTCTCAATTTGTATACCATTTGTTGTTGTTGTTGTTGTTTAATGATAAGAAAATTTGTGTATTTTCAGAATATTGATTTATTTGAATTTTTTGTTTTTTTTTTGTTGTTTTGTTATTAAATTTACATTTTATGTTTTTTTGTTTTTGTTTTTATTTTTTATTATACTTAAATTTTAGCCCAGTTTATGAAATGCTTTAAGCTTAATTTATGCTATTTCGGTTCTTGTTTTTTTTTCATTTTTATTATATTTTTCATTTTGTTTTTATTTTACGGGAATTTTAAATAGATCTTTTTTTGTTATGTTTTGTTTTAAAAAGGTTTTTTTTTATATAAATCAGTTAAAAATAAACAAAAAAAGTTCACCGGGAGTTTTCATTTTTGTTTTTTTATTCGTGTTTTTTTTTTTAATTTAATTTAATTTAATTTTTTTTATTTAATTTTTCTTTCTTGTGGCAAGTTTGTTTTTTTCTTTTTTAATTTTTGTTTATAGGACGTTAAGAAATTTAAGTTGAATGTGTTTTTATTTTTTATTCTTTTCTTTTTGTTATAGTTAATTTTCTTTAATGATGTTATTGGTAAACTGGATGATTATAACTTAAGTTTTAAGTTTTTTCTTTTTTTTTTGTTGTTGTTGTTTTTGACCCTCTTATTACAAAGACAAGAAGTGAGAAGGAGTTGGTATGAGTTTTATGCCGAAATGATAAATTACAAAAAAGAAAACAATGAGTGGAACATAATAAAGTATATCAAAGTTTTGTCAAATATGTATATATTTATATATATAAATGCCCAAATAAGGCAGAACTATAATCAACTTAAGTTAAGTGAGTGTAAGAGATTTTTTTTTTGTTTTTGTTTTATTTTCATTGAATATTATTAATAACTGTTTTTAATTCTTGTATTTTGAGTTAAATGGTTTTAATTCGTTTTTTTTTTTTTGTTTTATTTATGTTTGTAAATGAAAAAATGTGATAGATAAATTTAAACGAAAAATTTTATTTATTTAAGTTCAAACGTTAAATGCTTTCCTTCCTTTAAGTATCCCATAATAGAATTTGTTGAACTTAATATAATATCATTCATTTCATCTTTTTTCTTTTTTATTATTTATTAATTATTACGTTACGTTTCTTTTCTTTCTTTTTAATATCTATTTAAGATTAATTTAATTATTTCTTTTTTTTTGTTTGTTTTTTTCTTTCTTTCTTTAATCGTATTTTAAAATTTTTTTACATCGTTTTTTTTTTTTCTTTTTTCTTTAATTAATTAATTGTTTGTATTGTTTAAAATACACCTTCTTCTGGCTTGCTTTTAAAAGAATAAATTACAATAAATAACATTAATGTTATACAAAAGAAATCAAGGCATTTTGAATACAATAAAAAAAAGGAAATTTTTAAAAAATTTTAATTGGAAATATTTTATATCCGTTAGAATTTAAGGAATTCGAAACGAAATTTTGCTTGTTTCTTTCATTTCTAAAGGACTCAACACTCTATAAGTGAGTCAGTCCTTTTACTAATTGTTTGAAAAAGATTTAAAAATATATAGAAAATATATTTTTCTTTGCTACTTTAAAGAAGGCGTTTTTAAAAGTGTAAATGTGTACATGTTTGTATAACATTTTGTTGTTGTTTTTTTTCATTCATTCTTTTTTTTTATCAATTGTTTTCGTTTGCTTAAGTTTCATTAATGTAACTTAATACATATTTTCATTCCTGTGTTTTAAATATATTTTTATTCGTTTCTTTCTTCTTCTGTACTGTTCTATACTGTTCTGTTGTTCATATGCAGAGAGTTTGTCGTTAAGTTAACGAAAACTTGACTTGGTAAAGTACAACTTAAACTATTATGGGTTATCTTGTATCTTGTTTGTGTGTGTGTGTGTGTAGTGTAAGAAGAGTATGTTTCGTGTAAATAAGTAAGATTGTAAAGGTTTACTTACACATTAAAATTCATATTCAATATTTAAGGGTTTTTCAATGTTGAAAACTTTTTAAAATAGTATATGGTTAGGAGGTTAAGTCACATCCTATACTATATTTAAGAAAATTCCATCCATCCATTCCATTCATTGTTGTATGTTGTATGTATGCATGTCTGTATGTTTGAGTTTCGAGTGGCTTAAACCCTTAAATTAACTTAATCTCATATTATGGTTGGTTAGGCCCTGTTGATAAGCATGGATTCATAAAATCCTTACTTATTCTACTACATATATATATACATATACAATATGTGTTATTTATCTCAACGTGTGATTATTGTTGATATTGATGTTGATATTTATACATATCTATATAATGTAATGTAATGTATTGTATATATTATGTATGTATGTATATGCCCATAATAGAATTTGTTGAACTTAAAATAATGTCATTTTTCATTTATTGATTTATTTAATATTTATGTCTATTTATGTTTAATTTAATTCGGTTTTTATATTGTTAAAAACTGTCTGTTTACATTTTATTTTTCTTGCTTTATTTAATATGAGTTTTTTTTTTTTGTTTTTGTATTAATTATTATTATTAAATTCAATTATTTGATTTGTTTCTATCAAATGTTTTGTTGTATGATTTTACTTAAGTTGACTGCGATTGGTTTTTCGTATTTGTAAGTAAACTTAACATTGGGGTTTCTCTTTTCTTTCTTTTTTGTTTGTCTTCTTCTCTTAATGTGAGTTAGTTTATGTGTGATTATAATTATTAAAGGCCCAAAGCAACCTGGTATATAATACTACCAAACCTTGTATACAAATTTTAAGAATTTTGTAAATAAAAAAAAAATAAAAAACGATTCAAAATTTATAAAACAAACAAACAAATAAACATCAAACAGAAAAATTAAAAAAAAATTTTGAATTATTTACAATACATATATGTATGTTTCAATATAATTACGGCTTCAAAATTGTTTTTTTTTTTTGTAAAGCCATAATTATATCAATATTTTAATTTTTTTTTACATAAACAAATTAAAACATTTATAATAACAGCTACTAATTGCTAATCTACGATTCAAAACAAAAATCGAAAAGTTTTCTTCGTTTTTTTCTCTTTTTTTTTGGGGGGTGGAGGGGGTTTTTTAGGAATTGTGAATACAAAAATTTGTAACAATGGTTAAAACTATAGGTTTAGTTTCCTTTCTTGTTTTCTTTTTTTGTTTTTTTTGTTTAAATAAATACACATACGAATATTCATAATTAATGCCAGGTTGCATTTATTCCCACAAGTGGGCGGGGGATTTGGTTGGTTGGTTGGTTGAAAATTTGAAAAAGTGTGGACTATATAAAGGCCTTTAAATTGACGAAAAACTTGATGAAAAGTACAATTTATTATTATATAATTGAGTACTATAGTATACTCGTCGTCCTCGTCATCGTCATCATCGTTCCTTTATTTTCATTTCGTATTTTCTTTTTTATTTTGTTTGTTTGTTTGTCTGTCTGTAGGTCGGCGGTTAGTCAGTCTGTTTGTTTTCTTTTATGTTTACAAAAAAAAAAAAAAAAACTGAGTATTTAAAAAGGTAATGTAATGTGTATATTTGTTGTAATGAGAGTTTGGTTTATTTGTTTCTGTTTGTCTGCATGTATTTGGATGTGGTACAGAGTAATTTTCTATGTGTGTGTTTGTGTCGTTGTTTTTTTTTATGTCTGTCAGTCTTATGTATGTTGAGTGTTCTGTGTGTGTGTTTGTGTGTTTGTTAGATGGTTATATTCATTCGATTTGCTCTTGCTTTCTGTTGTTTTGTTAATGTTTGTTGTTGTTGTTGTTCTTGTTATTATGATTTATTTAAGTTAACTTAATCTAATTATGGTTAGGCCTTTAATATTTGTATTAATAAAATTACAAAAAGTGTTGGTTTTTCTTTTCTTATCTTTTCGTTTTTTGTTTTGTTTTGTTTTCCTTTTATGATTATAAACTAAAATTATATTATTATTATTATTATATAAAATAGACTTAAAATGTACAAACTTGTTCTCTGTTGCTTCATTGTTTTTCTTCTTCTTCTCTTTCTTCTACTACTTTATCCTTCGTCTCCTTCTCCTTTCCGTTTTCTTTTTTTTTTTTCCACCAGATAAGCTGCTGCCGTATCTTAGTAAGTGTACTAATATTAATAATAATCATAATAAGTATAAGTAAGATGATGGCCATGTGATTTTAGTTGTCCACCAACCAAAATTTAAAATTAAATAAAAAAAAAAAGGATAAAATGTATTGGAAAATCACTCCTTAAACCCAGTAGCAAATCTGTGTGGCCAGTGTTAGCAGAAAGATGAAGGATAATGCAGTGGCAGTGGTAATTGAAGATGCTGCTCTGTTATAGGTTAGTTCTTCGTTCTTTACAACCTCATTTGGATGTTTATCATAGGGATGATGATCGTTGTCGTTATTGTTTTGCATATTCTTAAGATTCGTATGATGCGTTGAGGGAACATTGTTAATACGTATGCCGGTCTGGCCGTGATAGCCATGGCCAGGATACTGGTGAATGCCAGGTATGCCGGGTATGCCACCAGGATTTCCGCCAGACGCTATCATATTTATACCATTATGACCGGGAGTAAGTAGAATGCCGGAGCCACCATGTGTGCCCAAACCCAAACCATTATTGCCACTCATACCAGGCTGACCCATATTCATGCCGCCTCCAATATTATTACTTAGAACATTAATGCTGTTCGGTTGCATGGGTATACGATTGAATTGATCTATATTCGTATTTATTGAGGTGGCCACATTTCCACTAGGACTATTCATTATGGGTGTCAGTTGTAAACCGTTGTGTTGGTTATTACTAAGACCGCCACCGATGCCAGTATTCATAACACCGTTCGGCAGCATGCCGGTATTAATGCCATTTATGCCTATTGTATTAATATTATTACCATGATGAGGATGATTCGATTGCTGTTGGTTATTGTGGAGGTTCGTTATGTCTTCGCCACTATTGCCGGCGGAATCTGTCGGCACCGCACTACCCACTGCTGTGGTGGAGGTGGCCCCACTACTGCCAGCACCGCCAGCTGTACTACCCGTCGATATGGTAGTGGTTTTATTCTTTTCCTCCGAGGCACAGCAGACTTTAAAAACGACCTTCATATTATTAGTGGAACAACGGCCGCCTATTCGTCGATAGAGGTCATCTTTCGAAGACGTTGAAATGAAATAGTAATCATTCCCAGGAAGGAACTCCAAACCACCGGGTTGTGGTGTAAATGGCCGGAACGTTATGGTAAAAAACATCAATTTTTGTGGCTTATCACATATGGCAATAACACGCGGATCCGCGTTCGTAATCCGACACGTTTCGTATTCGACCTTTGAGACATTGTAGATTATATACTTTTCCGTTTCATTGTCAAAGGTGCCGGGTTCATAGACCGGGCATATGATGTGCACCTGATCGAATTCAAAGGCCAAATTACCCTTGTTAACGTCGATTATATGATCGGTGTTATCAATGCGAAATATACTATTCGAGGTGTTCCAGTGCATGTAAAACGTCTTTGCACAACTGGACATGGTAGAGAGCAAGATCGTCTCTAGACAGACAATGGTTAATAAAGTAAAAAATGATGTGGTAGTACCTATGGGTGGTAAAACACGTATACATTTACTAGATGATGGTGACGATGATGACGATGACGACGACGATGATGACGGCGAAGATGTACGGGAGGTGCTTTTATTATGATTAATGGAGCAAAGTGAGGAAAAGGTTGTGGTGGTGGTAGTGGTGGTAATGGAGGGCGAAGAGGCGGAGGAGGAGGTGGTAGTGGTGGAAATGGTGGCGGTGGATGAAGATTTCATAGAACCTTTACTAAAAAGTCTTTGTGTTGCTCTTGCTGATGTGGTTGTTGTTGTGGATACTGATGATGAAGAAGATGTTAAGATAATACTTTTTATAAAACGATACCACATACTTAAAGGTTTCGTAAATGTTACTAATAATATTAAGCTTAAATAACTATTTATGTCATCATCGTTTGTAACGTGACGTTTTCTACGTTCCTTGTGAATTTTATTATAATATTTACGCTTATTTTTAGGATAAATTGCATGTAAATGTAAACATGTTGTTGTCGTTGCTGTTGGAGCTGTCAATAATGGCTGTGTATGTCGTGATGTTGCCGCTGTAGTTGTAGCACTGCCCGTACAAGCGGTGGCAGTGGCAGTGGTATCAGTACCAGCACCAGCAGTAGCTCTAGCATTCACATTTAATGATATCGGCGAACAAAATGTTCCTCCTGATGACAATGTTGTTCTCGATGACGACGATGGTGATGATAATGGCAATGTTAAAGTTGCTGAAGACATATTGGGCGCTCTTATTCGTTTCTTATTCTTTTCTATGTTATTTTATTATTCTAGGTGGTTGTTTAATGGTTTAACTAATATTAAAGACATTAACACATCTCTGTCTCTCTTAATAGGTCTTCTTAAGTCATGGCGTTTTTTTTTTCTTCGCTTTTTTGTATTGAGGGCTTTTCGTTATACTCTCGACAATCTTTTTTCTTATTCCAATTTAAAAAAAAAATTAAGTTCTTTTTTTCTTTAGATTCTTAAATATATAGTTGATTTTTTGTATTCTTATTCTTTTTTTTTCCTTTGAAATACAAATAAAAAAATTACACTCCTCTGCTCGTCAATTGTATGGTTGGAAAAAGTTTTTTACGAAATTTTGTTATACACAAAAAATATTTTCCATCACAAAACGAAACAAAAAAATTTGATTCTATACACTATTTAAATGTCTCTCTGATTTTTTATTTTCATTAATTAGTAAAGTGTTAGTTTGTTTGTTAATAGTTTAATAAATACACGTTCTAATTTACTAATAATTTATGCTTTTTTTATTTTTTTAAAACTATTTTATTTAAGAAAGCCATTTTTCACTGTCGACACTTTTTTCAATTCTTTCTTTTCTTTTTTCATTCTCTTTGTCTTCTGATTTACTATTTATTTTCGTTTCGTTGCCCATCAATAAGAAAGAAACAGTGCTACCAAGTTGCATGAAGCATTAAACTTGTTTATATACTGTGTAGCCAGATGGTTTAAGTAGCATTACACAATTGGCATTATGTTTATACAATAATGGGGGTGCACTTTATTTGAAACGGAAATGAAGGGCTCAAAAGGAAACCATATGGCAATATGAACGTTAATTTCAAAACACTTTCGGCGATTTTTTTGCCTTAAAAACAGGTCTATGTAAATATTTCTGTGGCAGTGTTGCAAAATTGAAATTTTGAAATAGTACTACTGTATGGAATTTTAATTTTTTAGAATTTTAAATAGAATGGACACAATGGCAACATTGTTTTAATGCAGTAAAAATATATATATGTAGGTGAATATGCCTCCACTAACAGATTGTGTAAATTGCTTATTCTAGACTTGCACCATCCAAATCACTATGTACAGTACATATTTTTATGATAATACAGTCCTCATTTCGAATAACGGCACTTTAGTGATTTATTTTATTCACCACACCTGATAAATTCACCACCTTTTATAAAAACTCACCACAACTAAAAAATTCACCACACGTTTAAAAAAAAATATTTTTTGCGAGCACTTTTTTAAATAATTTTCCCCTTACCCATTACTTTTTCGTTTTTTCCGAACCTAGGGGTTGATTGAACCCGGGCACCTTATTTTCTGAACAAACACACTAAAAAAAACACTGTTTTTAGTTGTATGCACTATTTTTTCTACCTATCATTCAATACACACATTTCGTTTTTTGTCCGACATGGGGGTCGTTGGTAATAAGTAAGGCTATTATTATTTAACTTATTAGACAGATAGACCACATAGTACATTGACAAGCGACGCCTTAACTCTTACTTAATAAACCCGGAAACGGAAAAAGAATGTGCGAATTATTTATTAAAATAATATATTTATTTTTTGAACGAACAAAAAAAAACAAATGTTGCAAAAAGTACTGAAAGAAGCTAAGGACATGTTGCTTGGTTGGAAACGACATGTATGAAGAAAGATAATTTATTTTTTAATTGCTAGTTCTTATGAATTGCTTAAGGCGAAATCTGTTAATGAAAAAAATTCATTAATTATTATTTAACAATTCGTTATAGATTGCCTTTTTAAGGGAAATATTAATAAGTTCTTGATGAGATTTGCACATACATATATAACATACAGTTTATGAAAGAAACTCTAATAATGATTAGCATTTTTTAGGTAGTAGTGATAAAATGATTTTAATTTTACACAATAATTTATTTACTTTTGAAAATAAAGTTATAATATAATATTATTTTTTTTATATATTGTTTGTTATAAACAAGATTTATTATCTTTATATTAATTTGTTTCATATTTTTTGAAATTAACTGCCATCTGACACGCATTTTTTCTATCTTTTTTTATATTTGTGTTTGATTTTATCAGATATATTATTTGTATGTACATTAATTACTTATTACGAGAATTTTTTATGTATTTTTTGTAAATATTATGTCTGTTGTATGTGTGTAAACATATTTACAGAGAGTGATCTGATGTTCTTTTTTACAAGAATTTAAGATCAATTAAATTAAATTACACTGAAAACAGAAAAACAAAAACCACAAAACAATAAGTGTGCTTAATTGGCAAGAAAAAGTATTAAACACGTGATTGAACTACGCAATATAATAATACTAGTCCCAGGAAATATTAATTAATATGCCTGCCATAGAGATTGTTAACGGGCTTTTGATAAATTTATTGTAACACTTAGAAGATGATATTAACGGAAAAATCCCCTTTTTCATCTTAAATATATTAAATAAAATGTAAAATACAGTATAAACGATTCTAGAAGCGGTTGTTGATGGGCTGACTGACTCATACGCAAGCGCATGCGTATGTACCAAATGAAATAAATTAAACCAGTTTCTTTTTTTACTCTGAATATTTCTGTCGAACTGTCGTTGGGTATTTCCCCAAGCTGTGGTGGTGCATTTATTTTTTTGTTTAGATTTTGTGCTTTTCCATAAAATCACATGCTCAAAATAATTGTTTAGACTGAGACACGCACTTTCAAGCCGGTTAAAAAACTGTTTAAGCCTTGGCATTGGCTTGAATTGTCACTTAATACTGTTGATATTTACACAAATCTCGAATTATTAACATTAATGGATGTAGACAGTTTCATTTAGTTGTTTAGTTAACTAAATGTTTAATACACTACTCTAATTTAGTTGTTTATTTAGAGAAAAAAAATATTTAAAATATTTAAAATTTTTGCTATAAGCAGAACAGATGTTTTTTTATATACAAAAAAAATATTAGATAAAATAAATCAATTAACATTTTAGAGAAATCTTTTTCGTTTTGTTTTGCAAATATTTAATAAATTTCTTTTATGTAAAATAAATAATTAATAATTATGTGTTAATTTATGTTTTTTATTTTGCATGCTTGTTATTACAACCATTGTTTGTGATTAACTTTATCTTCAGTTTAATTAAAAAGTGTCATATTTCAATGTTAAATTACAATTCAAACTTGACATGCAATTCGTTGCCAAGCCGACACAAACCCCACTGCATACTAGCTTGGCAGCATATCTAAAATTGCCAGTGTTAGAGTTACTAACAACTACGAATGAATCTTATTATTATTATTTTTTCTGTTATTGTTGCTAAAATGCTTAATTTGCATAAATGGTAAATTAATGAAAATTATTTAACGAAATTAAAATAATTATACGTTTATGAAAAATATTTAAACAACAATTTATGATATGGACTAGAACAGTTTAATTCATAAAGATAGAAGATAAGCGTAAAAATAAATTGAAATAATTTGTTACCAATTTTTATAATATTTTAATTGCTTTTGTAATACCCCATATATTTTAATTATAGTGTATTATAAAAGATATAGTTCTTTGTAAAAATTATTGTAACTATTAAAAACATAGTTGCTATACATATTTTAAAAGCAATTTGGTTAATTTTTTGTGTACATTTTATTTGTTAAATAAACTATAATAACTTAATTATTTTTGTGGTATTATATAACCGCACAATAAAATTTATTAGACAATAATAATTACTACATAAAAATATTCTATTAAACCTGATCGTGGTTTGTAAGATGTATTTTATTCAATATTTTAATTGTTTTTAAAATAAATAGTGATATTCATAAGTGTTTTCACTTGGATTGTGAGTTGAATTTTTCATACTCTTCTTTTTTTTTTTTGTAAATTGTATACAGAATGTTTTACAGTTTGTTAAAAAAAAAAAACGATTTTTTAAAATACTTTTACTTTAATACACATGTGAGCAGAAAAATAGGTATGATTTTAAAACCAGCTACATCATGCCTACATCGCTGAACTATAGACCAAAAACGCCACTCATTTCTTTTCAAAAGACAATATTTACAAGACTTGTAAATCTAATAGCAATTACCGCGTTGGCAACTAAATGATATTTAATTAATTAATAATCTTTACACCTATTATTCCTATTATTCTGTTCTGATGTGTACATTTATTTGTAAGTATAAAGAAAAAAGAAATCATTTTTCATATCATTGTAACAGTTGTAGTTAAGTGTATAAATTGTTTTGCTTTTAGTTGCTGCAGTTAATATTACTGTTTCAATTTTGCTTGGATATCAATGGGAGGGAGTTAGTTCTTCGTGTTAACCGCATTCAAGGTTAACCACCACTTGACCACATTGTATTCAGAATTTCATGTTTTATTTCACCATGTACTCACTCACTCACTCACTACACGTCTATAATAACAAGTTAATAAAAACTACTTTGTACTATCCAACAACACTATTATAGGTAGAATGAATATAAATGAAAATAATGAAATTGTAATATTGTAAAATTAATAACAAACAAAAATATTAATATTAAACAAATAAACTCTATATACAGAGTAAAATTATTAAAAAAAAAAATCAGTAAATGGCACGAGTATTTAAACGAGTTTTATATCAAGAAGTCATTTACGGCTTTTTAAATATAAATTTCTTTAGTTAATAGTTTTAACGTGGCAAATATGCATATAATTTGCTTACAGTTTATGCACAGTATTACAGTACGTACCTTCAATGTTAATTAATCAGATAATAGGAAAAATCCGGTTTTTTTTTTGTTCTATCAACTATTTTATACAAATTTTTTTCCATTTATTTTCCTAGTAACTTTGACCAGTCGGACAATTCTAAGTATTTGTTTTGCTATTTAACCAATAATAGCAGGCCAGATGTGATTAATTTTGCAAAGCAAAAAAAAAAAAAAGGAATCAATTTGTTAATAATTTATGCAAATTTATGTATTAGAAAAAACCTTAGAAACTTTTTTCTTTCTGCTGTCAACTTGGCAACAGGTGGTATTATAAGCTTAGAAGAAATGATTTTGTTACATCATGTTAAATTTAGTTGTAGTTCTAGGTTTTATAACTCTTTCCTTTTTTTTTTAATAGATTCATACATAAACATGACATAGATTAATCAACAAAAAAAAGGAATCAATTTGTTAATAATTTATGCAAATTTATGTATTAGAAAAAACCTTAGAAACTTTTTTCTTTCTCCTGTCAACTTGGCAACAGGTGGTATTATAAGCTTAGAAGAAATGATTTTATTACATCATGTTAAATTTAGTTGTAAATTATATTTGCTGTTTATTACTCTTCTAAACAATTAGGTTTTATATAATTCTTTCCTTCTTTTTTTTTAATAGATTCATACATAAACATGACATGGATTAATCAACAAAAAAAAAAATAAGAAGAAACATATTATATAAATTATTTTAAAACAATTGTTTTAAACAGGAAAAATTAATCATAGTCATGTGCTAACAATTATCTAACTAGAAACGTGTTGAAGTGTTTCAACTCATAGGAGTGAGTGGTGGCATGGAACATCATAAATGACTTAACAACAGATTTTGTAAAAGTTATCAAAGAAATGGTGGAATAAAATCTAACCAAGTGACAGGAAAAACTTATACAGGAAGGACACTATGGAAGAACTCTCTATATTGTATTGTCCGTAACCTTGGCTAATTAATTACAAACAGATATTTGTTCTACCAAAAAGGCAAGTAGCACAAGACCCTTTATTATTTATTATTTAAAAACAAACAACACAGAAACTTCATGCCTATATAGTAGAGGAGTTTTGATCGTGTTGGTGTATAAATAAGCGTGTCAGTTTTAGCAATTATTCGATATAAAAATCATTCCACGCGACTAAAATCTTAAAAGGAACGGGGTTAGGGCAATTTATAGCATTTAATGCGTTTTAAAATTGTCTTTACAAAAACGTAAACGTTTTTTTATAAACAAAAAAAAAATGTATTCTGATAATTATAAAAAGTCTTATTAGACAAGATATACATATATAATTAACAAGCATGTATTAATGCCAAGCATTAAACTGTAAGAAATCTTTATGAATAAGATTTTTTATTTTCATATTAGTATGTATTTAACATTCGCTAATTAATTAATAATAGAATAAATACTATATAATTATTATTACTTATTTGCCATCTGTGTGAGATAAATACAAACAACTAACATATGAAATAGTTAGTAACATGTAACGTGTTATAAAAGAACCAATTTTTAAACAATACAAAATTAATAGTTAAATTTTATATATTTTGTAGCATTTATGAGCAGTGCCACTGTATAATAACGTAATTATGCATTTTTAAAAAGTACTTTCAATGTGGGGGCAAGTTTAGAATATACATGATACCTTAATGACTTGCTATACTTGAAATACAAATTTAGAAAAAACTGCAATTTGGAAAAAAAAATGTACAAAATAAACAAAAATAAAAAGTGTAAAAAAGCATACAGGTGTTAAGAAAGAGAGAAAAAAAAACCTCTACAAATAAAAACCGCATTCTTTCCTGTTAAAACTATTAAGAAAAAAAAACGAAACCTTTTATTGTTAATTTAACATTTAAAAACAAAATTATAACATACAAATCATGTCACAAATGAAAAAAATCTTAAATATTTGCATAAAAAAGAAGTTTAAAAAAGTTGAATAAAAAAAAGAAAAAATAAAATATTGTATTTTTAACAAAATAACATTTAAATACACACAAAAATAAATAAAATAATAACAAAGATAATGGGCAAATGGTTTAAAAACAAATTGAAAAGAACAAGAGAAAACACTTAATTTTAAACTTTTTTTTTTTGTTTAAATAAAAAAATCACACCCTGAACTTCTACTACTAAAAAAATTATCAATGAAGAGATGTCAATGCCAAATACAAACAACTTAAATTCTTCATTTAATTAAATTATACAAAAAAAAAAAAAATTAGAAGGCCTATCAATTAACAACTGGAGGTGTATTCTATATGTATGTACATACGTATGAAGTCCTCGTAGTCTAATAGGCCACGATTCAAATCCTAAGTAAGACATCTCAATAACAAAACGTAATATGAAAACAACATATTTCTTCGGGGACTTTTTTCAGCAGATTTTTGACAACGTCAAAACTCTGCCATGAAATATTTATCAAAAAATCTGTCGTACAGAGTCGGTTGTAAATAGAGAAGAAACGTAAGGGGTAGAAACATTTTTATTTTTCTTAAAAATTAATAATTTCCAGTTATAAATGTTTACCATAGAGATATTAATTTTTTGTTTTGCAAATTAATTTTTTTTTTGTCTAATAAGAGTCGTTTCCTCATTAGCAATCCTGTTATACAATTACCCACCCAATATTAACTTGTTTCTTTATAATTAAAATTCAAATTTAAACCCTCCCTACTATGTCAATAATACTTGAAATTAATTTTAAAATAAAGATTTTGTTTTGTGTTCTGGAGTTATTTATCAATATCAATAGTCATGATGATGTTTGCCTGCACCGTATTACAAAAGAGATAATGAGGCGAACAAAAGAACAAAAAAAAAAAAACAAAAAAAAACAAAAGATAAATAATGACAGCATTCGAATTTTAATATTCTAGCTTAAGTTTTTCTTTTTCTATGAAATTCAGATAACAAAACAGAAACAGAAACTATGTATGTATTGATTTAAGTTTGGCGGAAATCTTAAATTTGTTTAATCATTTAAGAGACAACCAAGCAATTCAATGAATTGGAAAGCATCATAGCATACTTTGCCTAGCCACCTATTAAACTAACTTCTGTTAAAAATTCCAAAATAATGTCCATAGCTCTATAGCTAATATATAAATAATGTTATAACTTTGACCTTGACGTTTGAAAAAACATTAAACAATTAAAAAAAAAATTTCTTTAAAATAAAACTTAATATTCTTAATGAACGCCAAAGATTTGATTTTATTTAATTGACAGATTTATTTATTACAAGTTACAAGGCGTTATTTAAAATATAAAGATATTAATCACGTTATCAAATGTTAAATAATCACAATTAATTTTATAATTTTTTATTTATTTGTTTTTCTTTTTCAAATAATTTTTTTATATTCATTTTTTAACTGATTTGACGTAAGCCTAAGCAGCAATTTTTTTAATAATAATAAATATATGCCACGATATTTGTTTTTTTATGTGTATTCAAATTAACTTTTTTTTTTGCATATAAAACAGAAAATTCTGAAATTTAATAATTGAATTAAAATAACAAAACAATTTAAAATAGACTTGATAATTCATCATTAAATAATTTATTTTTTGTTTTATTAAACAAAATAATTACGAAATAGCCACATTTATACATTCATACATATATTATTTGTCTTGCCTAATTATATCCTAACACAACTATAAATTTTGTACACCCAAAAACTGTCAACTGAACTTGTGTAACCAGAGGAGATTAGGGAAAAAAGCATACTTTTTCAAAATTGCCAGGAAGGCTAAGCTATGAAGAGAAATATGCTTAAGATTTATGCAATTGAAAAGTCAAAATCTTAAACTTAACTTAAACTTCAGATTAATTGTGTAATATGGCTGTTAGGCCTTGAAGACTACAACACGCGACCTAAGTCTATACAGCTACATATATAGCAGTAAATGTTTGCAGAATATGGCCCATGTGACAAATCAAACCCACCAAGTTCATCAACTGAGCTTTAAACCCTACCGTCAAAGAAAAAGACCCACTCATAATCTAAAAGTAACAGATTAAAAAAGAAGCTACTAAGACAGAGAAAAGCTCTAGTGAATTTAAGAATATGGGGAGGAGGAGGACCTTTTTTAAAATTAACAAAAATTAATGTATTAAAAATATATCTGGTCTATGAAAAAAAAAAATCACGACCTCACTCTAAATTATAAATTTCGATAATAATTATTAAAAATCTATGTTTTACAAGAAATATGTATTTAAATTATTAACAATAAAAATACACAACGAATATTATTTTTAATTTTAATATAATTTTGTTTTCTCACCTTTATGAAAGAAATTGTTCTACGACTGATTATTCTTTTAAAAAAAAAATCAATTAAAATTATTTTTTACAAATATTTCTTTGATTTTTCTTTCAGAAAAGTTATATTCTTTTTTAATATTAAACACTTAATAATGTTTGTTTATATATTTGCACGTTTTTCTTTTTTTTTTTTATTATTAAAAACAAAACTTAATACGCGCACTTATAAAAAAAAAACTTTAATAATAAAAAAACACAATTGATTAATTTTTTATTATTCTTTACTTTATATATTTTACTTAGTTCTTTTATTAATTAATTTATACGTTCTTCTTGTTTATTTATTTCTATCAATATCGTCATATAAATTTATTGTTTGTTATTAATTTATTTAAATTGTATATTTTAAAATACCGCTTATGAAGCCAAGCTTCACGTAGCTCCTTAGGCACAGAACTGATCACTTGGCTCTAACAGACAATGAGTTTTAAAAGAACCAACGAATTTCATTTGCACAATCGCTGAAAGGGTTGTGTATGTTTATTGTTTTTTTTTTTTGTTTTGTTTTTTAACTTTTTTGCGCGGGTTTTTAGTTGATTTAAACAATTAAAACAAGAGAAAAAATTCCAAGACAAAATGTATGTACATATACATTCATTAATAAAAATAAAAATCACCAAAGCACCACACATAAAAAACATTCTGGTTGGAAGTTCGTATCAAACATTTAAGCTGTAATCAATTATTTTAAGTTGTTTACAGTATTTGTATGATGGCAACCAGTGTTGCAAAATTAATATTTTGAAATGGTACTAAACTCTAACTGAAAGAGTACTTTTTATTTGCACCAAATGGTACTTTTATGAAAAAAATACATACATACACATTGCTCACTATAATCCTTTAATTACGATTATGATCTAACTTCTCACATCACATACATACATATTATGTGTGTGTTAATTTTATACATCAGTAGCAGGACCTACAGTTTAAATTCGACTTCGAACGACAGATTTTTGAAAAATTACAACAACCTAAATCATTTGCCTGTCAAACAAAATTAGGGAAATTTATATCTTCGCTGTAATAAATATTTGCCTTGACTCTACCACCTCAATTATGTAAAAGTAAAGAAACATTATTTTGTACTCACCCAATTTCCACTACACTCGGAACTCCTTTTATCTTCGGTATATGTTCATAGTAAGGCAAGCCATTCTACTCGATCGAAAATTTATATGAAAAAACACTCAAATGTTCTTGTATTTTTGCTTGAGTCATTTTCATACAAATTTTCAATTGACTACAATCACATGCCTTACACAAACAATTTCTTGTGCTTTTTTATTTCACAACACAGCAGACGACACTCTTGACACCTACACACACACACACACACACACATTTTTCTTTGAGGCACCATTTTTTTTTTCATTTCTTTTTCATGGGAGCACCCCTTTTAAGCTAAAAGAACTTTTTTTCTTTTTCGATTTTTATTGCTTTCTTTTATTTTTTTCATAGAAAACTTATGATTTTTTTATGCTCTATACACTTATATTACTTTTTAATATGAAATAATAACAAAAACGATCGAATTTACTAATAAAATTTTAATTTTCTTTTTACCACACGAAAACAACATCCGACCCGTACCGCTTTTATGAAAAAAACTAAAAATGTCTACTTTTTCTTTCCTAATTTCCTATTTTAGAACAAAAAAAAACCCTTTAATTTCGTTAATGCTACCAATGTTCATATCCGAATGGGAGAGGGATTTGTATGACGTCACCTGTTGCATGTTGTTGTTTTTATTTTAGTGCTTTTAATTGTTGGTAGCTTTTGCTTACTCTCTCCTCTTCTGTGAATGTGATCTATTTCGTAATGTTTACCGACGTATCGACGAATGTTGTTGCGCATGCGTACGTAGTGTGTATGCATATATTTATTTACTTACATATTTCGGGGGTTTTTTTCTTTAGCATTTCACTTTGGGCTATTTTTTCTGTGTTTTTTTATAAGTAAATAGTGACTGTGTTGTTGTTTTTGTTATGTTAAGATTCTGCACTTTATTTCTTCTTCATTGTTACCATGTTTAGTTCTTGCGCGGTTACAATCAAAGAATTTACGTTTTGCTGTTTGTTAAATTAATATTTAGGCTTTGCTCAATAAAAAATAATAATAACAACAACAATAAAGCATTTATTTTGAACAGATGATTAAACACACACACACATTTTTTGAAGAACTATTTTTTCTTTTCCTTGTTAGCACCCCTCTCATAAGCCTAAAGAAATTCGAAATATTAATAATAAAAAAATAAAAACACACTTACACACACACACTACTTAAATAAATTGAAAAACAACCCAAAGAGATATGCATAAGAATAAAAGCACGAAATATGTATGTATGTATATGCATACACCTTACATACGCATGTGTAGCAGCATTCACCCAAATCAAAACCATTTGCACACACGCACAATAGCGAAGAGAGAAACAAAGGTTACCGACAACTGCAAACGTTAAAAGAAAAACAACAACATGCAACAGGTGACGTCATACAAATCCCTCTCCCATTCGGATATGAACATTAGTAGCATTAACGAAATTAAAGGGTTTTTTGTTCTAAAATACGAAATTAGGAAACAAAAAGTAGACATTTTTAGTTTTTTTCATAAAAACGGTACGGGTCGGATGTTATTTTAGTACATTAAAAAAAAAATTAAAATTTAATTGGTAAATTCGATCGTTTCTGTTATTATTTAATATTAGAAAGTAATAAAAGTGTATAGAGAATAAAAAAATGATAAGTTTTCTATGAAAAAAATAAAAGAAAGCAATAAAAATCGAAAAAGAAAAAAAGTTCTTTTAGCTTAAAAGGGGTGCTCCCATGAAAAAGCAAAGAAAAAAAATGGTGTCTCAAAGAAAAATGTGTATGTGTGTACGGGTGTTAAGAGTGTCGTGTGTTATGTTGTGAAATAAAATGTGCATAAGAAATTGTTTTTGTACGGCAAGTGATTTTGGTTAATTGTAAATTTATATGAAAATGGCTCAAGCAAGAATACATGAGCAATTGAGTGTGTTTTCATATGAATTTTCGATCGAGTTGAATGGCTTGCCTTACAGTACAGACAGTTTGTTTGTGATGGGGATAGCTTCGTGTGCGGTGTAAAAGGGGTAAGTTAATATTGCTTTCCTTTACTAGCTTGATTTTTTTGTTTTTACTTTCCTTGATTTAATTTTAACATGTGAGATAGAATATGTGTTGTTTTTGTACTTGGATTTATAATAGCGAGTTGAGAGAAAGACTTAGTTATCTTGCGTAATGTTTCGATGTTGTTTTTGTTATTTTAATAAATAAAATTCACAACACTGTATAGAATATAGTGTGTAATGTATTGATGCTCTATTATAATTTTTATGGACAAAAAGTAAAAATTAACGTTCACAATGATTGAAGATTAAATAAAAGCCAACAAAATTCAACCAGAAGTAGAAAAAAAAATTACAATTTAACGCTTAATTGCATCAATTTGTATAAAAAAATCATAACAATGGCATTAGTGGTGCACTCTTTAGTATTCGTAATATTTCGTATTCATACGTTCTAAAGCCTAATTCTACTTTATCATTGAACTTGTTGCTAATGCATTAATAGTTGGAAAGCGCAAGACATAAGTTATGTAATAATAAAAAAAGTACTGAAAGCATCGCAGAGGTATTGTGGTGTTTTTGAAATGAAAAAGTACTGAAAAACGTACAAAAGTACTAAAGTTTTCAACACTGGTTGCAACTTAACAACGTTAGGTTTGAAGTGAATATTTTCCAATGTTTGTATGGGTTTTGAATTGTTTTTATTTTAATAATTATTTTTATTTATTACTTTTTTCTTTGTTTTTTTTTATTATTTTATTGCGCTTTTGAGCATTCTTTAATATGATTCAATATACGTACAAAATATATTTTTTTTATTTTTTTATTTTTAAGAAAAAGAGAAAGGACTCAAATTATAATTAGAAATATTTATTATTTTTTGTTTTAAACAATTCTAAACGTTAAATTGATGACTTATCGGCCAAACATTTAAACGCAGTATGCAAAAAGATCAATATAATTTATATATGATATAATTTGCAATTGTTAATTGTTAACAAATTGGCAGTCCTTAAAAACTGTATGTCAGCCTTGTTGTTCAGGATGTAGGTAGTGTGCTGGCTTATTAGACGTAAAGCCAAGGTTCGAGTCCCAGGCCAGACATCAAAATAAAATACAAAAAGTATTTTTTCGGCGATTCCTTCTCAGCACATTTCTGGCAAAAACTCTGAGAGTAAAAATAAAATTGCCACGAAAAGTTTCTCAAAAATCTGTCGTTCGGAGTCGACTTTAAACTGTAGGTCCCACCATTTATGTATAAAATTAACACACACAACATAAGTAGTGTGAGAAACTAGGTTAATAATCCTGACTGAAGGGTTGTAATGACCAATTATGTATTATGTATGTACATATGTAAGGAACGTTAAGCAATATAAATGATTTGGTAAATTTAGTAAGGCTTGAACTTGTCAAAAAAAATAAAAAGCATGAACTTTTTTGACATTTCTTAATGTTTTCTATATCATATAAAATTTATGACACTTCATAACAGCTCGTAACGTGTCGTTTAGCATTCTAAAGATGTTAAGGTCATCATAAAATCAATTAAAAAAAAAAAACAAACATTATTTAATATTTAAAATACAATACATATTCACATAAAATTGAATTTAACATAAATTTGTCTTTACATGCACAAAAACAAAATCCCCAACATCATAATAACAGCATGTTTAATTGATTGACAACAAAAACGGTTGGCACAAAACAAGAATATTTCGTCGATAAAATATAAAATAATTTTAACCTTTTTTTTTTTTTTTGTTATTTCAGTTCTCTTGTTAATTTGCCAAGTTGAATGTCATAAAACTTTTAAAGATTATCTTTAAGTAATTCCTTTTAAATGTTATTAAATAACAATTATACTTTTAATTTTCTTATTTTTTTGTAATTTAATTATTGGCCGGCATATTATGTGTTCCACAAAAAGCAATAAAACTTGTACTTCCGTTTAATCCTCAATTTTTCTTTTTTTTTTTGTTTAAAATTATTATAATAAGTTCATTATACTGTTGGGGTTTTCATAAACAAATCGTATTTGAAAAAAATGAGTTTAAAAACATGAATAATTATAACGACAGTAATTAAAACAATTTGAAATAATAACGCAAGTTTAAACGATTAAAACTCAATTCAATTTAAAAAAAAAATCACCGAAATTCTTAAATTCTTAAAATCTGTTATGATTATTAATTAACGTCAACAGAACGTGGAATCTTTTGGTATGTCTGAGAAAGCGGTTAGTAAGCTTATTTTTGGCTATAAAATATATAAACAATAAATAAACAGAAAATTTTTATTTTATTTTTTTCTTTTCTTTTCTTTGCTCTTAATAATAACAACAAGAAAACAAGTTTTGGATCATTGACATTCATGGGAATATAAGAGTATATTTACCAACGTCAATCGTATGCATATATGGTTTCTTCGAAATTTTCTGATTAGCGTTTATCGGAAGTTATACGACGGTTTAATTCTTTAAAATTAAATAAATTTCTTTTGAATTCGAACTTTTCACTTGAATTTTAGTTTGAAAAAAATAAATAAAGGAAAATTGTTGAATATTTTTAAATCAATTTGTTTTTAATTGAAACTTTACACTTAAAATTTTTTTGACAAAAATGAACATTTATATTTATGGTTTATAAACTTTTACCAAAAATCTTTATTTTTCTTAAGCCGGCATTAATTATAAATTGGCTGTACTTTTTATACATTTCCTTGAAGGAAATATAAAAGTTTTGCTTTAAACACGTATAACATAAGGTTTTTTTTTTAAATAAAGAAAAGAAAATCGTGTAACGGAAATTAATACATTCAAACAAGTATAACGAAATGTCCTTAATACTACTTTCACCACATGTGGTAATACAAACAATTGTTCTGTTTAAATTAAAGCGGAAGTCTCTAGATAATATTCTCTAGCATTATGATTAAAAACAATTGTTTCGTTGATAGTTAGTTTCAAATAAATAGAATTTCACGTTATTAAGTAAAAGTCCAATTGCTTTCAATTAAAAACTGTTCAATGACTTTGATAGTGAGTGAGTATGATGTTTTAAGAAATTAGTTTAAACACCTGTTACAAATCGTGACTAAACATTTTGAGAATGAATTGTTAGTTTGAAATTGACAATGGGGCGTACGTAAATTATAAGTTAATTTTTAAAAAATTGTGTTTAAAATTTATAGAAACAAAAAAATTGTATTAAGACACTTCATTTCTTTTTGAAAGTTAGGAATTAGCAAAACAACAAATGACGTCACATGCAAATCATTTCAATAAAGCTTGTTAAAAAATATTTAACAATAGCAAAAGATACAACCCACTTGATTATTATTATTTCTTTTTGTTTATATATTATTTTCTAATA
Organism: Sarcophaga peregrina; assembly: GCA_014635995.1. Taxonomy (NCBI): domain Eukaryota; kingdom Metazoa; phylum Arthropoda; class Insecta; order Diptera; family Sarcophagidae; genus Sarcophaga; species Sarcophaga peregrina. The sequence goes on from CM025790.1 coordinate 104,786,889, forward strand.
ATTATTTGCAGCGGTCGCTAAATGTTAACCACAATGTGACTTGGTCTAGGCTACAAGCGTAAATTGTTTATAATTTTTTTTTTAAAGGAACCGGTTTCGAAAAATAATAACAAAAAAAGTTATCGATTTAATTGAAACTGTTAAACAAACCAGCTTTAAATAAGCAAATTCATTACGCTTAATTCAATTCTTAATAAATATCAGAATTAATAAAAAAAAAAAAAAAAATTGCGTGCTTGTAAGAATACCAAAAAAATTACCGTATGAGAAAAATCCCCCTTGATAACACAGTTACAAGAATTTTGTTCTTTTTTTGTTGTTTTTTGTAACTTTGGACTCCGATTCATTTGAAACCTTACATGCTATTTCTTTTACAATCAATTTGTTTAAAAATACCCATAAAATCCGTAAGAAAATTCCATTGGCTTTAATCATTTGTTATTTAATAATTTTAAAAATAAATATAAGACAGTTACAAACCAGGCTTTTAACAACAACAACACTGACCAAAAAGACAAAGAAACTATATTTAAAAAAAATGTATGTTTGTGGTTTACTTTAAGATTTAAATGTTATCCATACGTTATTATTGTTGTTTCATTTCTTTTCCTTTTTTTTAATATTTTTTCTTCAAAAGAAAAAGTTAACAACTGGCAGTTTGCAATGATCAAACCATCAAACATGTTTGCTATCAACTTAACTGTAATATTTATAACTTATACGTTAAGGTGAGCGAAAACACGACGATGCCAGATTTTATTGTAGAAAATAAAAAATAAAGTGCACAATAAATACCCAAAAATCATGTTAATGGCATTATACATGGTCCTTCGAAAAGGCACTCAATTATAGGGTCTGTTTTCCACGCTGATTCGCTGTAAACCAAAATATGCTTGAATGAAAATGTTCGAGTACATAAAATATTAATTTTTAATGCTTAATATGGGATAGGGATTATAAATTTTATACTCACATTGCTGATTGAATGAAGAAAATACAATAATTATTTAATAATTATTTTGTTTAATTTTTGATTTTTGCAAAAATATTTTATTTTTTAAGAACATTTCTTTTAAACAGAAATTTTTGTTCTGTTTGTTTGTATTTTTTTTTTTTTTTTTTTTTATATTCTATGTATATTATATAGTAAATTATTTCTGCGCATTAATAATTGATAAATCTCTAGAACATTAATTAATTAATATTATTTTAAAATTTAATATTAAAATGTATAAATTAAACTAAACTACATTATTAAACCACATTGAATTATTTTTTAATTATTAAACATGTACATTTAACTTACATATGTATGTATGTTTTATTTATTAATTAACAAATTCTATTCAAAAGAAGAAAACGATGATTTCCCTCTTTATGTTTAAACTAAAATAAATTATGCACAAAATGTGTTCAATAAAAACGAAAGATAAAGTTTGTTTAAAATTAATTATTGGTTAATTGTATAGTTTTTTTTCTTTTAGCATCTTTTAATACGTTTTTTTTTATTTTTTATTTTTTTTTTTATAATATTTTCTCAAATAAAATTTAACTCTTATTGTTAAAGTTGATTTTTAGGTAAAATTTTTTTGATTTTATTGTATTCTCTTTCTTTCTTCTTTATATGTACATATTTAATATATTCTTTCTTCCCTTCTTTCATTTGTTATAAATAAAATACAATTAAAATTTATATGCTTTTTTGGTTTAAAAAGTATCATTTTAAAATTATAAATTTAATTTAATTTTTAAATTAAAAAAAAAGCTTATCTTGATAAGGTAAATAGAATAGATAGATTAAGAAAATTTGTTCAAAAATTTATAAACATAGTTAAACATATTGAAGGAATAAGGAAATTTTATTTGATTTTGTAGTTGTTTATTGGTTGATTGGTTTATAATTTGTACTAAACATTTAATCCATTATTTAAAAGCCGGCTTAGTAAAAGTTATGGTAATTAAGGTAATAACAGTAGAAATAAAATTTTTCTAGGATAAATTTTAGAACAAAATTTTACCAAAAAGAATTTTGTCTGTGTCTTCAAAAGTTTTTAAGCTTTTAGAAATATACAACAAGATTAATATCCAATATATATATATATATAACTAATGCTGTATAATAATAAAAGCTTAAAAACTACAATTAATATTATTAACTAAAAGTGTGAATTTACAAATTTAAAATCTTTAGAATTTACTTCTCTTTTAAAAATGCTGCTGAAAACAGACAGATATTAAAACTTTCAGTTTATAACTTAAAATAAAAATATTATAGTTTTAAACAAAGAGTTTTCTATACCGCATTTATGTCCTGCCTTTCCTTTCCTCTCTCTCTCTCTCCTCTGCTTTTGTCATAAACATAAAGAAGATAAGGTTAGAAATTTTAAATAGATATTGTGATTTCGAAACTTTGAAGATTTTCACATAAATTTTGTAAATTTTTCATTTCGAATTAAAAGTCAATAACTTTTTACTTAAAAAGGAATTGTATCCTAGAAAAATTTCACTAATTACCACTATTTGTTTGAAACTCTATTAGTGTTTACCTACCAACGTTTTACCGTTTCAGCTTTTTTACAATACGTCCTCTTTGGGTCTGATGTGTTGACGACGTTACTGATGGAGAATTGTTACCAGCAGTTACAACTGCTTTAGATGGTAATACAGCTGGATGTGTAGAACCATTACTTCTCAAGTTTGTTCGTTTTCCAAACACTGCCTCTACCACCGATCGACTACCATTTGCAGCGGCTGCATGTTTGGCATTAAGCAAAGATCTCGCCCGTGTTGCAGCTGCTGCAGCAGCGACTGCGTTTATCATTTTAGGAGAAGGTGGCGGCGCAGCTAGATTGCTGCCCATACTTTGGCTTTTAGTCGATTTACTAAAATTGGCAGGTGTTTGAGATCCTTTGGAAGCCGTACTACGTGTATGCATGCTACGCAAAATACGGCGATCTGTTAGAGAGGCACGATTTATCACAGTTGTGGTGGAGGTGGCAGGAGAACTTCTTAACACATTAACAACATTTGCCGTCGTAGGCGTATTGTCAGAAGCACTAGTGGGGGGTTCAGTTGCGGAAGTTGTTTGATGTCTGGATCGTAAATTTAAATGATGTGACGAATTTTTTAAACTGCATTTGCTGCTGTGATTAAGCGATCCATTTATAGTAGCTGATTTTTCCCGGCCTGTTTTAATACTACTTCGGCTAGCTGTACGAACATTATTACCATTTCTTAGGGTTCGCGTTCTATTGCAGGGCGTTAAATGCTGTTCATTTAAAAGCATTGGTTTACCCGCCATTAAATTGGATGATGTCGTGCGAAGGAAATTTCTGGTAACAGCATTATGTGGAAACTTTAGAGCCGCTGTTACCAAAGTTGTTTTAGCTTTCATATCTTTGGTAAGAGAATTGCGTGTTCTCAGTGTTCGTTTTCCGTAATCTATAGTGCTGGCGTTTGGTGTCATCGTTGTACTGCGCAATTGTCTTTGCATCATTGGTGTGGAGTTGGCTGCTGATGTTGTCCTACCATTCGAGGATGTCAGACAAATACTTCGTTTGCGATTTGCGGGCGTTACATTGGCGTTGGTATAAATGCTATGATTATTTTTGGAATTGGAGATTCTTTGCAGGTTTTCATTAGGTACATTCGCATATAAATAAGTGGATTTTGTTTTTTTAGTGTGTGGCAAGCAAGGCTTTAAGGGTGTTAAAGGTGTACATCTTTTATTTCTTATCACATTAGTTTTAGTTATTTCTTCGGTGCCTTTGTATTCTGCTGAAGTTTCTAAAGTAATATTCGGCATGATTTCAATTTTTTCTATCACCATCTCTTTAGTTTCTTGCATTTCAACATCCGAGTTTAGTTCTTCTAGTCTAGAATCTTCACCACACGATGATGAAGATATCTCGTGAATTTGCACAGATTTATCTTGTTCGCCATTATAAAATGTTTCATTTGTAATTGTTTCCTCTTCATCGTCTTCTTCTTCTACCTCTTCTAGATACTCTACTTCTTCAGCAGATTGGTCATCGTCATCCGTTGATATGCTGGGTGTTGTTAAAGCTGCTTCATGTCGTATGGCTTGCAAACAAACGTAGGTGGAGATATTTTGATGTTGACTTTGCTGGTTCTGTTCAACTGCATAATTGCTGGCCATTTGTAAGCGTTCATATGCCACTTGTTGTTCCTCTTCCCGTTCTTGTTGCAACAAAGACTGCAATTCCAATGGTTTTGGTTGTATTTGTGGGATAAATTGCTGCTGTTGATGATGATAATATCGTTCCGACGTATTTGTCTGATATACGTCGAACGTTTGATTATTTTGTACATTTTGCGTAGGCGATTCATGGAAGATTTTAAATGTTTGTATGGCATCTGTTGAAGTTTCTGTAGGTATTGTCGTTACTGTTTCGTGGATCTTAGATGTCTGTTGTTCTCTACGAGTTTCCAATTTTGTTAGAGAATAGCCCTCTTCTTCCGACATACATTGCTGCTGATACAATTGTTGTTCTTGTAGTATATCATGCATATTCGGCGGTGTAACACTATGGAAATTTGAATGCGAATTAGAATTGCTATTAGAGGTGCACGACGAAGAAGCGGTTGTCACACAATCATCCTGCGATGTCAGTATTGTATTGTACGATTCGGCAAAGGTATTTATGTAGGAATCTGTGGCATTATTAGTTTCTTCGGCTTCCATATGTACAAAATCTGGATAGTTTATGATACATACTTCACGACTGTTTGCTGCACTTATCTGATTATCTTCATCTATTTCGCAAACCCTTTTCTCTTCCTCATTATATTCTTGAATATCTGTGTGCCTTTTAACGTCCACCACTTCATGTGTATCATGTGTTAAAGTATTGTTTGCGGGGTTAACGTGCCAATTCCATGGCGTGCCAGAAATTTGATTATTGTAATTCGGATCTTGTTGTAAATCACTAGTCGCTCCTTTTGTTGTTGTTAAAACCCGTTGGTCTTCCTCTTCGTCTTCTTCACTTTCTTCATTATCCTCTCCTTCAGTATCTGACTCGTCGGCATAATAATTGAAATTTCTATAGGCCTCTGGAGGCAAATATTTTAAAGCCATTTCCTTGTAGGTAGTAGTATCATCGTATGCCGGAACCTCGGCTTGTACTTGAGTATATTCTAGGCCATAACTTACTGGCTGTAGAAAAGAGGGAGGATTCGTTATTGAGCCTATGGTTTTATTGCTTTCCGATAATGAAGAGTGTTCCTCTTGGCCGGGTGGATATAAAATAACTGTTACTACAGAGGTATTATCAGCTCGCATTTTCTTGTTTGACCAGGTGCGTAAAGCTTGTTCTACCAATGATTTACTTGGATTAGTCCATTGATTGCCTTCGTGCGGACTATCACCCCTTTGGGCCAATAAACGTTCATTGATAATCTCTTTTTCTCTCACAGTATTAACGGCTTCTTGGGAACTAACCACATTCCAAAGTCCATCAGTACCAAATATTAAACAACGGAATGTATTTGGATTTATTGGTATTACTTTGACATCTGGATCGGGGCTAACAACAAATTCATTACGTTCCGAATTATAACTCCACAAATCACCCAGACTTCTGGCAACAGCTAAAAATGGTATCTCATCGACTAAAGTCTTTTTACGAATGGGACCGCGATGACTTGCTAATGAATTAAAACAAAACAAGAAATTAATTTATTTTTTCTGCTTGATAATACAGTGAAAGTTGATCAAATTCTCTTACCATTTCTGGGACGATTCCACACTACCCGCGGTACGCCAGATTTAACAACCACTTTACCGCCTGAATTCATTATACGAGTTCTCTCCTCTACCGATTCAGGTTTATGATCGGTTGTCAATTGTTTGGCTCTCCAAAAATGTTCATTTTCATTTTGATAACCCAATACTATACCCGAATCGCCAACATGGCCAATATAGATCTTTTCTCGTCTTATAAATGCCACTGTGGCTGTAGTGCCTGCCGTACTGGGTAAACCATTGGCGGTCTTTGGCCATTTTTCTATAAATAAATAAAATAATACAAAAAATGCAATTCATTACACCAAAACATAAATGTTTATAAAATCAAGAGTGAAAAGTATAATAGTCTACCAGTATGTAGTATTTTGATTAATTAACATTAATTAAATTAAAAAAATTGAAAAGTTAAGAGAACTTTAGATGCTGTTAATTCAACGTAAGGAAGTTTTGAAAGCTTTACATTTCCTTTTATTTGTTTACTTTTGATTAATGGCGTTATGGCGGCAAATTAAGATAATCAAAACAAACGAAACAAATTTTATTCTTTTTGATGACAATATACGAACATATAATATTGCTTTTGACCGCAGATTTGATTGTAAATACAAGTGTTTACGTACGTAGGTATGTGTGAGCACAAGACACTTGACATTAGAGGATGATAAAAGTAAACAACGGCAATCAAACAGATAAATTGAGGTGAATTTTTAAATATTCAACCACAAAACAAAAGAAATCAAAATAACAGCAAAAGGCAATAATAAAAATAACAGCGAAATTACTGTTATTATTAAATTTAGCACAGGGTTGCAATTTATATTGCTAAACAATTCTTATATACATATTAAATATCTAAATAATTAAGAATATTTAAAACATACATAAACAAATATAACTATTTAAAAAGAAATAATCGATATTTTATTGTTTAATTTCCTGTAGAAAAAATTATCTGTATACCTATCTAAAAAAAAATACAATTTCCATTGCTTTCAAATTAAAGCGAAATAACATACGAAAAATGTTTTCAGTATAACCATGACTGAGTCATATAATAATACATTCATTTGTTTTCATGCTATATACTAACACTACTTGGGTATGACAGCTAAAGTGACTGGCTTATGTAAAATACAATATTAAATAAAACAGCAAAAACCACCACCATCACAGCATACTTTAGACAGCAGATTAATTTTGTGTGTTGTTTTTCTTACACCATACTACTACTGCTGCTGCTACTACTACTACTACTACAACTGCCACAGTCGACACAACTTTTACAACACTCGGTATATGTATATAAAAATAACAACAACAATGCATTGAATAACAAAAAAGAGAAACGACAAACGGTTTTGTTGAAAAATTTTCAACGAATAAACTCAAAACGTAAAGTACGATAATTCTCATCTGGCAATGGTTGGAAATTAAATACACTCGGGTATGGCTGTCTAAATGACTTGCCTGTCTGCCTGCTTTGCTTGTTTGCAATGACTGGGTAATGTGGTGTGGTGATGGCTACAGTGATATGGTGGTGGTATATAATAAGCAAATGGAAACGAACGAACGAAACAAAACTGAACCAGACCAGCCAGTATAAATATACTCTTAGCAATAATATACAGAAAAGAAAAAAAACACAAGGCATTGTAGTATATCTGTTGTGTACATATTTGAAATAAAAATGTAGGCAGTGTAGGTAAAATATAGATTTTTTAGTACGAACGGAAAGCGAACAAACAATATGGCACTTTGGGAATATTCCATTATTATACTCTGGCAGCTGAGATATTATACACAATAAATAAAGTTTCACAATACCGACATAGGATTGCCACTTTCCACATATGAAATAAAATGAATTATTATTTAAAAACTATTTAATTTAATAATTATTTCATTATTTATTTATTTAAGCCTTTAATAAATATTACAAAAATAATTTAAATATGTATGTACAACAAAATTAATGGTTTATCACATATTTTTGGCTTGGCAACTCTTTCAGTCGTTATACGTGACTTTTTCAGTGTGTTGAAAAAAAGAGAAACGCAAAAGTAAATGTATACAAATAACATTAAATAGAGGTCTTATATACAGCCAATAACAAAAAAACAGGTTTCACTTCTTATATTTAATAGAAATAGTTACGAAATTTTAAAAATTAGTAATATTTTAATAAACAATAAGATTTTAGGAATATGAAATTCTTTTCAATTGACAAAAATACTACATTTATACCTAAGGTACTTATTTTCAATAAAAATATGTATATATTTCTTCATGACTACCACACACAATTTTTATGCCACCAAGTGTATAACTTTTATAAATACCATAGAAATTGGGTACATGTTAATTTAAGCAACCAAGCCCATGCAAGCAATAATATAGAAAATAAAATTGTATATAAAAAAACAAAGCTGAGTGTGTACAATTTCAAAATTGTGGTATTTTTTCTACAAAAATCAACAACAAAAAGTCCCATAATGAAAAAAGAAGAAGCATAGAGTTGGAAAAAAAACTTAAACCAGATGCAAGTTTGTTCAGTTTTGCATTGTGTGGTGGTGAAATTCGATTTTATATTTTTTATATAATCTGTTGTTGCTGTTGGCTTCATTGCTAACAACTTCAACAGCAAGCCAACAACACTTGGTTATACGAAAAGTATGACGATGACGACGTCTACGCCAGCTACATACAAGCTGTTGGTGATATTTATAAGGCATGTTTATGCATGAACAAAACTTTTCTAGATGACTGTGTGTAAGATAATACAACGAAGAAAAAAAAACACAACACAATATGACAAATATAATTTGGCGGGTATTAAATGATTTCTTTATTTCAGCTAAAAGGTTGTGGTCTTTGATTAAGATGTGTTGAATGCACAATAAACCAATAAATACCAAATAAAAAAATTGGTAAATGAAACTGTAATTGTTGAAAAATTAAGAATATTGACGCCAAAGAGAGCGTGCACGTAAACAGCAAATAGAGAGAAATGTCATATTTTAAAGTAGCTAAGGGTGATGTCTTTGCTGAATTTCAACTGTTCACTCTCTCTAGGGGCTTCTGATGTTATTTAAGGATGAAATACAATCAATTGGAATTGGTTGAAAATTTCTTTATCGTATTAAATAAATAACGTTTAATACGTATTTAAAATAACAGTTTTCAGTATAGGTACATCGAAAACATGTTTAATGAATTGAAAATTTAATAATAAATTTAAATTTACCGTCATAAAATATAAAACTGGATATAATTGGAGTTTTCTAACAGTATACTCCACAAAAACCTCATTATAAATGATAATACAACGACATCAAATAAGAAATTAAAAGAAATTAGCTTTAAAAAATGTAAAATTTATGTTCTTGGTTATTTTATTAACTTTTTAATTTAAATGTTTAGGAAAATTACTCATCCCAATAAATTTAATTATCTAAATCCAAAGAAGTTAGAACATACTGATAAAGAGATCTTAAATAATGTTGAAGCATCTGACTTTTTCGACATTCTAAGTAACGGTCGCAATAGAATTAGGAAAGCGAATATGTGTATATATTATGTGACATGGAAAATATACGTACAAAATATTAGAATTTCCTTTATAAACTTTTTATATGATTTTAATTATATTTTTATATAGAAATGATTTTCCGTACTTAAATGTCCATTGCAACCATTTTGTCGGGATTAAAATCTAAATTTTCACATCAGAATTACGACGTAGCTTCTCACTTTTATCCAATAAACACTCGTAATTTCAAAATTCGTCTCTAGACGCTAGAAATGTCCACAAATTAATTGAATTAATTGATCAAATAGTTTACCAATTCATTCCTTAGTCCCGAGACTAAAATGATCAGTGGATTTATAACAGTATGTATGAGTATGCAAATATTATGTACATGCATATTGTGTGATAATAAATTCTATAGGATTCAGAGATTGAATATTTAGGACGTGAGCAAATCGATTAAACAATATTTTTTAAAAAGAAAAGCGTTAACATATTTAACACGCGTGACCCCCCCAAGTACTTTCAATTAAATTCCAGTAAAAACGTATAGCCCTATATAAAACTTATTGTACATTATAAAAATAAAAACTGAACCTTAAACATATTTCAATCATTCATTTGCAACTTCTACACGGAGAAAATTAAATGTACTCCTTACCCTGATCTCTCCACATAGCATAATGTGTGGCTATGTATCCCTCTCGTATGGCTCGTAAAACATCGTGATCATTATCTGACCAGAAAAGTCTCTGATTAATAATTTCCATCATTAAATGTTCTTTAGCAAATTTAGCAGCTTCAGCACCACCGTGACCGTCATATATTCCAATGAAAGCATACTCCAAATCTTTGGCATTCTCTGACTGTTGATAGGCTACCGAAAAGTAGTCTTCCATATATTTACGACCACCCTGACTGCACTGGCCTGTCACACGCAGATTTACTCCTATTGAGGGAGTGCTTTTATTGTTTATGCAGGTGTGGCTATTGGAATAATTACAATCATTCGAGGAGTTGCTTGAACATGACGATGAAGAAGATGACGAGGTGGTCGATATGGAAGAGGTGGATGATGATGTGCAATGAAGGCTGCGATTTGCATTGCTACTATTACTATAGTACTGTGGCGGACATTCTGTTGACGCTATCAAATGGGGTGGAGTATAGAGACCTTCTTCGTTCAAGGATATTGTTGTATTTGCTGGAAGGGTTGTTGTTGTGTGGGAGAACTGTTGGTAATGTTGTTGTTGTTGTTCTGGCAGGAGATGATCTTGAGCCACAGAACGTTGTTGATTCACATAATGCTGATGCTGTTGAGGAGGATGATGATGATGGCTTTGTTGTTGCTGTTGCATATTGTTGTTTATTAAAGTTGCTGCTGCCTCGGTGTGCATTTTCTTTAAGTTTGTATATTCGGGGTTTTCTAAGATTTCCCCTAATATTCTGTTTATTAAAAATGTTTGTTATTGTTGTTGTGGTGTTATTTTGTTTGTAAAAATTTACTTGACATTTGCACTCTTCCCTTTTAGTTGTTATTCTTCTACTTTTTTTTGTAATATTTGCTGTTGTTGTTTTTATGGCTGCATTTAGGAAATGACAGCTATCACACTCACACATTCTAATCTGTGCGAGATAAGTGGGAAAGAGCAAAAATGCTCTTATTTGATTTTATCGACGTTTGTTTTATTTCTACCTTTGTTGTTTTTCCTCTTGCGTTTCTCTTTCTTCTAAATTTCTTTTCACCACACACACATTCACACTCCTTATATATTTGTTTTTTTTTCCTAGTTATTTTTTCCCAAACAGCCACAAAACGACCTCTTTTATTTCTAATTTCCTTTTTCTAAAATTCCAATGTTTTTAACAGTTTCACTTCTTTTAGTTAATAAAACATTTTTATTTGCAATTTAAAAAATTTAATTGAACATATTTTTCCAAAAAGAATTTGTGCTTTGGGTTTTTCTGTTATAAATTTATACACTTTTAATTATTTTCTATACGAAAACGACACAAAATACTCAGTGAACTATGGGTATTAACTGTCTACGCGCCTTGACTGCAACTCTGTATCTGCCAAAGTGCTGTCAGTATATTATTAAGCAACCATATTGTAAAAGAAAAAACAGCAACGGCAGAGACAAAAGAAGTGTTTACATCATAGTGTGAGTGAGTGTGATTGAATATGTAAAACAGAATGGGCGATAGGGTGTGTATGTGTGAGTGCAGTTAATCACCATGACTTAAGATGGTTACCTCTAGCTTTTTATTACAAAAAATTGGGCTAATAAATTAAATAGAGGAAATAAAAATCAAAATATACCATATATGTTAGTTAAGTAGAATACAAGTCGTTTTGAATTATAAATACAAGGTACTCGGAAAGATAAAATAGGTAAACTTTGCAAACCTTCTGCAGATTGGAGTGCTCAGAAATAAAAGGGAAACAAATGTTTTGTATTATAAGTAAATGTGTTATATATGTGTTCAAATATAAAATATTATTTAACAAATATTTTAAGCTTTGATAATCTTTAGATAACACAATAAACATTTTTGATAAAGAGGTATATAATTTCTAAAATGAGGTAATTTTAGGAGATTCGAATCATGTTTACAGGCTCGATCATTGTAAAAATAATGGCAACCCTGTGTTGGCCATGTATTTTCCCCACACACAGTGTTGTTATGTGTTTTTTCCTATTTGTTGTTTTTTTTTGTCTCTGCCTTATATATTATTTATTGTATTTTTCTTTGTGCTCACATTCTCGATATATTATGGTTTTGTTATTCATTCTTTTTTCTCACTATTTATTATTTTTTTATTTATTTAGTGTTTCAATTAAAAATATAATTTTTGACGGTTTTTGAATAAAAAATTATTATAATTAATTAATTAATAAATGAAACGAACTAATTAAAAAAAAATACACAAACAAATTAAAATGTTGGTCTTTCTAATTAATTAAAAAGTTTTCTAAACACTAATAAAAGAAAAAAACCCTTTATTTATATTTAAAATTGCGAAAATCTTTTATTTTTCTTGTTAGAAATACTTAGCCCACAAAAAAAATGTATTTTTCGTTACATTTTTTAAATTACAATTTGATTTGTCCGTCTTCTTCTTCCCTCCTTCTTTCGTTGTAGTGGGGAATTTTGGTTTGGGAATTCTCTAAAATCGGGGGACGAAAAAAACAAAAGTTATTTATTTTAATGTCCATTTTTTCGGTATGGTGAGTTTCTGGGATGATGCACTCTGTTACCATAAATCGCTATATGGTCAGCGGTGAATTAACGGGTGAAAATATTGAATAGGTAAATATAATCTCAATTAGTGGAGCCGAATTGCAGATAATACCATTTACATTGATAAGAAGTTTGTAACATAAGAAATCTTTAACTAATTTAAACTGCTACTGTAGAATGTAAAATTAAGATTCGTGCTGCATGTGTTGGTCTCCAATTTAAACCAAATTAATAGGTCTAATTTTGGTTTTAAAAATTTCGAAATCTGACAACCCTTGTGGGTAGACAAGGAAAAATATTTAAATGTTTTTTGACGCTGTAATAATAAACGTGGGTTCATGTATGAAATAAGTAGTACATTAAGGTTGTAATATGAAATTTATTTTCGGCACAAACCAAAATAAGTGTGTGGGTTTTTTGGTAGAGTCAGAAAACGTCTATTTAAAATGAAAAAGAGGGAAATTAAAGGATGTACTAATCTTAAGGTAAAATAAGCCAAGAAAAAATGATCCGAATATGGCAATAAGAAAAGAGTAGAATTTTTAATTTGATTAAGCGAAAATACATCTCTTTAAATCAAAATTTTATCTTATCCAAGTCAAACACAATCATTCACAATACACTGAGTATTTACAATTACAAGTGTCACAAGGGTATGCAATTTGTGCTACCAGATCCTAATAAATTTTTGCAATAATTTTATGAAATCGTATATTATAAATAAGAAAATTAATACAGAAGTGCCTTAAGGATCACACTTTTCAAAAAATAATTATTTTCAGATCTATATGATTAAATTTTCCAAGATTTTCTTGAAATTATTGAATTTTATGCGATTTATTGGTCTGGTAACTCTATATAATACATTGAAAAATTGCAGAAGTCGCCTGATAGAAGTCGCCTGAATTTAACCAATCATCAAACTGTATGAAGCAAAATACACAAGCAATACTAAATAATATTCATATTAAAAACACCGTGCAAGCAACACGCAGAAATTAAAAAAAAGAAAATTACAACCGCTACGGTAATATTAGAATATTAAGCGCCAAAGAAACAACTAATTTGCAACAATATTAATAACATAAAAGTAAATTATTTACAAGAAAAAAATTCATTTTATTAAAAAAAAGTCCTTTTGTTAAAACAAAAAAAAGATAGAACAAAGTTTTCATAGAGTTTTATGACAAAGTCAAAAAGTACATGTGAAAAAAAGCAAAAAAAAATTGTTTTATTTAAAGAAATAAATAAAAATTGTTCATAATTAAGTGGTATAAAAGCAATTATTATTGCATTTTGCACTTTTACGAAAGGATTAAATCGTATGCGAAAAAAAATATAGAAGAGGTACAAACCCAAACCACCAAGAAATAAATTCAAAGCGGTGAGTTACATTTTTTGCTGTAGGACAAGAGAAAAAATCAAGGTGGTTAGCGGTAACAACCACAGAAAAATTCCATGGAAGTGCACAGTAACTGAAGAAAAGAAGTGGGAGTAGGATTGATAAATTAAAAATGTTTTAAACATTTGTAACAAAAAAAGTAATTGAAAAAAAAAGCGGAATCTTGTGAATGACATGCATTTTTTAGAATGGGTAGGCCCAATAATTGATTGGTGAGAAAATCTTGATACTAAATCAGTGGGTTACACAGATTGCATGCATTGATTCTATTGATATATAAGGATATACGGCTGTTCAATTTCACTAAAAATCTATTCGTCATTGAAAGAAATTTTTTTTTAGCCAACTTATGGGAACCTTCTCGATAAAAATAATTCTGTTTATTCTTGCTTGCGTATGTGTGAGTTTGTGCCAAAAGAAGTTGTTCTTTTTTTGCATCAATCGAATGTTGCCATATCGAAGAGAAAGTGATCGCACACAAAACCGTTATGTTTCATTATCTGTAGAAATGATTTTTTTCTTTGTGAATAAGTATGAGGTTGCCATACTCACGTAATGTTTTTATAAATCAACTTGGTGGATTTCTATAATTTACTGGGAATTCCCTTTTATTATATTTTATACAGTTAAAAATACAATACTAAAACTTTTTAAATTTATATTGTTTTAAAACTTTTTTTTAAGTTATGATGATGTTTAAAATACGTGGATTTGGCGACTATATATAAAATTATTTTGAAGATCATATACATACATATATTCAACTTTTACAAGACTGCCTTAAATGGAAGTTTTTCCAACATCAATGTATTAAAATGTTCTAAAATTATGTTTTTATTTTTACAATTAAATAATAGATTTAAACTTATGTGTATTATGCACAATCTCTGATTAGAATTCAAATGGGGTCATTAAGTTTTACAAATCAATTCCTCATAATCCACGTTTTTTTTTTTATTCAAGATTAACGTTTTAATAGTAAGATTGTAAAAAAGTTAATTTCGCGGTCTCGTTTTTAATAATAGAAGTCTGTATTTATGTATATGTAAATGCTATTAAAAATTTCATACTCTTTTTTTTTTTTAAACAATGGTGTGTAATTATGATCTTCAACTGCAAAAGTCATTCGTTGTCCAACTCAATTAGAGCAAAAAGACCCAGAATGTAGTAACAATGGCTTGGAAACTTAATATTCAATTCGTATAGAAAAACGTGTACTTAATGTATTTGAAACAAAATTGTTTACTTACAGGTGTTCTTATATATTTTTTTATTAATATCTCCATATATGTATGTTTAGTACTTTTCAGCATTATTGCATATGCCAAAATTGAGTGGGTGCCTAGACAGACAGACAATAACCTCCCATAGAAGGAAAGAAAAAAAGAAAATTGATGTCGTAATATTGACGGTGGCGATGATGTCTGCTCTTAAACAATGCCATCATTCATTTATTCATTCGCTCATACAAAATTCTGTGATTTTTTTATTCTCTCTTTGAACTAACGACGACTACTGACTTTTAAACTCAGAAAGCACAACAATAGACCAAGAGCTTGACTGTAACTAGACAGTATCAACACAGTATACAAATGTACATACATATGTATATAGTGAATGCAATCAAGTGTTATTATTACGAAGTTGCAGTTTTCTACAATAGAAAGCAATGAATTAGATTTAACAGTCTCAGTCCTCTAAGGCTCTTGGTCATTTAGTTGGATAGATGACGGTGAATCAATGTTAAGTCATGTATGAAATGCAAGTTAATTTTAGTGTGAATAAAAATAAAAAGCAACTTACAAAAAATAGAGCATTTAAGTCGAAGGTGTTATATTTAGCAGTTGATAAAATAATAAAAATACCTATAGATAGAATGGAATAGAAATAGGTTTCTCAAAATTGGTATTTCTGTTTTACGTTTACAATTACTATTTACTGAGATTCTATAGTACAAACGTTTATCGATTCCCTAAATGCGGTTGCTATAAAAATACTTTTAACAAACGTGTTCATTTATTTCTGCCTTTTAACATATTCAAATTCAATTTGTGTCGTACAACTTATTTGGTTATTATAAAACGGGTTTTTGTTTCCTAAACGGTTATTTTATTTGTTGTTTTTTTTTTGTTTTTAAGTCAAAAATAGTTTTCATTCTAGTCAATAACATGATTCAACTTAAGTTAAAAATGACGTCAGTGTAGGTAGGCAAACTAAAGTTATTGAAAAGGTATTTAATAGCAAAAAAAAAAACTTCTATTGGCTCCAAATTTAAAATTAAACAGTTGCGGTGTTTCATTTCATTACTTGATTTAGTAATTTAATTTTTAGGGCATTGGCAATTCGTTACGTTTTTTTATTTTAAACTTATTTTCCCATGCCTTTGATTTTATTTTATTTTTTTTGTAAATGCATTTCAATTTATTTACTTTTACTTTCATTGATAACAATAAATAAGTTGACAAACTGACCTACACTTACTTACATAAGCACACAACGTATAATACATATATGATTTCATTTTATTCAAGCGTCATATTTCTTCTTTTACATATATCCCATTGGTTTATATATATATGAACGTGCTGTGTGGTTTTTTATTTTTTCAAATACAATTTAAAATGCATTACAATTGCGATTTTGCAATGGAGTAAACAATCAAACTGTGCCGGTCTCGTTTTGTTATTTATATCTACTTAAACATTATTTCAAGTGTTTGATAATGTTAATGGCTCTGGTATATTTGTTGTCGTCGATTTCATTGATAATTTGGTTTAACACAATTAAATACGAAAAAATTTCAATCTACTATAAGCCAATATATGATGAGACAAGTCTTTTTCCGTAAACTGACACGTCATGGATAGGTTAGGTTAGGTTAGGTCGTAGTGGTAGCTCTGATATCACAAAGCTCACACGTCATGGAACTTCATTATAAAATCTCAAAGGCTTCCTAAATTTATATTTTTCATAGTTTCTGTCCATTCCCACTTTCCCCTATTTTTTTAGTTCTAACTTTTTCCTTAAAAAACATAAGGAAACTTGAACTCTTAGAATAAGTCTATGAAGTCGAATTTAAAATAGTATGTAGAAAAAGAAAGTAAAATCAAAATTACTTATTTAACTATCTAAAATTTGGATTGCAAATTTTTATAAAAACAAAGTAACCTCTCTAGAGCATTTTTTTTAAAACTTTTTTAATCACATGTACTGTAAGATTTTTACATAAATAAGGAATATGAAACTATTTTCCTTTTAACATCATATGAAGTATTCAAAATATTTAAAATAATTGTTATTGTTGCTATTTTCTTATTATTACAGTTCCCTATTTTGGATTATTAGTGTAAAAGAAAAACACAATTAGTTTGTTTTTGTATTAAAAAAAAAACAAATATTTATATATTATATAAGAAAAAATCTACAATTTTAAACCAATCCTCCTCTACCGCAATCTAAAACAAAAACACACACGCCACAAATATGTCGGACCGCAAAGCTGTCATTAAAAATGCCGATATGAGTGAAGAAATGCAGCAAGATGCTGTGGATTGCGCGACACAAGCCTTGGAAAAATATAATATCGAAAAGGTAAGTCAGTCAGTCGATCAGTCATTTTACTTTTATTAATTATAAGACAAAAAAATTTGAAGGTTAATAGATTTAAATCAAATAGTAACGAAAAAGAAAAGTAGGTTAATAAGTTCATAATGACAATCTCCTTAGGGATTTGGAAAATATCTTTCATTGAAATAATTATTTATTGTGTACTGTTTGCTAGTGTTGTTATTTAAAATCTTATTTCATTGTCTTGAGTGAAATGTTTAGCCAGATAAAATTTCACTTGCCCTAAATAAAATCTTATTTCAACTCATCAACTTAACTATCTACCTTATCATTTAGTTTTGTTTATATTTTAAAATACTTTTTTTTTCGTGTTATTTATGACTTTATAAAGCAAATATTAAACTTTATTTTGTCACTTTGTGATCTTTTGACGCAAATAATTTTGTATCTTAACAAAATGCCACGAGTTTGCTCTTGGCGCATCAGATGTATTTGAAGAATTTTCATTTAAATTCTTATAGATTCTTAAATCTTTAGAATCTTTCATCTAAAAAAAATATATTAATTTTATAGGTCTTTGTGATACGAATTCTTTATAACACAATAGAATATAGAAGAGAATGATTTTGTTTCTGCTTAGACCTAATGAATGTTTAAAATTAATTATTTTTTATTTAAACTTTTGTGGAATAAATGTAGTCCATGGATGGTGTCTTAATTTCATTAAGTAGTGTATAATTTCAAGTTCAATGGCATTTAAAAAAAGCTTTTATTATATGTAATTATATTTCCAATATGTTGATTTTTTTCTTTTACATTTTGTTTGCATTATTAGTTTTCGTAAAAGCAAATCAATGTTTAAACGGAAGTATATTATTCAAGAGTGTTGGTCATGGGTGGTGGTATGGTGTTAGTTGGAGGTAATAATGTTGATGATGAGGATGTACACATAATATTGTGTGTACGTAATCTATGAGAATACACAAAGAACAAACAGAAAAAAAAAATAGACAAATAAAAAATCAATAATTTCAATATAGTGACACTGAAAAACGTACGAAGAAAGTCTGTAGACAAATATCCAACGTAAAAATTCACTTGCATTACACATACACCGAAGGCAACGCACTTACACTAATACACAACACTACACGAAAAGAATTAAGTTTGAATATATGTATACAAGTGAAGCATAAATGCCCAACATAAATATCTCTTATGAACTTTAATTTTAAGCTAAATGGCCAATTAAGTTCTTTATATACAACTTCTTTTTTATTTTTATAAAATATTAGTTTGTTTTGTGTAACAGAAAATGTATTTAAATTCATTTAAATTTTATCTTTAAACAAAATTTATAGGAATATTTGTGTGCACATGCATGCATACGCGTATATAATATAAATATTGTCTACCTAGTCCATATAATTCATAAACACACACAATATGTACATATTTAAGCTTTAAGGCAATTGTTTTTAGACTGTAAGTGCTGTTGTTCACTTGTGTGCTTAATACGCCATGGCATTTAACCAAGGTAATGACAGTGATTTTGTTCATTCCCTAATAGTTTAAAGGTTAGTTCTTGAAATAGAAAATAAAAATGCCAGCCATGGTTAAATTTACCTAAGGTAATCGTGTTATGAAAATATATATATATATATATATACATATACGCTATATAAATAAAATAAATTTAGAATGTAGAAAAAAAAAATATGAAAAAAGGGGATGGCGGCGAACTTAAAATGTGTCACCATCACACCACAACCACCAACACACTATCACTCAACTTAGATAGACGTTTTTAAACTCATGTGTGCTGCTGTGTAATAAATATACTTTCCATTGCACACTTCTGGGAATTTTACCTGGATTTCATGTCTAAATCGTTTGGTTAAGTATAAATTGGTTTACAATAAAATATTATGGTGGACTTTTTTCCCCCCTTCTTTAATTGTTAACACGTGCAATTATTTACTATAACAAATCCGTTGTTGGGCTTATTATTCTGCTTGGATATTAATTAAAAGCATTAACCTTTTTTTTGAAGTTTAGTAAGTGTTGAATTTTGAATAGATTTGCCGCTATGTGTATGTTTATGGAGGAATTGGTACTGAGTTGTTTTCCTAAATTCTTAATTCAGATCCTCTAAAGAAACTATGCGGTCAGAGGGCATTATTAGACTAACGTTAGTGGTCACAAATTGATAGTAATTCGCCTGAAGATGCCTTACCTATTTATACACGGCACCAAGGAATTACCAACTAGTTGTGTAAAAAATTTGCAAGAATAGAAGCTTGAATAAGCTTGGTATCTACTAGCGTTACGAGAATTTCGACGCGCATTCTATAATACTAATTATTCATTACGTAAAATAAATCAGCAATGACGTGCTCCTTCTCACTGGCTAAGTCGTCAAAGTTTTGTTTGAAAACAAAAATAATCAACGATATAATATCTAATTTTACCTGTAAAGTTCTATATTTGTAATTTGTTTGCAAGTTTAATATTTTATAGACAGAAATATTCTCAACAAAAGTAAATTTTGGAAACTTAAAAAAAGAGAAACATTCTTTTTATTAAAAAAAAGTTAATTTGTTAAACATTCTTTGCCATCTTTTCCATCATAACATTTTGTTCTTCAACGCCCTCTTCATGCAACGCCCAACAAATTGAAAAGTGAAAACATAAAACGGAAATTTAATTTTGAAACTAGAAAAAAAAAAAAATATTGTTAAAAAGGAAAATAATCGTTAAAGAAACATTAAAGAATTTCACAAGTTATTTAAAAGTCTTAAATCTTGTAACAAGAGAGATTATTTTTAAACATTAAATTAAATTGATGAATAAAATAGAATGGAAAAGAGATCTAATAAAATAATATGAAGTTTGAGGTATGCCATTAGCCTATAAAGGAAATTTTCCCCCATTTTCAAATGGAATTTAGGTTAAAAAGTGCGTGTAAAAATTTTATTAAATAAATTTGTTTGTTTATATTATTACAACAGTTTTGTAACAAGTTGCTGTTTTTTTTTTTCTTTCTTTTCAACACACCCCCTATTTTTCTTCTTCTTCCTTGTATAAAATTCTAATTGGGAAAAACTTATTTTTTAACTGACAGAGAAAAATGATTAACAACTAAACACAACAAAAACAAAATTCCTTATAATATGTAACACGCACAAAATGTGTTAACAGAAATTTTGAAACACATAATACTCTACACTACATACATATGTATGTATTAATAAATAAGAATTAATAAATAGTACAAATATTTATGGGTTTCATAATAAACGTAAATGAAAAATGTAAAGTATGCATTTAGGACATTTTTTGACTTACCCTTGGCAACAAGCAACAAAAAATAAAATGTAACAGCTCCTACTATAACAGATACGAACTATACTGAACACACCATACAAGAAGAGCCAGGTTAAGGCGGCAGCAGGCAATTGTTATTATTATAGGCTGCTTAATAAAACGTATGACTAGGGTAAAAATATATTTATGTTTGTATGTATGGCAAACAGTTGGTAGTAGAAGTAAGTAAGCAGATAATAAAAAATGTATGACAAGTTTGTTAATGCATATTATATGAAATTTATTGATTTAACAGTTCTGTGCCTGCTGCAATACAATACAACCACTAAAATGCATTATATTGTATACATATATAGAAAATTATAATATATATACATATATGTACATAGTATGTATAGCTGGCAAATATAATTTATATATGGGTTTGCGTGTTTAATTTTATACTAATTTTTACAAATAACAACAGCATTCATTATAATAAAAATAAAATTCAAATTAAAAACTCTATTCTTTATTAAAAGTGAACTTCAAGTTTTATATACATACAGTATTTCGAACTTTTATAAAAGTGTCTCCCGTGAATCAGTTTCTGATATTCGTTTATAAAAACGAACGAAGGTTGAATGTTTTATATCTTATGGCGTTTAAACGTAGCGTATGCTTTATTAGCCTATAACAACGTAAAAGTAATTTTCCACAATGGCTTATTTATGTTAATCGAAATTTTATATTAAAAGACATTTGTAACAAGATTTTTCATGTTTTTTTTTTCTTCTTAGCTGTTTTGTAGCCCCAGCCAATGAACATTTTTGAATACTATTTTCAAACTAAATTGAAAAGCAGTCCACCCGTGCCACTCTTCGAAATATTTTTTTTTTATTTATGACAAGGACCTTAAATTACAAGTAAACAAAGAAAGTGAATAACTACAGTTGATATTCCTTGAACATGCTTGAAATTAACTTCTGGTACTCCATAGTATAAAAATCGATTTCAAATTTAGGTTGCCTTGAAAATTCTATCGCCTAATTTCTATATAAACATAGTGTCCCTTTCGAAATTACAAATTTGTCCATAAATAAGAATCAGGTTTTAAAATTTAGTGCTGTTTTCGGATCTAGTAGACTGATAGCCATTGGCTCAAGGATACCAAAAGAGTTTTCGTTATGTAACGGGTAACCCTAGATACTGAAGATATAGCCGACGAATTTAATTGATTTCTTCAAATAAGCAAAAAGAAAAAAGTGGCTTGTAAAATAGGGCTAAATAGGATAAAAAATCGACTTGTGGGAGAAATATACCTATTTTTGGAGTTGCATTATAATTTTTTTAATTTAAAATTTTGTTAATTCTCAACTAAAATTAATAATAATTTTCCATTAATTTTTATTTCTCTTTCCAGGATATCGCCGCATTCATTAAGAAGGAATTCGACAAAAAATATAACCCCACATGGCATTGTATTGTAGGAAGAAATTTTGGCTCCTATGTAACGCATGAAACACGTCATTTCATATACTTTTACTTAGGCCAAGTGGCAATTTTATTATTCAAGAGCGGTTAAATTATAGCTTAAAACACAAATAAAATAAATAACAAAACAACACAAAAACACAATATTTCAAAATAATAAAAACTACCATTATTGAACCACAAAATAAAACCACATGACGAAATTATTAATGAAAATATAAAAGCAAATAACAAAAAAAAATTTCATCAAATTATATATAAAAAAAGAAATAAAACCTACAACACAAAATTAAGCAAAAAAAAAAGAAACAAAACCTAAAAATTATACCACAACAACAACAGATGAAAATAAGAAAAATAAAAAAAAAACAAGCAGAATTTAAGCTATTTTACAATTTATGTAGAAACAAACAAACAAAAAAAAAAAAAGAAAATAAAAATGAATGATACTGAAGAGGGAAGATTATAGTAATAAAATATTATAAAATAGTAACAATTTCAATTCTATCTCCTAAAGACATACAAAAACGAATCACTTCCTTTTTTAATTGTAATTTCTGTTATTCTGTTTTCTTTAAACATAAAAACTGTTGTTGGTTTTGTCTGTAACAATTAATTGGTTTTTGTGTGAAGTAAAACAAAAACAATATACTGACTAGTATTTAAAATTCTCTTTATTTGTTCTTTTATTTTCACCTCAACTGTGGATAAACAAACACCTCTCACCTTTATTTATAACAAAATTTTCATCCTGTATATTGTAAAGAATTCTTTTTATTTCATCTTTTTTTTTCCTAAGTTTTCCAACTGAAGTAATATTCTCTTTGTAATTGTAATGAAATTTATACATATAGAAAATGAAATAAATTAACAAAAAAAAAAAATAAAAATATATATCTATATATATTGTATGGAAATTTTAAATTTACCTTTCCTAGTTCTTTCTATACTTTTCTTTTCAAACATTAAATTCTAACTCAAACTTGAATGCTTAACTTACTTAAAATAGTTTTTTTTGTCTTGTTTTCCAATTTGACATATTTTATGTTGTATTGCATACTTAAAAACAAAATGAAAAAGAAAATATTAATGGCCATCCATCTTAAGAATTAAGTAAATAAAACAAGTTTTTAAATAAAAGAAAAAGAAAAGTATATAGTATATTTTTTTGGATCAATTAAACTGAAGCATAAGGATACAAAATTCCACATAAATCACTGGCGGAAATACAACATTTAAAGCCAATTTATTAAATGAAACGTACTTAAAATCCAATATACTTTTCTTATTTACTATTTGTTTAATTTTTCAAACAAATTATAAAATATACCCTTATTATTCCAGTACTTGAATTCTTTTTCTCAAACTATTTGAAATTTATTTCTTTGTTTAACAACTGCCCTACAAATCGAACGCATAAGTGCTCTATTATATCTATTATTTTAGTAAGAAGTAATATGAATTACTTAATCTCTTTAAAAAAAAAACAAAGTGTCTGAAATTTTATTAAACACTTGTAAAGAAAAACAAAAATATATAAAAGTTAAACCATCTCTCACTCTTATTGCACTTTTAAAAAATGCAATACCTTAAAGAAAAGATATCATTGCACCTTTTAAATGAACGTTTTTCATTATTATTTGTATTTTTCGTGATTTATTTTTTTATTAAGAACTTAAGATCTATTAAAACATACTTAGTTTAGAGAATTCTTTTTTATTTCTTAAATTTCTCTTTCCTTTGCTTCCTCTCTTTGTTAACTTTTTTTATGTTTTAGAAGTAACATTTAATTTTTAATTAATATAAATGTAATTGTTTATAATTTAAAAATAAAATTTTAAGTCTAAATAAACAAACATTTTTGTTATTCTGTATTATTTCGGTAATCCCCTCCACTACCACTTTTATGTGTAACAAAATTTAAAATTTTGTTTAAAACTTGAGAAAATCATTTTCTTGTTATAAATCTGTTGAATACGGGTTTGCTGTTTTAGAAATCTGTATTCTGTATATATTTTGGAATAAGGATAAGGAATTCCTTTCATCTTCCATTGAAATCGAAGTGCCATTGCCCTTACTATAAGATAGAATTACAATTTTTAAATAGGGATACAAGCTGAAGGGAGTTCAAAATTAGGCTCACAGAATAATTTTAAGAGATAAATCCAATTGGGAGTAAAATAGGATTACGTGTTCGGGGTACGATTTAATGTTAGAATACACAGGACACTAGTTAATTAAAACAAATGAAATCCACAATTCTTTTAAAGAGTTGTTATTCGTGAGAAGGTTTTTAACGATAGAATAGGGACAAATTACTTTTGAGTATCAATCCTTTATTTTTAATACTTCCGCCGAAGATATATGTATATATACGTATATTTTTAAAATTGAAACAGAGCGCCCTGGTAGTCTAGTGGGTAGTGTGCTAGACTATTAGCGTGAGGGTCGTGGGTTCGATTCCCACCAGAGGCTCTGGTCTGTGACACTACACCGGGCATATGGTCGAAGTTACTCAGCTCGTATGTGATTAGAATATAATTTGTAATTGTATTGTAATTAATAAATAAATAAATAATAAAATTGAAACAACGGCAATTTTAAAATTTACCGCCAAATGTTTAATTGAATGAAAAACTTGGCTGCACTAATTGCTATTTAGAAACTTTTCTTAACACTCTGTTTAGGAAATTGACAATATTGCTATTTAATATATAAAGTATAGCAAAATTGTTTGTATTATACGATATACGATTCTACATTAATCCAAACAAATTCTAAAACGGTTAATAACTTTTATATTGTTTGTACTTTATTTGTTTATTTCAACTTTGTTTATGCAGTACTGCCAAATCTTCTATTATGTTACAGCTGTTTAATATGTCCATTTTGTGTTACGCCTCTTTTCATCAGCGCTGTGTTTGTAAAAAAAGAAACAAATTATTTTTGACGTTCACTTCTCAGCAATTTTCTCATTCAATTTTAGGTTATTGTCAGTAATTAATTGGAAAATATTAATTTGTTTTAGAAAAAAAACAATAAAAACAAAATTGTTCAGAAATTTATTAAATTATTATAACAAAATTGTGTAAAAACCTAGTGCGTTTAAAGTTAAAAGGCAAACTTCAATGCAAGTGAATTTATGTGGTACGCGTACAGAAAAAGTGCATGATCGTGCATGTTAAAAATTTGTTCAGCTTGAATCTATTTAAACAAAATAAAGAATATTGGATAAAAGCACAAGGTATTTATAAAACAATTTATCGACGACCACAACAAATTGGTCTTAAGCAACAACGCCCAACTGAAACAATATTTGCTATTAACGGGTTTAAGCCACAAAGAAAAGCGGTCACTGCAGCATCTGTTTGGATAAGTGCGTGTAGTAAGTTGATTAAATCGAAAACACTAAACAAGAACATAAGTAATATGGTTACTGCGGAAGAAGGTGTTAAATATTTAGAAATTCCCGATAAGAGTGAAAATGACAAGAAACATTACAAGTGAGTTTTATTTTTTTTTAAATGATTATTATTCGTTCGTTGAAACAAAACTATATTTTCAATGTTTTAGAACTATAGTTTTGTCCAATGGTTTGCATGTTCTGTTAGTCTCTGATCCCAGTCCTGTGCCACATGATGGCTTAACCTCATCATCTTATGATACCACGGGAGATTCTTGTGCTGAAGAGTCTACTGAAAGTGATGGCAATGACAGCGCTTCCTCTACTTCTGAACATGATTCAGATTCAGATGCTGAAAGCGAGGAAGGTAAGATATCAATGATTATAAATATTAAGTTTTTTATTTAAAAGGTTAATTTTTTGTTAGGTGACGAGAAATTAGCAGCCGTTGCGCTTTTGGTGGATGTTGGTTCCTTTACAGAACCAACCAAGTACCAGGGTTTGGCTCATTTTTTGGAGCATATGATATTTATGGGTTCTAAAAAATACCCCACTGAAAATGCTTTTGATGCTCATATCAAAAAATGTGGTGGTTTTGATAATGCCAATACTGAATGTGAGGAGACTCTATTCTATTTTGAAGTGTCAGAAGAACATTTGGATAGTAGTTTGGATTATTTTACGGCCTTATTAAAGGCACCTTTAATGATGAAAGAAGCCATGACTAGAGAACGTGAAGCGGTTGAATCAGAGTTCCAGCAGACACTTTATGATGATGAAGCTAGACGCGACCAATTGCTGGCTAGTTTGGCTAATAAAAACTATCCCCATAGCACATTTACATGGGGCAATCTAAAGTCTCTAAAGGAAGAAATAAACGACGAGGACCTTCATAAGGACTTGCACGAATTTTGTAAAAGGCACTACAGTGGTCATCGAATGTATGTTTGCGTTCAGGCACGTCTGCCCATAGACGAATTAGAGAATTTAGTTGTTAAACATTTTTCCGATATACCCAGCAATAATAAGGAGGGTAAAGATTTTGCAGAGTATGATTATCGTCAGGCTTTTCGCGAGGAATTTCACAATGAAGTGTTCTTTGTGAAGCCCATAGAAAATGTCTGCAAATTGGAATTAACGTGGGTTTTGCCACCAATGACAAGTTTATATAAATGTAAACCCGATCAATTCCTATCTTATCTAATTGGTTACGAGGGAGAAGGCAGCTTATGTGCCTATTTGAGGAAGCAGTAAGTTAATATCATTCTTTATTGTTATAAATTTATTGCTATATTGTGTTTTATTTCTTTATTTAACTAGATTGTGGGGTTTGGAATTAATAGCTGGAGTAGATGAATCTGGTTTCGATACAAATTCCATATATTCCCTTTTTAATTTATGCATTTATTTAACTGATAGTGGTTTCCAGCATTTAGATGATGTTTTAGCCGCCACCTTTGCTTATATACAACTATTCTCCCAATGCGGCTCTTTAAAGCAAGCCTATGAAGAGTTGGCCAGCATTGAGGCTACAAGTTTTCGTTTCGCTTCACAAAAACCAGCTTTTGATAACGTTCAAAACCTTGTTGTGCGCTCTAAATACTATCCACCAAAAGATATTTTAACAGGCACGGAACTATACTTTCAGTTTGATGAAGAGCAAGTTCTCAATGTTATCAAACATTTAAATGAATTTACATTTAATATAATGATTACCTCGCAACAAAAATATAATGGTATTACGTATGATAAAAAGGAGAAATGGTTTGGTACAGAGTATACCAGCATTAAAATGCCTGAAAAATGGCAGGATTTATGGAATAACAGTAAACCCATGCCAGAATTATATTTACCCAAACCCAATCGTTTTATATCACAAGATTTTCGCTTATTCTGGGTGGAAAATGGTAAACCTGAAGTACCTTTGGCACCAAAGAAAATCTTGCAAACGGACGTGTGTGAATTGTGGTTTAGACAGGATGATAAATTTCAATTACCCGATGCCTATATGTACTTTTATTTTGTCTCGCCTTTATTAAGGCAAAGTGCCAAAAAGTACGTTTTTAAAAAATTAATATTATTTAAATAATTTTGCTATTTTTTTATTATAATTTTCAGTGATGTGTTGTGTGCCCTGTACGCTCAATTAGTAAAATACCGGTTGGCTGAAGAATTATACCCGGCCACAGTGGCCGGTCTAAGCTATCAATTTTATTCTGCTGAAAAAGGTGTAGTTTTAAAGGTAAGTTTCTATAATTTTCTATAAAAAAAAAATCGTTTATTTTATACTTTGCTCTCTATCATATTTTGTTATCAAGGTTAATGGTTATAATGAAAAGTTGTATTTGGTTGTCGATCTTATAACTAAAGCTATGGTTTCCATGCGCGAACATATAACCGAAGAACAACTGGAAGTGTTCAAAAAACATCAAAAGAAAGCCTACTTTAATGCTTTAATTAAACCCAAGACTCTTAATAAGTATGCATAAAAAATAAAGTATTCTCTTTTCGTTTTTTATAAAATACTTTTTATAATTTGCAGGGATATACGGTTGTGTATTGTTGAAAATATACGCTGGCCCATTATAACGAAATACAAATGCCTTAATGAAATAACTTTAGATGATATGTTAACATTTGCTGATATTTACACAAAAGAATTGTATGTGCAGACCTTAATGCAGGGCAATTTAACGGAAGAAGTCGCTCACAATGTTATGAATTCGGTGTTGACCACTTTGAATTGTCAAAATATTAAAGAAGTAAGTATTTCGAACAGAAAGTATAACTGTATTATCTACAATTATTTTTTTTTTTTTTTTTTTAGACAAAATACATAGAGAATCGTACAGTGCAATTGCCACAAGGATCTCACTATATACGTTGCAATGTTCTAAATGATAAAGACTGCAATACAGTTGTTACAAATTTCTATCAAATTGGACCGTGTTCGGTTCGAATTGAAAGTATTTTGGATTTGTTAATGATGTTCGTAGAGGAACCCCTATTTGATTCATTGAGGACAAAAGAGCAATTAGGCTATTATGTGGCTTCTTCGGTGCGGATTAATTACGGCATTGCTGGATATTCTATAACAGTGAATTCCCAAGAAACTAAAAATACTGCTTGCCATGTAGAAGAACGTATTGAAGTGTTCCGTGGTAAAATGTTGCAGATATTGGAAGAAATGCCACAGGATGAGTTTGAACATGTGAGAGAATCGTTAATAAAAATCAAACAGGTTGTGGACATGTCCTTAAGTGAAGAAGTGGCCCGCAATTGGGGTGAAATAACTTGCGAAGAATATTTATTTGATCGCAAACGTAAAGAAGTAGAAATATTGCGCACTTTGGAAAAACAAGAAATTATCGATTTCTGTCTCAACAACGAACGTACAAATCTCAGAAAACTATCTGTACAAGTAATTGGCCATACGCCTACAGAAACTGATCAGACCTTAGGCAAAATTGCTGAAACAGAAGATGTGGAACATTTAGATGAGGAGGATGATGATGAAGATAATGAAGAACTTTTTAATGCTTTAGCTAATAAATTGGATTTGAAGTTTATACCACGTGAAGGTGATGCCACAACTATTGTTGACATTAATGACTTTAAGGAAAATCTTCATGTTTATCCTATAACAAAAACTAAATTGGAATCTCCAATTATCGATACCGAGAATAGAGGTGGTGGTGTCACGCCCACATCCGCCATGGATATTATAGAGGATTGTTAAATTGTATAATTGAAAATTTAGTGCGAATATTTTATTGTAAACAATAACAAATTAACTTAAATTCAATAGGAGCAAACAAAACAAAAAGCAAAACTCAAGAAATTGATTTATAGAATTTTTTATTCTTTATTCTCTTTATCTAATAACTTCCTTATTTCTGTTGTGAAAGATTTTATGTTGAAAATGTGTAAAATAAAATTTAAGAATTTTATCAAGGCTTATTGGATAAATAATAATAAAGAATGAAACAAAAGAAAAGCTTAACAAGTTTGCTTTTAAACACGGATTTTAAGTAAAAATTTCTTTTTAAATGTTATGCTTTTAAAAAGACAAAAATAAGTATTTCTTCCTTCTATTCCTATTTAAATTTTAATATTTTTACGAATATGATAGAAGAAATAGTCGTGTTATACATTAACCGTTTCTTTTTTTTCTTATAATATGTACATATGTAAGTATTTACATTTGAAGTTTGTTTTTGTTTTGCTTTGACTTAGCTGACATTTTTTAATACATTCAAATGAAAATAATTTATCACAGTTATGTATGATATCAGCAGCAGCAACAAGTCTACATAAAACAAAGAGGAGCCTGTGTAAAAAATCAAAACGTTTTGTGTTTCATACGAATAAACAACGTCTACCGAAAAACAAAATTGCACGAGACAAGAAAGATTTTCTGCTTAATTTTATTATCAGTAATACGGATAATGCCTCTTTGAAATATTTTAAAGTTATTCCTGATAAAAAGGTGTACAAGTGATAAAAAGGAGTACGAGTAAGTTATATTTGAAATGGAATATTTAAAAGACAATAAATATTTATTTTTTTTGTATGCATTAATTGCATTATTGCAGATATTTTTTGGTTTTACCAACTTAATTGAATGTCTCGTTACGTTAGTGTCTGACATAAAAACTAGCTCTAGTGTAAATGAATGAGATGGTGGGCAGTAAGAATTCGGCAGTTTCATCAAAAGTAATTGAATGAAATGAAAAGGGTAAGTCGCATTTAATTTTTTCTATCAATTTAGATTTTATGTTGAAAATGTGAAAAATAAAATTAAAAAATTTTATCAAGGCTTATTGGATAAATAATAATAAAGAATGAAACGAAAGAAAAGCTTAACAAGTTTGCTTTTAAATACGGGTTTAAGTAGAAATTTCCTTTTAAATGTTAGGCTTTAAAAAAATTAAAATAAGAATATACATATTTCTTCTATTCCTATATAAAATTATTATTTTTGCCAATATGATAAAGCAAATAGTAGTGTTATTATTAACCGTTACTTTTTCTTATGTATGTAAGTTTATTTTTTATTTTGCTTATAATAAAACATATGACCAAACTGACGTTTTAATATGTACTTGCAAACGAAAACAATTTGTCACAGTTATGTATGATATCAACAGCAGCAGCAATAGCAACAGCAACAAGTCTATTATACAACAAAGAAGAACCAGTATAAGTGTTTTATATGACTAAGCAACGTCTACTGAAAAACAAAATTTCACCAGACAATCAAGATTTTCTACAAAAAAGCACGTGCCTAATTTTATTATGAGTAATACGGATAGTGCATCCTTAAAACATTTGGAAGTAATTCCTGATAAATCGCCAAGTGATAAAAAGGAGTACAAGTAAGTTTTATTTGAAATCGAATATTTAAAAGCCAATAAATGTTAATTTTTTTTTTGTATGCATTAATTGCATTATTGCAGATATTTGGTTTTGCCAAATCAGTTGAAAGTTTTGTTAGTGTCTGACATAAAAACAAGATCAAATGTAAATGAGTTGGTGGGCAGTAAGAATTTGGCGGTTTCATCAAAAGCAATTGAAGGAAATGAAAAGGGTAAGTTACGTTTAATTTTTTCCAATCAATTTAACAATAATAAATTATTTGCTTTTGGTTATGACATCATATGCATAGTAGCGCTAACCAAAACAAACGAAACAAAACAAAACAAATGAATAATTAAATTAATTGGCTTTGTTGTATGTTTTGTTTGATTTTTATACTAAAAATTAAATTGATTTTTCTAAAACTTTGACATTTTAGAGATGTTTATTTTCTGATTTTAAAATATATTTCGAAATTATATACATATACATATATTTTTTTATTTAATGTAGAAATGTTTTAAAATATATTTTCATCAATTATATACTAAATATATGTACTTACAAATAGATATATTTCAACAACATTTCACATTAGCAATACAACTTTACATATATATCCGTTATATATTGTATTGAAACGTTAGATTAGATTACTTAAATTGTAAAAAATTCAAATTTGTTAGTGTTATTTAGTATATCATATGCGAAAATGAAACACTTAAGTTTTGTAAACATATTAGAACTCGCTGTGATAAACAAATTTTTTTCTATTTCACCAGCCATTGAAATAATGAAACATCGAATCATGTAAAATTTTAAAATAGTTCATAACACAGAAGATTTTAGATTTAAGAAAGGATCCTAAAAAGAAACGTTTATTTTTGCATGTGATATTTTTATGTGAATATCAAATCGAAAAGCATTGAATAGCATGTTTCGTACAATAAATTTTTTGCACTCGAAATTGTTTCGTTTAGAGTAAAAAAAAATCTCATATAATAATCTTCTTTGAAAATGTGAACGTTGTTTCTTCCTTATCATTTACGTTTCAATCTATATTTTATGTTTGAAAATATTTTAAAGCTCTCATACATAGAATTAATAACTCATTACCACTTTTTATCGAACGTGCTTAATTGCAAAACTATACAGTGATTTTTAATAATTAATCAATCAATAATACGTTTTAATTAACAAATTGATTATTTCATTGAAGTGACTAACATTGGTTTTGTCACATTTAGTTGGTACTTTGTTGAAAATGTTATGCAAATGCTTTTCTCAAAGTTTTTTTTTTTTTTTTTTAACAGAAAAAAAGTAAAGATGATACATTAAAAATTCCGCTTTAAAATATCATTAAGAGATTACTCATTTTTGATCTATAAATTACGTTTAATATGAAAGCGTTCATAACTGATAAATTCGAAAATCTTATACTATTTGACATACATATGTACATATATTCTTACAAAAGTTTACAATTGTTTCTTTAGGAATAAGATTTTATATTAAATTAATTCTTAAATTTCTTAACCTGCAATCTTCTCCAAAATATCTTTATTTTTCGCTTATTCTCTCAAATAATTCCAATGGTCATTCTTTCGTAACGTCTGTAGACGTAGGAATTTTATATTTTTGGAGAGGTTGTGTTGGAGTTCCACCTTGTTTTCTGCTATCAGTTTTCCTAGATTTGAAATCCAGTGGACTAGATAGCTATTGGTGCAAGGATTCTAAAACAGTTTTCGTTACAGTCGGGGAACTCTTGGGACTGGAGATATAACCGACGGAGCCAACTGTTTTATACGAGCAAACAAAATGCTCTATATAAATCGGGTTAAAATTCGATAAAATTTAAAAAAGTAAGGCTGCATAGTTAGTCTTTTTGACTCTTTGGTCCCTGCGTGCTCATATCCGCGAAACAATCTCTCAAATCTTCTCGGTCTTAACACCCATCCAGAATCCGCTATTTTTTGACGCATATTATTCGCCTATAATTGTCACGTCGACTTCTTCTATTTGCGATAGCAAAGAAACAGCCACCTTCCCTCTATTCATATTCAGCTGCAATATCTTCATGTTGCCTTTCGTAAACTCGTCTCACAGGCCCGCGATCCCGGGAGGTGTTCCAGAGATTTTCCCGACTCCGTAGATTAAATACAACATTTCGGTGCATTTCGGCATTCTTTTCTTTTATGCACCTTTTCTCCACATTTCATCGAAAACAACATATCGGTTCATTCCGCCCACCGGTTCATTCATTCTCTTTGTACCGCCGCCAAAATCTCCTCGCTGGTTGTGAGAGCATCCAGGTCTCGAATTTCCAAAGCAACCATCGGCGTAAGGTCTTTTACGGTTGCCTCTTGATTCAGAACTCACTTCAGGTTCTCCCTGAACTCGTCCCTTCTGCCTTCTTTACCCATTTCAATGAGTATAGCACCTGTTTTCGTCTTCCGGACGGCGCGTATCGCTATCTCCGATTCCTCCGGTTTTATTTTGCTCCGTACATTCCTCAGAACATCAGAGTAACTGCGGTTGAGTGAATAATGACAGCTTCCGGAGGTTTCACAATCTTTTGTCGCTCCTTTTTCTCTTTCCTTGCCGATTTCTTGACCTTTACTGTTTTTCATTTTCCATGCACTAATATTTCTTTGAGCTGTGTCGTGTCCGCCGGTTTTCCTCTCAGCCTCTTTTCCGACTTGAGGCGCCTCTCTTGTTGAAGGTACTTATTAGTGTGGAAACATCACCGTCGTTCCTGTTATTCTTGGCGTTCTCAATTACCCTACTCACTTCTTTCTCCTTCTCTGCAGTCTTCCAGTTTTCCCTGTAGTGCCTGTCATTAAGTCAAAGAGCTTCTCTAATTCGGATACTCCGCGCTGAACTTCCAGTTCCTCATCTCATCATCCTCCGAGTTTCTGATCTTGCATATAAACTCCTGTCTAGGGGAATTGTGTCCCAAAAGCGATTTCTCTGTTTCAGTATGCGCCGGACGTGTTGCGTCCGACTGAGCGCCCTCCTGCACTGATTCCGGTGTCGAGCCACTATTCTCAATCCCAGTACTTCTGAAGGTTCTCCGTTACCTGGGAATTTTCCGCCAGTGATCGCCTGATTTTCGGGTTGCTCATAAAGGCTATCTCATCCCGCATCATCTCTTCTACTTCTATTATTCGTTTGGGTTCCATCTTCAAGCCGCTATCTCATATCGACTATGCAGTTGTCACTTAAAGACCCCGAGGGTGCCTATTGGTAATCAGTGAGGTCCTCGCGAGGGTTGACGCAAATCCTAATTAGAGTTTGCGATCAGAGCCTGGTCGGATACTAATTAGGAGTCATTTCAACTAAACCTGCATTACCAACTAAATGGCAACGATAACGAACGTACCGGAAGCCCTGCCAAGGATTAACAGAACGGAGGCGTCTGCAGCATTAGCCTGAAAGCCATTTCGACCGGTTTTCACTCGGTGTACTCAGCTAACACAATGCAACAAACGTCAGCCCATCTGCGTCATCTACAAAATCGATTTCCAAACATAGTCAAGGTCGTGCGAGTCGACAATCTTGCCTTTTCACATTAGCAAGTACCCAGCGGATGCTGAGCATCAGTACCTGGAACGCCTGATCTGAGATAAGGAAGGAGGCTGTGAGCTGCTTGACAGGCACTTGCAAGGATAGCACTGGGCCTTACCAAGTTAAAACGCAACAGTGGCAGTGGCGTTGCATTGCAATTACATACCCGCTGCCCTTTTTTTTTTTTTTTTTTACGCCGAGGAGGGGCAAATGTACCTAACCGCACCATAGGGGAAGTCGTCACGTCCTCCGTGTGTGGGGCCCTCACCCACTAAATCCCCCCTCGTACCGTGGACTGTTGTGTCCACTACGGAACTACGGTGGTATTACTTCGGAGTGGAGTCCTTTTTGGCCCTTTGGCCGCCTTCATGCTCACATCCGCGTCCGGACTGCGTAATGAAGGTTGGGGAGACTTCTAATTGTCTCCACTATTCCTTCCGTCCAAGCTCCCGACTGGGACCTCGTTTGACACGTGAGCTAGTGTCATCTATGCCGTCGTGCCCGCCTGCTCCGCAGCCTCCAGATCTCTCTTCTTCAGTCTCAGAATGCGCTCCACATAATTCGCCACTGAGGCCCAATTCTCTCTGCTCGCAATCATAACCCCGACAATGTTAGCGGCCGTTATCGTTCCGATCATCGACGCCAGTGCAGAGCGATAGCTCTGCCAGCGTGCACATTCGAATATAGTGTGTTCCGCATCATCTATTACCTCCCCTTCTTCGTAAAGGCAGTAAGGGGAGGTGGTCTTGCCCATTCTGTTGAGATATTTCCTAAAATATCCGTGGCCCGATAGCATCTGTGTAACATAAAAATTTACTTCTCCAAATTTCCGACAGATCCATGTCTTTATTTCCGGAATGAATCTCGCCGTCCACCTTCCCTATCCTCGTCGTTCCATTGTCGTTGCCATTCTGAAATGGTGTTTTCCCTGAAGTGACCGGTTATGTGGTTTCTAGCCGATTTCGCCTTATAAATCTTCATCCGCTCTGCTGCCAGTAGATCGACAGGGATTGTACCTGCTATCACAAGTGCGGCTGGGGCGGCCACCGTACGATATGCCGACGCGATACGTAGTGCAGCCGTTCTCTGTACCGCTAGAAGCAAGTTCGCCCGTTTTTCAACCCCTAGCGTTTCGGCCCAAATTTCGCTCCCATAGAGCATAACGCTGCTGCAAACATTGCCCATTACAATCTTGTATCCAAGTCCGTACGGGTTTAAGTTTACGTCTTCACGTAATTCTTGGAATGCCTGATTCTTCTTGCGCGTTATAGCCTTTTTCAGAGACTTCTTTGCTTCCTTATATATCCGCATTTCCTCAGCGGCTGGTCCATCGGCTCTGGCTGCGATATTGTCGTCCCACCAGTACACTGCTTTCTTTCTGATATTCGGAGGTCTCAGCAAGGGCATTGCCTTTTTACATCCGCGTCTTATGATCTCCATTGTATGTTCTACTCTTGTCCGCGCGTTGTCCGAGAGTTCAACTCTGCTACACAGTCTGTCCACTTCCAAGATTAGCCGATTAGCATTCAATTTCCGTGCATTCCATCTTCGACTGTTCGTGTTGTGATTGTCCTCCTCTACTCTATTCCTTGAAGCAAAGGTGTATGATATGTACTGGTGATCACTGCCCGTGTATATTTCCAGGACCTTCCAGTCCTCGACTCTGTGATACATGCCCTCCGAGACCATAGTGATATCCGGAATGGTGCCCTTGCAGCCTGGTCGTCCGAAGGTAGCTACGCTCCCCTCGTTCGCGAAGACCAGTCCGGTTCGAGCTACCATCTCCACAATTCGCCTGCCCCTTGGGTTGGTGTTCCGCATTCCCCTCTACTGCTCTAGAGTTAAAGTCTCCTGCCACTATGAGATTGCCGCCAATCTGCGCTATTGCGTCTTCGATTCTGGCCAATTTCTCCTGAAATATTCCCACGTCATCATTGGGAGTCAAATAACAACTCATTAGAGTGATCTCATCAAACTGTACCCAGGTGAAACAATCTCCCCTGCCTGATCTCCTCGGTCGAGGACCCTGGTTATCGGTTATCCATATAGCTGCCGTAGATGTTTCATCACCCAGCCAGAATCCACTATTCTTCGGCGCATATTGTTCGCTTATGATAGCTACGTCAACTTCCTGCTCTCTGACTATTTGCGATAGCAAAGAAAAAGCCACCTTCCCTCTGTGCATATTCAGCTGCAATATCCTCATGCTGCCTTTCGCAAGCTCATCTCACAGCCCCGCGATTCCGGGAGATGTTGCAGGGATTTTCCCGACTCCGCAAAGCAAATACAACACCTTGGTGTGTTTCGGCATTCCTTCCTTTTATGCCCTTTTTCTCCACATTTCATACATAGGCTTGATCTGTCCGGCCCATTACATTCCCACCGTCTGTGACCACTTCCGAAGCATCGGAAACATCGTATAGGTTCCTCTCTGTCCATTATCCTACAGTTTGTCCAGCCTATTCTGATCCTCTGTAGTTTCAGAAGCGCCTTCGCACAGCTCGTAGA
The DNA here is from genome assembly GCA_014635995.1 of Sarcophaga peregrina. Lineage (NCBI taxonomy): Eukaryota > Metazoa > Arthropoda > Insecta > Diptera > Sarcophagidae > Sarcophaga > Sarcophaga peregrina. The sequence continues at coordinate 104,824,036 of CM025790.1, forward strand.
GGTTGATACGAAGGCCTTTTTCTGCTCCCGGTTGTTCGCCCCAGTTAGACGAATGGATATATCTGGATTTATACCGCCAGCTTCTCTCTGTACCGCCGCCAGGACTTCCTCGGTGGTTGTGAGGGCATCCAGGTCTCGTATTTCCAGAGTGACCACCGGTGTGAGTTCCTTCACGGTTGCCTCCTGATTGAGAACGCTCTTCAGGTTCTCCCTGAACTCGTCCCTTTTGCCTCCCTTACCCATCTCAATGAGTCCGCTGCCCCTGGAACTAGGTCTGCGTCGGTAGACAATGTGCATTAAATAAAATATTTTATACTTTTGTGCTTTTTTTTTTGCCCTTTTTAAAACTAAGCATAGTTTCAGCCTTTCTCTTTTCGAATTCAATACTTCTTGTTAGACAAATAATTTCTCTTTATTTCAATAAATTTTTCTTCCGTAAATATTATTCAATTTATTTATTCTTTTTTTTATTTAAATTCTTACATTGAAGGTTTTATAATTTATGTAAATTTTAATTTAATTTTTTAAGCTACTGAGAAATTATCGGCTGTAGCCCTGCTTGTCGATGTCGGCTCCTATTCGCAACCAAAAAACTATCAGGGTTTGGCACATTTTTTAGAGCACATGATTTTTATGGGTTCAGCAAAATATCCCCAAGAAAATGCTTTTTCTGCTCACCTCACAAAATATGGTGGTTCGAATAATGCTTATACCAATAGTGAGGATACCTCTTATTATTTTGAAGTTACCCAAGAGCATTTAGAGAGCAGCTTAGATTACTTTGCAGCCCAATTAAAAGAACCACTCATGTTAAAGGAAGCAGTTGAACGAGAACGTGAGGCGATAGAATCTGAATTTCAGATACAATTAAAAAGTGATGGCGTCAGAGTGTACCAATTGTTACACAGTTTGGCTACTAACGATTATCCGCATGATAATTTTATTTGGGGAAACTTGAAATCTTTAAAAGATGATATCGAAAGTGAAGAAGATTTACTGGATAATCTGCGTAGATTTTATAAAAGACATTATAGTGCTCATCGTATGTGTGTTTGCATGCAGGCGCCTTTAACTTTAAATGAATTGGAAACTTTAGCTTATAAATATTTTGCTGATCTGCCCAACAATCAATTAGATGGGATTGACTTTACGCAATATAACTACCAATTGGCTTTTAAAGAGGAATTCTATGAAGAAGTTTTCTTTGTCAAGTCAATAGAAAACATATGCAACTTAAGTTTAACTTGGGTTTTACCCTGTACTGAACACATGTACAAATGTAAACCGGATAATTTCCTGGGATATCTTCTGGGCTACGAAGGCGAAGGCAGTTTGTGTGCTTTTCTAAGAAAAAGGTAAAACTTGCAAAAATATTTTATTCTTATAAATTATGTGTTTCATATGTATTTCATTTGAATTTAGACTTTATGCTCTGGAGCTAACAAGTGATGTACATACATGTTCCATGTTTTCATTATTCAATTTAACTATTTCCTTAACCGAATTGGGATTCAGCAATTTGTTTGAAGTTTTAAAAGCTACATTTGCTTACATAAAAATATTTAATTGTGCTGCTGAACTTAAATGTTTTTACGATGAACTGGCTGTTATTAGAGCCAATAATTTCCGATTCACTACTGAGGATACTCCTGCTGGCAATGTACAATCTTTGGTTAGATGCTTCAAATATTTTGAACCGAAAGATATTTTAACTGGCTTTCAATTGTATTACGAATACGATGAGCAACAAGTGCAAAACCTTATCGATCATTTACAACAATTCCATTTTAATATAACGATAATGTCAAAGAAAAATTATGAAAAGGATATTGAATATGATAAAAAGGAAAAATGGTTTGGTACAGAATATACCACAAGGAAAATGCCTAAAGAATGGAGGGATTTGTGGTACAATACAGAAGAAATGCCAGAATTGTTTTTGCCTCAAGCTAATCCTTTTGTGGCAACAAATTTCAAAATTTTTGCTGAAGAGAAAACGGTTTATAAATGTCCTACATACCCTTTGAAAATAATGCAAACGGATACTTCTGAATTGTGGTTCAGACAAGATGATAATTTTCTTTTACCGCATGCTTTTATGAATTTCCACATAACATCACCTTTCCTTAGGCAAAGAGAGAATAAGTAAGTTTTGAATTTAAATTATATGAAGTGTTTTGATCATTGTTTCATTTCTTTTTTATTTCTTTTAGTGTTTTATGTAGCTTATATTTGGCATTTGTGCGATATCATGTGGTAGAAAAATTATATCCTGCAGATATTGCAGGTATAAGTTGTAGTATTACTTATACTGATAAAGGCATACTATTAACGGTAAGTTTGTAAATGAAATAATTGCATATAATCGATTTTTTGTTTACGAAGAAAAATCCCTTTGTAGTTCAGTGGCTATAATGAAAAACTTTATATGGTTGTGAATTTAGTAATTGAAGCGCTAATTACTTCTAAAGATCACCTAAATGCCTTACAATTTGAAACGTTTAAAAAGGAACAACTTAAAATATTTTACAATCAAATTATACAACCGCATAATATTGCCAAGTATGCTTACAATTAAAATAAGTAATAAATTTTATAATAATAAAGTTTTTATTTTACTTTTAGTGATATTAAGGAATACCTACTGAATGATAATAACATTCTTATGAAGGATAAATATGAAACTCTTAACGACATCACCATCGACGATTTAGAAACGTTTACTAAATTATTCACTAAAGAATTATATGTACAATCTTTAATACAAGGCAACTTACAGCAAGAAACTGCGCTTGCCATTATAACAACGATTATGAGTGCATTAAATTGTGATTGCTGCAAAGATGTAAGTACAACTTCTTTAAATTTAATTATTTTATTAGAAGAAATAGAAAAACAAAAAAAAAACAATTTTTTTTGAAACAGAAATCTTGCCTTGAAGACAGAGGTACCGAAATACCTTTAGGTTCATATAAAATTCTCTGTCATAATTTAAAACCTATGGATGCTAATTCAATTGTTTACAATTTCTATCAAATTGGGCCAAGTTGTCTACGAAATGAATGTATTTTGCAATTGATAATCATGATTATTGAGAATCCTCTATTTTGTACTCTACGCACCGAAGAACAACTGGGCTATTGTGTCAGCAGTTTTATAGAGAATAACAGCAACATTGTAGGCTACACCTTATTTGTCAATTGCCAGGAGCCCAAGCACTCTGCCCAATATGTACAAGAACGTGTGGAAGCATTTCACTTGAAGATACAACAACATTTAGAAGATTTATCTTTGGCTGATTTCGACAATTTTCGAAATTCTCTTATTAAATTAAAAGAAGTTAAAGATTTTACATTATACGACGAATTTTCTCGTAATTGGGGCGAAATCGTAACAGACGAATACTTTTTTGAACGTAAACAAAAGGAAATCATATGTTTAGAGAATCTGGAAAAACAACACATCGTGGAATTTTGGTTGGAAAATTTAAATAATAATTTGCGTAAACTATCTATACAAGTTGTGGGTAATAAACAAGCAACCGATGATAATATTTCAACATCAACGACAGATAATGCTGAAGATTTCGACAGCAATTTGATATTGGAATTTTTCGATTACGATAATAGTACAGATGAAATGGTTCCGGTTATGAATATAAATCAATTCAAGAATACTTTGCCAGTTTATCCTGTCATAAAAACGATTTGGAAAGAGTGATATTATTACAATAAACAGTATTAATTTAAAATATATTTATATATGTAGTGCAAAGCAAATGAAAAGCTATGTGATGGAAATTGAACGCTATGAAAAATATATAAAGGATTTGGTAAACTAGTTCATATAAAAATTTTAAACAGTTTTTAAGCTCAAATAATATAAGTTATTCTATAAATATTGTATTCGCTTTTATCTCGAATTTAAACTTACAGTAAATATACACTATTTGTCCTGTTTTAAACAATTTTTCAAAAACACATAAAATTTGATTACGTCTACATAGCACCAGCACCTGTGATACAAAAAAAAATTATATAAAATCGATTTTCGATATGCTTTTTAAACAGAACAATCCAATCAATCAACATTTAATAAAAATAATAAAACATTAAATTAAAATATCCGGAGAGACATCTTTTAATTACTTATAAATCTTAAGATTACATTCCATTTTTCCCATTAAAATTTTGATAATCATGTAAAATTCATCTCATAAACTATGATAAACTAAGCTAATGTAAAATCTAAAGTACTATAAGTTTATCTATCCAAAAAATGGTTCAAACAAGAAACATGCTTCCTTTACAACAAGCTTTTATTAGCGCTGATTGTGGAAATTATTGGAAACATTATGATGAACATAAAGATCTATGGCAAAGAAACGAGAATATGAAGCAGTATTTTATAATCAATATACCCACGATTGTCGTTGAGTTGGACCCAAAGGCAAGAAATCGAGATGGATCGGGAATTAAAAGTGAATACTCAATCTAAAGCTTTAATTTTTTATTGCAAAAGTATACCATACTTTACTTTATTGGTAATTGCAACTATTTAACATTGAATTTTTTTCTTCTAGATGCCGCAGCAAAGGTTTCAACACAACACGAGTTTCCATCTAGTAAGCCACCATATTACCTACTGTACAACAATTAAAAAAAAAAGCAGCTAAAAAATAAATCATTCAAGATAACTAGCAATTTAATCGTACTTCACGCATGACTATGGTCAACTGACTATAGTCGAGCGCCAACGTTGGATCCCGGTATTCATCGACTCAAATTCCCACCAGTTCCGGTACAAACGAACGGGGTGAGTACCTCTTTTATTTTATTATTTGTAATAATTAAGTTACCGCTAATCGGGATGAAGAACCAACATTTCTCACATCTAATAGTTGGGAAGTGTTTGATATTACTAGATAGTGTTATTGATTGTCTCAGTCAGTTTTCTTAAATGGTGGCCTTCTCGGATCATAGATACATGACCTTCAATATTGACTTGAAAGTTTCTTCTATAGAAACTTTAACTGGTCCCTTTTTAGAGAAAAATTGCAACTCTGTCTTCCTTAGACTCCCCTAACCATTGTAATCCGTTTCGATATAGAAGGGACACACTTGTTGGAACCAATAAATTTATGATCTACACCGTTCCAGTGGAAGGCTCTTTAACAGGGCTAAAAAAACTAGCGAATGAGCACTTTTTTTTTTACGCCGAGGAGGGGTCAAATGTACCTAACCGCATATCCTCTCTTAGAATTCCATCGTAGTTAACGTTCCATAGGTCGGGGCCAAGGATAGATTCCTGTGCCGCTCCTGATGTTATATGTTTCACCCTTGGTCCCGAGCTTGTGTTATACAACAGCTGTCTGTTACTCAAATAACTACTTATCATGGCCAGAATGTAGTTTGGTACCGAAAAATTGTATTCCAAAGCATTTAATAATATATCGCTCCATCTTAGACTGTTAAACGCGTTTCTAATGTCCAAAGTCGCAAGCAGTAGCACTGGCCCCGTAGAGCTACTCCCGCGTTGTGTGACCATCGCCGCTTCTGTCACCTCTCTCAAGGCGCCAATGGTAGACCGACCGGGTCGAAATCCATATTGTCTGGCAGACAATCCGCCACTATTCTCAATAGCCGCAGTAAGCCGTGGCTTTAAAAGCCTCTCGAGCAGTTTTCCCGTCGTATCCAGCATGCACAGTGGCCTATACGCGGATGGGTCCTCCGGGTCGCCTTTTCCCTTGCTTATTAAGACCAGCCGTTGTTTCTTAGATATTTCGGGGAAAATACACTCCCTTAGGCACGCGTTGTACATTCTCAGTAGGAGTTCCGGTCTTTGACTGGCAATCTCCCGTATTACCTCAGGCGGGATGCCGTCGGGCCCTGGTGCCTTACCGGGTTTTAATCCGACCGCTGCTGCTTTCAGCTCCTCTGTGGAAAATGGTAAAAATTCCGTATTGGGCATGTTCTGTCGCCGTTCGTTCGCCGGTTCGTGAGTGGGGAATAGTGTATCCACTATATTTCTCATTACTCGCTCATGCAAATCTCCATTGGTTTCCTTTTGATAAGTTTGCCCATTACAATCTTGTATCCAAGTCCGTACGGGTTTAAGTTTACGTCTTCGCGTAGTTCTTGGAGTGCCTAATTCTTCTTGCGCGTTATAGCCTTTTTCAGAGACTTCTTTGCTTCCTTATATATCCGCATTTCCTCAGCGGCTGGCCCATCGGGTCTGGCTCTCGTGTACCTCCGCCGTAGACGTAGGCACTCTCGCCTGAGTGCTGCGATATTGTCGTCCCACCAGTACACTGTTCCTTTCTGATATTCGGGGGTCTCAGCAAGGGCATTGCCTTTTTACATCTGCGTCTTATTATCTCCACTGTTTGTTCTACTCTTGTCCTCGCCTTGTCCGAGAGTTCAACTCTGCTACACAGTCTGTCCACTTCCAAGATTAGCCGATTAGCATTCAATTTCCGTGCATCCCATCTTCGACTGTTCGTGTTGTGATTGTCCTCCTCTACTCTATTCCTTGAAGCAAAGGTGTACGATATGTACTGGTGATCACTGCCCGTGTATATTTCCAGGACGTTCCAGTCCTCGACTCTGTGATACATGTTGCCTTTCGCAAGCTCATCTCACAGCCCCGCGATCGCGGGAGGTGTTGCAGGGATTTTCCCGACTCCGCAAAGCAAATACAACACCTTGGTGTGTTTCGGCATTCCTTCCTTTTATGCCCTTTTTCTCCGCATTTCATACATGGGCTGTCCGGCCCATTACATTCCCACCGTCTGTGACCTACTTCCGAAGCATCGGAAACATCGTATAGGTCCTCTCTTTACCATTATCCTACAGTTTGTCCAGCCTATTCTGATCCTCTGTAGTTTCAGAAGCGCCTTCGCACAGCTCGCAGAGGTTGATACGAAGGCCTTTTTCTGCTCCCGGTTGTTCGCCCCAGTTAGACGAATGGATATATCCGGATTTATACCGCCCGCTTCTCTCTGTACCGCCGCCAGGACTTCCTCGTTGGTTGTGAGGGCATCTAGGTCTCGTATTTCCAAAGTGACCACCGGAGTAAGCTCCTTCACGGTTGGCTCCTGATTGAGAACGCTCTTCAGGTTCTCCCTGAACTCGTCCTTTCTGCCTTCCTTCCCCATCTCAATGAGTATGGCGCCCGTTTTAGTCTTCCGGAAGGCGCGTACCGCTATCTCCGATTCCTCCGGTTTTATTTTACTCCGTATGTTCCTCAGAACATCAGCGTAACTGTGCCCCTCGGTTGGGTGGATTATCACAGCTTCTGGACCGTTCTTTACAATTTTCTGTCGCTCCTTTTTCTCTTTCCTGCCCCTTACTGTACTCCATTCTCCATCCACTAATGTTTCCTTGAGCTGTATTGTGGTCTCCGTTGGTTTTCCTTTCGGTCTCTTTTCTGGGCGGGCCTCCGCCGGGCTTGAGGCGCCTCTCTTGGTGAGGGAACTTACAGGTGTGGATACATCACAGTCGTTCCTTTTATTCTCGCTTCTTTTTCCCTTTCTGCAGTCTTCCAGCTCTCTCTGTAATTCTTCATAACATCAATTAGCTCCTCTAATTCCGATACTCCGCTCTGAACTTCCATACTAATGTTCCTAGCCTTCGTCATTGCCGCCCTAATCTTGCGGATAACACTTTGGCACTTAGTAAATGTCTCCTCCTCTGAGTTCCTCATCTTGCATATAAACTCCGTTCCACTATGCGCTGGCCGCGTTGCGCGCGAGTGCGCATCCTCCTGCACCGATTTTGGTGTCGTGCCGCTCCTCTCAATCCCAGCACTCCTCACGTCTGCACTCTGAGGATTCTCCGTTGCCTGGGATTTTTTCGCCGGTGATCGCCGGATTCTTGGGCTGCTCATGAAAGCTACTTCCCCTTGCATCATCTCTTCCACTTCCAATATACGATTTTTATTCATTTTTTCATTTGGGTTCCATCTTCAAGCCGCTATCTCATATCGAATATGCAGTTGTCCCTTAAAGTCAGATCCAGTATACTATTCAAATCCCCAGGACCAGGATGTCAGGTGGCATCCAACGGCTGATAATTTTTCTTCCGAAACCCTTGCCAATCAAATTGGGTAAGTGGCCTCGGTTAAATGGGCCATTAGGTAAAAGCCTATACTGGGTTAATAAGGAATCTTGCTCCATTGTCAGACTCACTTAGCCTATGATGGATAGGAGACGTACCAACCAACTCCTCAAACTTGTTTGCAATGTCATCTCGATCACTGTGACCATGCTTACAGGTCACTGTGTTATGGGAAGACACGCGGAAAGACAACAACTCCCATCATGAAACGATTTTTGCCTTGGTTGTGGGTCTGTTCTAGAGGAGAAAAGTGTTATCCATTTTCTTTATCACTGACCATCTTGGAGTAGACTTAGATTATTTGGCTCTCTATTTCTTATCAGCTTAACAGAGTTATTATCCATTAATATGAATCTATGGAAAAGTTTATAAACTATTGAGACTGGTTTCCACCTTAGGGGAATCGTGCTTTTAGTGTGCAACCCCTGCGCAGTCGAACTTCTTCTATGAGTTCAGTCAGTACAAGGACTGCTTTTACCTGTGGCATAACAACGGGCAGCTACTTGAGCACAAGTGAGGTTGCTTTTCTGTCAAATCGAGTCTAACCTAATTAGGAATTTCACCCATAGATGTTATCAAACACCGATATTGTGTGTAACATTTAATTATTTCATTTCGTTATGTTTTTTTTAACTGTTATTCAAAAAAAAAAAAAAAAACTTGAAAACAAATTAAAACTTGTTGTACATAAGAATGATAAAGAATTTTATTAGAAATTTAATTTCAACAAATACCAGTGGCTTGTTAAACAAAATGTTAAAAATGTTCTTTTGTAGAGATAAAAGCTGCTTTTGATATTTCTAAAAAGTACTCGTAAATTTTTCTATTTCAAATATCTCTCCAATGACTAGTTAGTCTCTTCTTTTCAAATATTAAAACTCATTTGTTGTTAAATTTTATTTTAAATTGTACTGGTGATGGGGTCATCTTTATTTGTTCTAGGAATTCGTATAAAAAAATATTTTATTTATTTATATTTTATAACAATAATAATAATAAACTTTCGTTTTGAGCATATTATATAGATAAATATTGCAAGTCATTTACAAAAAAATGATAAAAAAATAGAAAACAAAGAAGGTTGTAAAATTTTGTATATACATATACTATAGATGTAGAAATATAAGTTTCTTCTTCTTTTTTTTTATAATTACAATTAATATTACAATTTATTTATTTATAATATACACAAAATATGTATGTAATATAGTTATGTAATAATTTAAATTGTATGTACATATGTATGTATATCAAATCTTAATATATTCACAGTTATTTCTTGGCTTAGGTTTTTTAAATCTTTAAATGTTATTTCTTGTATATAGATTTAGCAAAAAATATGAAAAAAAAGAAAAAAAATATAAAATAATTATAACAAAATAACAAAACATATCCACATAAATACAATCAAATTGAAAACAAATGAATTTACCAATAAGTCTAGAATTTTTAAGGAAAATTATTTATTATTTCACATAAATAATGTATAATATAACATAACATTAATTTCTTTTAATGCAATTTTTCTCTTACATTTATATAATTATGTATGTTGTAATTTGTATTTTAAATAATGTGATGTGATGTAAAGTGACGATACAAAAGAAAAAAAAATCAAAACAAAACATGTGCTTCTTGCTTGTGAGTGAGTGCCTTTAACTCTGAGTTATAGTCTTAAAGTTTTTGCATTTCTGTAACGTCCTGTAGATTTTTACTTTTAACAATTTTTGCTTGTATATAATCGCCATCGTCACCGGACAACAATGAATCTTGATTGGGATCCATTTTAACACTACCAGAGCGTAAAAGTATTCGTGACAGCAGTGAAGTACTGGATGTACGTCTTCTAGGCAAGTCCTCTAAGCCTCTGTGTAAAGAGATTTGATCGGGTTCACGTTCCTTGGCAGAAGCAACATAGTGCATGTATTCAGCATTACGTAAAGTGGCACCAGTAGGTTTGCGATAGAATTTCAATAAAAGAGAAGAGCACACCACCGAAACTGAACTGGCCGCCATCGCTACAGAAGCCATCCAGGGTTGCAGAGTTATGCCGAACGGTGCGAAAATACCCGAAGCGAGTGGTATACCCAATAAATTGTACATGCTGGCAAATAGGAAATTGTAGCGTATACGTTTAACTGTCTTACGTGACAGATCTAAGCAGGCTACCACATCTAAGAGATCATTGCGCATAAGCACTACATCGGCTGCTTCGGCAGCTACATCTGTACCGGCAGCTATAGCTATGCCAACGTCGGCTTGTGCCAATGCCGGACTATCATTGACACCATCACCCACCATAGCTACACGTTTGCCAGCCTCCTGGATGCCCTGAATTTTAGCCACTTTGTGTGATGGCAAAACTTCAGCAAACACACGATTGATGCCTACCTAAAATGGCAAAGAAATCATATATCGTTCTTTTACCTTTTCGCCAATATGTACTTACCTCTCTGGCTATACTGGCTGCTGTATTTTTATTGTCACCTGTCAACAATATAACTTCAATCCCCATTTTCTTTAAAGTGTACACAGCCAGATGTGCTTCTGGTTTTACCATGTCGGAGACAGCAAACATACACACCAACTGACCATTCAAAGCACATAGGACGGCTGTATGACCCTTAGATTCTTCTTCAGTCATGGCACTATTAATTTCACCGGACACATTTATAGCATTACGCAGCATCCATTCGCGGTTGCCAATAAGTACATTGATTTCGTTGCCTGCAATCGCGTTACTATCACCTACTACACTTTCACTGAGAGCCTGTGTGGGTTCCATGGCATGAGGGTCATCTAACTGCAGTAATTGCAAATGTTGTTGCTTTTGAGACGCCAGCACACGTTGAGCATCCGTTTGAAACGGTATTAATTCGGTTATCGATACACCGTTCTCCAACTGTATCGGAGCCTGTTGTATATTATTGCCATGCGATCTATAGCTGTTTTCAAAATTAATAATCTTCTCTGCATTAGCTGCCTGGCGTAGGGTGGTTTCGTAATGGGACACTGTGACTTTAATACCACAACCGGGAACAGCCTGAAAGTTTTCGCTTTTGCCTAAAGAATCTTGACCCAACATTTCCTTTGCAAATCTTACTATGGCTGAAGCTATTGGATGTTCACTGTTGGCTTCTGCAGCACCCACTATAGTAAGAACTTTAGCCAAACTGCATATGGAAGGTTTCACGAACATAACGACCTTGGAGGTCATTGGTGTGCCATGAGTAATAGTACCAGTTTTGTCAAAGACTACAGTTTTAACCTGAAATATTTTTCAAGATTTAAAAAAAGAAAACTAACCAGCAAGCAGGTATTTTTATATACAATATACCTTATGAGCATTTTCTAAAGCTGTAGCTCCCTTGATCAGGATACCATTAATGGCTCCAGTGCCAGTAGCAACCATTACAGCCGTAGGTGTGGCCAAACCTAAAGCACAGGGGCACGCTATCGCTAAAACGCTTAAGGCGCACTTAAATGCATAACTAACCACTATGGTGTTGGTATCCATATGAGCTTTATGTTCAGTGGATACCGCTACTAGGCCAGGATCTATGAAACCGGCTATTATCCAGCCCATCAAAGTCACACTTGAGACTACAACAACAAACGGAACAAAATATCCGGCTATTTTATCGGCCAATTGCTGTATAGGAGCTTTGGAGGTTTGAGCCTCCTCCACTAAGCGGACAATTTGTGCCAGTGTAGTATTCTCACCCGTGTGCGTGGCTGTTATTAATAGCACGCCATTTTGGTTTATAGAGCCGCCTATTACCACGGCGCCTTTACGTTTAGCCACTGGCATGGATTCGCCGGTAATCAAGGATTCATCACATGTAGAGTGCCCATATAGAACTTTACCATCTACTGGAACTTTAGCACCGGGTATAACCTTTAAAATATCACCACGTTGTACGTAATCTACAGAAATGATTTTTTCTGAAATTATTTCGAAATCTTTCGATATTTCCACCAACACTGCATCAGCTGCTTTCAAGGACAACAGTTTCGATAATGCCTCTGATGTTTTGCCTTTTGCTATATGCTCCAGCCATCTACCCAACGATATAAATATCAACAGCATGGGTGGTGTATCGAAAAATGTAAGCGGCGATGAATTCTGTTCCATTAGTACTGCTGCAATAACCACAGCCACTGAGTAAATATAGGATATTGTGGTCACCATTGATATTAAAACATCCATATTTGTGGTACCATGTTTAATGGCACGATATGATTGTACATAAAAATGCCAACCACCAAAGAACTGTACTGGGGTGGACAATAAAAACATGACGAGATTTTCCATCGAAAGGCCCGGTACTATACAACACATATTGGCGTGTCCTTTCTTACCCATTTCAGCCATAAAATAGATCATGGCAATCATACAGGGCCCACCAAAGATGAGCGAAATAAGAAAGGCGGTACGCCATTTGCGTATCTCCTCTTTGTGTTCTAAGTAACTGTGTGCCATTTTATCTTTGCCAGAAAGTAGATGGGCTTCAAAGCCCATTTGTTCGATGGCTTCACATATATAACGTGGTCCAGTTAGTTCGGTATTATAACGGAATTTACCTGTGAAATAAATTGAAAAAAAAAAAAAATATTAAAATGAAACGAAAATGAAAAGACAAACAAAGTTTTTCAATAATTAAGAAATTAATGCACGCAGCGAAGTCCAATCCCCAATTTTGCTTGTGCGTAGGGCTTGGAACCAACCACGTAATAAAATATGCAATGGAAACTACAATACAGGCCTCTATGAAGCTCTCCTGACAAATTGACGACTACAGCAAATGTTTGAAAATAGGCATAAGGAAAGTCCGCACCCTTTACAAGGTATTGCAGCCCCATCAAACCCCATCCTATGTGACACCACTCCATCGGACCCCACCCCATCTCGAGGATATCGAATGCGGAACCGTGACCATAGCTGGTTGGAGAATTCTTTAATAGCATTAATTTTGACGCAGATGTATCCGATGCGATAATGGTCCCAATTAATCTTCAACACTCTACTCCAGGAACCCTTGGTCGTTAGTTGGCAGGGTTTGTGGACTCAACGCCAGTGGTTATCACATCGTCCAAAAGGTAGGTAGGCCTAGGGCTTGTATAAAGGTCAAAACTAATATTAATTTTTTATCCTTCTTAGCTATAGCGACAAGGACACCGGTAACCACGGTCATCGAATTAAACTCGAAGACTATCTGGATCTTGTCATCATACCTTGCACACGACTATGGGTAACTACGTGGGATTCAGGGTCATTATCGGAACCGATGATATGGAGCAGTTCCGATACCAACGAACTTGGTGAGTGCCTCTTTGTCTTTATTAGTAATAAATAGCCAATCGACGTAATGAACCAACCTTCCTTACTTCGAACAGAAGGGAAGTATTGGACATTACCTTGATCAGCTTTGATTTTTCTGATTATCTAAAGGATTGATTTTTATTTCAGGAATGCTCTTTCTCGGCTCATAGGTAGTTCATCTTTAATATTGGCATGGCAGAGTCTTCACATCGCTCTATTTTGGGATGTGGCCCCACTGAACATCGATTATCTTCCTGATCCCAAGCCAGCTATACTAGTCAGCAAGCCAGCTTCACAGAAACCGAACTTTTCAGATAGCCAGCTACACAGCCAGCCAGCTTCCCAGCTATACTAGTCGGAGCTTTCCAGCTTCTCAGCTCCCAAACTAAGCAGGTACACAGCTGAGCAAGTAGCTAGCTCCCCAGCTTATACAACCAGATTCCAGCATCCCATGTAATCAGCTAAGCTACACAATAGATCATGGCAATCATACAGGGACCGCCAAAGATGAGCGAAATAAGAAAGGCGGTACGCCATTTGCGTATCTCCTCTTTGTGTTCTAAGTAACTGTGTGCCATTTTATCTTTGCCAGAAAGTAGATGGGCTTCAAAGCCCATTTGTTCGATGGCTTCACATATATAACGTGGTCCAGTTAGTTCGGTATTATAACGGAATTTACCTGTGAAATAAATTGAAAAACAAAAAAAAAGATTAAAATGACACGAAAATGAAAAGACAAACAAAGTTTTTCAATAATTAAGAAATTAATGCACGCAGCCAAGTCCAATACCCAATTTTGCTTGTACGTAGGGCTTGGAACCAACCACGTAATAAAATATGCAATGGAAAACTACAATACAGGCCTCTATGAAGCTCTCCTGACAAATTGACGACTACAGCAAAGGTTTGAAAATAGGCACAAGGAAAGTCCGCAACCCTTTACAGGGTATTCCAGCCCCATCAAACCCCATCCTATGTGACATAATTCCATCGGACCCCCACCCCATCTCGAGGATATCGAATGCGGAACCGTGACCATAGCTGGTTGGAGAATTCTTTAATAGCATTAATTTTGACGCAGATGTATCCGATGCGATAATGGTCCAAATTAATCTTCAACACTCTACTCCAGGAACCCTTGGTCATTAGTTGGCAGGGTTTGTGGACTCAACGCCAGTGGTTATCACATCGTCCAAAGGTAGGTAGGCCTAGGGCTTGTATAAAGGTCAAAACTAATATTAATTTTTTATCCTTCTCAGCTATAGCGACAAGGACACCGGTAACCACGGTCATCGAATTAAACTCGAAGACTATCTGGATCTTGTCATCATACCTTGCACACGACTATGGGTAACTACATGGGATTCAGGGTCATTATCGGAACCGATGATATGGAGCAGTTCCGATACCAACGAACTTGGTGAGTGCCTCTTTGTCTTTATTAGTAATAAATAGCCAATCGACGTAATGAACCAACCTTCCTTACTTCGAACAGAAGGGAAGTATTGGACATTACCTTGATCAGCTTTGATTTTTCTGATTATCTAAAGGATTGATTTTTATTTCAGGAATGCTCCTTCGCGGCTCATATGTAGGTAGTTCATCTTTAATATTGGCATGGCAGAGTCTTCACATCGCTCTATTTTGGGATGTGGCCCCACTGAACATCGATTATCTTCCTGATCCCAAGCCAGCTATACTAGTCAGCAAGCCAGCTTCACAGAAACCGAACTTTTCAGATAGCCAGCTACACA
The DNA here is from genome assembly GCA_014635995.1 of Sarcophaga peregrina. Lineage (NCBI taxonomy): Eukaryota > Metazoa > Arthropoda > Insecta > Diptera > Sarcophagidae > Sarcophaga > Sarcophaga peregrina. The sequence continues at coordinate 104,839,230 of CM025790.1, forward strand.
GCCAGCCAGCTTCCCAGCTATACTAGTCGGAGCTTTCCAGCTTCTCAGCTTCCCAACTAAGCAGGCTACACAGCTGAGCAAGTAGCTAGCTCCCAGCTATACTAACCAGATTCCAGCATCCCATGTAATCAGCTAAGCTACACAGTTAGCCAGCTCACAGGTGCACAGCTAACCAGCTTCTCAGCTATACTAGTCAGTTTCTCAGATACACAGCTAACCATCTTCTCAGCTATACTAGCAAGATAACCAGCATCCTAACTAGTAAATCTACCTAGCCGGCTAGTAAATTTACCTACCTATAGTTGGATATGGCTACATTGGTACGCAAGTGGCTAGTTAGGATGCTATTTAGTATAACCTGACCCTGGCTAGTATAGCTAGCTGGCCAGAATAGCGGGCTAGCTGGCTAGAAAAGCGGGCTAGCTGGCTGGAATAGCGGGCTAGCTGGCTGGAATAGCGGGCTAGCTGGCTAGAATAGCGGGCTAGCTGGCTGGAATAGCGGGCTAGCTGGCTGGAATAGCGGGCTAGCTGGCTAGAATAGCGGGCTAGCTGGCTAGAATAGCGGCCTAGCTGGCTGGAATAGCGGGCTAGCTGGCTGGAATAGCGGGCTAGCTGGCTAGAATAGCGAGCTAGCTGGCTAGAAAGCGGGCTAGCTGGCTAGAAAAGCGGGCTTGCCTAGCTGGCTGGAATAGCGGGCTAGCTGGCTGGAATAGCGGGCTAGCTGGCTGGAATAGCGGGCTAGCTGGCTAGAAAAGCGGGCTGGAATAGCGGGCTAGCTGCCTAGCTGGCTGGAATAGCGGCCCAGCTGGCTGGAATAACGGCCTAGCTGGCTGGAATAGCGGCCCAGCTGGCTGGAATAGCGGGCTAGCTGGCTGGAATAGCGGCCTAGCTAGCTGGAATAGCGGGCTAGCTGCCTAGCTGGCTGGAATAGCGGCCTAGCTGGCTGGAATAACGGCCTAGCTGGCTGGAATAGCGGCCTAGCTGGCCAGAATAGCGGGCTAGCTCCCTAGCTGGCTGGAATAGCGGGCTAGCTGCCTAGCTGGCTGGAATAACGGCCTAGCTGGCTGAATAGCGGGCTAGCTGCCTAGCTGGCTGGAATAGCGGGCTAGCTAGCTAGAAAAGCGGGCTAGCTGGCTAGAAAAGCGGGCTAGCTGGCTAGAAAAGCGGGCTAGCTGGCTAGAATAGCGGGCTAGCTGGCTGGAATAGTGGGCTAGCTGGCTAGAAAAGCGGGCTAGCTGGCTAGAAAAGCGGGCTAGCTGGCTAGAATAGCGGGCTAGCTGGCTAGAATAGCGGCTAGCTGGCTAGAATAGCGGGCTAGCTGGCTAGAATAGCTGGCTAGCTGGCTAGAATAGCGGGCTAGCTGGCTAGAATAGCAGCCTAGCTGGCTAGAATAGCAGCCTAGCTGGCTGGAATAGCAGCCTAGCTGGCTGGAATAGCGGGCTAGCTAGAATAGCCGCCTAGCTGGCTGGAATAGCGGCCTAGCTGGCCAGAATAGCGGGCTAGAATAGCGGCCTAGCTGGCTGGAATAGCGGGCTAGCTGGCCAGAATAGCGGGCTAGCTGCCTAGCTGGCTGGAATAGCGGCTTAGCTGGCTGGAATAACGGCCTAGCTGGCTGGAATAGCGGCCTAGCTGGCTGGAATAGCGGCCTAGCTGGCCAGAATAGCGGGCTAGCTCCCTAGCTGGCTGGAATAGCGGCCTAGCTGGCTGGAATAGCGGCCCAGTTGGCTGGAATAGCGGGCTAGCTGGCTGAAATAGGGGGCTAGAATAGCGGGCTAGCTGGCTAGTATAGCGGGCTAGCTGGCTAGAATAGCAGGCTAGCTGGCTAGAATAGCGGGCTAGCTAACTAGAATAGCGGGCTAGCTGGCTAGAATAGCGGGCTAGCTGGCTAGAATAGCGGGCTAGCTGGCTAGAATAGCGGGCTAGCTGGCTAGAATAGCGGCTAGCTGGCTAGAATAGCGGGCTACCTGGCTGGAATAGCGGGCTAGCTGGCTAGAAAAGCGGGCTAGCTGGCTGGAATAGCGGGCTAGCTGGCTCGAAAAGCGGGCTAGCTGGCTAGAAAAGCGGGCTAGCTGGCTAGAATAGCGGACTAGCTGGCTAGAAAAGCGGGCTAGCTAGCTAGAAAAGCGGGCTAGCTGGCTGGAATAGCGGGCTAGCTGGCTAGAATAGCGGACTAGCTGGCTAGAATAGCGGGCTAGCTGGCTAGAATAGCGGGCTAGCTAACTAGAATAGCGGGCTAGCTGGCTAGAATAGCGGGCTAGCTGGCTAGAATAGCGGGCTAGCTGGCTAGAATAGCAGCCTAGCTGGCTGGAATAGCAACCTAGCTGGCTGGAATAGCGGGCTAGCTAGAATAGCCGCCTAGCTGGCTGGAATAGCGGGCTAGAATAGCGGCCTAGCTGGCCAGAATAGCGGCCTAGCTGGCTGGAATAGCGGGCTAGCTGGCCAGAATAGCGGGCTAGCTGCCTAGCTGGCTAGAATAGCGGCTTAGCTGGCTGGAATAACGGCCTAGCTGGCTGGAATAGCGGCCTAGCTGGCTGGAATAGCTCCCTAGCTGGCTGGAATAGCGGCCCAGTTGGCTGGAATAGCGGGCTAGCTGGCTAGAATAGCAGCCTAGCTGGCTGGAATAGCGGGCTAGCTAGAATAGCCGCCTAGCTGGCTGGAATAGCGGGCTAGCTGGCTAGAATAGCGGGCTAGCTGGCTGGAATAGCCGCCTAGCTGGCTGGAATAGCGAGCTAGCTGCCTAGCTGGCTAGAATAGCGGCCTAACTGGCTGGAATAGCGGCCTAGCTGGCTAGATTAGCGGGCTAGCTAGAATAGCGGCCTAGCTGGCTGGAATAGCGGCCTAGCTGGCTGGAATAGCGGCCTAGCTGGCTGGAATAGCGGACTAGCTGCCTAGCTGCCCAGAATAGCGGGCTAGAATAGCGGCCTAGCTGGCTGGAATAGCGGGCTAGCTGGCTGGAATAGCGGGCTAGCTGCCTACCTGGCCAGAATAGCGGGCTAGCTGCCTAGCTGGCTGGAATAGCGGCTTAGCTGGCTGGAATAACGGCCTAGCTGGCTGGAATAGCGGCTTAGCTGGCTGGAATAACGGCCTAGCTGGCCAGAATAGCGGGCTAGCTCCCTAGCTGGCTGGAATAGCGGCCCAGTTGGCTGGAATAGCGGGCTAGCTGGCTGGAATAGCGGGCTAGCTGCCTAGCTGGCTAGAATAGCGGCCTAGCTGGCTGGAATAGCGGGCTAGCTGCCTACCTGGCCAGAATAGCGGGCTAGCTGCCTAGCTGGCTGGAATAGCGGCTTAGCTGGCTGGAATAACGGCCTAGCTGGCCAGAATAGCGGGCTAGCTGGCTGGAATAACGGCCTAGCTGGCTGGAATAGCGGCCTAGCTGGCCAGAATAGCGGGCTAGCTGCCTAGCTGGCTGGAATAACGGCCTAGCTGGCTGGAATAACGGCCTAGCTGGCTGGAATAGCGGCCTAGCTGGCTAGAATAGCGGCCTAGCTGGCTGGAATAGCGGCCTAGCTCCTAGCTGGCTAGAATAGCTAGCTAGCTGCCTAGCTGGCCATAATATCGGCCTAGCTGGCTGGAATAGCGGGCTAGCTGGAATAGCGAGCTAGGTGGCTGGAATAGCGAGCTAGCTGGTTAAAATAACGAGCTAGCTGGCTGGAATAGCGGCCTAGCTGGCTAGAGTAGCGGCCTAGCTGGCTGGAATAGCGGCCTAGCTGGCTAGAATAGCGAGTTAGCTGGCTAGAATAGCGAGCTAGCTGGTTAAAATAACGAGCTAGCTGGCTACAATAACGAGCTAGCTGGCTACAATAACGAGCTAGCTGGCTAGAATAGCGAGCTAGCTGGCTAAAATAACGAGCTGGCTGGCTACAATAACGAGCTAGCTGACTAGAATAGCGAGCTAGCTGGCTAAAATAACGAGCTAGCTGGCTAGAATAGCGAGCTGGCTGGTTAAAATAACGAGCTAGCTGGCTACAATAACGAGCTAGCTGGCTAGAATAGCGAGCTGGCTGGTTAAAATAACGAGCTAGCTGGCTACAATAACGAGCTGACTGGCTAGAATAACGAGCTAGCTGGTTAAAATAACGAGCTAGCTGGCTAAAATAACGAGCTAGCAGGCTACAATAACGAGCTAGCTGACTAGAATAGCGAGCTAGCTGGCTACAATAACGAGCTAGCTGGCTACAATAACGAGCTAGCTGGCTACAATAACGAGCTAGCTGGCTACAATAACGAGCTAGCTGGCTAAAATAACGAGCTAGCTGGCTACAATAACGAGCTAGCTGGCTACAATAACGAGCTAGCTGGCTAGAATAACGAGCTAGATGGTTAAAATAACGAGCTAGCTGGCTAGAATAGCGAGCTAGCCGGCTAAAATAACGAGCTAGATGGTTAAAATAACGAGCTAGCTGGCTAAAATAACGAGCTAGCTGGCTAAAATAACGAGCTAGCTGGTTAAAATGACGAGCTAGCTGGTTAAAATAACGAGCTAGCTGGCTAGAATAGCGAGTTAGCTGGTTAAAAGAACGAGCTAGCTGTCTAAAATAAGGACCTAGCTGGTTAAAATAACGACCTAGCTGGCTAAAATAACGAGCTAGCTGTCTAAAATAAGGACCTAGCTGGTTAAAATAACGACCTAACGAGCTAGATGGTTAAAATAACGAGCTAGCTGGCTAAAATAACGAGCTAGCTGGCTAAATTAGCGAGCTAGCTGAATAGAATAGCGAGTTAGCTGGTTAAAATAACGAGCTAGCTGGTTAAAATGACGAGCTAGCTGGTTAAAATAACGAGCTAGCTGGCTAAAATAACGAGCTAGCTGGCTAGAATAGCGAGTTAGCTGGTTAAAAGAACGAGCTAGCTGTCTAAAATAAGGACCTAGCTGGTTAAAATAACGACCTTTTTTTTTTTTTTTTTTTTTTTTTTTTTTTTTACGCCGAGGAGGGGCAAATGTACCTAACCGCACCATAGAGGAAGTCGTCACGTCCTCCGTGTGTGGGGCCCTCACCCACTAAATCCCCCCCTCGTACCGTGGACTGTTGTGTCCACTCCGGAACTACGGTGGTATTACTTCGGAGTGGAGTCCTTTTTGGCCCTTTGGCCGCCTTCATGCTCACATCCGCGTCCGGACTGCGTAATGAAGGTTGGGGAGACTTCTAATTGTCTCCACTATTCCTTCCGTCCAAGCTCCCGACTGGGACCTCGTTTGACACGTGAGCTGGTGCCATCTATGCCGGCGTGCCCGCCTGCTCCGCGGCCTCCGATCTCTCTTCTTCAGTCTCAGAATGCGCTCCACATAATTCGCCACTGAGGCCCCAATTCTCTCTGCTCGCAATCATAAACCCCGACAATGTTAGCGGCCGTTATCGTCCCGATCATCGACGTCAGTGCAGAGCGATAGCTCTGCCAGCGTGCACATTCGAAGATAGTGTGTTCCGCGTCATCTACTACCTCCTCTTCTTCGTAAAGGCAATAAGGCGAGGTGGTCTTGCCCATTCTGTTGAGATATTTCCTAAAATATCCGTGGCCCGATAGCATCTGTGTAACATAAAAATTTACTTCTCCGAATTTCCGACAGATCCATGGCTTTATTTCCGGGATGAGTCTCGCCGTCCACCTTCCTCTATCCTCGCTGTTCCATCGTCGTTGCCATTCTGAAATTGTGTTTTCCCTGAAGTGACCGGTTATGTGGTTTCCAGCCGATTTCGCCTTATAAATCTTCATCCGCTCTGCTGCCAGTAGATCGACAGGGATTGTACCTGCTATCACAAGTACGGCTGGGGCGGACACCGTACGATATGCCGACGCGATACGTAGTGCACCCGTTCTCTGTACCGCTAGAAGTAAGTTCGCCCGTTTTTCAACCCCTAGCGTTTCGGCCCAGATTTCGCTCCCATAGAGCATAATGTTGCTTCCAACATCCATCAGGAGTCTCCGTCTCGCCGGTAGCGGGCCTCCAATATTCGCCATTAATCTGCTGAGCTGCCCGACGATCTTCCGGGCTTTGTCAGCCGAGTACTGAATCTGGTATGAAAATTTTAGCCTGGGGTCCAGCCTTATTCCCAGGTATCTTACCGAGCTCTTGGTCCTAATTACCTCGCTTCCAATACTCATGTCCACCTGTAAGGGGATACGGCGACTAGTGATCAGCAGTAATTCTGTTTTGTGCTTGGCCAGGTCTAGGCCGTGGGATTCCAACCATCTTTCCGTTCTTAGCATGACACGTCTCAGTTTTCTCTGCGCCTCTTCCGTATTCCTGGCCGTGATGACGGCAGCAATCTCTTCTTCAGTCTCAGAATGCGCTCCACATAATTCGCCACTGAGGCCCAATTCTCTCTGCTCGCAATCATAACCCCGACAATGTTAGCGGCCGTTATCGTTCCGATCATCGACGTCAGTGCAGAGCGATAGCTCTGCCAGCGTGCACATTTGAAGATAGTGTGTTCCGCGTCATCTACTACCTCCTCTTCTTCGTAAAGGCAATAAGGCGAGGTGGTCTTGCCCATTCTGTTGAGATATTTCCTAAAATATCCGTGGCCCGATAGCATCTGTGTAACATAAAAATTTACTTCTCCGAATTTCCGACAGATCCATGGCTTTATTTCCGGGATGAGTCTCGCCGTCCACCTTCCTCTATCCTCGCTGTTCCATCGTCGTTGCCATTCTGAAATTGTGTTTTCCCTGAAGTGACCGGTTATGTGGTTTCCAGCCGATTTCGCCTTATAAATCTTCATCCGCTCTGCTGCCAGTAGATCGACAGGGATTGTACCTGCTATCACAAGTACGGCTGGGGCGGACACCGTACGATATGCCGACGCGATACGTAGTGCACCCGTTCTCTGTACCGCTAGAAGTAAGTTCGCCCGTTTTTCAACCCCTAGCGTTTCGGCCCAGATTTCGCTCCCATAGAGCATAATGTTGCTTCCAACATCCATCAGGAGTCTCCGTCTCGCCGGTAGCGGGCCTCCAATATTCGCCATTAATCTGCTGAGCTGCCCGACGATCTTCCGGGCTTTGTCAGCCGAGTACTGAATCTGGTATGAAAATTTTAGCCTGGGGTCCAGCCTTATTCCCAGGTATCTTACCGAGCTCTTGGTCCTAATTACCTCGCTTCCAATACTCATGTCCACCTGTAAGGGGATACGGCGACTAGTGATCAGCAGTAAATTCTGTTTTGTGCTTGGCCAGGTCTAGGCCGTGGGATTCCAACCATCTTTCCGTTCTTCGCATGACACGTCTCAGTTTTCTCTGCGCCTCTTCCGTATTTCCTGGCCGTGATGACGGCAGCAATATCATCTGCATATCCCACCAAAAAAGTTCCATCTGGCATATCCTCTCTTAGAATTCCATCGTAGTTGACGTTCCATAGGTTCAGGGCCAAGGATAGATCCCTGTGCCGCTCCTGATGTTTATATGTTTCACCCTTGGTCCCGAGCTTGTGTTATACAAAACAGCTGTCCTGTTACTCAAATAACTACTTATCATGGCCAGAATGTAGTTTGGTACCGAGAAATTGTATTCCAAAGCATTTAATACATCGCTCCATCTTAGGACTATTAAACGCGTTTCTAATATCCAAAGTCGCAAGCAGTAGCACTGGCCTCGTAGAGCTATCCCACGTTGTGTGACCATCGCCGCTTCTGTCACCTCTCTCAAGGCGTCAATGGTAGACCGACCGGGTCGAAATCCATATTGTCTGGCAGACAATCCGCCACTATTCTCAATAGCCGCAGTAAGCCGTGGCTTCAAAAGCCTCTCGAGCAGTTTTCCCGTCGTATCCAGCATGCACAGTGGCCTGTACGCGGATGGGTCCTCCGGATCGCCCTTTCCCTTGCTTATTAAGACCAGCCGTTGTTTCTTCCATATTTCGGGGAAAATACACTCCCTTAGGCACGCGTTGTACATTCTCAGTAGGAGTTCCGGTCTTTGACTGGCAATCTCCCGTATTACCTCAGGCGGGATGCCGTCGGGCCCTGGTGCCTTACCGGGTTTTAATCCGACCGCCTGCTGCTTTCAAGCTCCTCTGTGGAAAATGGTAAAAATTCCGTATTGGAGCATGTTCTGTCGCCGTTCGTTCGCCGGTTCAGTGAGTGGGGAATAGTGTATCCACTATATTTCTCATTACTCGCTCATCCATAATCTCCATTGGTTTCCTTTTGTTGAGTTTGCCCATTACAATCTTGTATCCAAGTCCGTACGGGTTTAAGTTTACGTCTTCGCGTAGTTCTTGGAATGCCTGAAACTTTTTGCGCGTTATAGCCTTTTTCAGAGACTTCTTTGCTTCCTTATATATCCGCATTTCCTCAACGGCTGGTCCATCGGGTCTGGCTCTCGTGTACCTTCGCCGTAGACGTAGGCACTCTCGCCTGAGTGCTGCGATATTATCGTCCCACCAGTACACTGCTTTCTTTCTGATATTCGGGGGTCTCAAGCAAGGGCATTGCCTTTTTACATCCGCGTCTTATTATCTCCATTGTTTGTTCTACTCTTGTCCTCGCGTTGTCCGAGAGTTCCACTCTGCTACACAGTCTGTCCACTTCCAAGATTAGCCGATTAGCATTCAATTTCCGTGCATCCCATCTTCGACTGTTCGTGTTGTGATTGTCCTCCTCAACTCTATTCCTTGAAGCAAAGGTGTACGATATGTACTGGTGATCACTGCCCGTGTATATTTCCAGGACCTTCCAGTCCTCGACTCTGTGATACATGCCCTCCGAGACCATAGTGATATCCGGAATGGTGCCCTCGCAGCCTGGTCGTCTGAAGGTAGCTACGCTCCCCTCGTTCGCGAAGACCAGTCCGGTTCGAGCTGCCATCTCCACAATTCGCCTGCCCCTTGGATTGGTGTTCCGCATTCCCCACTCTACAGCTCTAGAGTTAAAGTCTCCTGCCACTATGAGATTGCCGCCAATCTGCGCTATTGCGTCTTCGATTCTGGCCAATTTCTCCTCAAAGGTTCCCACGTCATCATTGGGAGTCAAATAACAACTCATTAGAGTGATCTCATCAAACTGTACCCAGGTGAAACAATCTCCCCTGCCAGATCTCCTCGGTCGAGGACCCTGGTTATCCGTTATCCATATAGCTGCCGTAGATGTTTCATCACCCAGCCAGAATCCACTATTCTTCGGCGCATATTGTTCGCTTATGATAGCTACGTCAACTTCCTGTTCTCTGACTATTTGCGATAACAGAGAAGAAGCCACCTTCCCTCTGTGCATATTCAGCTGCAATATCTTCATGTTGCCTTTCGCACGCTCAACTCACAGCCCCGCGATCCCGGGAGGTGTTGCAGGGATTTTCCCGACTCCGCAAAGCAAATACAACACCTTGGTGTGTTTCGGCATTCCTTCCTTTTATGCCCTTTTTCTCCACATTTCATACATAGGCTTGATCTGTCCGGCCCATTACATTCCCACCGTCTGTGACCAATTCCGAAGCATCGGAAACATCGTATAGGTTCCTCTCTTACCATTATCCTACAGTTTGTCCAGCCTATTCTGATCCTCTGTAGTTTCAGAAGCGCCTTCGCACAGCTCGTAGAGGTTGATACGAAGGCCTTTTTCTGCTCCCGGTTGTTCGCCCCAGTTAGACGAATGGATATATCCGGATTTGTACCGCCCACTTCTCTCTGTACCGCCGCCAGGACTTCCTCGGTGGTTGTGAGGGCATCTAGGTCTCGTATTTCCAGAGTGACCACCGGTGTGAGTTCCTTCACGGTTGCCTCCTGATTGAGAACGCTCTTCAGGTCTCCCTGAACTCGTCCCCTTTTGCCTCCCTTACCCATCTCAATGAGTATGGCACCTGTTTTTTGTTTTCCGACGGGCGCGTATCGCTATATCCGATTCCTCCGGCTTTATTTTGCTCCTTATGTTCCTCAGAACATTCAGCGTAACTGTGCCCCTCGGTTGGGTGAATTATCAAGCTTCTGGACGATTTTTTACCGTTTTCCTGTCGGCTCCTTTTTCTCTTTCCTTACCGACTTCTTACTCTTTACTGTACTCCATTCTCCATCCACTAATGTTTCCTTGAGCTGTGTCGTGGTCTCCGTTGGTTTTCCTTTCGGCCCTCTTTTCTGGCGGGGCCTCCGCCGGGCTTGAGGAGCCTCTCTTGTTGAGGGAACTTACGGGTGGTGGAATACACAAATCGTTCCTTTTATTCTTGGCGTCGTCAAGAGAGTCTTGCTCGCTTCTTTTCCCTTTCTGCAGTCTTCCAGTTCTCTCTGTAGTTCTTCATTACGTCAATTAGCTCCTCTAATTCCGAAAATCCGCTCTGAACTTCCATGCTAATGTTCCTAGCCTTCGTTATTGCCGCCCTAATCTTGCGCATAACAGTTTGACACTTATTAAACGTCTCCTCCTCTGAGTTCCTCAATCTTGTATATAAACTCTTGTCTAGGGAACTGTGTCCTGAACAAGGTTCTTCTCGCTCCATTATACGCTTGCCGCGTTGCGCGCGAGTGCACATCCTCTTGCACCGATCTTGGTGTCGCGCCACTCTTCTCAGTCCCAGCCCTCCTCACGTCTGCACTCTGAGGGTTCTCCGTTGCAAAAAAAATAACGACCTAGCTGGCTAAAATAACGAGCTAGCTGTCTAAAATAAGGACCTAGCTGGTTAAAATAACGACCTAACGAGCTAGATGGTTAAAATAACGAGCTAGCTGGCTAAATTAGCGAGCTAGCTGAATAGAATAGCGAGTTAGCTGGTTAAAATAACGAGCTAGCTGGTTAAAATAACGAGCTAGCTGGTTAAAATAACGAGCTAGCTGGCTACAATAACGAGCTAGCTGGCTACAATAACGAGCTAGCTGGCTAGAATAATGAGCTAACTGGCTACAATAACGAGCTAGCTGGCTACAATAACGAGCTAGCTGGCTAAAATAACGAGCTAGCTGGCTACAATAACGAGCTAGCTGGCTACAATAACGAGCTAGCTGGCAAAAATAACGAGCTAGCTGGTTAAAATAACGAGCTAGCTGGCTAAAATAACGAGCTAGCTGGCTAAAATAACGAGCTAGAGTGACTAGAATAGCGAGCTAGCCGGCTAAAATAACGAGCTAGCCGGCTAAAATAACGAGCTAGCTGGCTACAATAACGAGCTAGCTGGCTACAATAACGAGCTAGCTGGCTATAATAACGAGCTAGCTGGTTAAAATAACGAGCTAGATGGCTAAAATAACGAGCTAGCTGGTTAAAATAACGAGCTAGCTGGTTTAAATAACGAGCTAGATGGCTAAAATAACGAGCTAGCTGGCTAAAATAACGAGCTAGCTGGCTAAATCCGCATTTCCTCAACGGCTGGTCCATCGGGTCTGGCTCTCGTGTACCTTCGCCGTAGACGTAGGCACTCTCGCCTGAGTGCTGCGATATTATCGTCCCACCAGTACACTGCTTTCTTCTGATATTCGGGGGTCTCAGCAAGGGCATTGCCTTTTTACATCCGCGTCTTATTATCTCCATTGTTTGTTCTACTCTTGTCCTCGCGTTGTCCGAGAGTTCCACTCTGCTACACAGTCTGTCCACTTCCAAGATTAGCCGATTAGCATTCAATTCCGTGCATCCCATCTTCGACTGTTCGTGTTGTGATTGTCCTCCTCAACTCTATTCCTTGAAGCAAAGGTGTACGATATGTACTGGTGATCACTGCCCGTGTATATTTCCAGGACCTTCCAGTCCTCGACTCTGTGATACATGCCCTCCGAGACCATAGTGATATCCGGAATGGTGCCCTCGCAGCCTGGTCGTCTGAAGGTGGCTACGCTCCCCTCGTTCGCGAAGACTAGTCCGGTTCGAGCTGCCATCTCCACAATTCGCCTGCCCCTTGGGTTGGTGTTCCGCATTCCCCACTCTACTGCTCTAGAGTTAAAGTCTCCTGCCACTATGAGATTGCCGCCAATCTGCGCTATTGCGTCTTCGATTCTGGCCAATTTCTCCTCAAATGTTCCCACGTCATCATTGGGAGTCAAATAACAACTCATTAGAGTGATCTCATCAAACTGTACCCAGGTGAAACAATCTCCCTGCCTGATCTCCTCGGTCGAGGACCCTGGTTATCCGTTATCCATATAGCTGCCGTAGATGTTTCATCACCCAGCCAGAATCCACTATTCTTCGGCGCATATTGTTCGCTTATGATAGCTACGTCAACTTCCTGTTCTCTGACTATTTGCGATAACAGAGAAGAAGCCACCTTCCCTCTGTGCATATTCAGCTGCAATATCTTCATGTTGCCTTTCGCACGCTCAACTCACAGCCCCGCGATCCCGGGAGGTGTTGCAGGGATTTTCCCGACTCCGCAAAGCAAATACAACACCTTGGTGTGTTTCGGCATTCCTTCCTTTTATGCCCTTTTTCTCCACATTTCATACATAGGCTTGATCTGTCCGGCCCATTACATTCCCACCGTCTGTGACCAATTCCGAAGCATCGGAAACATCGTATAGGTTCCTCTCTTACCATTATCCTACAGCTAGCCGGCTAAAATAACGAGCTAGCCGGCTAAAATAACGAGCTAGCTGGCTACAATAACGAGCTAGCTGGCTAAAATAACGAGCTAGCTGGCTACAATAACGAGCTAGCTGGTTAAAATAACGAGCTAGATGGCTAAAATAACGAGCTAGCTGGTTAAAATAACGAGCTAGCTGGTTTAAATAACGAGCTAGATGGCTAAAATAACGAGCTAGCTGGCTAAAATAACGAGCTAGCTGGCTAAATTAGCGAGCTAGCTGGCTAGGATAGCGAGCTAGCTGGTTAAAATAACGAGCTAGCTGGCTAGAATAACGAACTAGCTGGTTAAAATAACGAGCTAGCTGGCTAGAATAACGAACTAGCTGGTTAAAATAACGAGCTAGCTGGCTAAAATAACGAGCTAGCTGGTTAAAATAACGAGCTAGCTGGTTAAAATAACGAGATAGCTGGCTAGAATAACGAACTAGCTGGTTAAAATAAAGAGCTAGCTGGCTGGAATAGCGAGCTAGATGGCTAGAATAACGAGCATTGGTACCTTGCAACCTGGTATGCTGGCTACGTGCGAAGCTGAGGTCTCGCTCCCCTCGTTACTAATCGGCCTGCATTGGTAGCTGGGTACGTGCTAGTTATTTGCACAGCTACAAATGTAGCTGACAAGCTTGCTACACCAATGTAGGCAGCTGTGTTTCTCAGCTAGTCGGAATGCTGGTCACTTGGTAGCTGGATACGTTGTGATAGCTGACTAGCTGTGTAGCTACCAATGTAGCCAGCTCCTTCGTAGTCCGGTTACCAACGTAGCCAGCTTCACAACATATCCAGCTACCATTTGTAGTCAGCTTCTCACGTACCGAGCTACCAATTACAGTCATCTGCCAGACAAACTGCTACATTGGTAGGAGGCTACCTGAAAAGCTGGGTTCCTGGGAAACTTGCTATACTGGTAGCCGGGAAACTATCTAAATTGTAGACGGGGTAACTGGCTACGTGGGATGCAGGCTACCTGTGAAACTCTCTACATTGATCACTGACTACCTGGGAAAGCTGGGGTCTGGCTACCAGGGTAGCTGGGAAATTGGATACATTGGCAGCTGGTTACGTGGAAGCTGGCTACGTTGGTAGGTGGCTACCTAAGAAAGCTGGCTGCCTGGGAAGCTTGCCTACTTGGTAGCCGGGAATCTGGATACCATTGGTAGCTAGATACGTGGGAAGCTGGTTACATTTGTAGCCGGGTAGCTGACTGGCTGGGAAGCAGCAAAAGCAGACAGCTATCAATGTAGCCAGCTTGCAAGCTAACTAACTATCAATGCAGCTAGCTTCCCAGATAACCACCTATCTGGCTAACAATGTAGCCAGCTTCCCCCACGCCAGCTACTAAAGCAGACAGCTATCAATGTAGCCAACTACCAATGCAGGCCGATTTCTGTCTAATTGGGAAACTGAATACCGCGGTAGCCGGGAAGCTGGCTATATTGATAGTTGGGTAGCTGGCTACATTGGTAGCCGGTAGTTGACTAGTTGGGAAGCTGCCTTCAGTAGTAGCTGTGGGAAGCTGGCTACATTTGAAGTCGGGTAGCTAGCTAGGAGGGAAGCTAGCTAGTCAGCTTCCAATATAGCAAGCTTCACAACGTATCCAGTTACCAATGTAGCCACCTTTCCGGCTACCAGTGTATCAAGCTTGCTACATTGGTGGCTAGGTAGCTGGATACACGGGAAGCTGAATACATTTGCAGCCGGGTAGCTGACTACATTAGTAACTGACTACGTGAGAAGAAGGCTACATTAGTAGCTGGCTACCTTTGAAACTGGTTACGTTGATAGCTGTCTACTTGGGAAGTTGGCTACACTGGGTAGCTGGGTACATTGGTAGCCGGGTAACTGGCTACATTGGTAGCTGGATATATAGGAAGCTAGATTGGCTGCCGGGTAGCTGGTTACCTGGGAAGCTGGCTACATTGATAGCTGGCAACCTGGCTACATGGATAGCTGGTTGTCTGGGAAGCTAGATACGTGGGAAGCTGGCTACATTGGTAGCCGGTAGTTGACTAGTTGGGAAGCTGCCTTCAGTAGTAGCTGTGGGAAGCTGGCTACATTGATAGCTGGGTGCATTGGTAGCCAGCCAGCTTTCCAGAGTGACCACCGGTGTGAGTTCCTTCACGGTTGCCTCCTGATTGAGAACGCTCTTCAGGTTCTCCCTGAACTCGTCCCTTTTGCCTCCCTTACCCATCTCAATGAGTATGGCACCTGTTTTTGTTTTCCGGACGGCGCGTATCGCTATATCCGATTCCTCCGGCTTTATTTTGCTCCTTATGTTCCTCAGAACATCAGCGTAACTGTGCCCCTCGGTTGGGTGAATTATCACAGCTTCTGGACGATTTTTTACCGTTTTCTGTCGCTCCTTTTTCTCTTTCCTTACCGACTTCTTACTCTTTACTGTACTCCATTCTCCATCCACTAATGTTTCCTTGAGCTGTGTCGTGGTCTCCGTTGGTTTTCCTTTCGGCCTCTTTTCTGGGCGGGCCTCCGCCGGGCTTGAGGCGCCTCTCTTGTTGAGGGAACTTACGGGTGTGGATACATCACAATCGTTCCTTTTATTCTTGGCGTCGTCAAGAGTCTTGCTCGCTTCTTTTTCCCTTTCTGCAGTCTTCCAGTTCTCTCTGTAGTTCTTCATTACGTCAATTAGCTCCTCTAATTCCGAAAATCCGCTCTGAACTTCCATGCTAATGTTCCTAGCCTTCGTTATTGCCGCCCTAATCTTGCGCATAACAGTTTGACACTTATTAAACGTCTCCTCCTCTGAGTTCCTCATCTTGTATATAAACTCTTGTCTAGGGGAACTGTGTCCTGAACAAGGTTTCTCCGCTCCATTATACGCTTGCCGCGTTGCGCGCGAGTGCACATCCTCTTGCACCGATCTTGGTGTCGCGCCACTCTTCTCAGTCCCAGCCCTCCTCACGTCTGCACTCTGAGGGTTCTCCGTTGCAAAAAAAATAACGACCTAGCTGGCTAAAATAACGAGCTAGCTGTCTAAAATAAGGACCTAGCTGGTTAAAATAACGACCTAACGAGCTAGATGGTTAAAATAACGAGCTAGCTGGCTAAATTAGCGAGCTAGCTGAATAGAATAGCGAGTTAGCTGGTTAAATAACGAGCTAGCTGGTTAAATAACGAGCTAGCTGGTTAAATACCGAGCTAGCTGGCTACAATAACGAGCTAGCTGGCTACAATAACGAGCTAGCTGGCTAAAATAACGAGCTAGCTGGCTACAATAACGAGCTAGCTGGCTAGAATAACGAACTAGCTGGCTAAAATAACGAGCTAGCTGGCTAAAATACGAGCTAGCTGGCTAAATTAGCGAGCTAGCTGGCTAAAATAACGAGCTAGCTGGCTAAAATAACGAGCTAGCTGGCTACAATAACGAGCTAGTTGGCTACAATAACGAGCTAGCTGGTAAAATAACGAGCTAGCTGGCTAGGATAGCGAGCTAGCTGGCTAGGATAGCGAGCTAGCTGGCTACATAACGAGCTAGCTGACTACAATAACGAGCTAGCTGGCTAAATTAGCGAGCTAGCTGGCTAAAATACGAGCTAGCTGGCTAAATTAGCGAGCTAGCTGGCTACATAACGAGCTAGCTGCTACAATAACGAGCTAGCTGCTACAATAACGAGCTAGCTGCTACAATAACGAGCTAGCTGCTACAATAACGAGCTAGCTGTTAAAATAACGAGCTAGCCGGCTAAAATAACGAGCTAGCTGGTTAAAATAACGAGCTAGCTGGCTAAAATACGAGCTAGCTGGCTGGAATAGCGGGCTAGCTGGCTGGAATAGCGAGCTAGATGGCTAAAATAACGAGCTAGCTGGCTGGAATAGCGAGCTAGCTGGCTACATAACGAGCTAGCTGTCTAAAATAACGAGCTAGCTGGCTATAATAACGAGCTAGCTGTCTAAAATAACGAGCTAGCTGGCTAAAATTACGAGCTAGCTGGCTGGAATAGCGAGCTAGCTGGCTACATAACGAGCTAGCTGGCTAGGATAGCGAGCTAGCTGGCTGAAATAACGAGCTAGCTGGTTAAATAACGAGCTAGCTGGCTGAAATAACGAGCTAGCTGCTACAATAACGAGCTAGCCGGCTAAAATAACGAGCTAGATGGCTAGAATAACGAGCTAGCTGTCTAAAATAACGAGCTAGCTGGCTAGGATAGCGAGCTAGCTGGTTAAAATAACGAGCTAGCTGGCTAGAATAACGAACTAGCTGGTTAAAATAACGAGCTAGCTGGCTAGAATAACGAACTAGCTGGTTAAAATAACGAGCTAGCTGGCTAAAATAACGAGCTAGCTGGTTAAAATAACGAGCTAGCTGGTTAAAATAACGAGATAGCTGGCTAGAATAACGAACTAGCTGGTTAAAATAAAGAGCTAGCTGGCTGGAATAGCGAGCTAGATGGCTAGAATAACGAGCATTGGTACCTTGCAACCTGGTATGCTGGCTACGTGCGAAGCTGAGGTCTCGCTCCCCTCGTTACTAATCGGCCTGCATTGGTAGCTGGGTACGTGCTAGTTATTTGCACAGCTACAAATGTAGCTGACAAGCTTGCTACACCAATGTAGGCAGCTGTGTTTCTCAGCTAGTCGGAATGCTGGTCACATTGGTAGCTGGATACGTTGTGATAGCTGACTAGCTGTGTAGCTACCAATGTAGCCAGCTTCCTTCGTAGTCCGGTTACCAACGTAGCCAGCTTCACAACATATCCAGCTACCATTGTAGTCAGCTTCTCACGTACCGAGCTACCAATTCAGTCAGCTGCCAGACAAACTGCCTACATTGGTAGGAGGCTACCTGAAAAGCTGGGTTCCTGGGAAACTTGCTATACTGGTATCCGGGAAACTATCTAAATTGGTAGACGGGTAACTGGCTACGTGGGATGCAGGCTACCTGTGAAACTCTCTACATTGATCACTGACTACCTGGGAAGCTGGGGTCTGGCTACCAGGGTAGCTGGGAAATTGGATACATTGGCAGCTGGTTACGTGGGAAGCTGGCTACGTTGGTAGGTGGCTACCTAAGAAGCTGGCTGCCTGGGAAGCTTGCTACATTGGTAGCCGGGAATCTGGATACATTGGTAGCTAGATACGTGGGAAGCTGGTTACATTTGTAGCCGGGTAGCTGACTGGCTGGGAAGCAGCAAAAGCAGACAGCTATCAATGTAGCCAGCTTGCAAGCTAACTAACTATCAATGCAGCTAGCTTCCCAGATAACCACCTATCTGGCTAACAATGTAGCCAGCTTCCCCCACGCCAGCTACTAAAGCAGACAGCTATCAATGTAGCCAACTACCAATGCAGGCCGATTTCTGTCTAATTGGGAAACTGAATACCGCGGTAGCCGGGAAGCTGGCTATATTGATAGTTGGGTAGCTGGCTACATTGGTAGCCGGTAGTTGACTAGTTGGGAAGCTGCCTTCAGTAGTAGCTGTGGGAAGCTGGCTACATTTGAAGTCGGGTAGCTAGCTAGGAGGGAAGCTAGCTAGTCAGCTTCCAATATAGCAAGCTTCACAACGTATCCAGTTACCAATGTAGCCACCTTTCCGGCTACCAGTGTATCAAGCTTGCTACATTGGTGGCTAGGTAGCTGGATACACGGGAAGCTGAATACATTTGCAGCCGGGTAGCTGACTACATTAGTAACTGACTACGTGAGAAGAAGGCTACATTAGTAGCTGGCTACCTTTGAAACTGGTTACGTTGATAGCTGTCTACTTGGGAAGTTGGCTACACTGGGTAGCTGGGTACATTGGTAGCCGGGTAACTGGCTACATTGGTAGCTGGATATATAGGAAGCTAGATTGGCTGCCGGGTAGCTGGTTACCTGGGAAGCTGGCTACATTGATAGCTGGCAACCTGGCTACATGGATAGCTGGTTGTCTGGGAAGCTAGATACGTGGAAAGCAGGTGACATTGGTAGCTACGTGGGAAGCCGCCTACGTTGGAAGCTGCCTACATTGATAGCTGGGTGCATTGGTAGCCAGCCAGCTTCCCAGATACCAATATAGTCATCTTCTCAAGTATTAACCAGTTACACAGCTCCCAACTACATATGTAGGTAGTTAGATACCCAGTTTTTAAGAGTACCCTAGAGAAAAGAATCAAATCGAGGAAGCTCTATAATCGATTGATGTGACCAACTGGCGAGGCCGCGCAAGAAGCATAGGCGCTTGGAAGAATGTGTTAGGGCAAGGCGAAATTCATTGCCAATTTAACGATTTAGAAGCAAAGAAACTTGAAATTGCTAGTTAAAAATGTTTTAAATTTAATATTGAATTCACTTTATATTCTAAATGTTTCATACGAGATTTATTTCCGTTTAGTTTTAACAACGATGCTGAGAGTTTTGGGAATCCCTGAAGTATTTTTTTCTAAACTTTAAAATGTTAAAAATAAATCTACAATATTGTATGTGTGACTAATAGCATTGCTTATAAAAGACCCCCCCCCCCCCCCTCCCCCTCCCTTATTTATTGTAATTTTTTTTTTTTGCTTTTTATTATGAAAAATTAAAATCTTTAATTAGTTTTAGAGTGTTTTTGTTAAAACAAGAAATTATTTGATAATAAATACGTAACAATCAATTTAAATACAAATTTTCATATTTAAACTCTCAAACATTTCGCTCACATCTCAGTCTCGTATTTCAGTTTATTTAAAAGAAATATCGTGAGAGTATAAATAATTATTTTTTATTTGTTTATTTTTTCGTATACAGACAACAAATATTTTGATAAACAATTAGAAACAAGTTTGACTTTTTTTATTTTCTTAAATTTGCGAAAAAGTTAGAAAAAAAAAAAAACAACAACTTTGATTGGTGACATCGAAATCAAAAACAAAAACAAAAAAAAGGTTTTTTTTTTTTTATTATTAATGCTCCAAATTTACCGCATTGTAGGTAGACATGTGTGCCGAGATATGGTGAATATGTAGCTTATAAAGATAAGCTTTAAAATAGACCAACACGTATGACCGACCAGTTATCGAAAGGAATTAATTCCTAATTCTCCCTTTAAATGTAATTAATTAGGTGGCTAAAGAAAGAAGGAACCAAATTTTTCCAATGGCTTAAAAATGAATTGAAAATTTTTAATGTCTGACTGTGTACTAACAACTGATAAGAGAGTTTATTGCTTTCGCAAATAATAAATTACAATGTTATAAAAAAAATTAAATACAAAATAAAATGCAAATATGTAATTGCAATTAGTAACAAAACATTTTTCTTTCTTTCTATCAGAAAAAAAAAAAAAAGCGCAAAAAAGAACAATATTTGTCTTCTATATGTACTATAAAGAGAGTTTTTATTGATCTTTACAATTATCATTGTGGTGTTTCTAATAGGTTTGTATGTACATTCATACGAAATAATAAAGATCACTCAGGCATTTGTGTTCTTTGTTTAACTCATTACAACACACAGTGTGTTCTAAAAAGCAGACAAATTTTAGATTGGAAAATTGATTTTATTTTTTTGTTTTTTGTTTTTTTTTAGCAATTGTATCGAAATATTCTTCTTCTGTTTAAAATGAAATCATCATTTGGAATTTCAAAACTGTTTTAATTTGAAACACTCACGTTTCTTTAAATGAATTGTTTTTCTTCTTTTAGTAAAAATATTGAAATACTGAACTACTAATCAATAAAACTTGTCCCACTTTAACTAAATTAAACTAAACTAGCTTGTTGTTATAATAGGTGTGAATTAATTAAAGTTTATAAAGATTTAACAAAAAAAATAACTCAATAACACACAATACATATTGTGAAAATCCAGGTATAAAGTTTATACAGAGTGTGTAAGTTTATTATTTATTACGGGATAAGATTAAGAGATAGCATATCTCAAGCAAATACAAGAAAAAAATGATGCAAAACTAACAATTACTTGAATGTTTTCAAAAAATTCGATAATTCAAGAGTACAACAATAATGGCAATATAATAATAATAATAATAATAAGCTATATTACAATTTCAAATGTATGTATGTTGTATGACAATCAAACAATATTATTGATTATATTCATAATATGGAAAACTCCACGCTTTTCATGAAGATCATACGTACATACATAATTGATCATTACAACCCTTCAGTCAGGATTATTGACCTAGTTTCTCACACAACTTATGTTGTGTGTTCTAATTTTGTACATAAGTGGCGGGACCTATAGTTTAAAGTCGACTCCGAATGACAGATTTTTGAGAAACTTTTCATGGCAATTTTATTTACTTTCAGAGTTTTTGCCAGAAATCTGCTGAGAAGGAAAATTATACGTAGTCAATTTAATTGAAGCAAAAATATTAATTCGTCACAGCAACATCTTATCTCCGTGATAGGTTCCAACCTATCGATTGTACTGATCCAATTTACAGTCCCATACTGCTTCATCTAAGCCTCTATCTTATTCTTATTGTCTTTGTTTCGAAAACTATATTTAATTTTAATTTTTTATATAGATTCCTTAGTATAGAGCTTAACTGATTCATCGCATTGTAAACTATGTTCAGCAGGAGAAACTGATTGCAAATCCATAGACACGAATGACAAACCGACAACTACATTTCTACCAATAGGGCTGTTAAGATCCATGAATGCAAATGGACGGAAGATAACAATTTATATTTCTATATCTGCTGAGATACTGGATCCCGATCTGGACCTCTTTTTTTAGCGATAGACAGTTTAAACTAGACCAGACCACTACAGACTGTGACTGTCTATATAAGAATGACTAAATTCGTACATGGTTTTCAAAATTGTATTGAAAGAAATTTAAAAGTAAGTATTCTTTGTTATAATTTGCTAAGAAAAGGGCAGATTTATATATTTTTTTCTTTATAAAATCATTTCTAAAAACCAATTTGGTTTTTGTTATGATCACGATAAGAGTAATTACAAAAATCAAAGAAATGTCATCATCATTGTATTGTGAAATGTCATGATTTTAATGAGTGAGTGAGTAAGAAAAATAGTCAGTTTATAGAATGCCATTTAAAAGAAACTAAACAAACTAAATTATTTAATATTTTTACTTAATATCTTAATAAAAAAACACATTTTATAAATAATAATTACAATTAATGAAAATAAAAGGGACCATTGTTGTTTTTGTAATAATTCTAAAGCTTATCTTGTGACCACAAAAGTACATATAAAATCTGCCTCTAACTTGTATATTTGTACGATATCGTTCGTTATACATAAACAATATGTAAAGAAATAAATAATAAATTTAAAATATCTGCTATAAAATTTCTTTGTATAACTTTTCGAACAGACTGTAAAGAATTTTCATTTGACATACTTTTTAAGACAAAATTTTATACGTTCATTGCCCTTTTTTCTTTTGTTTGTACATTTTTCGTATTCTAATTAAATTGAATTTTAGTGAAAAATAACAAGAAGAAAAAAATGAAAAAACGAAAAAACAATTTTACTTTCAGTTAAGACTACAAAACAAAACTTATTAGACAGAAAGAAATGCAAAGGCCAATAAAAAGAAATATGAATTATTAATGAATGGTCTTGTTAAGTTATCTAACATCTAGAAATTATCATATTTCACTTCATTTCATTTGCAAATAACAATAACGAGTTTCAAAATTCTTATGAATACGCAAAACAAATTAATTTCTTATCTAGAGTAATAACCTATTATATCTATGTACATATGTATGTATTTATATATGAAAGTGTTTTCCTATAAATTATTATACAATATTGTAGTATAATAATGTAGTTTCCAATTATTTCAAACACAATTAAAAGACAAAAAAAGCAACGTTTTTCTTTTAATGCCTTGTAAGCAAATTATCGCTGCAAAAAAAAAATGTATAAAATTGGATTTGAACCTGATTTATTTTATTTGAATAAATGACATTGAAATGCAACAGATTGAAAAATATTCAAAAACCTTTTTAATAATTAAAATTACAATTAATAAAAGAATATTCTCTTTTTAACGAAATCAATATTGTTTTATTTGTTATTCGAAACGTTATCAATTAAAACTGTGGTATTTTGTTTCAATTAGTAAATACAATAGGTATTAAATTATAAAAATGAAAGTTAAAGAAGGGAACTCAACCTAATTCAATACACAAACAATTTCTACACGTGCCATGTGTTACAGTTAAGTCTTCTAGTCCAACACGAAAGGCAATATAAGCTTATAAAGAGAAAAAACAAATAGACCATAGGATGCTTAACGACCAACCACCTCGATATTTGACAGTGAATGAGATCTGCCTAAGCAAACACTCGGGAAACCTGAAGCGTTGTCCACCACTTCATCAGTGCCCTTACAATACCTTCAGTGGATTTGTAGCTGAGACCTGGTGCAATTCCTACGACTACCAACTACCTGACTGCTATCTACTGACAATTCATAACTCCATCTCATCTAACACATCACCTAAGATATTTTCCATTTTCTTGAATCTTCCACAGAGAAATATCTTCAGCCGCAACAGCAGAGATGTTACAACAACCGGCCATTGTCCAGATCATAAGTTACTACATTACAGCTCTAGAATCGACTCCGCTTAATAATTTAATATTTATTATGCTTCCATTACTACAAATTCTAGTGATTTTGTTTAAATAAAAATATATTCTGTGTTTTATTTAGACTGTTTAAACATAATTATAATTGACCTTGAATATGTATTGCAATTAGATACGCTATTTAAGCTATTGTTTTGTAAAAATATATCAAAAAATTTTTATGCTAAATAAAAAATCATTTAAAATCTATGTATACGTACATATTATATGGTAAGTGATAGAATAGAATCCGGCTGCGACGATTTTATTCCATTGAAAAACGTTAGTTATAAATTGTATTGGGATAGAATAGATACATAAGTATTGCTAGTTAAAGTAATTACGCATAGCTGACAAATAGAAATGCAGCTCGCAATCAGAATGCTTTTTCAGACAAAATTGGCAGATAAAACTTACTAGTTTATATAGTTCAAACAGTTTTAAGAAATCTTTGTTTTATTTTGCTAACAATACTTCAAAATCTGTTCACATTTAGATTGGAAATGCATTTACTTCTACGCTAAGTGAAAAAGGCATTTTATACTTTCTAAAACAATAGTGTTTTCAATAACACACTTATTTAAATTGTTTTCTTCCAAAAATTCAGTCTTTATAGATCCTAAACAGTTCAATTTCAGAAATTTAAATCTGTTTATAGGTGACTTTAATGTAGAATATTTCTCATTGATATTAAAACAATTCAATTTATGTTTATAAAGAGAAACAAAAGCTTAAAGAGAAACATTTCTTTTGCTTCAGGTTATAAATAAACTTTAGCATTTATTTAAAATCTTTTGTAGAAAAAAAATTTATTCCAATCTTAATTAAATAATACTAACAATAAAGATTTAAAAGCTTTGTTAAAAAAGTTTCAACTATGTATTATAATATAACAGACAGATTTTCAATAAAAATTCAACTCCAATGTCTGTATATTATTCCTGACGATTTCATTTACAACGCAATTTAATTTAATTGTTTGTGTTTATATTGTTTAATACACCTGCAATTAGTTCATTGTACATATATCGATGGCTGAATATGTAACATCTCCCCTAAACAGTTTAAAGAGCTGTTGTTTGAAAGTAGCAAACTTATACAGCCAAATAAAAGACTCTAATTATTTAAATTGTGTTAAGTTTTTTCACTACCCCGTATACCTAGTAACCGAAAATCAAGTTACGTCTTTTC
This sequence comes from Sarcophaga peregrina, assembly GCA_014635995.1. Classification (NCBI taxonomy): domain Eukaryota; kingdom Metazoa; phylum Arthropoda; class Insecta; order Diptera; family Sarcophagidae; genus Sarcophaga; species Sarcophaga peregrina. The sequence continues at coordinate 104,863,469 of CM025790.1, forward strand.
TATCTTAAACCATATTGATGTTTAGAGTGTTTTTCTTATGATTTTCAATACCTTGCCTTGCAAACAGGGACAATAAATACGCTACTCATGTAAATTTTATATAAAAACAATTAAAATTAAAATAGGGCAGTAAAATGAAAAAATAAAAAAAAAGCATTTTCTTTAAAAAATACTAAAATTTTTTTTTTTAATTAAATTTCTTTAAAACTACAAAATCTACAACTAGTTTAGTCTATTATCAAATGCTACAGATAAAATAAAATTTTATAATGTTACAGATAAACAAGTGGGGTGGTAAAAAGTTTACCAGTCATAGTCATTTTAAGTACATACCACCTACAAAGAAAACAACATTGCCAAACAATTCCCTAAAAAGGTATCTTAATCTCTTTAAAACTTTTCTGTTCGACTTCTAATTTATTTTTAAATATCCCTTTTAATTTTAAATTCCAAGGTTTTCAACGCAAACAACTATTTTATACATTTTGTTAAACAATAATACAAAATAATCCACAGTATTTATGATTAAAATTATTATAAAATGAAAAAAACAAAAACAAAATTAACCAAAATCGAGTAATCAAGTGAAGGTAAAGACCACAAAAAATGGAAAATAAAAAACAGAAAATATTATAAAATCATTACCAATTAAACAACTGTGTTTCTCTTTTATGTTTCTTGTTTTTTCGTTCATAAAAAAGTGAAATGAACAAAAATAAAATTGAAAACATTTTAAAAATTTTACACAATTTATTATTATATTTAAAGGCGCTTTGTTCGAATGGCCAGTTATGAAAGAACGTGACAGAGGAAACTTTTTTTTATTTTATTTAATAAGTAAACAAAAGTTTGTAATAAAAAATACATACTTATGTACATGCATATGTACATACATTCATACGAATATACGTATCAATGAAAATAAAAATTCTAAAGAATGTTATAAATTAATTGAGAACAACGTCAAGTATGCTGGCATAGAAAATGAAATTTAATATTAAACGAAAAGATTTTTAATAAAAGATCTTTCTATAATACTTATAAAAAGAAAATAATTTTCATTTGCATATATTTTCCATAATTTGTTGCCATTTTGGAGTTAGTTCCAGTATGTCCTTCTTATGTAAAAGCTTACCCCCTTTGGAAAAACAGAAAAAAAAAAGGATTTAAGAAACTTCTCTTGAGGTAAATTCTTTACCAATAAAATTTATCGACAATATAAGACAACAGCTTCGGTTACGGCAAATTTTATATCAATAAAGGGAACCAACTGGTGTAAAATGGATGCACAAAACCCCACTGAAGGTTCAACAATAACTTTCTTAAGATTTAATTGTGGATAGTAGAAGATCTACTCGTAAATCCTACAAAAACCTATATAGTAGATAATTGTGCGTTAGGCACTAAATTTCTTTCAGTAGCCTAGTTTTGTTTACCTGACACGTAATCTTTTTGACCCAAAATTGCAGATATTTCTGAAATTCAGCAATAATTTGTAAACAAAATTTCTATCTAAGAGACTTTTTTAGTGTGGAGTCTAACTTCTTTTAATAACAAAACAGGATTTTTGGAAATATTAAATCTGCGACTTAAAGAAGCAGTGATGAAATAGTATCACTACAGCAAATCCTATTCACTCTTTTGGACGCCTATCTTGGAGCATTGATGGTGTGTACTTTAAAAGCACAATGAATGATACCGAGCCCGGTAATCATTGTTCTGGCGTAGAGTTTTTTATTTTTACAAAGTATTGTTTACCCAAGGAAACAACATAAGATACAGATTACAGATTGCTCAACTCCATCTTATATTACAATATGTTTTTAAAGCAAAATAAAGTTATAAATATATATTTAAAACAAGTGTAACAAATATTTTAAAATAATTGACCAGGTATAAAATTCTATGCATGAGAAAAAGAAGGCTTTCCTCATACATAGAAAATGTGCCTGGGATTTATGATTGAAGATTTACTAATATTTTAAAATCATTCTTTTATGCAATGATGAATTGCTCTAACAATTTACTTAAAATTATTCGAATAAATTTAAATTTTTAAAATTTTTCTTGTTTTACTCACCCCTTTTTGTAATCAAAGTTACTGAGGCTGCTGTAACACCTTTTAATTTCAGGACCTGAGTTTCAATTTTATTGACGCAAGAGGAACAGGTCATGCCTTTTATTTCAATCTCTATCTCTGCTTCACCACTATTTGGTTCGTCTATCAATTCTGAGGGGAATCCCAATTCCGTTATAGATTTTGCAATGGACTCTGGTGTAATGACATTGGCATTATATTTGACTTCCGCTTTGGCAGCCAATAGAGCCACTAATATGCTGTCAATGCCGTATATTTTGCGACAATGTTTTTCAATAGTAGCCACACAACTGGCGCATGTCATGCCACGTATATGCAGAAAACACTTGGATAAAAGTTCATCTTCAATAGGTATAGCCGTAGCATTACCATTAGCAACAGTTACAGATTTTTGTGGCGAACTCGAGGGTGTTAAGGGTTTCTTCTGAGGTGTTGTTTCTGGGCTGTTTCTATTGGAATTCGTTGTGGAACTTGGGCCATTTAAAAGGCTTGCATCAAAGCCCATATCATCAATCATTTCAGCCACTTGTTCGGCTGTCAATATGTTGGCATCAAATTCAACTGCCGCCTGTTTATCTTCTAAACTAACTTTAATATTTTTTATGCCCTCTTTGGTACCTATATTACCTTCTATATTTTTCACACAACTCTGGCAAGTCATGCCTATAACACGCACTAAACATTTCTGATATCCTCCAACACTTGTTTTCGATGTTTCTTCATATGAGCATTCAAAACCCATGTCGTCAATTTCAAAAGCTATTTTGGAGGGATCTGTTATCGTTGAATCGTAGGTAAAGTAACCAGCATTTTCCTCCAGCACCACTTTACATTTAATTATACCTGGTTTTGTGGAAATATTGCCTTCAATATTTCTTACACAACTCTGACAGGTCATGCCTATTATAGGCAATCGTACTTCTTTGTGCGTATTGATGTTGTTGTTCATTTTGCCCAGTGTATCCAGTTCCACTAGTTTTTCATTATTCTCTGCTACTGTAGTAGTGAAAGGCTGTTGTTGCTCCATTGCTTTTCTTATTGTTGTACTATTTGTCTTATCGTCTATTTTGTCCACAGTGCATTGCTTTTTTTATTTTTAATTTCGTTTTCTTTTTCCTACTCGTCAATCTTATACCGTTAATCTTATTTTTATACTCCTTTGTAAAATAATTTTCTTTGTTATTTTTATATCACTTTAAATTTATTTAAACTAATTGTAATTTAATAATTTTATGTTTCTTTTTTAATTTGATCACATTTCATAAGGAATATATCTAAATTTTGTAGTTTATTTTCGATTTCTGCCCACTAAAAAAAAAAAGTAAGAGCTCCAACGCCTCACCACGGCTACTATAAAAGAATTTTGTTCCACTCAGCACGCACGAAAATAATCGACTGACGCTCGAAATCAGAAATAAAAATGAAGGCAAGTGTCATGTAAATGACAACTAAAAACACATACAAACTTGGCATCACTTATTAAAGTTGCCACTGTCCTTGAGAGAAAAAAATTATTAAAAGAATTATCCGTTATAATTTGGAATAACAATTTTAAAGATATTTTTATCTAAAAGAAATAAATAGAAAACACTATAGTTGCTTTTAAGAATAAAATGTTAAATAAATTGGAAAGTAACAAATCATTATTGATTAAAATGCCAAAAGAAAACGATAATTAAATCAAACTTTAACAATTGTTTTATTGTTTTTCTTTTATTATCAATAAATTATAGATGTAAAAAACAAACAAACAATACTTTTTTGTGATATAACTCACTCTCTCAATTGTTAAAGTTAATTATATGCCAGCTAAAGTAGTTTAACAATTCTCCATAAAATCTCACAAATGCCTTTCAATGCTTTTTTCAGTTTTTGTTTAGAGTACAGCAGCATTGGCCACAACACTAGGATTACTAACAACTTCGCCCAAAGCATCCAATACTTCTTTACGATAATCATCAAAATCGCCATCGATTTCATTAATAGTTTGTTCTTCAATTACGTACAATGTACAGCCGGTTTCACGTATTAAACGTTCGTCGTGAGAAACAATAATAACACCACCTTCGTATTCGTTAATAGCCTCAGCTAAAGCATCAATAGATTCAATATCCAAATTGTTTGTAGGTTCATCAAGAATTAAAACATCAGGCGCACTGAGGCACAATTCAGCCAAAGCTACACGAGCCTTTTGACCACCCGAGAGATCTTTCATTTTGATTGTATGCGCATGGCTGATTAGGCCAAATGAACCTAAAGCTTTACGTGCTTTTTCATGGGGTAAATTGAAAAGACGTTGCAAATATTCAGCCGCTGATTCCTCGGCAGTTAAATGTTCACCAGAATGCTGATCGAAACGTCCTACGCGCAAACGATGATTTTTACGCTGTTCTCCCTTTTGTGGTTCCAATTCTCCCAGTAAAAGCTTAAGGAAAGTTGACTTGCCCACACCATTCGGACCTACGATGGCCACGCGACTAGTTAGATCAATACCAAAGTCCACATTATTGAATAACTGTTTCTGACCCTCGAAAGCAAACGTAACATTATGCAAACCTAATATTGGTGGCTGCAATTGTGAAGGTTCTGGGAAACGGAATTTTACTATATACTCCTTGGGCTTCTCCAACAGTTCAGTGGGTCCATCATCTTCATCCTGTTTTTGTTGTTTCGATTTGTTCTTTTCTTGTTTGCGAGTTAACGTTTCCTTTTGCTTCTTTTCAGCTGCCTTCTTGGACTGGCCATGAGCCTTTAACTCCTTGATACGTTTCTCTTGTTTCTCGTATTCTTTAATCATTTCGCGACGCTTCTGAACATACATTTTCTTGAACATGGAGTAATTGCCCTTGTAATAGTGCAGTTTCTTTTGATCCAAGTGTATAATTTCGTTACATACGTTATCCAAGAAACTTTGGTCGTGGGAAACAATAAGCAAAGTCTTCTTCCAGCCTTGCAAATAGTTGTCCAACCAAATGACGGCATTCAAATCCAAATGATTAGTAGGTTCATCGAGCATTAAGAGTGTAGGCTCCAAGTATAAAGCTCTGGCCAAAGAGACACGCATACGCCAACCTCCAGAAAATTTATTGGTGGCTCTATTTTGCATTTCTTCACTAAAACCTAAACCGGCCAAAATACGTCTGGCACGAGCTTCTGCCGAGTAAGCCCCAGTGGCTTTAAGTTCGTTGAAAACATCATTCAGTTCTTCCTGAACGCTTAAATCACCAGCTGAAAATTGGTCTTCTAATTCTTTGCATTTGGCGAGAAGATTTGTGCGTTTTATATCAGCTTCCAATATGGTTTCAACGGCTGTTTTATCCGTGGCTACGACTTCTTGCTCGCAAAGTAAAACATCTATGTTGGGTGGTATGGCAAAGGCACGAGTGGCAATATGGCGCAATAAGGTTGTCTTGCCGTGACCATTGGGACCCACCAGACCATAACGGCGCCCATGGGCAATGAGCAGATTAGCATTAACAAACAAATCATTACCTTTAAGAGGGATGTAAATAAGTTCAGTTATTTAATTAAATTTTCAGGGAAAATCAATTCAAACTTACCCTTAGCGGATATGGTGAAATTCTCTATTTTAATATCAACCGCGTGCTCCAAAGCAGCTTTTTGTCCAGCAGTCTTTTGCACTTGAGACATGGTGAAGTTGCTATCTAAATCTGAATGACCCAGACCACCCTTTTTAGTCATCAGTTCCATTTGTTTTTCATATTCTTCCTGTTTCTTCAATTTTTTCTTCTCCTTATGAGTTAATTTCTTTTCTTTTTTATCTTTTTCCACAGCATCAGAGGTGGGCTCCTCAGAGACTTCTCGTTTGGACTTATCGTCATCTTCTTCTGCTGCTTCACTTATAGACAGATTTTCCATTTCGTCTTCTACGGTAGGTTCAGGCGTCACTGATTTTGATTTCTCTGGTTTTTGTTGTTCTTCTTCTTTTTCTACAAGGGTTTCTTCTAATTGCTCATCTTGTTCTTCTTCCTCATCGCTCATCATTTCGAATTTATTGGCTTTCTTTTGTTGTTTCTTGTTCTTTTTGTTGGCTGGTTTAGCAATGACCACCGGAACGTCATCATCCTCCTCGTCTTCCACCTCTTCGCTACCAGCATTTTTCAATAAATCAATTTCATCATCATCATCGCCACTGAAATCATCTTTTTTCTTGTTCTTCTTTGATTTCTTTTGTTGCTGTTTTTGTTTGGCAGGCTTGGCTACAACAGCCACCTCTTCTTCCGCTTGATCAAGATCATCATCCTCATCACTTAATTGTTTTTTCTTGTTATTTTTCTTTTTATTATTGTTAACAGGTTGAGGTATTGATTCTTCTTCTTCATCGCTCCAATCATCTTTACCCTTCTTACCTTTTTTGTTGTTCTTCTTTCCCTTGCTACCCGCATTCTGTTGTTGTTGTTGTTGCGATGTCTTACTATTGCTGGAGGTAACACTTTCCAAATCTTCATTTACACGACTAGCTGGAGCAGTAACATCATCATCAGAATCGTCTCCACCGCCACGTTTACCCTTCTTTCCTTTCTTTTGTGACTTCTTGGAAGCAATATTGGCTGGTTGTTCGTCCAGCTCTTCATCATCATCGAAATGTTGTTTCTTGTTTTTGCCTTTATTTTTGGACATTTTCTATTTTTCTTAAGTTAAATATAAAACAATAAAAACACTAATTGTCTAACTACAAAAGGAGAAATATGCGTAAAAAGGGTGAAATTCTTAAGGAGTATCTACTTTCACGTGGAGACGTATGCAATTATTTTTTTGTTACTCACACACATATGCATTTATTCAAGTTAAATGTCATTTGACAATTGTAAAACTAACATAACAATTCACAATAGAAGTGTGTCATCTGGACAAATAGTGTTGGTAAGCGTATGAATTTCTTGCAGTGGTTAACGACTAATGCAATTTAATTATAAATAAAATCTTTAGATGTAAATTTAATTTAATTAAAAAATGGTTGTTCTGATCTGTTTTTCATTGTCAATAAATCTTCAAAAGGTGGAATGTCTCACTGAGTTTAAACAAAAAATTGTAGACATTTCTCACGATTTGAGTTCATTAACTTTTTACAGATGCAGTAGGCCAAAGATAAATCTTTAATAGTATGTTGCATTCCCTCATGTCAACAACAACAACAACATGTCAAAATACTTCATATCTTTTACAAATTGTATTTATTTTTTTTTTTTTATTTTAAGAAAATTAAATTTCTGTTTTATTGAAGCCTTATTGATAAGAAAGAGAAACTAAAATTAAAATACACGTAAAGTTGGAGCTAATCAAATAAAATTATGTATCGCTTTTCCACAATTTTATGGTTTTGTCATTTTCCAAAGCTGCCGAAGCAATAATATTCTCTGTGGGATGACAAGCGGTGCATAATACGGTGTCCGTGTGCCCCTGTAACTTTTGTACAACTTCTTTCGATTGTAAATTCCATATGTAAACCATATGGTCTTCGCTGCCAGATACAATCCACTGTAAAAAATAAATTATAAGATTATTTACTTTTATCATTTCACGCATGTTGAAGGTCTCCTGCTTACCTTTCCACCTGTTACCGAAAAATTGGCAAATATGCAATACTTTTCATTTTTATGTCCAGTATAGGTTTTAAGACATTTTCCCTTTGAATAGTCCCATAATTTCAATGTGTTGTCCAATGTGGCTGCCAATATATATTTACCGTTGGGAGAGAATTTTACAAAGCTAACAGGCGGATTATCGTCATCTATTAGGGTTTTCAAGCATTGGCCGCTAGCAGTATCCCAAATGCGGCATAAACCATCATAACTGGAACTTACAATCAGAGAGCCATCACGATTGAAGTGTACAGCTGAAACTGGATCGGAATGGGCAGGCAATGTCTTTAAGCATTTGCCGGTGCGTACATCCCATATGCGCACGGATTCATCAAAACTGCCAGACACAATTAAATTAGATTGCGGATTAAAGTTACAGCAAAAAACGTAATTGCTGTGGCCTTTTAGGGTTTTCAAACACTTTCCCGAACTCAGTTCCCACACTTTAAGTGTTTTATCGTCACTTCCACTCACCAACAGACGAGAATCAGAAGACCATGCTACATCAGAAATGCCCAGCTTATGGCCCGAAATAGTTTTCTCAAATTTGCCATCGTAAGCACCCCAGATTTTAATCAATTTATCGGCGGCTTAAAAGAACTACTTATTAAAAATTTTAATTCACCTCAAATTAATCAATTAGACTTACAAGAGCTGGCTAACCATTCGCCATTCGGAGAAAATTTAACAGCTGACACGGCTTTAGTATGGCCAGCCAAAGTAAATTTCAACGTATAATTGGGTTTTATGGACAACGAGCTTTTATTAGATGAAGACGACGTATTGCCAGTAGATGATGAGGTTTGCAATGTATTGGGACCACTAGGTGCAGATTGTATAGGTTGTGGAGCATGAACCCCCGGATGACCACCGTGCACTGGCCCTATAGGTACCATGTTTTTATTTTATTTGCGTATAAGAATTTTTTTGAAAATAGTTCTCTCTCTTTTTAATGCAAAAAATCACTCTTCTTCGGCAATGTTTTTGTTACTAAAAACCTCGTGCTTTTTGTTGTTGGTTGTTTGTCAATTTTTTTGCTGCTGCCACTGCTGATGCATGCATATGTTTTTCTTTTCCACTTTATGACGTTTAGCACGCGTTTAGACTTTATGCCTTTATCTGTTGAAATAGAACTTTTATTTTTTGTTTTTTAGCATATAAGAACTCTTCCAGTGGTTTTTAATTGTCTATATTTAATAAGTTATCTATTTAATTTGTTTTTAATTGCGTACTCGTGCTTTTTATTTTTGCAGAAACAGTACACAGAAGATATGGCGGCTTGACAGTTGTGTGAACTTTTAAGTGCTGCCAAACATTGTTATTGTGCACTCAGCAGTGCTGTAAAGTTTCAAGAACGATTCATAAAAAAACATTAAGTGATAGTAAACCCGAAAGTCTTTGTGTAGTTAACTATTACAGTCAAACTCGTTTATAACGAACTCGGTTACAACGAATTCTTGGTTATTACGTACATATTTTCAAGTCCCAACGTTTTAATAATAATTTTTATAGAAAAAACTTCATTTATAATGAATTCTCGGTTAAAGGGAATTACTTTATATGGTCCCAGTAATTAAATTTCTTACATTTTACCTTTTTTTATAACGAATCCTTAAAAATAAATTTGAATGGCAATAGCCTTTACTTTTGTTTAATATGACAGCATTAAATTGTAACTAAGCATCTTTAATCAGCTGATAGATTTGGTTTATAATAAAAAAATACTTTTTGTTTTTAATAAATGAAAAAAATTATTTGTATTTTACATTTTCTTCTATGACTTCACCCCGTTAATTACAAACTTTGCCTATAACGAACTATTTTCGCTGGTCCCACGGAGTTCGTTATAACCGGGTTTGACTGTACTTAAAAATTTATAATTCTAAAATTGTGTAAAAAAATTTAAAATACTAATTCGTATAAAGAATTAATAAAAATTTCATAAAATCAGTTAAAAAATAGAACTGTAAAGAAATAAATTGTTTTATCAACAGTAATAAAAAGTAGTGCCAATTTTAAAATACAAAAGCGCTTATTGTGGCGATTTTAGATTTAGCGCACAACAAGTTAAATTAAATTATTTATTTTTAAATGGTTAGGCGATTACTCTCTGATTTTACTTTGAAAAGCTTTTTAATATAATTTGGAAGTATTTTAAAAAACTAACTTTAATATTTTAGGAAAACTAAAATTTATAGAATATTCCAAAGGATGCATTTCAATTCAATTTTGAAATTAATTTTTCGAAAACAAAACATATACTTCATGTAAATTAAATTGTGGGTAACCTGGTAGTCTAGTGGGTAGTGTACTAGACTGTTAGCGTGAGAGTCGTGGGTTTGATTCCCACCGGAAACTCTAATCTAATAGACTATGCAAAGAATTTGGTCGAAGTTACTTAGTTTACATATACTTAAATATAATTCGTAATTATATTGTAATTATTAAATAAAATAACAAACAAATTGAATTTAAAACTGAATTTTTATGATACACAACAGTTTATTTATTTATCCATTTATTAAATTGTTTTTTGAATTTAATTTGTTTTATTTGGCATTTGTCTAGTATGTTCACACCATATTTTGACATATAAACCATTGGTTTAATATTGTGAAATGTAAGCCATTATATGTGTGTATGTAAAAAAAAACACAACAAAAAATACAAGCCAATAACCTCTTCTCACTTTGAAGTCTATTATAAATTGTGCAATAAACTTAAACCCTCCAAGCTTCTGCCACAATTTCCATTTTTATTGCTTTGCCAACCAATGCAAACTCATTTACTCTATTCATATTTGCTCACCTCTTTCAATAACCAGTACATATATGTCCATATATAAATATGTATGAATGAATGTATATATGAACTATTACAAGGTATTACAATAGCAGCATGTTGCACACATCATTGGAGGAGCCATTCGCAAATGTACAATGTGCAGTGAAGGCATATTTTTTCTAAATAAAGGTAGGTACTGCTACTACCAAAAAAAAAAAGAAACTAATAATTCTTGAACAATTTATGGCCGAAATATTGTTTGTATGTGCATACGTATATATGTTTTACAATAGATGGTCATTAAAAAAGATGTGCATGTTTAAAAAATTTGTTGCAAGATACGATGAGTTTCATTTGTTGCAATAAAATGTTTTTAATTACTATAGGTATGTACAATAAAAATTAATAGAAACCTATCGAAAGGGAAAATAAACTAAAATAGTAAAAATTATTGTTAATCGAATAAATTTAAATGCCACTTTTAAATTTAAATAACGTTTACATTTAGCAATAATTAAGAATGTTTCTCTAGCTGGAAATCAAGCACCTTTGGATGTTAAAGTTCTGTTAACATCCATTTCTATGTAAAATTAATATTCTTTAAGTTTTCATACAGCTTATAAACACTCTCTTTATGTAATTTACATGTTCTGTTAGCTTTACTTTCTTTCAAATGTAAACAACGAACGTCACATTGTAAAAGACAAGAGACTACAATTATGCTTTCTTTGTTGTATACTCCTCTACATACAACACATTATTAGAGTTCTTATTAATAGTTTGTAAAGCTCAATGACCTTAATACTTAATATAAACAAATCTGGCTGTTAAAGTGTTTACATATGTTATTTAAATTCCATGCATTCCATTTGCACATGTTATTTAAATGTAGACAACATTACATAATCGTAATACTGTTAAGTTTACATTTGTTTTTAATGTAAATAAAATTTTATGTTTACTGTTATGATCATTGCAATGTTATTGTTGTTTTAGTGTGTTTGTCTACTTAGCATAAACAAACTAACAGTGTTGTCCAATTCAGTGCCATAAATTATGTGAAATGCAACCAAATAAGCCTTTTGTAGCGATTTAATTGTATTTCATAATTTTTGTATCGTTTAAGTTATGTAATTAATGTGATTAAAATTCAAAACACATTTTTTTTTATAACATTATAAAAATAAATACAATTTTTGTCATAATTTATAAAAACCTTCATTTACCTAAAATGTTACAAAGTCAAGGTTGTGTTTATTTTTGTCTTTATTGTTTTTTTTTTTGTTCTAAAATGTTAATTTGTAAGAATATTAATTTATATTTTAAATAGAAAATATACATATTACAGTATTTTTTATTTTAATGTTTTTTTTTTTGTTTGTTTGTACATTGCTTTTGGCTAGACAAAAGTAAGAATTGGTTTTGTGCTGTTAGCTTAGCCTTTTAATACTCAAATAAACTGATCACGTTTTAGTTGAAATTGCGACTTAAAACGTAAAGGTTGTTGTCGTTAATAAAGACTTCAAAAGTGAAACTATAGATTTCTTTTTAATATACGTAGTATAAGAAAAAAAAAGTTATAAAAATAATGGTGTTAAAACCCGGCTTAGAAGAACAAATATTAGAATTAGAAAAATGGCTTAAAACTCAACCGCAATTACCCCAAGATATAGGTATTTTTTTTTTAAATAATATTTATTTTTTTATGAAAGTTTAAATGATTACAAAAAAAAATAAAAAAAATACTTGTATGTACAGAGATGATATTCATGATATTTGTTATTTACATATTTAATAATAAGTGTTTACAAAACGATGAAGTGTTAATTGAAATTAAAAGGAAATTGCGTTAAATATTGTTTTTACAATAATGTTTACCAAGTAAATAAAATATTTTGTAAATTTGTATTTTGCTTATTAATTTCTATTTTAGAATAATAAAAAACAAATATGTATGTACGTCAAGACATTTAAATTAATATAAATTTTTCTCATAAACAGAATCAATATTCTGTTGCACCTGTTTGGATTTTTAAATTGAAATTTTTTAAAGAAGTTTGTGTAAACTTATAGCTTTATTTGATTATTTTATAATTTACTTTTTTTTTTTTCATAAATTCTAATAGATTTATATGCCATAAATGTTTTGAATATTAATTACAAAAATATTTCCTTATTTAAAGTTTCTATATACGTAAATTCCTAAAAGAAATGCGTACAAAATAAGCCTGCCTTGTATTTAAAAATACTATAGCATAATTAGAAACTGCTGGATAGAAAGATACGAATGCTTAAATCCTCCTTTAAACATTTTGTTAAGTTTAAAAGTAAAAATATTCGGCTTAATAAAAATGTTAACAAATCAAATTGTTAACATAATTAGATCAACTGTTAATTAACAGAGGAACCTAATAAACACTACAATAAACTCAACTTAGAGATATTATGTTGGGTATTAAATGAAAAATTAACAGGATCTTTGTTGTTTTATATAAAAAATTAATACCCGCATGATTTGTTTCATTTTAAACAATTTTTAACGATTAACATTGTCGTCCCTTCCCTTCCCTACATTCCTATATCCTCCATTTCTTTCCTCCCCTAAGGACGGGTACTGTGCTTGTCTTGACCGACAGGTGCACGTCCTCTACCCTAACCTAACATTGTCATGTTAAATATAATGTAAGTTAACAGAATGTAAGAAGAGAATTTATAACAGTTAGTGTAATTAACAGTCAATGAGTTGTATGTAAAGAATTTCGAGATTAAAAAAAGAGTGTTTTTATATTATTTTTCAGACAAAATTTTTCTCAAACGTTTCATTTACTCAATGTATGGAGATTTAGAACAAGCCAAACGTTTGCTGTTGTTAAACTTTAAATTGCGCAACAAACATAGTCACATATTCCTGCAAAGAGATCCTCTAGATGAGGGTTCACAAAAATTATTGCAAGTAGCGTAAGTTGAACTTAAAAATCTAAAATTAAAACTAATAAAAACCAGTTAAACAACTTTTTGTAAAAAAAAAAAAAGTAAAAAGAAAAACAAAATGCTAAATAACTATTTTTTTTTTAGCGATTTAATACCATTGCCAGGCAAAACACCAGACAATTACAAGCTTCTCATTTATCGTTTGATTGACCATGATGCAGACAAGGTGAGTAAAAATGTACAACAACTTGTTTTACCTATAAAAGTTGGTTTTCTTTTCTTTTTTTTTTGTAACCCAGTTCAACTTTAATGATGCCATCAAAGTATTTTTCATGATGGCCGACTGCCGTTTTGCCACTACAGACGAGGATGTGGATGGTGAAATACCGATATTCGATATGTCCGGCTATAGTTTGAAGCACTTGACAAAAACCGTTTTGTCCTCATTGCGCATTTATATGAAATTTGTACAGGAGGCCCATCCAGTGAGAATTAAACAAATACATGTTTTAAATAGCCCCTCGTACATGGATAAGGTGTTAACGGTGGTTAAGCCGTTTATAAAAAGTGAAGTTTTTAAATTGGTTAGTTTAAATTGAACAACAAACTGAAAATAATTATTAATTAATATTTTTAATTGCTTTGCTTTTAAGATTCATTTTCATTTACCCAATGCCGATACACCCTATAAATATTTTCCTCAAGCTATGCTGCCACAGGAATATGGTGGCCAGGCGGGTAGTTTAAAAGATTTGAAAACGTATTGGTTAGAGAAATTAAAGGAGAAAAGGGAGTATTTGATGGACTGTAATAAATGGCAAATGGATAAAACTAAAAAACCCGTTAAGATAACAGAAAAACAATTGAAAAATCCTGCCATAGAACATAGTTTTAAAAATCTTGAAATTGATTAATTTTATTATGTTTATAAATAATTTTAATTTTTTTAATTTATAAAATTTAATTAAAAATCATAAATTTTAAATCTTTTTTTTTGTACGGTTTAAGCCTAAAAATATTGTTTATTTCGATTCGTTTTCTGTTATTGGCAGTCTTTAATGCTTTTAAACACCCTGTTGTATTAAAAAACACTTTATCATACATGCATACATAAAAAATGTAAACAAAGCATGCATGTGTGTGTGTGTAGTGGATTCTTTTTATGTTAAATTATTTATGCTTAAATAAAGTCATACATATACATATGCAAGTGTAAAAAAGAGAGTTAGTTCATTTGAATACTGAGCAATACAAATAGAAAATGGAGAGTAAAAAAACAACCGTTTATCATGACTAAACATAAAAATTGCATTTAGACACAAACATATGTACAATGTGCATACATACATATGCATATATGTATGTATGTATGTTACTTTTTTGTATTGTTTAACGGTTTGTTTTTTCTATTGCTTAGTTTTTTGCTTTCTTTTTTCTATGCTTTGCAATATCATCACGAAACACTTGTAAGTGTGGGAAGTGCACTTGGTCTGTAATAAAAGATTTTCTGTTTAAACGTTTGTGTTATTCAACAACAAAAATATAAAACAGGAAGAGAGCATTGTCATCGACTAGGAGCACAAATATAGGCAGAGATGATAAGTGTGTTAATTTGCATTTCCAGTTGAAAAGTTAAGCTACTTTAAACCTGCACTAGTGAAACCAAAGGGTGATAATTTCTTAAAACATGAGAGTAAAACTTAAATCAATAAAAAAAAAAATATTTAAATTAATTTCTATTTTGTTTTTTAGAAAAATTTTCCTTTGTTTTTAATAAAAAAAAAAAGTTCATAAATTTTTGCTGACAAAACCAAATTTTGTTTGTCATATTAAATCTATAAATTTTTTTGTTGTTGCTTATACAATACAAAACCTTTAAGAACATCCAACATGTTGCCTGGCATACCAGGACCGTCTGTCATACCGCCAAAATAGTAAAATTATACAACAATACATGTGCATAAACTTAAATACATACACGCAAACACATACAAAAGAAAAAAAAAAACAAAAATTCAAACGAACATTGTTAAAGCTTCAATTAAACTTGCCTAGAGCAATAGACACTGACTGACTAGTTCACATTTAAGTGTCGTGCATAACGGTTTACAAATTTTAAATACATAGAGAGACAGAGAGGGAGCAAATAAACATACATAAAAAAGTGTAGCATAACAAAACAATACAAAAGAAAAAAAAAACAATTTTAAAGTGTTTAAATCAAAAAAATAAAACTGTTTAAGTGTTAAAAAAAAAAAAATAAAAAATATTTCAGACAAAATATAAAAATCAAAATTCTTTAAAATACAATTTGAATTCAATTTAAATTTTACAATGTCTGCCTTTAAGTAGGCAAATAATTTTCTACATTTTAAAATAAATAAATAAAGACTTAAATTAATACAATTTTAACAAATAAAATTACAAAAAAAAAAAAAATATTACGTAAGCCACCTTCGAATTATTCATGTTACATACTTTCTTTTATATATATAAATAAAAAAAAAAAATAACTTGCCACAATTAATAAAACTTTAGTATTTTTATACTTGGTTTCAGCTTTAAGTTATAGTCAGTCGGTCTTCATTCATGCCTTTTGTACAAGTATTTGCCATCTGTCTCCCTCTTTCTAACTCTCACTTCCTTTTAATAGTAGATACTCACACAAATAATTCTTTTTTCATGTATTATTTATTTTCATAACAAATAACAGTTTTTTTTTTATGGAAATGTATGTATGTATATAAGTGCGTGTGTATGTATGTATGTTTGTATATGTATGCCAAGTAATTTTTGTACATTTTGCTATTTTCCTTTGTATTGTTTGCGTTTTTTTTCAGTTTTTTCTTATGTTTTCTTTTTTATGTATGTGTTTGTGTGTTTGAAGTTATGTTGGTTAAGTGTTGCCAAGTGTGGTCTTAAATACAAAAAATAGGCGCTTTTAATAATTTTTACAGAAAAAGGTCACAACAATCTTTAGTGCGTCAAATCTGGACTAGATTAAATAGGTAGATAGATAACACGGTAACTGTCAAACGCTAAAGGAATACACTTTGAATCTCACGGTCATGGTCATATGATCAATGGAAGAGTATGATCTTATTGATCTGTCAAGAAGAAACAGTATTATTAAGTGTCTAAGAGACTTCTTCAGAAGCTTCAAATGGTTTCAACACAAAGAGAAACGAATTGTACTGTCACAATACGCCATGCATTAAAATAACGGAAATCAAAAAATGAAAAAAACGCTATGTGGGGGCACACTGTTCTATGTGTTCATGTTTTTTCGTTATTCATGTTTTGTATGTTTTGTTTGTGCCGGTTGGCATGTTAACCTCAAAAATATGTGTATCGTGCATACAACATACACAAACATTTCTCTTCTAAGATGGTATTGTATTTAACATGATAAGGCAAATTGCAAATGTAAATGTGTGCAAATGACTATATGTATGTATGTACATATGGATGTGTGCATTTCTAAGAATATTTAATCACACATAATTTCATAGGCACTGTGATTGGTATGGAAGCAGAAAAAACATAAAAGAACAAAGTGAGGGAGAGCAAAGAATACACACACACATACATACATATGTATGTATTTACAAGTGTTTGTTTGCTTCCAACATCCAACATGTTTGATAGCCGGCATTTTTGTTTTTGCAAATTGAGTGGCAAAAACTAACAGTTTTACGCTCTCCTTTTTCTTTTTTTCTCTCTCCTTGAAAGAAAATAAACAATAAATTAAATGTTATTGTTATTATTGGAATTTCTGTTTTCTTTGTTTGGGAGGAATTTCTTTTTGTTTTTTGTTGATATTAATTTGTGTTGTGTAGTGTTGTTTATAATGTTATTTTTGTGTATATGTTCTGTTCTGTTCTGTTATGTTATTTTGTTGTTTGCATTTTTATTATTATTGTATTAGTCCGTGTTATTGTCAATTTATAGTGAGAGTGGGTGTTATTATTACATGCAAAGCTTACAAACCGCTGACTTAACAAAATCATACATAGTACAGGCAGTCAGGCAGACAGACAGAGAGAGGGTATATTAAAATAACAATAGAATAACTGAATAAAATAATATTGAATATGAAATCGACCGCAGAATTGTAATTTATTGAAATGTTTCTATTGTTTTATTTATTTTGTTTGTTTTTCAAAGGTTACTAAAGAAACTTTATGCCTACCTTGATATTGTTTAAGGGTTACCATTGTTAATTTTGAATGTTATAAAGTTATGTGGGTCAAAGTTTAAAGTAAACATGTAAATGAAATGTTTATATTAATTGTATTAAGCAAATATGTACATATATGGACTTTTTAATAATTAATAATTTTTTTTGCATAGTTATACTATCGTTTATTCTTCAAGCATCTTAAGAAAGTTAGAAACAAGGTTTATTATTTTCATAAAATATGAAATACGTTACAAAATATGAAATAAGTACACAAAATTAAAATGACTTTATTCGAACAATTAGTTTTAGGAGATCATTTTTAACGTCTGAAGGGCTCAATAGGTTATCGTATTTGCCTTTAGGGTATCTGCAATGTTTGTTAAAAAATTTTGTTTTTTTCATCTTGAAAACCCTTAAAAAACTTAGTTCATATAATTTAACTCTTTGCGTCTGACCTTAAGTGTTAGTGAACTTATATGTATTTTAAATACATATACAATAGAGAAAAAAAAAGAACAATAACAAAATCAAAACTAGATAAAAAATTACCCATTAAAAATTATCGTAAAGGAAAAAGAAAGAAAAAAAAAAAGAAAAACAATTTCTAACTAAAGTTGTAAAAAAAAAACTTCAGCAATAAATTTTCTAAATAATGAAGAAAGAAGAGAAACAATGAAAAACTACAATAAAAAAGAAAAACTATTTTGTTTTATTGTAAAGGTCATTGCATTAACCTAAAACTTTAGCGGCCCCAAAAAAAAAAAATAAAGAAAAAAAAAACAAACTTTTTGCCGATTACACGAGCCAAGTATACCATAAAAGTGTTTCCAATTTAGCTTTTTTAAAGAACTTGTATTAGCGCTTTTTTTAAACTTCTAAAGGCTGTTCTAAATGGCTGCAAATTATCCAACCAGTAGGAAAAGCAACCAAAATTTTACATGTTAAAATATTATTTTTGTTTCTCATTTTATTTGATTTCATTGATTTAATAAAAATAATTTCGCGCTTTTTGTATTTCGTTTCATGTTGGTGACACTATTTTTTTGTTTTTTGTATTTTTAGTTTATTTTTTTTGGCTGCATTCTTTCGCTGTTATAGTGTAGAATTTGATTTATTTGTAAAGCAATAGAAATAATTGTTGTTTTTTTGCCAACAAAAAAGCAAACAACCGAAAAAAAAACAAAAATATTTGTTGGCCTTATAAATTACAGGTTTTTTCTGGTTTTTCCTGCTCTAAAAACAAATAAATTTTGTTTCAAATGCCTTTGTTAATACAGGGTGTTGCAAAAGAAAGTGATCAACAAACGAATACTTATTGAGAGAGAGATTTCGGAACATAAAACTGTTTTCTATTGTCTTCGGGTAACTCAAGCAGAGAGTAATAACACTGAGCACAGAACTTCCAAGGACTTTAAATAGCGAGAGAAATGTTTTCAATACATAAACCCGCATTTTATTGTTCTCAACTAAATACTAAAAACAAAGAGAAATAATTTTCAAACATACATAAACCGTTACTTTTACGTTTTTAGATATTTCAGTTAGATTTTCTTTTAGGCTTATGGATCCATACATATTTATGTATCTGAAAAATAACTTTATTTGATTGAAACAACTTTAATAAAAGTTTACCCTTAACTTAAATATGTATGTACATACATTCTTGGCCTTCAATAACTTTAAAAGTTTTAATTTTTTAAGGCATTTAAGGCAACTTCCTTAGAAATTTAGTTTTATTGTTTTTGTAGCCATTGGACAATGTTCCCTTGCTGTATATCAAATGGAATATAAAGGAAAAACCTGAAACCAGAAATTTCAAACTTTGCGTGTCTATGTTCGTGGCATTTTACTTTTAGCATTTTTTTTCCTTTGGCCTAAATGTGAACGACGTCGTTTAACGCTGTATTTTATTATACAGTAGTTGGCGGTATATTTTTTAGATTCAAAAGAAATGTCTATGATTCTTAAGATTCCTTATTTTTGATATTTAACTGTAAATTAGCATAATGCAGAAAGAGAGAGAGAGCGAGAAAAAGAAACATATTATTAAAGAGTATGGTGACGTAATTTGCTTTAAACAAAAATTAACACAAAAAACGAATTTTTCATATGAAACTTATCATGGAAAATCAAGAACACAATGGAAGCGTTAAGCGTTAGGCGTTAAATCAAAATTTTTTGTTATTAAAATTAATATTTGAATTTGATTACTTAATGTATTTTATTCATGGCATTTAATTTGTGAAAAACAATATTAATTAATTATGAAAGCTTTCATGCAAAAAAAAAAATTTTTTAAAAATCCCTATTGAGTGTTTAACAACAGTATGGCTGAGATTTTACGTCATGCAGTTTATGAAATTATTATAGCTTAACATGACGTATGAGTAATTTTTAATTATACCAATACTCATGCGACATAAGCAACTAAATAAATATTTGCGCTAGACAAAAAAAAAATTACAACAACAACGGCAACGTCAACTACTACATACAAACAACGAAAAGAAATGCTGTTTTTTGTTTGTCGTCATTCAGTCTCCAATGATTATAAATTAAATGCTAAACACAAAAAGTCTTAAACTGTAAGTGTGGTAGAGACAACACACAGAAAGAGAGAGAACAAAAGAGATTAGAGCGCAAAAAAAAAAAGAAAAAAAATTGCCACGAGAAAACAATATCAAAGAGGGCAATAAACTTGTTGGAAACCATAGTGCCAGCAAGTAATAAAAATTGTAAAAGAAACTACACACATACACATATACATATACACATATAATGTATGTAAGTATAAATACAGGAAAATACAATAACAAAAACAGCAACAGCAACAACATGGCATACATATGTATTGTGTTTTGTGTTTTGAAACAGTAAAATCTCTCTTCAAATACATTTACTTGGAAATTGATGAAAAGAAAAACACATGAGCCGTTCATATGCTCCACTTATTTGAGAAATAACTGTTTGTCCAGCATTATTTTCATTTTTTTTTTTAATTAAAATCTTTTTTGTATTAATTTTATTAAAAAGCATTTTACTTAAACATATTTGTTGGTTCTTTTGTTAAATATGTTGTTGTTATTACTATAAAAAAATAAAAAAAAACAAGCAATACCAAGATTTAAGAAGAGAAAATTTAAACAATAACTCAAGGTTTTATTATAAAGAGACACAGACACAGTCAGTCTGAGAGAGAGAGAAAGAGAGGGATATCGAACAAATAAGATAAAAGCCAGTTTGGCTACTTTAATTGAAATTTAATGAAAATAAACCCCAACCCCCACAGATACCATAAAGATACCCTTTGTGTTAAAGGATAATGTAAGCCTGTTTAATGAATTTAATTTACAAATTAAACCAGATAAAATGGAAGTACATTAAATGCATTTACAAAAGAAAATAGTTCAGAATCTTAAAAGCAAGTTAAGAACAAAAGAATTAAAATAAAAGCCTATCTAAATGAATTTAATTTAGTGGTTTCATAACCACCGGTATGGCAAGGTTGCCAGCTGTTAAATGCCTTTAATGTGAAGTATCCTGTTTGTTTAGATAAATCGTTGCCAGTGTAATAAAAGGAGCAGGCAAAAAAAAAGTAATTAAAACTGCACAATAAAAGTGGTGATTCAAACCACTAAACAGTATTCGAGAACTGCAGGACAAGATTAAAGTCGTCATACTGTATACAGGAATTGATAAAAATGAATAAATAAATTTGAAGTAGCTGAAAGCGTTATAGATGTGATAATTTCTGGACAACATTGCGACGATGCTTTATTGATACCTTAACTCTTAATAATGAGCACCTTCACACATTCCTATAAGTGGTTGAGAAGTATCAGAATATACTTCAAAACACGGATCTATACATGAGAGTTGCATTCCATTCTCGGTCATCTACAAGTGCTGTAAATATTAAGGAGTTGGATTGAATTTTGGCCCTGTAATTGAACCGTATGTGTTTAAAACTGATAACATACATACACGCCTACATACATACATAGTTTAATGAAATTTTGTCGACTGGTAGAAGAAATATTCCCCTATATTGATATATACATAAGTGTGTGTATTTAAATTCATTTTAATTGTCATTTGTGTTCTCCAATATTAAATCCTCATTTCTTATAGAGTTCTCATTTCTTATTTTCTCGTTTTTTTCTTAGCATTTCGCCGTCAATATGCAAAAATCCTTTTTATTAATCGTTTGCATTTGCTGTCACTGATGCTGCCTGCTATTAAAGAAAAAAGTAGCACAAGATGGATCCTCGCAAACAGAAACGTCTTGGCCCGGCGCCAATTGCATCATTTGAAAAATCTTTTGAGGATACAACATCATTGACTTCTTCTATTTCACAACAGCAGATAGCAGCAGCATCTAATGCAACAACTACTGCAGCACCAACATTCGAAGAAATATCGTCGTTACCATTGCAAGAGAAACACAAGGAGGAGGAGCGGGAGGTGGTGGTGGTGGCAACACATTTGCCTACAAATATTAACCAGCAAGTGGACTATGCTCAAGAGATTGCCAAAGAATTTTATGGCAGTGGCAATGGTGATGGTAATGCAGGCCTTATACAAAAATTGGTAAGTACTGGTACTCTCATGATTTTTTTACTTAAAGAATATGTTTAAAAAAAAACTATTTTTTTTTTGGAAATCAAAAAAAATTGAATTTTAAACATATAAGGCCTTATACAAAGTGTGTTTTAATGACATTTGAATGCACTCATGCCATCAGTGTTACAGTTTAGGTTTCCTATTTAAAAGATCATAAGATTTCTTTAGTCTTTATGTTTTTTGATTTTTTTTAAATTTTTTTGATTTCTTTTCAAATCTTCCAAAATTACTTGAGAATAATCCTGATCATATTGTGTTATAACGGTATCAATCAATTTAAAAATACAACAACAACAACAGAAATAAATTAAACGTTTTGACACTTTAAGCACCCATACATTTATGGCATACAAAATGAAAACCGCACTCTCTCTCTTTCTCTCTCTCTCTGCCTCTCTTATCTATACATTGAAAATCTTAAACATTTATGTGTAGACACACGATATAAAATAAAGAAAATTATTACAAGTTACCCTATAAATACACACACATAGACACAACAACAACAACAACTACAACACGACATTTAATCACGCACGCACACACGTACAAAGTACGTAGCGTACGAACGTTATCGGTATTGGAATTTAACATAAACAGTTAAACAGAATACAATAACCACATGGAATAATTTAAACAGAGTGAGAGTACAAAAAAAAAAAAACAAAATCAAAAAAGGGGAGTATGTGTTATTGTATTAATAAATGTACGAAATGTATGCTAGCAAAACATGGCACACAAAAACCAAAGTCACGTGGCTATTGAAATAGTTTCAAAACGCACAAACACTGTTATTAGACACACACACACACACACACATACATACCTACACAGAAATTCATTTATATGTACGTATGGGGTATACTTTTTTATTTTTACAGTTTACAGTTAAATATTGTAAGAGAAAAACAGAAAAACTACCGCATAGTTATGATGTACATCAGCTTAAAAGCAGGGTGTCAGTCAGGCATACAATAAAAAAAAAAAAATAAATTCTGTATAGCAATTTAACATGTGCGTGCCTGTCAAAGTAGCTGTCAAATATTTAATATTGATATGTAAACAATGGTTAAACGAATGCTAAACATTTAATGCAATATACTCTACATACAAAATAAATACACAATTCACAGAAACGGAGAGAGAGAGAGAGAGAGTGTGTGTGTGTGTGTGACAGTGAGAGGAAAAAAGAGAGAGAGAGAGTTTAGGATATATAAGATTAAAACAGTGTCAACAATATTAAATTTCTAGTTTAAAACTGTTAAATCTCAACTCTCAAAATTAGTAAGGTTATACCCCTACCGCGGTTGGAAAGAGCACCCGCTGGACTATCATTTGCATAAAGCTTGTATAGTGTACTATTTCTTATATGTTCCCAAATGGCCACTGATCTTCTAGGGAATCTTCAAATATTTATGGCCAAAAATGGATTTTTTTTTTCAAAATTAAAAATCTCAACTTTCAAAATTAGTAAGGCTATCCCGCTACTACAGACGCATATAGTCTGCATAGTTTACTATTTCTAATATGTGCCCAAATGGTTACTGTTAATATTACAAATTAAAGATTTTCTTTTCA
This sequence comes from Sarcophaga peregrina, assembly GCA_014635995.1. NCBI lineage: Eukaryota > Metazoa > Arthropoda > Insecta > Diptera > Sarcophagidae > Sarcophaga > Sarcophaga peregrina. The sequence continues at coordinate 104,887,269 of CM025790.1, forward strand.
TAAAGTAATTATTGTTGTTTTTCAAACAAAATATACAATTTCAGGTAAATCAAAAAAGTAAATAAAGTACTGAAAACTCTGGGTCCTCGAAAATATAACAAGAAAAACACTCGATAACAAAATAATAAATAAAGAAATTCCGTAAAAATAGGGACAAACAATACAATAACAAAACTACATACAAATGAATAACAATAACAAATCAATAGGATGTTTCTAGAAGTTGTCAAACCGAAATATATAAATTGATAAGTTTGATTCATATATTAAAATCATTATGGCACAATCTTAGCAACTAAAGCGTGTTGTTAATTTAATAATAAATATTTATATAATAAAAGATATAATTCTATTTATTTAAATCCCTATCCAGTAAATGTTAAAAAAAAACGCAAAACTACACGTTTTTTTGGTGTTATCAAACAGCGATTTTTATTAAGCGCTTTTGCTAATTTCTGTTATTAGCAGACAGCTTTCCTTAAGAAAAAAGCTTTCTAAACAAACAGCTGTTGAGAGAGAGAGAGAGAGAGAGAGAGTGTAAGAATTCTTAACATGTGTGTATAATACAGTATTGTTTACGTTTGAATTTTTCCTATGTGTGTACGTATGTGTATGTACTCTCTCAATTTTTAGGGGTTACAAGCTTTAAGGGCAAACTGTCTGGCCTCAGTTTGTATTTGGGCTTAAAAGTGTTTATAACGCAGTAAAGAGATAACTAGACAATGTAGAATAATACAAAAACAGAACAGGACAAAATTTGTATTGGTGTTAAAGAAATATAGGGGAAAAAAAAGAGAAAATTTATTGAAAAGAAAGAAAAAATGGAGTATAATTTAAGGCCTAAACAAAATAAATGTTTATAAAAAAAATTATTAAACAATTTGAAGAGAAAAATATTGAATTAAATAAAATATTGTAAAAGAATAAAGAAATTTGTTAGAAAAAACAAAATAAACAAAAGATATTTAAGAATAATAAGCTAAGAAAAAAAAAAGAAGAAAAACTTTTACAAGCAGTGTATGTATGAATGTATGTGTTTAAAAGGTAAAATTATACAACAAAATACATACACGTTAAATAAACAAACAATAATTAATTTAAAAAAATAATAAGAAAACCAAAAAAAAAAAAAAATGTAAAGTCACTGAGCAAGAAAATAAGAGTAAACTACGGTGTTTTATTTATTTACCTCCTGGTAATGCTGCTACACCACACTAACGGTTAAGATCGAAAAACCCTTTTTGCTCTACGATTTGAAGTACTTTATTGCTAAAGAGAGAAACTCCAACTTTACTCTACACTGTTACAACAACAGCCTCAAGAAATAATACAAAAACAAATAAAAAAAAATCCCTTTTCATATTGTATTCGTTTTTCTTTACTTATCACAATAACAAGATTTGTTACAACTAAAATGATGAGCGTGTGTGTGTGTGTGTGTGTGTGTTGTTCAAGGTTTTACATACGGTCGTGGTTTGGCAATTTTTATAGGGTCACTTTTAAAGATGTTTACAGCTTGTATGTGTGTGTGTGTATATGGCTGTGTATATGCATATGAGTACACACAAAAATATGCACATTTTTTATAACAACCTCTTCGTATATGATTTCGTTTTTCTTTTTGTGTTCTCTCTCTTTCTCACTTTTATTTCATTCAGACATATTTATTAAGTAATATATGAATGTATGTATGTATGTATGTATGCCTGTATAGGTCTCTCTTATACGTATGAATTTTTTTGAGTATTAAATTCTTTTTTAAGTGTGTGTGTGTGTGTGTAAATGTTTGTGCTCATAAAAATATAGACATGTTGCCACAGTTGAACGGTACGGTACGGTACGGTACGTTTGTAGTGTATGTACGCCACTTAGGATTTGACATTATTTGCACTTGTACGAATATTTTATTAAATATTTCTCTGCTCTTCTTCACTCTATGTCTCTCTAGTTCCTAGTGTGTATAGGGAATTGTTTTGTTTGATTTTAAATATTAATTTTATTGAAATATCTATTGCACGGGAGAGTTTTCTTCTTATAAAATATTTGGATTTTGTTTAGAAATCTTAAATCTCCTATAAAAGTGGGTGCTTTTTTTTTTTTTTGAAGGGTACATCCTCCAAACAAATTAGTAAATAAAGCAAATAAAGCGATAAATAAAAAACGGCCCTTGGGATCGATCTAATACGGTCACAAACCAGGTCTAAGTGCTATTTATGAAGTCATTTGAACTGCTGTAGCAGGTTCTAGAAGTAAAGAGTTGCCTTTTTACCCACGGTTTGTACACAGATTTGCGTTGATGTTTACGTATCTAGCATTTTTTTTTATTTATTTCTTTCAATATTTTCCTTTTTCGGTTTAATATAAGCAATTTAAAGATTGTAGAGAATTTTTTACTCCACATCCTTAATTTATGCAGCTTCATTTCACTATTTTTTTCTCCGTCCTCTTTTCTAAATCTCATCTTCTTTGTAATTGTGTGTGTGTGTATGTGTGCATGACCTTTACCCCTTACAAGTGCCTACTTCGAGTACAAGGTTATAATGTTATGCTGCACACTTGTTACCGTTAATTAAACAAACGCTAAGAGAGAAAATAAATTTTATTTTATTTTTTCACGTACATAAATTGCCTACAAGCCATCATTAATTTTCAGACAAATACAATAAAAAAAAAAAATGAAATGAAACAGAAGAAAACTTTTTAAAGTTTTTCTTTTTCTTATAAAGATTTGGTTCTCGAGAAAGATACTCGAGAAATAATACACCATTTTCACGTATTAGTTCACATATTAAACATGTCCCTTAAACTTTCTGAAAACATTTCATTAATTTCTGTCTAAAAATATCGCTCAATCACTTTTTCCTGCTGCAATGGCTTTTCTAAACTCAATTCTAGTTTTTTAGAGCCTCTTATGATAGAATATTACTGCTGTAGGTAACCATTAAGTGAGAAATAGGCTTCATTACTGAAGAAAATAAAAATCAGTATTCCTTGTTTGTTTAAAAATCCACATTTGTAATTGGCAAACATTTCATTGGATAAATTAAACTTGAGATGAAAGATATTAAGGTAAATTTATTTTAATAATGTCTTCCAACAAAGTAATGTTTAAGTTGTTACTCATCAAACAGGCCATAGTGTTGCCAGATGCTATTAATATCGTCAGAGAGATTACGTTTTAATTAGTCGATTATAAAGCATATGAGTTTTATTATGGAGTATACTTATTATTTAATTAATATTACGTATACGTCATAAACACATTTCTATTTGCTGGCAATTCTTTACGGCAAATAATTTTTAATTGCAATAATTTTCTTGTGACTTAAAGTCTTTGAAAGTTCTCTTAAATAATGAATATCTTTTAATAACTATTTAATTCACCGTTATGAAAATGGCAAACATGCATTAAAATTGTAAATATGCTCGGGATCACTAATACCACTCATTATAGACTGGTTTATCAAAAGAGTTCCAGTCTTTATTACCTAATTTCATTATTATTCTCATAAATTCGAAAACAACGTTACTCTCTTAACATCTTTAAATGGCAAAAATTTCTTACTCTTTAAAGAAATTTAAAAATTCTTATGATTTTTAATATTGACGTTTTGACGTTTCAATTAACCACTTGAGGTTGAAAATTAATTTCCCCTTATTCCTTACGGTGTACATAATAAGCACACTTCAATTAAGTTTAATTCGATATTTCAAAAAACCAGTTATCTGACCCTCATACACACAGAAGAAAAAATAAACTAAAATACTCAACTACATACATACATACATATGTATGTATTGTATATGAACACATGCATGCATAGTTTTGCAAAACTATTTTGAAATCCTTACGGCATGAACTCTCTTAATAAAACATACAAAACAATTAAGTTCGTTCAAATTATTCTTTCGAAAAAACAAAACGAAAGAAACCTTCCTCTCCTATAGAAACGTAAATGCATACACACGCACGAATAAAACCAACAACAAGTTTGAAAACAATAAAAAATAAAACACTGAATTACTGTTACTTTAAAAACCAGAGATTTTAAAAGAAAGAAAGTGAGTGAGTAAATGACTGGATGAGAGAATGAATATGTATGGGTGTGTATATGTGTCCATAGTTTGGAAAAACAATGTCAGCACTATAATACATAGTAAAAAAAAATCATGTTTTATAAAAAAATGTTTTATAGCGATTCTCTTTTTATTTATTTATTTATTATTACTGTTGTTGTTGTTGTTGGTATTGTGTTTTTAATTTGATTTAATTACTTTTGCAGATGGATGTGAATGATAGTGGTGCAGTATATAAAAAAACTATAACAACGAAGATAACAACATCAACAATAGCAAACATGGGTGTTATTGGTAGCGGTGATGGTGATGTTGAGGATACAACAACAACAGCAACAACAAATAATAGCAATAAAAATATAATAGCAACAGCAACAACAACATCTACAATCAAAAGAGCACCACCTTTAAAAGCCACTGCCAATACACTTGTTAGCAGTAGTGATTTAACCGTTTCTACATTTAAAGGCGCCTCTACACTGTGCACACCCTCTACGCCACGCATCGAATTAAGTCGTGCTTCTTCTTCCTCGCACCATGAAGAAGACAGCCGCGACAGCAGTCCAGAAAATGTTTTTGAGCAGGTGATTTACGTAAAAAAACAAAACAAAAACCAGAAATGAAAAACAATAACCATAACAAATAGAATATTTATTAGAAATGAAATGTTTAGAATGCTGCTGTCTTGCTATAGTAGTTGTAAATCATTGTAGACCCTACTCACGCACATACACACATATTTTGTTTTTGTTTTGTTTTTTTGTTTTTTTTGTTTTCTTCTTAATTTTAACGGTTGAATGAATATAAATAGGGTGTTGTCAGCGATTTAAAGGTATTAATTTATCGAAAACGAAAAAAGGGTAAATTTCGTTAAATAATCGTACAAAGTTTATTTATTAACATTTTCTAAATGTTATCGATAATTTTCGAACCTCTTCTAGGAACATATTACACTTTGAATTAATGGGAACGATTTTTTAGTTACTTCGCCAGGATTTTCTTTAAGAAGATAAAATATTTTTAGCATTTCAATGCTGGACAGAATCCTGATATATATTATGAATCTTTCTGTAAGTCTGTTTTTTGTTTGTTTGTTAGCCAATCACGCCTGAACGCCTGGACAGATTTTCTTGAAATTTGGGATATAGATCAGGCTTTTGTCTGTGGAGATTATAGGCTATAAATCTTTTCAAAGTTTTGACCAAAAGCGGAGAAAAAATTGAAAAAGTGGGGAAAAAATGGTAATAGGTAATTTTTTACGATTTAGCTAGGTTAAGTTTCCCAAATGTTTGTTGGTTTGCTCGTTAGCCAATCACGCCTGGACTAATTTTCTTGAAATTTGGGATATAAATCGAGCTTTTGTCGGTGCAGGTTATAGGCTACAAATCTTTTCAAAATTATATCCAAAGCGGGAGACAAAATGGGACAAAGGGAGAAAAAATGGGCAAAAGTTAATACTTTAATGCATAAATGCTGTAATTTATGTGTTTTAAAGGTATTTTTTTACGATTTAGTATGGGTAAGTTTCCCAAGTAGCTATTGGAGGTGTTCCGTTTCTAAAATTGAACCAAAGGTGTCCAAAAAGGGGAAAGGGGCCAAAAACGGGCAAATTGAGTGCATACCGAATCACCCCTGAACGCTTGAACCGATTTTCTTGAAATTTGGGATATTGATCGAGCTTTTGTCGGTGCAGGTTATAGGCTACAAATCTTTTGAAAATTATGTCCAAAACGGGAGACAAAATGGGACAAAGGGAGAAAAAATGGGCAAAAATTAATACTTTAATGTGTAAATGCTATAATTTATGTGATTTAAAGCTATTTTTTTACGATTTAGTATAGCTATTGGAAGTGTTCCGCTTCTAAAGTTGAACCAAAGGGGATTCAAAAAGGGGGAAAGGGGCCAAAAAGGGACAAATTAAGTGCATACCTAATCACGCCTGAACGCTTGAACCGATTTTTTTGAAATATGGGATATTGATCGAGCTTTTGTTGGTGCAGTTTATAGGCTATAAATCTTTTATAAATTTTGAACCAAAGGGAAAAAATGAGACAAAGGGAGAAAAAAGGGCAAAAATTAGTACTTTATGCATAAATGCTGTATTTTATGTGTTTTAAAGGTATTTTTTTACGATTTAGCTTGGTTAAGTTTCCCAAATAGCTATTGGAGGTGTTCTGTTTAAAAAGTTGGACCAAAAGGGGTCCAAAAAGGGGAAAAGAGGCAAATTGCATGCATTAATATTTAGGACTTAGAGTATTCAAAAAACTGAGTTGTTTGATAAACAAATTGGCTTTTACGATAGCACTTAGTTGAGATGTTTTCGTTTTTTTTTTTTGGTTTTTAAATTCAAGCAAATTTCTATTTCTCAACAACACTAATGCTGTCTTTGGCAATTTCCCTTTCCTTTTCTTTTGATTTCCTTTCCTTTTATTATGTATTTTATTTTATTATATTTTATTTTTGTTCTTTGATTTTTTTATGATTCTCTTTTTTTATGATTCTCCAGCTATCATTTCAATTTCCATAATTTCTAATAGAAATTCATGTATGTATGTATGTATGTATTGCATTGCATGTACTAAGTGTACAAGTGTGTGAATGTTTAGAGAGTATTTAATGACGTATGTATGTGTATATGTGAGAGCATATTCTATGTTATTTGCTGTATATTAATACACATTTTATTTTATGTTTTTATCTCATGATTTATGTAGGCGGGTGTGTATCGATGTGTGTGTGTGTTGGTATTTGTATAGTTAGGGCTGTTTGTAACAAATCAATTCTCAGCACTTTTATTTTCTCTTGTTGGATTTTATTTTATTTTTTTTCTTCTTTTTGTTTTCTTTGTATTTCTTTCGAAAGTAGTTCTCTTACTCTCTAGTATTTTTGTAATATTAACCCAGTTAATAGTACAATCCTATAATTTAGTGCCGCTCCCTTTACTCTTACTATACCAGCCACCATTCATACACAATTTGTTTTGAATGCCGTTATTCCTATACAATAACTATGTCTGCCTTCTTTCTCTTACTATCTTTGTAATGTTCTCAATAATAAAACTAAACCATACTAAATGGAGAGGAAAAAAAAAACAACAAAATAAGAGCAAGAAAAACAAAAAAAATAAAACAATAACAAATTATATTAAGCCTGCCATCATTGATTTTGATACTTTAAACAGTTGTTGTTAGTTTTTTTTTTCTTTTGCTTTTTAGTTTATAATACCCGTATGGGGTGTTGCCAATCAAATAAAATAAACATGTTGGGCATCAAAATTCAATTAACATTGCCAACATGTTAATGAAATTAAATGATCTCTCTCTCTCTATCCCTTAAGAGGATTAAAATTAAAGAAATTAAAAGAAAATTATTTTGGCTGCAAAAACAATAGCTAAGCTAAGTTAAAGTATATTGATTTTAAATAAAAAAAATAAAAATGAAAAGAAATATTTAAAAAATATGTACTAAAAATATGACCAAAAAAAGTCAGTTTTGCTTTTTCTTGTGTTGAATTTTTTGTCCCTTGTTAACTGTTGCTGCTGTCAGTTTTCTATCGAAAACCATTTATATCCCTGACAGAGTTTCAACAAAAATTTTATAACAAAAAGGAAATAACAGTAACATATACATACATACATATATACACACTCTAACAGCATTGATTAATATGTCAAAAGATAAACTACAAAGAGTAGAATTAGGACATGCTTTAAAAACCTTTCATTTTCGATTTCATCTTTCGATGATTGTAAGGGAAAGAATCAGTTTTTAGTTGTTTTTATTTTTATATTTTGGCAATGTTTACATTAGGTAAAAAAGTAGTTATTAAAAGAAAAGGAAATATTTTTGTTAAAAAAATTTAATTTTAATATAAAACTTTTACTGTGCTTAACTATTTTCATTTTTTTTTTATTTTCATGTTTGAATTAAAAAAAATTTTATGTGCCAAATTGCGAATGGTTTGTTTTTGTTATAATACAATAACTACAACAAAATTTCACATATATTTTGTAAACACAATAACAAAATTTTGCTTTTCCTTTAACCAAAAAAAAAAAAAATCCCAATTGATGTTGTTTAATGTTTAAAATTGAATTGAAAAAAAAAAAACAAAAAATTGATTTTATAAAAAAAAAAAACCAAACAAAATCGAAAAAAAACATACAAAAACTAATTTAAAAAAGGTGGGCACTGGCACCCTACAGGAAACATTGGATATGGGTTTTCGTGAGGAAGGTGCTTTGGAATTGCGTAGTTCAACAGAGGAATTATATTTTATGGATCCTACACAGAAAAAAGAAGAAGCTAAAATTCAACAACAACAACAACAAACACAACAACAACAGGTAAGTTTAATACATAATTCTATTGATAGAAAAACAAATTATGTAATTTGTTAGAAGGCTTTAAAAACAACTATTTTTGAAAACAATAAAATTATTATAAAACAAAGATAATATTTTTAGAAATTAGAAAAGAATACGAAATGAAATTTAAAGTATAATATTTAATTAAACTTGTAACTAAAAACCATGAAAATTTTATTTATGATTTTTACAAAGGGAAAAACTTTTGTTGCTAATTTACACTTTCAATTAAAACAAAAATAGTTTGTAAACGTAATGGAAATTTATGCTATTGAATACATGCATATGAAAATGAAAACAAATAAAGAATAATTCTTTATCAACATTTCGTTGATTTTCATTAAAATGCATTCCATAACGAAAGCAGCAAATCCTTGAGCTACTGGGAATAAACCCAAAACTTAATTGAAAATTGTTTTCAAAACACAAACAACAAAAGGAAAGGGAAAACATTTTGTAACACTAAACGACAGTATTGCATACAAACTAAGTAAATGTGTCTGTGTGTGGGTGTATGACATTCATATTGTATTGTATTTATTTTTAACAGCTACATATTTACAAACAAAGTAATACAAACAAAATAATTTCTCTAAAATGCAACAAAAAATGGTTAAATTGTTAAAGAAAAAACGAAAAAAAAAAAACAAAACAAATTTAATACTTTTACCCTACCACTCTCTGTTAAATATTTTTGACAGCATTTCTCATAAATTTCACAAACTTTAATTAAATCAAAATCCCTTTTTGCAAAAGTTTTATTTCTCAAAAAAATTTTACTCATACTTTCACACACACACGCTTTGCATTCTCTTTTGTTGTATTTGTATTTTCATTCAGTTTGTTTTTTTTAAGGGATCCCACTTCAATTTTCACAACATGGCATTGTCTAAATAAATGTTTATGTGTGTGTGCGTGTGTGTGTTCTCTCTTTCGCTCTCTCTTTCTGTAGGTGTTAGTTTGTGAGTGGTTTGTGTGTGAGGGCTTATTGAATTTTTGATTTCAATTTTGCAAAAACGTTAACTTCAACATCAATTGTCATATATGACGTGTTGTGTTCGCTTTTTGCTCTCTCTCTCTCTCTCTCTCTTTCCCACTATCACTCAATTTCTCTCGTTCCGTACACTCTTACATTTTGCTTTATGGCGTATTATAATCATAATATCATTGATTTTGCAGTTTTTTTCATATGTACACAGTGTTGCCGTTATGGGTTTTTAAACCTTTGGATAGCTCAATCAAAAAGGAGAATATCATTCCTTTTTATCCAAGTAAATTCAGCAGAGCTTAGCATGTGCCAAAGCAAATGAGTCGTTTACTCTCATCGAAGAACACTCACTTAACTGGGGGTAGATGGAACCCTAATATTCGGCAGCAGTTTGAAAATTGCAAGTTCTGTACCTAATATAATCAGTTCCCAATATTCTGCGAACGCATATCTCTTACTGCCCGAAATTTCTTTGAGAAACTCTAAGCACTCACGAAGAAGGATAGACTTCAAAGTGACCTTCGCCTAATTAGAGCCTGGCTGGCATAGTAAATTTTCAAATGAAAACCCTGTAAGAATTGCTTAATCCACTTGAACGCTTCAATGTTGAGGCAGCCTGTATATGCAACCCTAATGCTGGAATTATTTTACAATGATCACTATCCAGTATTTTGGAATCAGAAAAATCTCCTTTAGAAAAAGTTATAATTCTGCAGTTTCCATGGATTGCAACGTATAGGGTAAAATTTTCTTTTCGTTAAAAAATCCTTACAATTATTTTTATGTTTGAGGCAACACTGGTTGTATAAGGTATTTTTAAAACTGATAAAAAGAGAGTGAAGGAGAGAGAACAAAAATATAACTGTTGCTATTAAGGATTTTTAATCATTGAGAAAGCAAACATGAGAGTGGAAGTTAGCGGTTGTTGTTGTTGTTGTTGTTACAAATGAAACTCAATACAATTTGAATGTTTTTAAATGATTGAATACAAAAGGGACCCACATACATGCACACACACACACACTCAAAATGAAATTGAAACATAACGTACGTGCATGAGCACGATAGCAATGTATATGGCAGATGTATAGACACATACAGACGCAAATACATACCTTTAAGGCGATTAAAAGGGGAAATATACATTTTGACAATTTGAAATTATGAGTTTTTTAAAATTTTAAAAACCTCTCCCCCTCCCAAAAAAAGAGCAAATTTTAGACGACAAATTGTGTCGTCCTGTTATTAAATTTTCAAGTACCGTAATAAAAAAAAAGAAAGAGAAATTTGACAACATTCAACTGAAATTAATTGTGAATTAGTGTTGCTATTGCAAATAAAAAAAAAACCCAAGGTTGATAAATTTTAGATTTAAAATTTAAAATTTCTTTTAAATAGTTTTTCAACACAAAACTTTCATTGCGGATTTTTCTATTTTATTAGACATTTTTTTATAGCATTAACAGAAACTATATATGTACATATATAGGAAATAGAGCAGTCCTTTTTATATAGAACTTTTTTAATGTGTAACTATTAAAGAACAAAAACTAAATAACTTAAGAAACTTACCTGTTCAATAATGTCATTTTTTGTAGCAGTATATGATGATAAGCATTAAACTAATGTGTGTTACCCATTTACTTTTCATTTTAATTTTTTTTTTTTTGCTAGTGACCTAAAAAGAAAAATAAAAATTTATTTAATTTTCTTTCATAAATTGTGACAGTCTAACGTTGCTGTTGTTATTTTTTTAATTTTTTTTTTTGAGTTTAGTAAAGTTAAGTGTACAGGGAAATGTCATATTTAATAAAGTTTTGCTAAAAAGTTAAATAAGTTTAAGGTTAAAGAGTCAAATTCAATTTATTTGCAATATATAACATAATGAGGTCAGTTTATCAAGGACTTGTATTATTGCAATACAGAAAACATGATGAAATGTAATTGCCAACGAATAATGATTTTTTTTTTAATATATTTTAACATTAAAGAAAAATCTATTAAATTGTGGCAAATGATTGATATTAATTACCCTATAAACATAAACAATTAATTATTTTCAACGTAACATAAAAAAGGAGAAGAAAAGAAAGAAAATCAAAAAATTCTGTTACAAATTGTCGGTAGATGGTTTTAAAATGTAATATCTTTGGTGATATTAATTGGGCATTACTGGGGAAAATATCACTTCAATTATAGAAAGTACCACAAATAATTGGTTAGGTTAGGTTAGGTCGTAGTGGTAGCTCTGATATCACAAAGCTCACTTGAGCACACATGGCGGCCCGTTGTGATGGCACGGGTGAAACGCAGTCCCTGTACTAACCAAGTTCCACCAAATCAGTGAAAGGAAGAAGTTGATCAGCGCAAGAGCTGCACACAAATAATTCATACTTTGCCGTTTTTACGATATTTTCAGAAATTGGACAGAATTCCGAATTTAGCGGCTTATTTTGACATATTTTGCGTTTACATTTAGACCTCCAATTCAAAGAAAGACCAATTCACGCAAAAATAAAGGCTGGCTGACCATTCACAACGCCTTTATTCTACCGATTGGATGCAAGTGCGTGCAATTGCCTTTCAATACTGACTTTTCAAATAAAATTTCCTTCAAATGGAGTTCGCTATCCAATTGCTGGTTACACCATTAAGCGAATTTGTTGAATATGGGTTTCAGAGCACCCAACAAATGATTGTGGCGAACCCACCACTACTTCCTTGAACTAGTAACTAGGCATTAAATTGTAAATAGTGTATGAATGAATAAATGAAGCGTAATGTTTGAAGGCCACTTGAATGGAATGGAAGTGGAAATTTTAATATAATAAATTAGCATTTGCAGTTCACTGCTAAAATGACACAAAATTGAAAAATTTATGAAGAAAATGATTACGAGCAAAGCACAGAGGATTTGACATGAAAATAATGTGCAGAAAAGAGATCAGAAACGTAGCCTAGGTGAAGTTTCACAGAGGGTGACAATGCCAAAATTACCACTAAAGAACTTAATGCTCTTTATCTGGATAGGATTGTTAAAGAATTGTTTATTTCTAATCTTTACTGTTTCCCCTTCCCTACTTTCCTATATCATCTTTTTCCTTCCTCCCCTAAGGACAATGTACAATGGGTCAATTTCGACCTCCGGGTACTGTGCACGTCCTCTAACCTAACCTAATCTTTACTGTTAAGTTTTGTACAGTCTTTCTTTTGGAGAAATATTTACCGTTTTAAAACTTTACTCTGAATTAAGAGATTTAAACATTTTGTTTATTATCAATGCTTAATTTTTCCCTTTTTTCTTTTTTAATTGAAAATCTTTTAAGTATGTATGTATAACAAAAATTGATTTTGCTTTGTCATGAGTATGTGCACTTACTCGTATGTAACTGACCTGTTTAAAAAGGCATTGTAACTGTAACTGCAGCTGTAAACTGACATAGATTTTTACAAAAACAAAACAAATACCAAAAAAGGAGGAAAACAAAGAGAAAAAATGATATTTAATCTCTGCTAACAACAAAACATTAAATGTTTAGACTTTTTAATTTAGTATATCGTTATGTTGTTGTTGTTGTTTTTTTTTTTAAGTTTAAAACCTTAAATTAAGGAAAAACAAAAACAATAACAACAAATATTATACGTACTTGTTTTGCTTGTGCTATTTTTAGTTAATGTATGTATGGTTACCGGTAAAACACAGGAGAGGTAAAAAAAGAAGAGAACAAAACAAAAGTTTAACATTTTAAATAGGAGAAAAGAGAGAAAGAGAGAGTAAAGAGATGTATTCATAATAAAAAACAATGTGATGAATAAACACCTGTGTATATATACATACATACATATGTACAAACATACACCCACAAAGAAAAAAAAAACAGAAACATTATTTACACTTTCAAATAATTGACGAGAGTTTGCTTTTATTTGCCAAAACAAAGCACATACAGTGACACAGTAAACTATATACACCCGCCGATAAAAAGATTTTCTGTAAAACCTGAAAACTGAATTTTTTTAATTTTTAATAAAAAAAATTATTAAAAATATTAAATGATTGGAAAATGTTTTATTTATTACAGCGAATAACACAGATATAATTTTTTATCTAAAGATTTTTTAAGGTTTCACAGAAAATAATTTTTTTTCAGGGGTTATGTATAGTTTCCTGTGTCACTGTATGTATATCAAGAGATATGTATGTATGCGTATGTATGTATGAGTATGTATGTATGTACGTATGTATGAGTATGTGTGCATGTGTATGTATGTGTATGTACGTATGTACGTCTGTAGGACGATGACAACAACAACTAAAACTAAAACACCTTGTATGACATTTTAGATTTTTAACTTGTTGCATAAGTTTTACAAATAACGTATAAAACTCACTTTGTACTTGTAAACACACCTACGTATGTACATACACGCATAAAGAAAAGGACTTTTTAAATTATAAGGTGGCCAGATTTCATTATTTTTGCTATAATTTACAAATACAATTCGAAAAGTTTGAAGAAGTTTCTACAATGGCCTTCCTAAATTGTATTTACGTCTCAATTTGTAATTTTTTTTTTCAATATTCTGAATCTTCTTCTGTCGCCCTCTTTTTTTTTTGTTTTTTGTTTTTTTTTTGGTAAAGTATGTCAAACTTATTTTGATTTAAAAAGGATTTAGAAGAAGAGCTAAAAAATAATAAGTGCAGGAGTAATGCAATACAATACAATACAAAGGCAAATGGAAAATATTGACGTTATAGTCTGTATTTTACGAATTTAATGACATGTATTGTACATACACTGAGCACCATAAGTGAGTCAACACCCACAATAATTTTGTTTTTTTGTTTTTGTTTTAACATTTTATAAGTAATTATTAAATGTTTTTATTTTTAGAAATTTTTTTGGATTATATTCATTTACTTTTCTCGCTATCCTAAGAAAATGAATTGTTTCAGTGGTGTTTACTCGCTTTTAGCGCTGAGTGTCGAAAGACACAAATTTTTTTTAAGTCATTAAAAATATTTGAAGTAAGTTTTCAAGCAATTAAAAGGAATAATAAAAAAAAAATTTATATTGTATACATACATGTACAGTACCAAGAAATAATAGAAGAACAGCATTTACTTTAAAGACTAAGACTTTGTGATTTGTAATATTTATTTAAATTGTATTGTTTATATATCAAATAAAATTGTTTTTCTTTAAAATTACTTTCTATACTATGTATGTATTGTACATGCAGTCTTTTTAATCTTTATTTTGCTATTTGTTAACATATCTATCTATCTACATATATATTTATGTATCCAATGCTTTATAACTTGTTGCTAAGCCTAAAAATTGATAGGAACTTAAATAAAGATAAATTACTTTGTTAGGCATTAAAATGTTTACGAAAAAACACCCACTATATAGTATAGTATATATAGTACATATATCAACACTACAAATAATAATAGTGCTTAATATAAAGAAAACAAGTGAATATAAACAGTTAAACAAATCAAAAATCAACAACAACAGATAAACAATAAAATATATTTGTATGAGTATGTATTTCCTTTAACCAACCTTGAGCTAATCACTTATTAGTCCTTCTCTCTCTCTTCTCTCTCTCTCTCTTTCTCCTTGATTTTAGTTAATTAACAGTTTGTGTTTGTGTGAAATGCGTAGTGAATGTTAAGTTAACAGAGGCTATTTGTTTTGAAAAGTAGCAAGGAAATATGAGTAATGTAACTGGTTTTTCTTTTTCTTATATTCATTAAGGTTCAATTAGTCGTGACTTTACCATAACGCTGTAGTCGTAACATAACCGTAAATTACTATTAGCTGCAATCAGTGCTGCCATGGGCATAAACAGCTGTTTACGTTAATTGCACATATGTTTTATTTAAAAGTACAAAAGTAAACAAAAAAAATGTGTAAGTAAATTCAGCAAACATCTGTTTATGGTTATGGCAAAAAACCAAAATTCAATTGGTACATATGGTTATCGTTATGACTATGGCATTATGGTAAGTCACCTATAATCGAAAACAGTGATGTCCATAAAGTTGGTTAAAACAGCTGATTTATATGGTTATGGTTAAGTCACGACTAATTGAACCTTTAATCCCAATACCAATGTCCCTCAGGGAAAGATAGTCTTCGGCTTTTTAAACACATAGTACACGAACATTAACAATGTTCATTAAAAAGAGCGTAAAAATTCATTCAGTTGTTTGTCAGGTTTCAGTGAAGCTGGTTTTTCTCGTTTCTTTTTGAATTATACACTCAAAAAAATGAAAAATTACAGTCGGATTCAAAATAATGAGATTCACTGATAACAATGGGAAATGATCTCCATTTTTGAAAGAATATTTGTCAAATTAAATATACAGTCTTTAGGGATTTGGCGTTGTACATTTTCCATCTTCCACTACATAAAAACATTACTAACAGTTTTCCTTTGGGTTATGCCGCTCACAAATGAGCTCACATTTTAATCATGTTCTCTTTTTGTGCCGACGTCTGATTATTGTTAGATTCTTTAATATTGTCGCTGTTATTTATGTTATTTATGGGTGAAGTTAGCTACGAAGCATATCTTCCGTTTTTTTAAAGAGAATTTTAAGTTAACAGAGACAGTTAAGTTAACATAATAGAAATGTTTGGAAAACTAGGAATTGTGTACCAATGATTTTAAAACAATTTTCGTTACGATCAGGGATTACTTGGGATCGAAAATATCGGCAATGAAGCTAACTTCCTGTTTCAAATGAATAATAAAGAAGTGTTTTATAAAAACCTAGCGAATCGGGTAAAAATTGGAACTGGATAGGCATGGTATCGATGATTCCAAAACAGTTTTCGTTAATCGGAAACATCGGCAACGAAGTTAACTTCTTTTTTTTTCATATGAATAAAGAAGAGGTGCTATATATAAATTTAACCAATGAAAGAAAGATCTTACAAAACAGATTACTTGGAACCAGGATCGGGGACCGGGTCTTACTTGGGACCAGAGATGTAAGACCAAGAAATAACCAAAAATGTGCTCTATATAAAACGGATAAAAAAAGGACTTGTGGGCTTAGTAACTTAACAGTTTCTGTTATATTAACAGTTAAATTTAAAAAGAATGTGTTTAACATATGCATGTTAAAATATGAGGAAATAAATGGACAAAATTTAACAGGCACGTAAACGTAAGCCGTAAATAATGAACAGCGGTATAAACAATAAATTCACATGCATATACTGCTACACATACACAGTTAAGAGACTGTTTCCGTAAGAAGAATGGTTCCAGACGAGCGTCTTTATATGGGAAAACACAAACAAAATTGAATGTTTTTAAACACTAAACAAAATCTTACAAATACAGAGTATAAGTTAGAATATTTCGCAAAAAGAGGGGAAAAATATGAGAGAGGATTATTTGAGAAGAAATACAATGAATTTGATTAGCAACAAACAAACATAAATTAACGGAAATACATACAAAGTTGTTGTCGTTGTGCTGTCATAGTGTTGTTACTAATACTTATGAAAACATAAATTTTTACAATGTCAAACTGATTTTTCAACAGGTTTAAGCCCTACGCCAGTAAAAAATTTTTTATCTTTAAATAAGCATGAGTTATTTAAATTTTATTATAAAATAGATTTTATATACTAACAAGGGTAATAGACTGCAACAAATAAACTTAAATTACTTGCCAACACCTTGAAAACGAACGAATGAATGAATGAATGGCAAAGACAAGAATGCACAATCTGATAATTTCATTTCTGTTTTAAAGTGTTGCTTGGTGTTGGTTGATGTTCCAGTTGATAAATAAAAACAATGAGTAAGTTTTTGTGTAGAAAATTAAATAAAAACCAAACAAGTTTCTGAAAGGAAATCCCCAAGGACTGCTTTGGCAGAGACACTCTCATTTTATTTCTTTCTTTCAAAAAAGGAGGGAGAATATGCATTGAAAGAGTTAATAGGAATTAATAAACTGTGAAGAAATCAGTTAAAGTGGGCATAATTTAATTAAAATAGAAATTTTACCACCTAAAATAAAGATCTTCTCAAGATCTTCTTGTTAACTTAGACAGACTCCGTAGAAAAGAATCACTGTGGGCATAATATCGTATATTTATTAAAAGGGAAATGAGTTGTAAAAGAGAGAGAGAGAGAGAGAGAGAGAGAGAAATTAGAAAATTAGTAGAAGCAGAACATAACTTACGAACTCTAAGTAACCGTTTCTTAATTAGTTACTCAATATATAGTATATTCGCATAATGTTGCCAGACTTTCATAGAATTTGATGCATTTTGTAAACAATAAACTACAAAAACAATAAACTTTCTTTCCCTTTTCTTTCTGTGATTTTATTTCATTAGAACAAACAACACACTTCGCCGCTAATGTATAAAATGGAAGATCAACAATCATATTTGCAGCAGCATCAACGTAAAGACTCCGCCAGTAGTGAAGTGGCGGCTTTGCTTTGTATTTCGGGACGCACGAGTCGTATTTCAAGCGTCGGCAGTCAGGGTTCTGCTGTCAGTCGCCTGTCAGCCGTTTCGGGCGTCTCAAGATCTCCATCACCGCATCGTATGCTCTTGGAGACATCATTTTGTGGTCCCAAACCAGTTGAGAGCCTCGTAGATGGCACTGCAGGCTCTGTAGTTGAAGCACCCACTAGCACTTTGCTGGAGCAAGTGTTACTGGCACGCACCCGAGATCCCACACAAGCGGTATTTGCTGAGGGTATAAAAGTGGAATCATCACCCAAAAAGAAACCTCCCACTTCACTGACCAATGGTGATGCCAAGTTGACGGCTAAAATCAAAGCACAAAATAAACCAGATATGGGCACATTACCGAAAACGACAATGGGTTCTCAGCGCAAATCGACAAAAAGTCCTGGTCAAATGATTGTAGGCCGTACACCCAGTGGCACAGAGTATATAAGAATTAATTTAAAACCCGACTTTATGTACGATGATAAGGGTATAGCTAAGCATGAAAAAGTGGTAGAGGCACCCAATACTATACAGCCGGTTTATGCCGCGCGTGCACAAACTAAACCTGCCTCACTAAGTTTGACACAAAAAACCCGAGGTGAGAACTTATTAACACCCAATGCCAGTCCCAAACCAACACGTAAAGGTGAAGGTAGTCGTTCACCTTCGCCGGCTACAGTGTCTGTATCACGTAAATCATCGTTTAGTTCGCTCTTTCGCTTTGGAGGCGGTGGCAAAGATTCTCCCGATTCACCCAGAGACAGATCACGCCCACGCAGCAAAAGCAAAGAACGTGGCCAAACGCCACAATCACAAAATGCCACGCCCAATAAACAAAAATCCGTTTTGGCTATATTCAAGCCAGGCAAGCGCGGCAGTTCAGCCGGCGGCGAAGGTTCAAAAACATCGAAAACTTCTTCGCCCACAGATAACCAGGAATTGCAGCAGCTCCAGTCAAGAAGCAAGTCACATACACCTGTGGTTTCAGCCACAGGTTCCCGACCAAATAGTCGTCTTAAGTACTATGATGACCCGGTAGAAGGTTACATACACATACCCTTGCATACACCGCCCGAAGAGAAGGAGACCCGTAAATTATTGCAAAGCATACAGCAACTCAATGCTGAACCGATAAGACCTCAAGCCACAGCAATAACCATGAGTGACTTAGAGTCGGCAGTAAAAAAGCTGAAACCAGTGTCGGCTCGCAAAAATTCAGAGACGGCGATAGCCCCACCAGCAGCAACTAACAATCATCGGCCTCAGCCATTTCCTCTGAAACGCATCGAAAATCTAGATGCCATTCATTCGCTACCACAAGAAGACAACCAAGAACGTACCTGGAGTCTGGAGGTGAATAGACATAGTTCTCAGGATTCTCAGGAAACCGTAGGTTCAGGTGAAAGTTATGTAAGTGCTATTAAACGTTCCCAACAACTGGCTGAAGTCAAGGAGCATGTAGTGCACGAAAATGGCATAGAAGCTGAAGCTGAAATACATCGTCTTCCCTCACAGGAGAGCACCACAAGTGCTAACGAAGTTCGGGTTGTAGAAACCAAGGCCACCATCAATAGCAGCGCTATAGTTGCGGACGATACGACCGCCAGGGAAAGAAGAAAACTAATGTTTGCTACACGTGTAGGTTCAGGATCACAAGAGCAAATTTTTGCCACCCAGTTTAGTATATCAAAAACGGAGAGTATCTCCAGTCATATGTCCGAACAAACTCAGGACACCCTGTCTGAATCTATAACAGAGAATTTAAAAAGGCAAAATACCGTCATCAAGAAGACCTCCTCACCGGAGGAAGTAATCAACAGTGCAGCACTGGTAGAGCGCACAGAAAAAACGCAGTCGGCACTACCCCAAGAAGAACGGAGGGAGAATAGAGAAGACCATCATACTTTAAAAAAATTAAATAGCCAACAGGCAATAGCTCAAATCGAAGAACAGAGAGAAATAATGCATAAATCTGAGTCAAGACATTCCATGGAAAGGCAAATAACTGTACGCAAGAAATCAATTTCAACTTCTGAAGATGAACGGACCAAGCCTCAACCGCCCTTGGTGATGAGACGTAAAACATCGGGCGGAATAGCAACTGCAGTAGAAGAAAAACAACGACACCAGTCGCGCTCTACGTCAGAGGATGATCAAGAGGTGGTAACGGCGGTAGCCAATCATCGTCATTCCAGATATTTGGAAAACTTTGATGTCCGCAAAAAATATCACGAAAATGTTACGGGAACCATGCAAAGAAAACCGCGTAAACAAAGCGGTGGCGGTGGTGGTGGTGGTGCTGGCTGTGGCGGCGATATAAACCCACCTGAAACTAAAACACAAATCCAAGAGCAATATCAACGTAAACCACAACCACAGCTGCCTCAACCTCCGCCACCCTCAACAGAACCATCACCTTTGCACACACCTTCTCCCTCTGTGCAAGAACAGGAGGTCTATTCACCAACTACCGCACAACAACGTAGTGGAGCTAGGTCTCACTCACAATCACCGGTAGATAAGGCCAGACAGACACCACCCAAGCCGCCTAGAACTACCACACCCACTAGACGTTCGCAAACAGAGTCGCCAAGCGCTGGTAAACCCACTACCGCGGTGACAACGTATGCGGCACACAAAAAGCACCACAGCCATGTTGATCGCAGCTCAGTACTCTCAACAGATGATCCCGTAGAGTCCTCGGAGAGCGAAAGAGATTCCGATTTGGCGGCCTTAGAGTCTAAGCGCCGTCATTTGGCTTTAAATGTAGGCTGCATAGAAGATCACGAAAGCACTGGCTTAGTGTCCCAAGAATCCTTTGATGATGAGCTTCCTTATATACCCACTACTTTGCCGGAAGAAAAAGCCCAGGGTGTTAATCTCATACCCATGAAGGAAAGAGTCAATATGGAGGTTAAAACCTGTCCTTTAGATCGACCACGATCGACAACTCCTCTAAATCCCTCACACCTGGAAGAATATATTGGCGGCGTGGGAGTCAATACACCAGATTCACCATTCGAACTGGCTGGTTCAGCACTGGTAAGAGGTGAGAAATTACGCATCAGTTTGCCTAGAAAAGATTCCAAAAAAGACGTACAAAGTTCGAAATCGCCGCGACGCATTTCGAATGCTAGCGGCAAATCATGGTTTGAGTTCGCCGAAGAGGGCCTAAGAGCAACCGCACACTTGGAACGTAAAGACTCCAATAAGCAACTGATTATGCAAAAGCCCATACCACCACCGCCACCACCCCCACATCCTCCGCCGCAAACGGTACAATTTGGTAGAAAAAGTGAAGCAGAAGAGGTACACGGCAAATCCAAAACACCCAATGTTAGTAAACCGCCAGTAACTACACCCAAAGCCTCAACACAACGCAAGTTATCAGGTCATTGGATCGATTTTGAAAATATACCGGAGAAGAGAAAACCTCCCAAGAAAATAACCACCTTGCCACGGGACACAGTCAGCCATAGTACAACCACACTTGGCAGGGCACAAGGAAAAACTTTACCCTTAACGGCCAATTGTACCGCACGGCATACAGTACTAGCACAGGCACAAGCCTTCTCACAACAGCCACAGCAACACAAGCACTCACATCTGTCGCATCATCATCAACAGCCGGATGTGACAGCATCCACAATGTCGACAGGAGATGCTGGCAACATGATGACACACTACAACTATGTTAAACCGGAAGACTGTCAATGTGAGTGTCATGAAACCAAAACCAAAGAAGCTCAATCCACATCAACAACTGAGACCTTAACGACAACAACAACGGCACCCATGGCGCATCCTCCACCACCACCACCACCGTCATCGTCAACTTCATCCACCACACTAAACAATAATTCGAAAGCACAAGGCGTTGACTTATTGCCAAAAGGTGAAGATATGTTGCCTCTATTGTCACAGGACTCTCATGAGGGCATAGAACCTAGGTAAGAGGTAAATTTTTGAGAAGTAAGATTGCCTAACTACTGTTGGATTTTTTTTTTTTAATTTTAATTTATTTGTAAACACAGTGATTCGTCGAGGGAGTACAGCTGTTATACGGATGATGAATTGGATTTGCCTACACGTAGTTCTACACGTTCGAAAAGTAGTTCTTCGAAAGTGAGTACAGACTTCCTTCTTTTTTAAATCGCTAAAACGAATTTTTCTTTCTTTTTTCCTTTTCAAGATGGACAAATTTCCACGACGAGATGCCGCTCATAGTCCACGCAATAAGAAATTCCCCGATAAATAGAAGTGAGTTGTTTAACAATTTATGGGTATGTGTAAGAATTACTTTTTGATTCAACGTTACGTGTTTGCCTAGATTTTAAGCTGTTACAAGATTTTTTCAAAAAGAAAAAAAAAATAGAAGCCTAAGATTAATAAGAATAAGACGACAAAACAAGACGAAGAACTGAAATATTGAGAAAACGCTTTCCAATACAACGCTTTAAAATAAAGTGTTGAGAATATTATTTAAAAATCCAAAATCAAAATTGTAAGGTAGAGTCAGTCAGTCCTTTATTTTAGAGACACGGATTTAATTTAAATTTGAAATCCAAATCCAAAGCATTTACCGCAACTGTTTTTAAAAACTATTAACCGCCGTCCTTTTAAAATGGCATTTATTGCATGCGCAATATTTAATTCAATTGCATTTGTTCGCAGACATACAATTCCTTGCTATCTTTAAGGAATATAAGTCCTCAACTATCATGTTCCATTATCACGTTTATCGGTTGCTTCCGCACTCAGCTTGTTATCGTCTTCATATGTGGCTGGATTTGTTCTAACTTCGGCTACTTTGTGATTGGTTTTAGCCGATCCCGTTTCTTGTGATATCATCGTCGGTATGATAAAAATCTCCAGTGAACGCATGTCATCGTAGTCTAGTACATTGTGTATCGGCTTATTAGACCTGCGGCCCAGTTTGAAGAACTCGAACAAATCGAAACATTAACAATATTTCTTCAGCGACTTTCTAATTTCTTTGAGAGGAAGTAAAATGTTCATGAAAAGTTTCTACAAAAATCTGTATTTCAAAGTCAACTTTAAACTAGGACCTTCAGTCATAAAAAAATCAAAATAAAATTAACACACACAATGTAAATGACATGAGACACTAGACTGTTACCCTGATTAAAGCGTAAGTAAGTTCGAGCGCATTCCATTTGCAGCATAATTCCAAGACTTACAACCCCACAAAGGATGGAATTGACATTTCTGGGGAAGTGGTGGATCAAATAATAATTGATTCGCTCTTTAATCGCTTTAATACGCTGTAGATATGATCTATCTCAGATATATAAAACTCTGCATATCCAAGTATCTACTATTTGACCTACTTTATCGAATTTCTCGGGCTTATCGAAATACATAAGGGTAGGCTGATGCAATCGGTTCAAGTAGACAAAGATCTATTAATAATTCCGACATAAACTACTTTGAATGGGGACAGCCTTGTGCGTTATTTTTTTTTTTTTTGTACGACTGTGGTGTTGAATATAAATTTATGTACAGTAGAAGCGCACAAATTAGAACCTATCCTCCAGCAATTAGAATTTCGGAGCGTTTTTCTTTTTTTTTTTGCTATTTTAACACAAGAAATCCCCAAATTCTTTTTATTCTGTAAAACTAAAAAGGGGAATCACCAAACTATATACGTTTTCCCGTATTTGATGTTATTTTTTTTGTCGCATTTATGTGTTTTGTTGCCAGTTTATTTGTGAAATTTGAAAATTAGAATACAATTGAAATTCTATAATTTGAATTCCTATTACTTGAATTTTCTATATCTAGAAAAGAAATTCTATTCGGTTTTGCTTCTTTAACTTGAAGTTCCTACAAGTTGAAGTTTTTTTTCTGGATTATGTTGATTCAATTTATAGAAGTTCGACTGTAATTCAGAAATTAGAATTGCCTTAAAAAAAACAAAGCGATTCTAATTTGTGAATGACTATTGTATTCATTTATTTGTGATTTTGTTTGCTATCCTTTCCCTCCCTCTCTTTTACTTTGCGTACTTTAAATGTACATTGTAAACAACAATAACAAAACTTAGTTGAGAGTTTCTAATTGATAGTGTGGCCATATTGAATGAATTTTTAACGGTTCTTTTTTAGAACGTTAAAACAAATATTATTTAAAATTTATTTAAATAAATAAACTGCCAGGCATTTTGGTACATAACATAAACAACAAACACTATATAATACACTAAAAAAAAAAACGAGAACCTATTTAAATTACTACAAACATTATGCATACATTCTTATATACATACTACTTAATAAATTACAAAATACATAAAATTAAAATTGTTTAATAATTTAAAAATAAATATACAACGTTTACAGCAATACATACAATACCAATACATACATACATACATACTCTTACATATAAAAATTATAAATTTACATACTCTACTGTACTGTACTCATGAATTTAGAATTTGTTTATTATTATTATTATTAACTACAACAACAATTTAAAATAAAAACTTATTATATAAAATACATACATATACTATATAATAAATTTAAAACGTACATACTTTAATAATTTTAAGATAATTATTACAAAAAAATTAATAAAAAAAATACTATAAAAATTCAAAAATTCTTAGATGTATTAAAATAAAAAAAAAGAAATAAACTTTTTTATAAATGTGTTTAAAACCCTTTAAAAACATATAAACAAACAAATACCCCCCCGCCCTTTTAAAGAAACCCCTCTATAAACCAATTACAACAATTTAGAAAAATGTTATACAAAAATGCTCATGTATTAACTGAATATGAAATAAAATAACAATGCCTAGCTAGATTTTATAGGGATTTAAATAAAAAAAATTAAACTTAATGCAAGAGTCAATCATACTAAAGGACACAAAAATAATAAAATAAAAAAAAAATAATAAAAATAACTAAGAAATCCTATAAACATTTTTCTAATTATAGAACAAAAGAAATGTAACTGTAAACCATTGAATTTATAGTAAAATTGGGCTTATAAACTAGAATTTAGGTTATAAACTAGCTGATGAAAGCATATTTGAAGACTTTAGATTATAATTTTAAAAGGAATTCTGAAATTGGTTTTTTTTTTCATAAAATTTCAAAATATTTTTGGTTTAAGTGTTGTTTAGTTTATAACCTAAAAAATTTAAAAAAAAAAAAAAGAAACAACATCAGCCTTAATATGATTGTTGAATTCTCAACATAATTTCAAGAATTTTGTAATAGATTAAATGATATTACAAAAGCTTTCAAAATATGTTTACGATTAAACATTCATAGTAAGTCTACATGTACAATTTATATAAAAAAAATCATTTTGAATAATTTTGAAAATCGGCAAGTGAATTGACTATTTAATTAAGAAATAACTTAATTAAAATAAAAACAATTAATTAAATTTAAAAATAAATAATTTTTCTAAAGTATTTAAAAGATAAAAATAAAATTGATTTAGAATTGAATACATTCCTCATCCAATTTGTAGCTCTTAAATGAATTTAAAACTTTAAATAACTATTTTCTTCCCATATATGTATATTTTTTTTTTTATAGGAAATATTGTTTAAAACTAACTCTTTCTTATATACATACTATATACATATATAAAAATAAATAATATTTTTTAAAAAAAACCTAAGATGCCTCTTGTTTAGAAAAAATTAAAAAAAAAAATCTTTTTATATAAACTAACCTTAAAAAAAAAATCCATTTTATTATATACATTTTATATATTAAAATAAAATTTTTCGTTTTGTTAATAATTTAAGAAACCTAATTAAAAAAATATCTTATTAAAGCTTTAGCTTAATTACATATTTTTTATTTAAAGCCCATAAAAACATAATAAGAAAACAAAAACCGAAAACTAATTAATTAAATAAAATTATTTAAACGTTTATTGTTATTATTATTATTATTAAATTAAAATTATATTAAAATATAAACAAAAAAAAACCTAAAAAAATATTTACATTTAAATATAATAATAAAAAAAATAAATAAAATAAATAAAAATAAATTGTGTTGTTAAATATTGCATTTAAATCTTAAAATAAATTTAAAAAATAAAATCCGAAATATTTTACTTTAAAACACACGTAATATTAAAACAAAGACAAAAAAAAAAAACAAAAATTAAGAAATTGTTAAAGAATTTTTTGAACTTAAACGAAAATCGTAAAATGAAATGAAAATCAATAATATTTAAAGGAAAAAAAAACAAAAAACAAAAAAGAAAAATCCATAAATAATACTAATAATATGGAAAGCAGTACATATTTCATTTCATGCACACTTTATTTATAATGGTATTTATTATTGTATATTTAAAAACAAAACAGAAACAAAACAAAAAAAAAAATAATAAAGGAAACCCAACTAAATCCTCCCCTCAAATAAAATGAAAAAAAAAGAAAGAAAACAACCTTAACAAAATCAATAAATCGTTTCATTGAAAATAAAATTTAAAAAAAAAGAAAATCAAACGTTTTTTTATTTCAAACAAAAATGTGGTAACCTTAGGGAAATAGGTGTGAAGCCTGGATCAAAAGAAATAGGTGCAGTAAAAGCTCATTATAATGATAATGATCAGACGTCGGCACGAAGTAAACGTGAAAACAATGTGAGTGTATTTGTGAGAGGCATGTGTATACCCCCAAAAGAAAATTGTTAGTAATATTTTCAAGTATAACCTAATATGTTAATGTTGTGGAAAATTAACAGCACCAAATTCCCTAAAGACTGCGTATTTAATTAGTCAAATTTTCTTCTACAAATTAAGATTATTTCTCATTGCTATTAGTGAATCCCATTAGAAAATAGTGAATCCTACTGTAATTTTTCTTTGGGTGTAATTTTTCTTTTCCTGCTTCGCTGAAAGCTAACAGACAACTGAATGCATTTTAACACGCTCTTTTTAACAAACATTGTTGACGTTCGTGCCCTATGTGTGTAAAAAGCCGAAGATGATCTTCCCCTGAGGTCGCTCAGTGATGCTGATAATGATAATGAATAGGATAGCTAGAAAAAGAAGGAGTTTTTGTCCTGGTCCATGGGAAAACTCGAAGATATTTTGTAAGCGAAAGTCTATTCTATCGAAGGATGTGCTCAATTTAACTTGTATGGAAGACACAAAACTCAGGTCATAGCAATACTAACATACTAACGACCTGACTATCAAGGTGGAGATTAGAAAACTCGACTCATATGCAACTAAATTGAAAAAGCTAAATTGCATTATTAGGCCAACTAAGATTACTCTGTGCTGGGTTCCAGGTCATGTGAGTACTCGTGGTAATGAGCATTTAGATAAGCCTGCGGGGAAGGCAGATGTTGATGGAATCAGAAAATTCTTATGAAATTGGAGTGAATCTTTGAAAAACTAGACGGCAAAAAGTCTCCATACAATGGTTTATGTAGACTTTTTGTTTTGACTGTAGTCCCGTTAATAAACTGTTACTATTTCGCCAGAAAATTTTTATGAATTTGGAATTAATGTTTGGAAAAAGATGCTCAACGAAAAGAGAAAATATAAAAAGCCAAAAACTCATTTTAAACCTGGTGGTTTCAAACCAATCAAAATTTTTGTTGAGAAATTGCTTCAAACTATGCAAGAACATCTTGGGGTTGGTAACATAGTATAGTCAAAGAAAAAAGTCTACATACAAGGGTTTTCCAAAAAAAAAATGTTTATCTCCAATGCTAGAAAAAAACTTTTTGAATTTGATAAAAACTAGCCGGCAAGAAGTCTCCATACAATGGATTATGTAGACTTTTTTGCTTTCACTGTAGTTCCGTTAATAAACTGTTAATAAACTCTTTAGTTCAATAAATTAAACATTCGACTGCTACACGGCCCAAATCGATGTATTCTTTTATTACGAAAATTACATTTGAGCTGTGAATTTCAGTATAAAAATTTAGTCAAACAGCTGAAATAAAATCAAAAGACGTGAAGGCCCTATAAATCTTTCTATATAGGTTATTAGAATTTTGTAGATTTGTTTTATTATAATAATTAATTGTAGTTTTCTAGCAGTTTTCGAACGTTCTCGCCAAAATCGCTTAGCAGTCAAATTGTTAAAACAGCATTAGCCTAAAAGAAATTAACAAAATACAAGGAAACCTTTTTTACATATCAAAATAACTAAGGATGGCAACTCTTTTTCATTCTCACATGAAGTAGTAGCTGTAAATATCACTCATTTTTAAGCAAATTTTTCCTAACACACTTTCTCTCTCTGTCAATTGTCACTCATTCATACCCCTTTTTTAATTAATATTACTAACAAGCACACAAACAGCAATAGCGTTGTTGTTGTTGATGATTACAGCATGACAAATCATAAAAAGTGTGGTTAAGTTCAAATGCATAAAAAATTTTATAAAATATTGCTTGTGATTAATAAATAATATATATATGTGTGGTGCAAAACGAAATAATTTAATATTATAGGTATTGTAAACAAACAAATAATCGAAAAGAAAAGTTAAAAACAAATAAGAATTTTCATTAACTTTAAGTTAAACACTCACTAACACTGTAGAAAAACCGAACAATTTGTGTATTCTTGTGATTAAAAACAACAAAAAACAACTTAAATAAACAATTTAAAATATGTACTTTAAGACCTTTTCGTTCTTATTGATTGATTAAAAAAAAAAAAGAGCGCCATTAAAGCGTTTAACGTAATTGAACAACAAGTTTGCTTATGGCTTTGTTTATGTACTAATGCCGACAATTTTAATGAATGAGTTTTTCTCTGAGAACAACAACAAAACAGCAGTAGACTTGAAACCAACGTTACTTTGTATGGAAACAAAAACAAATTGAGTGTTTTCATCTGGATGTTTCAGGAGATGAGTGTTTATCAAAATCGTAAAAAGTAACGGTTTTGCAAATTATTTAGAGTTACCGTTTTTCGGAAAACAGTAAGGACGACGTTAGTTAGCGGTTGCTTGAAATGTTTAGAAATTAAATTTAAGGGGCTAAAAATCGTTTAAATAATTAAATTTTTGAAACAATAAACTCTTTTTATTTGTATTGTTATTTGTTGAAATATTTCAAATACTTTCTTTTTAAAAATAAATATAAAAAAAATGTCCGTGAAAGAAAAGAAAATTTTGTGCACTTTCTTAGCAAATTTCATTAACTTAAGTGCATTGCATGTTGTTTACGTTTGTTTTTATTATTTGAAATTCTTTATTTGTATTTCCCGTTTAGCAAATAATTTGGCAACATAATGAATTGACGTTTATAAATTTTGTTGACAATCTACAATTTTTTTATTGTAGATTTTTGTTGTTATCATTCATTATCATAGGAGTACGCTAATTGAGGTAAACAAATTAAAAATACAAACAAATTACAAAGTTTTTAAGCAGATGGCTGATAAAATGATTGAAAAATAAATTTTTTTTTTTAATTTCTTGTGCATGAGCATTAAAATCATTGGCTCGTATCATGAAAAACAAGTAAATTAAATAAAATAAAAATAAAAAAAAAAATGATAGCCAAATAATAGCACAATATTCGTTAGAATGAGTAGCAAAAATGTAAATCAAAAATTGAAATTTGTAATGAAGATTGTGCCAGAAATGAATTAATTTCTTACAGACTTTTGTAAATCTGCCATATGTTCTCTTCGCTGAATGTCTTAAAGCTGTAACCAATTCTTATGTATCAATAATTAGACACGTTTATAAGGTAAGTACAGCTTTAATTTACTCCTATGCTATACAATTTGATAATTGCCAATTTAAATAAATGAAATTGTTCATTTATTTATATGCTCATTGTTTCCGACATCCGTTTTAAGTATCATTTGACTTGGCAATCCTATGTTATGTTTTATACTCTATTACATTGAGTAATTTCCCCTTTATTTTTTTTGTACATTAACAATAAATTACAAATATTTATTTGCACTCTCTTGGGTTAAATGTTTACTCTCTTTTACTCTTTCTCTCTCTATCTCTCTCTGTCTCTGTGTTTTGAATGTCTCCTATTTTTTACGAATTATCCGTTATAAAACAAGACCACACCACCGTGCGGCAATCATTCGTAGTTGAATTTTTAAACCGTTAACAACAACGCCACAGGTGGAAGATACAAAGCAAAACAAATAAAGATAAATAAAAGTGTAGATATATAGATGTGAACATAGATACAAAGTAAAAAAGTGCATATAAAAACAAAAGAATAATAATAATACAATAACAACAACAAAAAGAAAACCGAACAAACACGTAAAATAAGAAGTGTATTCGAAGCTAAAAATAAATAAAGACAGAAGAAGAAGAAAATAAAATTTTGCAAAGTTTGCATTAAATTACATATGCACATACGTATGCGAGTGCGAGCGTAAAAGAGACAAAAGATTAGAAACTTCTGGAAAATAAAAACTTCCATACAAACTCCCTACTTATTGTAACAATAACAAAATAAAGAAAAATACAATAGACAAAAGAGTGGTTGTACAAGAAAAAGTGCCTTTTTTTTCTGCTACCGAGTGTAATACTAAATAAACAACACAAATAACAAAGAGGGTTCCTTGTTGAATTTTTGTCTTTTTTTTTGAATTATTAAAAGAAAAATTAATAAAAAAAAAATGGCTTTTATGATGCCCGTTATGAAAAATAACTACGATATCTACAAGGATAGTCGTTCACGCAAAACTTCCGAATCTTCGGCCACCGGTAATTCCGGCAATGCCAGCAATAACATGGCCACAGCCATGGGCATTGCCCAGTCTAGGGGTAGACAGAGAATGAAGTCAGAAAGTTTTGCCAGCTCACCGAGCCACAGTTATCGTATGCAAATGCAAAGATGCCAATCACAGAAAACTTTTCCACGCAATGCTTCCCGAACTTCACAGTATTCGGCTACATCGGGTCCTTTATCGCCTACTCGATCCTTTTGCCAGCCCTCTAGTAGTCCCCCCAAGAACAGCACGGTGAGCGGCAGCAGTAATAACAATCAAACGGGTTCCCAGAACGACATTAGCAAGTTTCATTTGCGTTTAGTGGATAAGTTACGTAAATCCTTTCGCAAGGATTCAGTTAAACGTTCATGAAAGTCTTCACCGGCAAGTCAACAACAAAACAAGGCAGAAAACATTATTAGTTTATCGCCTCAAACAATGGATAGAAGAGAAGCGGGGGAAACCAATTGTACAACAACATTTGGGAGTTCAACGGCCAGCGAGGAACCATCATCATCTACAACAGCAACAACTTTACAATTATTATGTAGCAGTAGTAATAATACAATTAAGACTGAAATACAAAAACAACAAGAGGTTCAATGCTGCGACGACGACGACGGCAACACCACTAACTCAGCTCAGTTTCATTATACAAAACAAGAAGCTGGCCTTCTATACCCTGCAAAAACAACAACAGCAACAACGAATTCCTGCAATGTGTCTTACAGCACAACAACAACGACGACGACAGGCTTGGAAGCCAACGATTTAGGCGTTCCTGCTCCTCCTCCTACTCCTCCTACACAAACCACTTCTTTGGCTAAGCAATTGAGTCGCCATTTACATGCTCCCTTAATTAAAGCCAATATTAAGCGATGTCACCGCAAATTGGCCAATCTACAATTGCATCATTATCACCATCATCAACAACAACAACGTTCTCAACAGTCGACTCTGCGCGATAACTCTAAACATAAGAAACTTTTGAGTTCATCATCTACCGTGGATTTGTTTAAGCAATCCGATTTGGATAACGCTTGCTTATATGAAGGTACAGGCTCTGGAGAACGTAAATCTTTGGTTAAAAACATGCAAACAACTTCAGAGGTTTATGTGGATAAAAATAAAAAATCACCCGAAAAATGCAACACCAGTGGTGGTGGTGGTGGTCTAAGACAAGCTAGAAGACGCAAACGTTTAAACTTTATGCGTAGATCTACAAAAAGTGCACCTGGTTAAAGGTAAAGTTCCTCAAAGAGAGGTATTAACACGTTAAGCAATTTTAAAATAAGTATAAAAAAGATTTTAAACAACAATTTATAAAGTAAAGTCATTGAATTTTTAATTTTGTAAGACAAAAGTTTACAAAAAATACCCAAAAAAATATGTAACTCCTTCAGGGGGAGGGGGGGGGGGGGGAGAATGAAGAAGAAAAACTAATTAAAATTCTTTATAAAAGTTGAAGTTGAAAAAGAACACCTATTTCGTAAGACATTTTTAATGTCATGAGGTGGTAATTACTATATTAGATAAATATTTACAAGGGGGAGAGAGAACTACAGAAGGTGTTGGTTCTGTATACCGAGTACAAGTGTTTAGAAGTTTTAAATAACAAGGCTATCGTCTAATGAATGAATCATTCAAATGTGACTAACACCATATGCTTGCTGTAGTGTAACTAGAGTGTATACAGCAGGCTTTCTAGTATTCTAGTGACTAGAATCGATAATTGCATTGCGAAACATTACAAATAATGTGCTGCTATAAGGTATCAAAAGAACAGCTGAATTGCTATAAGAAACCATATGTTTAACTATTGGAATGCGTTTCGTAATTGTTTAAAATGTTATAAGAAATAATAAATACTGCCTTGTGATTGGAGTTATACAAGCCTTTATTTTCCACTCGAATATTTTTTCATAATACGTGGAATATTTATGGACGGCAACTGAACTGCAGCTGGTAGAATATTAAAAAATATATTTTGTACGTGTCCATAATCGGGTCATTAAAAAATTGTTGTTTATTTAAATTAGTCTGGGTTTTATATAAACAGTGGATAAATTGGTTTGCTGGTTATAGGAATATTGCCAAAGCATTTATTTGTTTTCAAATTCTAAACAAAACTATGAAACTTAAATCAGAATTGGCCTTTTAAGATCTTAAAAGATATGCGTGATATCTTTAGCTGCTAAAAAATTTAACCAAGGTCACGTTTGCCAAGTTAAAAGCATGATTTGCAACACGTAGTACCAACATGATCATTTACAATAAATTATTTTATTACGGCCACACAAGAAAAACCAAACCATATAGTCGCACATCTTGTAAGGCTTTTCGAACATGCCAAAAACAATCAACATCATTATACCCATCATCATCGTCAGGGGGATAATAATAACCACAGACCCCGGGGTAAAAAAAAATACATTTTTGGCTTAAAGCCAAATGAACATATAAAGGCAAAATATGTAGAATGACACAGGGTAAGAGAAAAGAAATAACGAAAAATGAAAATGCTTTTTTGCAAAATGCATTACAGGAATTCTAATAAAACCAACAGTTTCTTCTTCCTACAACAACATACATACATATACTACACTAGACTACACTACATTATAAAAATATTTTATAGAAACAAAAAGAAAAAAAAAAATAAAGAAGAGTAAATTGTTATTATTATTAATAGATTTGAAATTTGATTATTTTTTTTATTAATTTAAATTAAATAAAATATTATAAAGAATATTTTTGTTATTAACGTATATATACATACAACGCATACAGTTATTAAGTTTGAAACATAATTTAAATATCTTTGTGACCAAATATGTTTTACGATGAAGTTTTAACAACAACGTAAAGGTCTAATACAAAATTTATCTTTAAATTAAAAAAAAATATGGATATTTATTATACAATAAAGAAAAGTTTTAAATAAAATAACGAAAATAAAACAAGGGAAAATACAAGTACTTAAAAAAAAAAATACGTTTATACACTGGCGAACAAAAATAAAGCAACTTAAAGGAAAATCAATTTATAGCAGAATCGTTTATTCAACGTTCAACGGACTTTTAAAAATGCCAAGAATTTGATAGCTGTGACGTAAGCTGCATACAATTTTTATTTTCATTCAATTTTGTATCAATTTTCGTCTACGAATTGTTAAAATATTACGTTTGGCAAATTGTAAATGAATTTCTATAGTTTTTAGTGCTTCAAAGAAAGAAATTCTATTTTTTTTTAATCCATTATAAAGTTATTAAAGGCTGTTGAAGTTATTTGCAACAAACATTTTGCTAGTTGCTTTAATTTTGACCACCAGTGCATGAGAATATCTTCCTTTAAAAATTGTTTTTTTGAATTAAACTGCCATTAAATAAAAAACACAAACAAAACAAAAGTAAACAAAATGAAAAACTTAAAAATCCCTGTAATATTAAACGCTTAAAATTTATTGTACTATACATATTATTTATAAATATTTTAATACATAATTAATATTATTATTATTATCAATTGTATTCTAAATCAAAATAAATATAAATTTATTGAATTATTATTATTATTAAAATATGTAAATATTTTTTACAAATAAATATTGAGAAAGAAAAGAGAAAAAAAATTAAAAAGGTTTTTAAATAAAACTATAAATAGGTAATTGATAAAAGAAAAAGCAAAAAACAAAATATGTTTTAATTTTAAAAAATTTAGATTGGAAAGAAAAATCGCAAACCCATCAGTCTGTTTGAAAAGTAAAGAAATTTTACAGAACATGGACCTTTAATTGGAAAATTAAAGTATATCGAAAGAAAATTTTTAAACTATAATTGTATACACGACAGCCCAATTGCTCGAGAGCTTTTTTTGTTTTGCATTCCTCCCATCAAGAAATAAATAAATTCCATGGGAATGTTTGTAATTGAGCTGATCGTATTACATACGCCTATGAAAATAGTTTAAAGATTTCTTTTACACTATTTTTCTCATACAACAAATAATTGCTATTTAAAATTGTTCAATACTTCTTTACATCTTTAAATTTCCATTTTATTTTTATTAAAATTGAAATATAATCTATTTGAAATGGTTTTTTGCTTTTCAATTTCAAAATGTTTTATATTTGCCATGCACTCGCTCTACTTTTTATTCAATATTTTTAAATACTACATAGGACTATACTAAATACTTTAAAATATATGATATTTACTACATAAACATAATAAATTAATAAGTTTAAAAATTCTAATTTTTTATTTAAGCATAATACAATACAATACAATATACCTATTCCCTTTCCAAATTTTAATAATTCATTTTGTTTTTTTGGTTAACTAATATTATACATACATACATATATAATAAAAGAAAATCTAATAAAAAGAAAAGTATATATATTTATATATAAAAAAATTAAATATAAAAAGAAGACATTGTGTTTTAATTATGGAAATTCGTCTTAATATGAATCAATTTGACAGTTGGCAACACCAAGTCATGTGTGCTTATTTATATCAACAAGTGACAATTTTAGTTTTAAAAAAGCAAAAATAATTGATTGAGGCCAAGCATTAGAATGATTTTACAACCCATAAAACGATTAAGATTCACAGCAAGAATAGTAAATTTCTTTTTTTGATTTTATTTTTTTATACCTATAATTAGTTTAGAAATACATATTCCCATATTCTAGCTTCTACTCTCTTTAACTCTAAAACGTTCTTCTTATTTTCAATGAATTTAAGAT
Source organism: Sarcophaga peregrina (assembly GCA_014635995.1). NCBI lineage: Eukaryota > Metazoa > Arthropoda > Insecta > Diptera > Sarcophagidae > Sarcophaga > Sarcophaga peregrina. The sequence continues at coordinate 104,922,685 of CM025790.1, forward strand.
TGGCAACAAGAATAGTAAAAAATTTTTTTTTATTGTTTATCCCTATAATTAGTTTAGAAATATTCCCATTAATATTCTGGCTCTATATTTTTCTATTATTTATTCCCTCAACTATTTTCTATCGCTCGTTTTGTAACGACACCACACTATACCATATTAGGAATTTTATTTATTTTAAAACAACAACAACGACACAATTCGCAACATTGCTTTGTGTCTTACTCTCAATTCTTTAAGTAAAAACAAAAACAATAAACCAAAGCTTTTCTATACTCTAAAACAAAATCAAAAACCAAAGGAATTTACCTCACTTAAGCTAGTAAAAACAAAAACACAATGTTTTACTCACCCTAGTTACACTACACATGCAGCTTCCTTTTACACCACTGAGTTTTTTTTTGTAAGGCAAGCAATTCTACTCCTGATCAAAAATTCATATGAAGAAGCACTCAATTGCACATGAATTTGATTTTTTCTTTCTTTTGAGTTACTTTCATACAAATTTTTTATCAGCCAAAATTACCTGCCTTACAAAAACAATTTCTTGTGCTTTTATATTTTACAATACAACACAACACACGACACTTTTAACACCCGAACACACACGCACACGCACATACATTTTTCATTGAGACACCATTTTTTCTTTGCTTTTTTATGGGAGCACCTCTTTTATGCTAACAGAACTTTTTTTATTTTGCGATTTTTATTACTTTCTTTTATTTTTTTCATAGAAAACTTTTGATTTTTTTATTCTTTATACACTTATATTACTTTTTGATATAAAATTATAATCAAAAAGACCGAATTTAACAATTAAATTTTAATTTTCTTTTTAACACACTGAAATAACATCCGACCCGCACCAATTTTATGAAAGAAACTAAAAATGTCTACTTTTTGTTTCCTAATTTCCTATTTTAGAACAAAAATGCATATCCGAAAGAGAGAGAGTTTTGTATGACGTCAAGTGTTGCATGTTGTTGTTTTTATTTTAATGTTTGTTGTTGTAGGTAAGCTTTGTTTCTCTCTTCACTTTTGTGCGTGCGAGCAAATGGTTTTGTTTTGGGTGAATGCTGTTACGCATGCGTACGTAAGGTAAATGCATACACATATGTACACACATATTTCGGGGTTTTTTTTCTTGTGCGTATCTCTTTGTATGTTTTTCAATTTATTTAAGTAATGTGTGTGTGTAAGTGCGTTTTTGTTTTTTTGTATTAAGATTTCGGACTTTTTAAAGCTTATAAGGGGTGCTAACAAAGGAATAAAAAAAATAATTGTTCAAAAAAAATGTGTGTGTGTGTTGCTTTTAATCAGCTGTTCTTGTTGCTGTTTTTATTACTATTATTTATTGAGCAAATCCTAAATATTAATTTAAAACACAGTAAAACATAAATTCTTTCATTGTAACCATGCAAAAACTAAACATGGTAACAATAAAGAAGAAATAAAGTCCCAAATTTAACATAACAAAAACAACAACAATAGTGTCACTACTATAAATAAACACAGAAATATAGTCCAAAGAGAAATGCAAAAGAATAAAAAAAAACCCGAAATATGTAAGTAAATATATGCATACACACTACGTACGCATGCGCAACAGCATTCGTCGATACATCGGTAAACATTAGGAAATAGATCACATTCACTGAAGAGGAGAGAGTAAGCAAAAGCTGCCTACAATTAAAAGCACTAAAATAAAAACAACAACATGCAACCGATGACATCATACAAAACCCACTCCCATTCGGACATACATTAACGAAATTAAAGGGATTTTTTTGTTCTAAAATAGGAAAGTAATCAATCAAAAGGCGACATTTTTTAATTTCTTTCGGCCGGATGATATTTTCGTTTATTAAAAAGAAAATTAAAATTTAATTGTTAAAATCGATTGTTTTTATTAAAGTTTTGTATTAAAAATTAATATTAGTCTATATAGCATAAAAAGTCTTAAGCTTTCTAAAGAAAAAGGTAAAAAGCGATGAAAATCTGAAAAGAAAAAAGTTCTTTCACCTTAAAAGGGGTGCTCCCGAGAAAAATGCTCTCTTAAAAGAATTGTGTGTGCGTAGGTGTATGTTAAAAGTGTTGTGAAATAAAAATGCACAAGAAATTGTCTTTGTACGGCAAGTGATTTTGGCCAACTGTAAATTTGTATGAAAGTTACTCAAAACAAAAAAGAAAACAAATTCGTGTGTAATTGAGTGCTTCTTCATAAGAAATTTCGATCGCGAATAGAATTGCTTGCCTTACAAAAAAACTCAGTGGTGTAAAAGGAAATTGCGTGTGCAGTGTGAATAGGGTACGTAAAAAAGAAGAGTGAATGTTTATTGTTTTTATTTGTACTTGAATTAGTAATAGCAAATTAGGAAAGAATTGACACACAGACAGTATTGTTGCGAATTGTGTTGTTGTTGTTTCTATAAACGAAATTCGTAATACGGTTATAAAATGTAGTGAGGATGTTACTACAAACCGAAAGATAAAAAATGTTAAGGGAGCAAATAAATTCTGTTTCTTTAGAGTTACAGAGAGTATAAGCGAGAGTATTAATCGAATATATTATATAAGAATTTTATAGCTCTTCCTTGCCTACAGAAATCATAAACAAAAAAATATTGTTTTGTCTACTTGGTTGCTCCATTTTTTATAAGAAAATATGAAAATAAAATTCAATTAATACTCTCGCTGCTACTCTCTTTAACACTCAATAAAGGAAATTTATATATTCCCTCAACATTTTTCTATCGTTCGTTTTGCAACAACATCTTCACTACATTTTATACCGTATTAGGAATTTTATTTATTAAAACAACAACAACGCAACAATTTGCAACATTGCTGTTTGTCTTACTCTCAATTCTTCAAGTAAAAACAAAAACAACAAACATTTGCTCTTTCATTCTCAAAAACAAAATCAAAAGAATTTACCCCACTTAAGCTAGTAAAAACAAAAACACAATCTTGTACTCACCCTACTTACACTACACACGCAGCTTCCTTTTACACCACTGAGTATTTTTTTGTAAGGCAAGCAATTCAACTCGTGATCGAAATTTCATATGAAGAAGCACCAAATTGCACATGAATTTGATTTTTTCTTTTCTTTCTTTTGAGTTACTTTCATACAAATTTTTTATGAGGCAAAATCACTTGCCTTACAAAAACAATTTCTTGTGCTTTTTTATTTCACTACACAACACACGACACTCTTAACACCCGAACACACACGCACACGCACATACATTTTTCATTGAGACACCATTGTTTTCTTTGCTTTTTTATGGGAGCACCCCTTTTATGCTAAAAGAACTTTTTTTCTTTTGCGATTTTTATTACTTTCTTTTATTTTTTTCATAGAAAACTTATGATTTTTTTGTGCTTTATACACTTATATTACTTTTTGATATAAACTTATAATATAAACAACCGAATTTAACAATTAAATTTTAATTTTCTTCTTAACGCACTGAATTAACAACCGACCCGAATCACTTTTCTAAAAGAAACTAAAAAATGTCTACATTTGATTGACTAACTTCGTATTTTAGAACAAAAAATCCCTTTAATTCGGTAATGCAACCATATGCATATCCGAATGGGAGAGGGTTTTGTATGACGTCATCTGTTGCATGTTGTTGTTTTTCTTTTAATGTTTGTAGTTGTAGGTAAGCTTTGTTTCTCTCTTCACTTTTGTGCGTGCGAGCAAATGGTTTTGTTTTGGGTGAATGCTGCTACACATGCGCACGTTAGGTGTACACACATATTTCGGGGTTTTTTTCTTATGCAGATCTCTTTGAGATGTTTTTCAATTTATTTAAGTTATGTGTGTGTGTGTTTTGCTTTTTATATTAAGATTTCGGACTTCTTTAAGCTTATGAGGGGTGCTAACAAGGAAAAGAAAAAAATAGTTCTTCAAAAAATGTGTGTGTGTTGCTTTTAATCAGCTGTTCTTGTTGTTGTTGTTTTCATTAATATTATTTATTGAGCAAAGCCTAAATATTAATTTAAAACACAGCAAAACGTAAATTCTTTCATTGTATCCATTGAAGAACTATACGTGGTAACAATAAAGAAGAAATAAAGTCCCAAATCTTAACATAACAAAAACAACAACAACACAGTCACTATTTACTTATAAAAAAAAACACACACAGAAATAATAGCCCAAAGAGAAATGCAAAAGAATAAAAAAAACACGTAATATATGCATACACACTACGTACGCATGCCCAACAGCATTCGTCTATACGTCGGAAAACATTACGAAATAGATCAAATGCACAAAAGGAAAGAGAGTAAGCATAAGTCACCGACAATTAAAAGCACTAAAATAAAAACAACAACAACATGCAACATATGAAATCATACAAAACCCTCTCTCCCATTCGGACATACATTAACGAAATTAAAGGAATATTTTTTTTTGTACTAAAGTGGTAAACGAAAAGGCGACATTTTTAGTTTCTTTAATAAAAGCGCAACAGTTCGGATGTTATTTTCGTGTGTTAAAAAGAAAATTAAAAAATTTTTGGTAAATGCGATTGTTTTTATCAAAGTTTAGTGTTAAAAAGTTATTTAAGTTAATAAAGAATAAAAAAATCATAAGTTTTATATGAAAAAATAAAAGAAAGTGATAAAAATCGAAAAAGAAAAAAATTCTTTTAGCTTAAAAGCGGTGCTCCCATAAAAAAGCAAAGAAAAAAAATGGTGTCTCAAAGAAAATTTTGTGTGCGTGTGCGTGCGGGTGTTAAGAGTGCGGTGTGTTGTGTATGAAATAAAAAAGCACAAGAAATTGTTTTTGTGAGGCAAGTGATTTTGGCTGATAAAAAATTTGTATGAAAGTGACTCAAAAAAGAAAAAATCAAATTTATGTGCAATTGAGTGCTTCTTCATATTAATTTTCTATCACGAGTAGAATTGCTTGCGTTACAAAAAACTCAGTGGTGTAAAAGGAAGCTGCGTGTGTAGTGTAACTAGGGTAAGCAAAACATTGTTTTTTATACTAGCTTATGTGAGGTAAATTCTTTTGATTTGGATTTTGATTTCTGATTTTGTTTTAGAGAATAGAAGAGCAAATGTTTATTGTATTTGTTTTTACTTGGAGAATTGTTGCGTTGTTGTTGTTTTAATAAATAAAATTCCTAATACGGTATAAAATGTAGTGAAGAAGTTGTTGCAAAACGAACGATAGAAAAATGTTGAGGGAATATATAAATTTCCTTTATTGAGCGTTAAAGAGAGTAGCAGCGAGAGTATTAATTGAATTTTATTTTCATATTTTCTTATAAAAAATGGAGCAACCAAGTAGACAAAACAATATTTTTTTGTTTAAGATTTCTGTAGGCAAGGAAGAGCTATAAAATTCTTATATAATATATTCGATTAATACTCTCGCTTATACTCTCTGTAACTCTAAAGAAACAGAATTTATTTGTTCCCTTAACACTTTTTATCGTTCGGTTTGTAGTAACATCCTCACTACATTTTATAACCGTATTACGAATTTCGTTTATGGAAACAACAACAACACAATTCGCAACAATACTGTCTGTGTGTCAATTTTTTCCTAATTTGCTATTACTAATTCAAGTACAAATAAAAACAATAAACATTCACTCTTCTTTTTTACGTACCCTATTCACACTGCACACGCAACTTCCTTTTACACCACTGAGTTTTTTTGTAAGGCAAGCAATTCTACTCGTGATCGAAATTTCTTATGAAGAAGCACTCAATTACAAACGAATTTGTTTTCTTTTTTGCTTTGAGTCACTTTCATACAAATTTCCAGTTGACCAAAATCACTTGCCGTACAAAAACAATGAACATTTTATTTCACAACACTTTTAACACACACGTACACACTTTTTCTTGAGAGAGCATTTTTCTTTGCTTTTTCTCGGGAGCACCCCTTTTAAGCTAAAAGATCTTTTTTTCAGATTTTCGCCGCTTTTTATTTTTCTCATAGAAAGCTTAAGACTTTTTATGCTATATAAACTAATATTACTTTTTAATACAAAAGTTTAATAAAAACAATCGATTTTAACAATTAAATTTTAATTTTCTTTTTAATAAACGAAAACAACTAATTGACTAATTTCCTATTTTAGAACAAAAATATTCCTTTAATTTCGGTAATGTATGTCCGAATTGGAGAGGGTTTTATATGATGGCATCTGTTGCATGTTGTTGTTTTTATTTTAGTGCTTTTAATTGTAGGCAGCTTTTGCTTACTCTCTCCTCTTCGGTGAATGTGATCTATTTCGTAATGTTTACCGACGTATCGACCAATGTTGTTGCGCATGCGTACGTAGTGCGTATGCATATATTTACTTACATATTTCGGTTTTTTTTTATTCTTTTGCATTTCTCTTTGGACTATATTTTCTGTGTTTTTTATAAGTAAATAGTCACTGTTTGTTGTTGTATTTGTTATGTTAAGATTTGGGACTTTATTTCTTCTTTATTGTTACAATGTATAGTTTTTGCATGGTTACAATCAAAGAATTTACGTTTTGCTGTGTTTTAAATTAATAATAATAACAACAACAACAAAAAAGCATTTATTTAGAACAGGGGATTAAACGCAACACACATACTATTTTTGTTTGTTTTGAAGAACTATTTTTTTCTTTTCCTAGTTAGCACCCCCCATAAGATTAAAGAAATCCGAAAACTTAATATAAATAAGCAAAACACACTTACACACACACACACTACTTAAATAAATTGAAAAACAATCCAAAGAGATATGCATAAGAATAAAAAACCGAAATATGTATGTACATATGTATGTATGTATGTATGGATATGCATACACCTTACGTACGCATGTGTAGCAGCATTCACCCAAATCAAAACCATTTGCACACACGCACAAAAGTGTAGAGAGAAACAAAGGTTACCGAAAACTGCAAACGTTAAAAGAAAAACAACAACATGCAACAGGTGACGTCATACAAATCCCTCTCTCATTCGGATATAAACATTGGTAGCATTAACGAAATTAAAGGGTTTTTTTGTTCTAAAATAGGAAATTAGGAAACGAAAAGGCGACATTTTTAGTTTCTTTAATAAAAGCGCAACAGTTCGGATGTTATTTTCGTGTGTTAAAAAGAAAATTAAAAAATTTTTTGGTAAATTCGATTGTTTTTATCAAAGTTTAGTGTTAAAAAGTTATTTAAGTTAATAAAGAATAAAAAAATTATAAGTTTTATATGAAAAAAATAAAAGAATGCGATGAAAATCCAAAAAGAAAAAAAAGTTCTTTTAGCTTAAAAGGGGTGCTCCCATAAAAAAGCAAAGAAAAAAAATGGTGTCCCAAAGAAAATTGTGTGTGTGTGCGTGCGTATGGGTGTTAAGAGTGCCGTGTGTTTTGTCGTGTTATGAAATAAAAAAGCACAAGAAATTGTTTTGGTGATTTTGGCTGATAAAAAATTTTTATGAAAGTGACAAAAAAAAAATACAAAATCAAATGCATGTGCAATTGAGTGCTTCTTCATATGAAATTTCGATCACGAGTTGAATTGCTTGCCTTACAAAAAACTCTGTGGTGTAAATGGAAGCTGCGTATGTTGTGTAACTAGGGTGAGTAAAACATTGTGTTTTTATTTTTACTAGCTTATGTGTGGTAAATTTGATTTGATTTTGTTTTTGAGGATAGAAGAGCAAATGTTTGTTGTTTTTGTTTTTACTTGAAGAATTGAGAGTACGACACAGCAATGTTACGAATTGTAATGTTGTTGTTGTTTTAATAAATAAAATTCCTAATAGAGTATAAAATGTAGTGAGGATGTTGTTGCAAAACGGACGATAAAAAAATGTTGATGGAGCAAATAAATATCATTTGTTTGGAGTTACAGAGAGTAGGAGCTAGAATATTAATGGGATTTTTTTTACATAAAATAATAAGAAAATACGTTCTTGATACTTAAGCAAGACGAATTGATTTGTGGTCAATCACTTCTGCAGAGTAGAACACTTTTCTTCACCACTTTTGAATGATAGAAAAAATAAAAAATTATGGTACCACACATGACTTGAAGATGTCTAAGCTCTCAAATTGATAGCTCTGTTTTACCCAACTGCCTTTGTACCCTCACTTTAGATCATTTTCTGTTTTTTATATAAAAAATTTTTAAAGAAATGTTATTTGCTGCCAATCTTAAATTCATGGAAAATAAGAAGAACGTTATACGGGTTACAAAATCATTTTAATGCTTGGGCTTAATCAATTATTATTGCTTTTTTAAAACTAAACTTGTCACTTCTATTTATTTTAATGGGTTTTAAGAACAAAAAATACGTATTTGCATTTCAAAGCCAATATTTATAGAATTTTTTCTTTCTTTTATTTTTCTTTTCCAGTAAATGTGTATTATTTAAGCATAAATGATTTGAGAAAACATGACATGGAATAAGAGAGGATGTGAGCGGGTGAGCAGTTTTAAAAAGGTAAGTTTCAAATTAATTTGTTAACCAAACACAATTAAATTAAATTCATGTTCAAATGTTTTTCTTTTTTAAGTTTGTTGCCCTTATATTAATATTTAAAGAATTTTTTAAAGTTAAATTATTTTTTTTTTATTGTTTCTTTAATTTAATTTATTTTGTTTTAATTGTCATTTTTTTTTTTAATTTTTGAAATTTTTCTCTTTACGCCTATGCAAATTTTATATTTAATGACCAGCAACAAAGTATAATTTTGTATTTTTTTCAGTGTTTGTGTGTGTCTCTGGCTTTTGCTCTTTTTCCTTTATTCTAACACACACAGTGCGATTTTAGACTGTAGTAGCAAACAATTAATTCATGTTATGGTATGGGGGGGAGGTATGGTAGCAAAATAAGACAGACATACACTCGGAAATTAGCAATGAGTTCATTCAACACTTTTTCCCCTCTCCCAATTTTCTCACTTTTAAACAAGTAGCCACAATGGACCGTTTCTGGTGGCCTGCTTCACCGCCTTAACTATAGTATACGTAACCTAACCTAACCTAACATCAAGTTTTAATATTTCCGAGTACAAAGTCCTTATTTATGACAAACCTTTTCACGTTACCTTTAATTAATGCCTCCAATAATACTATTCGATCAATATTAATCTCGATGAGGAGTGAGTCTTTAATAAAACAATTACTACACAATACAATGCAAATAAAGCAAAATACTAGAAAAATTAGCCTTGATTTGTTTTTTAGTTGTTGTTGTTGTTTTTATTTAATTAATTCCTCTGCTTATTCCTCTGTTGTTATATGGTATTGTATTGTATTGTGAATTCAAAATCCAATTGTTATTTATTTTGTATGCAGAGAAGGTCTTGCCAAAGAGCACCGCAAGGTTGACTCTGTTTGGTTGCCCAGCTGGTTAGCGGCTTTATATTTCAAAGTTTAACGTTGCATCTGCGTTTTATTTCTTTGTACTTGGCTTGCCAAATGCATGTGACTTCTTTTGTGAATTTTCTATGTGTTATTGCTTCTATACATATAAGGAAATTCAATTAAATCGTAAATAAATTGTTATTAATTGCTGACAAAACAAAATAAACCAAGGAAATCATCATACACACCCCTTTTCTTGTTCTTTGTTTTGTTCAGTTTTAAATCTAAAATGACGAATTTTTTTTTTAATTAAAAACAAAAAGAAAATTTCTAAATAATAATATATGTACACAATTTAATATCAAAGAAGAGAAAGAAATTGCGTTTTGTTTAAATTTATCAACAATGTGCATTTTTAAACGTTTCATCATTCAAAAAAATTACAAATTTTCGATATGCTTAACGATCGCATGTTGCTTTTACTTAAATTTTGTCTGCTCTTTCTTGAATGAAATAATAAAAAAAAAATATTAGGTCTGAGGCCGTAGTTCAAACCTCAGCTCATATATATGTACATTTCGAACAAACGAATTAGGAAAGGAATATTTTTTATTCACCTACTTCCCCTTAGCAGTGTTCGAACAAATAAAATTGCCGTGAAAAGTTTCACCATTTATGGAAAAAATGAATACACCTATCAATTGGTGCTGTGAGAAGATAGGTCGTAATTCTGGTTAAAGGGTAGTATTTGCTGATTAAGTAAGCTTGGCCGACTACACTTTTGCTGCTTACCTGCTCTTGTAGTGATATATTGCCTCAAGGATCTATCTGACTGATGTTGTGGTTTGTGGTGAAAAGAATTTCGAGCACAAATTGATGCTACGGTAGAGATTCTATCTAATTAGGGTCAAGTAGCGCAATAGATTTAGTCTGAGTAAGTCGGTTGTCATTTTAACCCACCAGAATCATTTCTATCACCATGTGTGTGTATGGTTTCTATGAATACTAGCAGGGTAAATAGGTGATATCTATGCACTCTCCACTTTAAAACATTCGCGATGGGTTTCGTGTATTTACGGCAGCCACTTGAGGCATCAGAGCGGCTAACGTCTTGTAAATACGGCACTCACTTATTGGTCGACAGAATCTGATGCCACATATACCCGACAGTCATGCCGCCTAGATACGACAATCAGCCAAAGGTTTACAATAGCAGCGGCACAATTTATAAAATTCTTCTTAAGTAAGAGCTTGAATGCAAACAAAGGCAATACAGTTATTGATTGATTGAATGTTTGCTTAAGTGGTAAGTTTTACTTTTACGAGGACAATATAGATTCTTCGTATTACTGACTAAGTATTTCGTTTTACTTTTCGAACATACCTCGTATATTATGATTAATAATGTAGTTTGCTTAAGAGCATAATAATTGTCAATTAATTTAAATTTTGTTTCCTTTTATTCGAAGAATTTGTACAACGAACCCAAAAAGTAAATGTCTTCTCATTTTTGTCTTTCTCTCCTTCTTCTGTTGGGGGGGGAATAGTCCTTTTTTTATTTGAGAAGCGTGTTAAATATTTCGAAATAACCTTCGTTGCTTATTTATTTATAAAGTATGTGTGCCAGTCCTATATTTTTGTGTTTGCTTTCATAAGAATGAATGAATTTCTGTTTGTATATTATTTTTATGTTATACTATGTAGCTATTGCATGTACAATACTAGAAAATATTATAATTTTTACATGCGCCTCAAGACTATCATTTTATTATACAAAATAACAACAGGCTTATGTACAAATGTAAATAATGTATATAATAAAATATAATATCATACATGTAAATACATACATATACTACACATGTATATAATAATACACATTCTTACGATTACAGTCTATTTGTTTTCCTATATAGTATGTCATGGCTTGGCATGGTATACTACATAGTATTATACAAATGGCTTAACATACCGTATTCTGTGTAATATTATGTGTAGTACAATACAGGCATGGTTTAACAAGTGCATATAATGCAAAATATTAGGGTAAACAGGTTCTTGTTTATTAAAAGTTTCAACTTTACTATTCTATTACTATTATTTACTTTTCAGGGCTTCTCCGTATATTAAACCCTTTGGTGTTTTACACTTTCCCATGTCAGTTTTTAGTCGTTTTAGTATCCTTTGCCATAGTGTGTCCTCGATGTAGTTCCATTTTCTCGTTTTCTTGGCTCAAGTTGAATCCGAAAGACTTGCTTCTAATAAGTCAACACATCAGTTAATTACATCTAAATTCAGTTTAAACTTATTTGTCTGTTATAGCAGCTGGTCACCCTAATAATACTTAAATTAGACCGTCTATAGTATGTTCCTTTACTTTTTACCTTCAAATAGTCCAAGTGGGATATGTTAAAAAATTTTAATCAATATTCCTTTATAATGCACAAAAATAAATACACACTCTTTCATTTGAAAGTTATACGTCAACATGGAAAAATCGATTAAGTCTGAGTTTTAAAATGTTATTTTATTTTCGACTGTCACTAAGTCGAATACCTTTTGGAAACCCATGTACTGTTTGATCATGTTTCGTGGGCTGTATATAGGATCGGTGAATCCTGTGCGTGCATTGCAGAGGACAAGGCTTAAGATATTTTCAAGACGTTTGTCATTTGCATGCCAGAATGCTACCTTGACCGAACGGTAGGACTGGCTCCATGTTCTTCCTCATAGCCTTTTCAGATTCGCTCGAATACCTCAGACTTTGCGACAAAAACACGCTTCTTTATAGCACTATCTAGGGCTGCCTTATGATAATGTGTGTCGACTTGCTTTTCATGGATCTTCTACCCCTGCAGTTGGAGGCTCTCTTGAATACAAAGTTTGTTATGTGGACTTAATCAGTTTTTCCCTTGTTGTCATATAAACAAACATAACCTTTCCCTAACAATTTGAAAGCCTTTATTTGAAAAAAAATACACAAAGAGTGTAACAACAGATTTGAAAGCATATGAAATCTGATTTTTACTCTCGAACAAAAAACAATTAACCTGCTAATAAATATTTTATTCGTACTTGAATTGTTTTTATTTTTTTATTTTTTTTTTAAACAATTTTCACTATTTGTTGTGATGTTAACCTTGCTTATACGTTTACGATTACATACAACAACTATTTCGAATTGCAAAAAACAAAAAGAGAAGAGAACTATTTTTGTTGTTTTTGTTATTGTTAGCATTTTAATGAAATCATTCTATCGTAACCCGTTTAAAGTTTATTCAACTTTTTCATGCACATTTTTATTGTTACTGGCGGACGGAATGGAACCGAACCGAACGGAACGGTCGACAGACATACTACAACATATGTATGTACATATGTTGTTGCTTTTGCTTTATAGAATTTATGTTTTGTTGTATGTATTATTATACTCGTAGTAATAATAAGCAAATGAAAATTTGTTTGAAAGTGGAATACTAGAATGCATTTACTTGTATATAGTACATACATACATATGTATGTATGTACATACATTCACATATATGTACGTAGCTTTAACTGAAAGGGATTAATGTGTTTCCGCATGTTCTATAATATGTTTCTCAAAGAAAAGTTCACAAATGTAAAATGTAGGTAATGAATGATTGATTGAAAAATCATATTGGTCAAGTGTTCGATCGAGCGAAAGATTTTCCAATTCCTTATGGATATTCTCTTTGATGACTGCAAGAGCTAGAAAGTTGAAAATATTGGCATAAACTCCAAGAAACCCCATGTAAAACAGTTAAGTTACGTAAGGAAGAACTTCCCCTTCGGCCAGCATTTAAAGCCATTGTGATAACACAATTAATTCTACTCGGGAATCAAATATTTCCTAGAGAAAATCATTCCGAGTATGAAATTATTCTTGCTATTGCAGCAATCTTCATATTATACGACCAGGGATGCGAGGATGTGTGGAAAAAACCTCCGTCTCTTAATGACAGAGCAGGGCGACTTCCTCTTTTCTATCAAAAACTCTGAAAGTAAATAAAATTGTCTTGAAAAGTTTCTCAAAAATAGGTCATTCGGAGTCGATTTTAAAATGTAGGACGCTCGAGTCACGGATTAAATTAACACACACAACATTAGGTCGTAGTTCTGATTGAAGGGCGTAGGCACATATGAAAAGCTTTTCATGCAGTAGACCTAATTCTTCAGAGATCAATGCCAGACAGAAATTTTGTCTGTCGATGGCAACCGCATTATTTCGGTTCGAAATCACCAAATTGTCGAAATAGTCCACCTTTACTTCTAGACGCACACGACAAACATCAGCAAAACTCTAAAAACAATAAGCAGACTAATCCCCAGGGGCATTGATGAAGCCCCCGGTTTCACCTCTTTTCTTAAATGAAAATTGCACCGAAACGCACTCCAAATCCGAACCGTTACACCATTTCACTTTGTAAAAGTCCACTGCGAACTTTGTAGCCCATCGGTAACCACGGAAATAGAAATTGTAATAATGAAATAGGGGAGGTAAAGTAGCTGCATTTTAGCACAATTATCTCTTTTGCGACGGTGCGCCTGTACCACATTTTGCAACTTTTCACGACGGCGCGACTCATCTGACCATTCATCATAGTAATGGTTTGTAAAAAAAGCAAATAGGGCGCTCTTTAGACCAATAAAAATTTCCGCTTTGGCGCAACAAGTGATTGCCATATATACTATATGTATATATGTACGGCACTTGTCGCGAATGTGTTATCATCTGGCTAAACCCAGCATATGCAACTTTTACCGTGAAAGAAATGTTGCCGGTATTATTAATCCAAAATGGTTTACCTACATATTTAATTGCACCTTCTGATGCCCATAAATTTTTTTGTATTGTTTTTCTATAAGCTGGTCATAAATTTTGGAAGTAGTATGGGGTGACGGTGACGCTCGTGCCTATAAATATTCAGTGTTGACAACAATTAGACAGCGTGAGATATTAAACAGGCCCCCCGACAAAAATGAAAGAAAAAAATGTTCATTATTGTTTGCCGGCTATTTTATCTGTTTAATCGGCTATAAATAACCATAAAAAGAAATTAAAAATATAAATAAAAAAGATAAAATAAAAGCAATTGATTTTTGCTTGGCTTCTTTTTAGCATATATACGTAAATCGTGGACTTTGTATCATATGGACTTACGCCACTTAAGTAAAATATATAAGTTTTTTAAAAAATTTAATTCTAAATACTATTATTAATCTATAATGATGATAATAATGCTGACTAGATAAACGTTTTTTAAAAATCGCGTGAATATTTCCAATGATGAATAAATTTAAAATGTGTTTGAAATATTAAAAATTATAATTAAAATTGCGTTTTTTTTTATTTTAATATTTAATATATAAACCAATTAGAATAATTTAAAAAAGATTATATATTTTTATAATTCATTTCGAACCGAATAAATTGCTTAAATATGCATATATGTACATATGCATTTTAGAATAACAAGTCATATTGTGCATACAATATATTCCCTATACATATTCATTTACATTTTGTAATAAAAATAAATTCATTATTCATGCAATAACTTTTATTCATCAGGCATATTAAAAATCAAAGTCAAAAGGTGTAGTAAAATGTAAACCATTATTTAGCAGTTTAATAATTTTTAGTCTTTTCTATCGTTCGGTCGGTATAGCTCGTGCCAGTCATGGATAAAATTAACGCACACATTATGGCTGGTGTCAGAAGCTAAGTCTTAAACCTATCTATTCCGTTTCGAAATATTTTAACATGTTGTCCATAACCTATGGTGAGGCCTATGCACCGTTGCAGACATCTACAAGTACGCTGTCCCTGATATTCACCATCATTAGTTCTCCTAGTTATGAACCACTTAGGGATGAGGGAAGAGAGGTCATTAAGATGGACTTATTGTTTTAAATATAGACTTTCAATTCCGTTACTTTTTACTACACCTTCTGATTGCCATTACCTTGCATATAAAGAAATAAAAATTTAATGGCGAATAAACGTACAAGATAACTGCAGCAAAATAATTGCAGTACTATGTAGCAATTGGGAGCAATTCTAAATCTAAAATTTTATGATCAATCGTAAAATGGCAAAATAATAAAAAGAAAATAAAATACACTTTTAATTTATAATATAAGAGTAATAAAATGTTATCAAAGTATATTAATATTGTATTCATAGATGCAAATATGCCACAAATAGATAGAATGCTACGTATCTTTTGTATATTACCAGAAGACTTAAAAGTAGGATCATAATGTAAATAACTTTCATCTTCTTTTCTACGTATAAGAACTGTTTCTGTAATTTAAGACCAATTACGGGTTGAATTAGAGTTATAAAGTAATCTAGGCCAACGCAGCTAAGTACCACGCCTTACATTCATATTATGCCATTATTTAAGAGCCATCCTGTATGAGTATATTATTAATATGTCATATGTGCTTAATATACTGTATTTAAAAATTGGCAAAAAAGTAAATATTTCGAAACATTTCTAAACGAATTAGGTGGCAAGAAATTTCTATTTTAAAATGTTGAATAAGGCCAAGGATATCTATTATTTGTCAAACGAAATATTATTTTATCAAAATAAATATTATTTTCTTTTGTTTTTAAACGAAATTTGCAATCATTTTTATTTTATATTATTATAAAAACAAAAGTAAAGATTTTTCGAAATATTTTTTAAAAATTTTAATTTTCTTACTTAATCACTCTGTACTCAATTGTCTTCCACGTTACCTCCAGAATTAAGGGCAAAGTAGGGCTCAATGCAATTAAGTTCTGAAATGAAAATTCTGAATCTTGATTGCTCGATTATATGATTCCTTATAATTTTCTGAATAGAACGTTCGATTTTAGAATACCCACTTCTGGACTGAAAATCCAGAGGATCTAAATGGTACATGTAAAGTCTACAAGAGGAATGGCAGGGTGCCCCGTGGTATATTTATTAATGGTTCTCATATTCAACTTCCTTATAGGCTACCTGAATACTACATTATTTTCCAGAAAATGGAAAATTTTTAAAGCGGCACAATGCTAGTTGAGTGGCAAGATTTTTTGAAAATTTCTTTCCTTAACGAAAGTAGTTTCAACGTCTGTTCTTGTCTATGGAAGCTGGGGGTTTCTCTAAGAAATTTCGAATGTCATTTAAACGTCACGGCATTTAGTGGGAAATTGCATTGCTGATGAGCTCCAATGCAGGGCCGTTACGGTCCAAAGCAGTTAATTTGGATCCACTCTTTTTACGAGGAGACTCAATCTCGTTGGTAGCAGAAAGGTACTTGCAATTTTGCTAGACTCTGCTGGTCACGTAAGCACAATAAGAGGACTGATTCACTTGTGTTTTTAATCAGCCAGCCTTGGCATTAAATATTTCTTTATTTACGTATTTGTTAAAAATATGTAAATAAAATTATTTTAATTACAATGCTCATTAAAATGCTTTTAAAATTGTATAAAAATTGTTGCAAAGTTTTTAAAATTTCTTTTATTTTAAGAAAATATTTCCATTCTTTTAATACTGATTATCATTCCCTAATCAACATGTTTTCTTTGTTATTTTTAACTTAATTTTCATATTTTTATTTATAAATTTGAATTTTTATTTTTAAAGTGCGAATGAACTTTAATTAAATCGCTTTTCTTAGTTGAATTTTGTATTTTTATTTAATTTTCCTATTTTTGCCTACTCATTTATGATTTTACAACACCCCCCCCAAAAAAAAAATTCTATTCAGTCTCGGTGTATTTCACCCACTCTATACATATTTACGCAGGCACACCCCCCTATTTTCTTTATATTTTACTTGTTTTTGTATTACAAAGAAAATTCGCCCAAAAAGCAGAAAAAATCGATATGAAATTAAATTTTTGTAAGGCCAGCAAAAGAATTTAATGTAAATAACACAAGAAGAAACGTTTACACTAGCAACGAAATATATTTCGACCGTGGAAAAGTTGCTGAAATAAATTGTTTTCAAAATGCATAAAAATTTCTTTCACTAACAAGCGGCTCAGTAATTGCAGGATAATGCAATTTCTGTAGAAATACAATCGTTATATTCTCCTACATATTTGTCCTCTCTCGGAAATGCCGTAGATTTCTAAATGAAGTTTTGATTCGTTTAAAAGGAAAGAATCCAGGACATAAGGTGTCTGGATTGCCGAGAAACTGACTATAGTTGGTATATAGTAGAGCGCTCAATTTCCGATATGTTGCATTTATGATTAGTTATTCAGATATTCTTTAATTGTATGTACAGTAAATATCCACAGCCAGTGTGGCCAATTTAAATAATAATAAAAATATTTGAATTGAAACACGTGTAGAAAGGCACGTAAAATAGATCCAACAATTAAAGCCTATAAAAAACAACAAAATCTTCAAGGATAGCGGGGTATACGAGTAAAGCAGACAGTGGAAAATTTCCAAAAATATTTACTTTTTTTCATATTACCGTAACGATTTAACTTCATCACGTCAACGAAAACACTCTCACGAGACGAAAGATAACGATAGCAAAAAAGAAAAAAAAATAAACAAACAACCCTAAAGTTAAATGCTCTCTCTCCAAAACAGAAATAAAAAAATATGTGGAACAAAAACCCCTCTCTTGTCAGAGTACCTACTATAAATTGGCAAAATGTTCTCAATACTTGACCTACCATTACTATGAGCAAAAACTCAATTTAGGAAAAACAAAAATCAGGAGAAATAACCGTAATATTAATACCGTAAAATACATACGTCATCGTTGTGTGTGTGTGTGGCTGTGTGCTAACACACCCCAATTGAAAGTATAGAAATAATGGAAAAACAAAAACAACATTATGTAATGAATGATGATGAAACAAACAGTAAGGATTTCATTTTCATAACCTTGTTTACAAGGCTCAAGGTTAGGAAAAAAAAGGGTGTTAATTAAATGGGTTAAATAAAGGCAAATTAAGGTTTCTTTTTAACCTGTGCTAGTAATTTTCATTCCTCTGTAACTATGATTGTATCTGGTGTCAAAAAAAAAAAAATTATATGGTACAAGAATACAATGAAAAACAAAGAAACAACAACAAAAATAATAAAATAATGCAACAGAGGAACAAGAAAAAACAAAAAAAAACTAAGAAAAGTAAACGAACAGGAAAAATGGTATCAAGATGGTATCGAGATGAAAAACAAAACAGAAACCTCTTCTTCTCTTAACTGGTTTCAAAAGCAATTAAGCCAAGACCCCTTCAACCAAAAAACACAAACTTACAGAGGAAACAGAACAAAAACCATGAACTGGAGAAACATTAACAACAAAAGCAGAGAGCGTATAAACTCAGATTATAACAAAAATAAAGAAATTTTCATTTCGAATGCGATCCTAACTAGCTGCCTACATAGTACATAAGAAACCAAAACCAAATTAAACTTAAAAAAATAAAGATTAAAGAAACTGACAACGAAAACGAAAGTTTGTTTTGGCTTACTGAATCAGTGACTGACTGTGCTGCCCACAGTTAAATTGATTTGGGGTAAATTTCTCTTACTCTTTCTCTCTCTCTGTCTTTGCCTCTCTTTTTTTCATGCTTGCACCTGTTATTTATTAAAAGTTAAACCTTTACTTAACGTTTGAAAGCCACTCCGGTATCTTGGTTAATTAAACCACTTTTTCAAAAACATTTTGTATGTTGTGTTGTAATATTAACATTTATAAGTTGTTAATCTATTTAAGCTTTTTAATAATTATTAACATAATTATGTACATACATATGTACATAGTACTTCAAATGAAAGAAAGAAAAAGAAAAAAATTTCTTCAATTTTAAAGAGTTTTTTTTAAACAAAATACCTTACCTTGCCACCATTCTCTATAAAGAGCAAGTGATAGTTTTATAAATAAAGAGAGTACAAAAGAGAGTGTGTGATAGCCACTGAAAGAGATATATTCTCTCTCTTCTCTCTCGCTCTCTTTATTACATACCAGTTCACAATCAAACTAGTTTTTAAGAAAGTAGTTTAAATATTTTGATTATCTTTAATTATATTTAATAATACGTTTGTGTTTTTGTTGTTGTTGTTGTTTTACTCTAAATTTAATATGAAAACTTGCATTATGTAAAAAAAAATTAATACAATATTTAATTTAAAAAAGTTTTGAAAACATTTATTGTTTGAAACAAAAACCAAAAAAATCGTTTTCTTTTTCCATTAAAGAGCCATATTTACCGTTAAATTTGTTTTTGAAAGCATCGAAGACTATTTTAAGGCTTCTTGACTGCGTACAGGCGAGAGCGAAGTTGCTTATTAACATGTTGACTAGCCAAAAAACGACAACATGATTTCTTCATATTAGTGAGAACTTCTAGATTGCTTTCCCTTCTAGGGAGCCAAAGTACAAGTTATCTCATAGTCGGCAGTCAACGCAGTCCAACACTATTGATTCATTGAAGTATCGTCGCAATGTGGTTTTTGTTTCATTGCTTGTGCGAAATAACGAGAATCATGTACTCAAACGTAGTACTCGTTTTTACTCGCAGAGCGCATCCTTTTATTATTGATTGGCCTGTGGATTACACACTGCATTATAAAAAGAATTCGTTCTTTAACCGGCCTATCTGTTTGCGAAACTACACTAAATCAATAAATTGATATTATAACTGGAATTTTGCCAAGCGCACTCTCTATTTCCCCGATTGGAGAACTTGGATTATGGAGATACTTATACTTATACTCCCACTGATCCTATAGGCTGTAAAGGTCCTCAAAATATATTTTGTCTTGTCTTATCGCTTTCTTGTCCTAAGTTTCATTTTTCACATCGACTAGTTCTACATTAATTTGCTTTCTGTCATCTAGTAGTCCTTCTGCATGGTTTGATGTTAATGAGTTCCACAACTCAAGCTTGTATAGTCGTGTGCAATTGATATTCGTGTGTAAAATGTAGTCAACTTTGTGAATTTGGATCTTAAGTAAGTGTTCTCTGCGTATGTATTATTGGACCCGACATTTTGGTGTATAACTTCTCGGGCATGAAACTTAAAACGGAATAAATTTTTAATCGAAACTTCAAAGGAGGCTAAGCTTATGGTAACTACTCATCAAATGAAAACTATGCGGATGAATACAATAAGCTGCCAAGTTTTCTACGGTAAAGCTTTGACCAGATTGAGTTATTCTACTGCATTGGAAGAATCAGAAGAAGCCTTTAAATTAACTAATTAACTCAATAAAGTATAGAGATCCATAATTACAAAGTCTATGGACTATAACAGGCTCTTTCGGTTTTCTTATCATTAATTTACAGTTCTGTCAAATTGAAAAATATTTTTCTAAGCCGCTCTTTTTTTATTAACACCTTTTTTCTTTTAAATATGTTAATACAAGTATTGTTATTGTTATTTTTGTTTATTTTAAAAATTTTAACTTAAAAATAACTAAAGCCCAGCCAAAGCAAGCATACTTCATATGTAAATTTAAGAGAGCCAAAAAGTCAAGAAGAATGTCTTAATATATGTAAGAGAGTGGAATTGTTTTGTAAAAACAAAGCAGACAGCTAAAGAAGATCTTTTTTGGGCCTACACAGGTTTAAGCCAGAAATCTTTGTTAGTTTGTGGGGATCAGTGCAAGAGTTAACTTATTGTTGGTCGAACGTCGAAAGAAAACAAAAGCCAACATTATTTTTGTGTGGAAAAAAATAAAAAAACTAAACAATCAACCAGTCAAGTAGCAGCTGTCAGTTAAAACGGCAGTCAGTCAGTCAGTCAGTTTATGGAATAGACAGACATTTTCTTTTACCCCGTTTTTATGTGTTATTGTTTGAGCAAAAGCAACAGCAACAGCAAGAGCAACATAAACATTTACTAGCCAGACACAGGCAACAGCAAACAAACGCGTATACAAACAAGGGCTTGCTAGCTTGCTTACTTGCACAAGAAACGCTTGAAATACAACAGAGCAACAGTAGCAACAATAACAACGACAATACAAGAAAATATAGAAAGTTTTTGGAATTTTTCACAAGTACGTACATGAAGAAGAAGAAGAAATTTCATTCATTTAAGCTGTCAATAGTTATGGGCACAAATTTTGTTGTTTTTTTCGTTGTTGTATTTGGTTTTTTCGTTTTTCAGGGTTTTATGTAACTATGACGGATGCGGAGAATTTCGCTGTGGATCAAGGAGAAGTAAAAAAATTGTGTTTCGTAGGTGCTTGGGCTTGGGCTCTAGAGATATTCTTTTGGGTGTGTGTGGTCGCCTTAATTATGTTTTTGCTGAGACGTTTGGTTGAAGGACCATTTTATCGCAAAGCGAATCGCATCGATGGCAAAGTGGTAATAGTTACCGGCTGTAATACGGGCATAGGCAAAGAAACCGCTTTGGAATTGGCTCGCAGGGGAGCCCGTTTGTATATGGCTTGTCGTGATGCTGCACGTTGTGAGGCTGCCCGCTTGGAGATTATAGAACGTACACAAAATCCCAATATTTTCAATAGAACTTTGGATTTGTCTTCGTTGTCGTCGGTAAGGCAATTTGCCGAACGTTTTTTGGCTGAGGAACAACGTTTGGATATTTTGGTTAATAATGCCGGTGTTATGGCCACACCGCGCAAACTCACTGCAGATGGTTTTGAGCAACAAATGGGCATAAATCATTTGGGCCACTTTCTCTTAACCAATCTTTTGCTGGATCGCATGAAGCAATCAACGCCCAGCCGTATTGTGGTTGTAAGTTCAGCAGCTTATATATTTGGCCGCATTAATAAAATTGATCTAATGAGTGAGAAAAACTATTCCAAGTTCTTTGGCGCCTATGCCCAAAGTAAATTGGCCAACATTTTGTTTACGCGCAAACTGGCAGAGCTACTAAACAATGCTAATGTCTCTATCAACTGCTGTCATCCTGGTATAGTGCGCACTGAATTAATGCGTTACAATACCTGTCCAAAAACCTGGAATGTTTTAAAGACTCTTATAAACGTTTTCATACGTTCTCCAAAAGCTGGTGCTCAAACTTCATTGTTTTTGGCTTTGGATCCTAAAATGGAATGCAAATCTGGTGGTTTCTACTACAATTGCTTGAAATTCCCTGTTTTGCCAAAGGCCGCTGATAAAGAAATGGCCGATTGGTTGTGGCAGGAAAGTGAAAAACTAGTGGGTCTGCCAGTCACTATTAAAACTAAGATTGTAGAAGATGTGCAAAATACTACTATCATGGATTCAGTTAAAGTGGTTAAAGAGGAGGAGAAATAATAATGTACAGTGTGTAACCTCTGTCCCTCCCCCAGTGTCTTTTACAAAAACAGAAATTTTCCTTTAAGGATGGAAAAGAAAGGTTGGAGATTTTTTAAATGCTTTATTTTTAATTTTTTTTTTTTATTATTTTAATTTAATTTTATCTACTTACGTTTTAAATCGTACATGATATTAATTTATTTGCTTATTTATTTACATAAAAAACAAAACAAAACACAAATTGTTTTTCATTTTATTTCTTTAATTAAATAAAGTACAATACATATTTAATTATTTAATTTTTTTTTATAATCTATTATTATTTATTAAATAATAATAACGTATGTACGTAATTGGCCATTACAACCCTTCAGTCAGGATTACGATCTAGCTTCTCACACCGCTTATGTTGTGTGTGTTAATTTTATACATGAGTGGCGGGACCTACAGTTTAAAGTCGACTCCGAACGACAGATTTTTGAGAAGCTTTCCATGGCAATTTTTACTCTCAGAGTCTTTGCCAGAAATCTGCTGAGAGGAAGTCGCCGAAGAAATATTTTTCGTTTTGATGTCTGACCTGGGATAATAATAACAACAACAAAGACAATATCCCAACTGTATCTTGTCATAAAAGCGCTGTAAAAAGGAGGTGTGTTTCAAAAGTTTTAAATATTAAAGATCACAAATAGGCAAATAGGTCCTTAGGAGCCCTTTGTTTAGTTTTTTTTTTTACCACAAGATAGCTTTGCAAACATTAATCCGATTGTAACAATTTACGTGACTGACCTTCTGTAATAAGTCTTAGAATTATATTAATTTCATCTGTTGTTGCCTGAGACGTCTGTTGAATGGAGCTTATGAAGATTTTTGCTAAATGAGTATATTTCTCAAGAGGCACTGCTTACTTTCTGACAAAAACTCTGAGAGTAAATAAAAATGCAATGAAAAGTTTTTCAAAAATCTGTCGTTCGGAGTCCTAGGTCTCACGCCTTCTGTATAAAATTAACTTACACAACATAAGTGGTTTGAGAAACTAGGTCAATAATCCTGACTGAAGGTTTGTAATGAGCAACTACGTATGTTATACTCTCCGGAACAACCGGAGCTAGTCGTCTTCCTATTATTCGCGAGAACCGGTAAGGATCTTAATATCTCCGACAGGGCATAGGTATTCCGATTGCCTCAATTAATTTGGGCATTGTCCACTCGTTTTATGTTGTACCTTAATCTCGTTGGTAGCAGGGAGGTACATACAATATTGCTTAATTCTGCCTGACACTTCTTTCCTTATGCCATAGGGTCATCAATCAGGCCATTATCCTTTCAGTAAGCATGTCGAAAGATTTCGCATTCCGATAAAAAACTTCTGCAGGAGTTGTGTGACCTATGGGACAATACTTCTCTTGTCATTAAGAGTAACCTCTCTCATTTTCTAACCTCTTTCACTGAGCTCTCTAATTTGCTAGCAAGATTTATTTTGGACTCGGAATGGTTTCCTCTAGATTTTCGGGTGGAATATTTTGATTGTGGTATCACAAAGGCTATAAATGTTGACCTAACCTAACTTAACCTAGCTTACATAACTAATCTATGAATATGTAAATATTCTTATAATATTTTTATATTCAGAATGATAAAAGCAATTAAAAAAAATGCATGTGAGCTGTTTAAAACTTTTTTTCAAATGGAAATTTTTTTTCTAATATTTTTTATTAATCACAGAAACGTTGCCAATCACACTATAATTTTATTATTGTTATTATTATTGTTGTTGTATTTTTTTTTACAGAATCTATAAAAATCCCCACCCACCACATATTCTACGTATTTGTTTAGCGATTAAATTTCTTTCATAAATAGCGGGAACTATAAAAACTTTTTTCTTTTTTTGTTTTATTTTACAATTTCTAATTACGTCAGCAAATTAGCAAAAGTAAATAAAAAAAAATTTACACATATTTATAGTGATGTATGTACTCTTAATGTATAGATAGCGAGAGAAGTAAATGAGAATAGTCGAATAAATTTCCAAGACTAAAACGTTTATTTATTACTTATAAAATGTTAAAACAAAAACAAAATTATTGTCATGCTACAAGTATATTTTTTATAATAATAAATGTTAAATTATAGTGGGTGTTGACTCACTTATGGCGCTCACTGTACGTATGCATGCCTATGTGTAATATTGTATGTAATTTGTGAGAAAAATTAAAATTAACAAGAATTTCTTTGTATGGATATGTATGTGTGTGATTTAAAACTGTTGTAACTGTCAAAATATGACAGAAAAAAAACATCTAAAGAACGTTCGCCTTGTCACTGTCAATTTATTTCATATGAAATTGAAGGCGACTCAGGTAGAAGGCTATAGAATTTTGAATTCGGAACAAATAGTACTCATCATATGATACACTGAATCATTTTCTAAATACAATTCTTAATAAACGTGATAATATTGTGTAGGGAAATCTATCATAGAGAGAGGGCATTATATTAAACAGGGGATTTTGCTCGGACAAAATCCTATGAATCAGGTATTTCTAGCAGAGCACATCCGTTTATGGCCGATTGGCCAGTGCATCATGCGCTGCATTACATGCAGAATTCTTTCCTTAGGGAAAATACCCGACTATATCGTGACATGGAACTCCCAAGAAAGTAGAATTTTGCAAAAAGCTTGTGTATAAGCAATCCTCAAGCCAAACTGTGAATGGTTGTATGGAAAGTACATTTGAAAAATAACGAATTTCATTCAGTTTCCAATGCCTCGAATTCCTATGAGGTTTTTGATCAGATTTGCATTGATTCGATTTCACACCCAACTGTTCAAATTCTTTGAAGAAACTTTTAACGATTTTCAGCTAATTTTAGCAACAAAATCAGAAAAGTATTAAACAATTTGTAATTACCCATTAAATCAATTACAAAAAAAAAAAAATTACAAATTCAATGTCATTCGCCACAAAGAATCAACAAAAAAGCTACAAAAAAAATAGGGTGTGGGGTAAAATTAAATATTTTTTTTTCTGTATTACAGTAGTAATAACAACAGCAACAATTGAATTGTCAATGCAAATGTTATGGAAATCAATTGAAATCTATGCTGGTGTTCAAAAGTCAATGAAAGAATAGAAATGTTTCTTAAAGTTGGAATTCCATTAGCAGAGCATAGCAAAGCAAGGCACGGCAAGAAGACCTCTAAGAGAGTGCATAGAATTATAAATCTAACGGTCTTCTATAAATTGCTTTAAAAGAGTGTACAAAAGTAATTTGTTTGAAGTAGAGAGAGAGAGAGAGTGAGAGAGAGAAAGTTAGATGGCTAACCAACTTAGAGTTAAACAATTTCAATGCCATCTTACAAAACCTAAACAGTGTTGTAATTGTGAAATTAATTTACAATAAATACAAAAGCAAAAACAAACAAAGATATTGTAAACAGCCAAAAAGACACCTCTTATATGCTGTTTCTGTAAGACAAACGATTCCAAACGGAAAACTGGTTGTGTGAAAAACCTAAGTGAAAACACTTAGCTTTGTTTGTGTTTTTCAGTCAAATAGACTTCGGGCTGTAGACTTTTATGGCCCAAGCAAAGAAAGGAATCTTTTATGCAACTAGGAAGAAAATTTATTACGATCTTGATAAGTTTTTGATGGAGCAATGGGCGTTGAGAGCGGGAACTAGTATGAAAGTCAAAAGCACCCTTTACTTTCGAACTCAACCTGCGTCTCTTGGTGTGCAGACGCGTAGACACAGGCTTCTTGGCCGCAGTTTCCTCAATGGTCTTAGCAAGTCCGCTTTCTATCCTTTTTTTATTTTCTTGTCTTACTTTCTGTCAATTCCACATTGTATTCAATGCAACGCTAAACTGACACAATTTCCAAAAGCTAGCGTAAACAATCTGTGTTTGTACTCTACCGATGTAGTTGTACGTAATTCTAGCTAAAATTAAGGGAAGAACTGAAAGTATATGTACGTACATATTTCATAACATTTTTAACCACTTCTGATTAAACGAAGCATACATTTTTTAATAAATTTCCGTTGTTATATAAACCACCCTTAATAGGTTAACGGCATAATAAAACAAAAATTGCATGGAAATTTCCACAATATTTTTTTACAGTTTTTTCATTACTTTCTGCTTGAAATTCTACTGTGAAACAATTTTTAAACAGCCGTTTCAGCAGCCAGAAATTTTGTGTAAAAAGCGGCGTTCTGCTTGACAGATTTACAAAAATGTAACTGGTTGCATATTTTTGACTTGGTTTTTTTTTTGTTGTTGTTGTTGCCATTATAATTTTTTGTTTTTTTTCATTATAATAAATTTAAAACAATATTGTATCTGTTTTTTTTTTTTATTTACCGCAATAATTTTAATTTGGCACGTGCCAAATTGGGGGCTTTGTTCGATATTATAAACTAAAGTTTTCACGCCGATAGCAAAAACGGCAGCACAGAACAAAGTGCAGTGGAAAATTTTCGATTTTTATTTAAAAAAAAAAACTAATGTGTTGTCATATCCAACATATGCATAAACATGTCTAAAAATTTCCATTTAAAATTATAACAACAGTAAACATTTTCGAAACTGATAAAAAAGAAGATTTAAATTTATTTTATATTCAAAATTATATTTTAATATGATTAATTTGTATAATAGAAACAAAATGAAGTTATTTCACCCGGTTTTTGAAAATTCGAAATTAATTTCGAATACTCGAATATGATTAAAAACACAATAATTTTCAATTCATAAGTTAAACAAAGCAAAAGAATTAAGAAATTGTAAATGTTTGTAAAAAAATTTTTAAAAATTTTAATATTTATGCGCTAAAAACTTTCATTTAGCGAAGTTAAAGCAAAATTGTATGTATTTCGATAACAGAAAGAAATTAAATTTGTTTACCATGACTTTTACAATTTCGAAATTAAGTTTGAATTTTCCAACCTAACCCAATAACAATAAAATTGGCTTAAAATAGAAATAATATTTTTTTAATAATTAGAAATTATATTCGAATATGTCTAGAAATTCAAAAAAATATCAGATCAAAGGTTAAAAAGTAATAACAAAAAAAAAACATTACAGAAAAATTAAAAAAACAATTAAAATGAAATGCCGACTTAAAAAGCTTAATTAAAATTTAATTTGAGTAAAAACTGCGTATTTAGCACATATATTTGTCATCAAATTTGTCATCAAGTTTGTCATATTGCTCTTTACTTTAGCTTTGTTTCATTTCTTGAAAGTATTGGGTTATGGTTCAAGTCATTTCTGAAGGCAAAATGCTAAAGGCCACATAAGAAAAGACAGAACGTTTTAAAGCCTATTGAAATGAAATTGGTTTTAAGAAATTAATGTCTATTAATAAAATATTTCTACGTATTGTTTAGACATATAATATGTATATATTTGAACACAATATTTAATAAACAATGCAGTAGCAAATGCCAATTATTCAATTAAAGTTGTTATAACGCCGCTTAATCGATGCAATCATCAATGAACACTACCCAGCAGATGTTTATTTAAAAGAGCGTAAACTAAATGAACTCATTTATAAATTAAAAAGAACAATATGAATTGCAAAGACCTATTTTCTTTGAAATAAATGTTTGCTGGGTTATTTTCTCAAATACAAAACTTAAATGGCAATTTTTTTTTCTCTACTCTGTGTGATTAATGTGATATTGAACTTGCTGTATACGAACTGAAAATCAATTAAATTTTTTTTCTATTCGTTTTTTTCTTTTTTGTGAATTTAAAAAAAAATCCGGTTTTAACCGGTTTGAGAATATATTTTCAGATAATTAATGTAATTGTAACTCTACTATAGTAGCTGCAATAGAAAAAAAAAAAATCAAATCTGTTTATCATTCTTAAAAACTCATTAAAAAATCAACAGTCAACAGCTGTGGAAATGTACTGCTACTGCTGACTTCGCGAAATTGCATGAAGTCAATTACAGTAAAAAAAAAAAAATAAAATTTAAATAGAAAGATTTTTTAACATTATTAAATTGGAAATTGCAATGACAAAAGTTTCACAAGCAAAAACACGGAATTAGTAGTTTGAAAGGGTTTAAAATATTTATTAGCATGCAATAATATAAAATTTAATAAGATTATGAAATAATAATTTCAAAAATTTATTTAAATTTTAGATAAATAGAGTCAACCTTAAATTTGTATCAAAAAGACCTTTCGAACATTGAATTAGTTAAAAAAAAATCATAATTTCAATACTTTAATTTAAAATTTGACTTCACATGGAAGATATGTTAATTTTTGGCCATGTTCGAAAATTCGAACTTAATTTCGAAATTTTTAAAACATCAGGAAATGTGATAATTTCATCATAATTTGATTATTTTTGATCATCACTTTCATTTGGCATGTTCGAAAATTCGAACTTAATTTAGAATTTGTCCTTTAATTGATTTCCGACCACAGAATTTTTGTAGTAAAACTTTAATCTTAAAGTCTTTCGATTTTATTATAAAAAATAAACAATTTTTTAAATCTGTTTCTTTTTCGTTGGTCCAAATACAATCTAATTAAATTTCTATTTTAACTTTGTTAACTTAGCTTCATTTTATATAAGCCAGTTTATATTGTATAATTGTTGTACAATCGTTTATTGTTCTCAAGAGTATATGGATTGTGATGTTAATAATTAAACGATTTAGTTGGCGCCACTTAAAAGCCAATTTTGTAAAAAAATAGATAGTTTGTCAATGACTGACGTGACGTGGAGGCAATTGGATAGATACTTGTAAAGGAATGAAAGACTATGTCATTAGAAATGATGATGGCAATAATAAGTAATGATTAGAAATAATTATCAATTGTTTTTTTATCTTTTATTTTTTAAGTGAAATAAACTTAAAACGCAATATAATTTTGTAACAAAAAAATACTTTCACGTTAATTAATTTCAACATTAAAATATTTAAACAACACTATTTGCAATGACTTCAAGTGCTTTAAAAATTAATTTTTTTCTAAGTTTTTTTGTTAAAAATTTCCTTTTAAATTTATTAATACACCAATGATATGGAATATTATATGGAATATTTCGCAATGGTTCTTTCATCGTGTAAACATTAGAAATTGTTAAATTTTTGTAAAAAAAAAAAAAAAAATTACAAAATCAAAGTTCATGAAAATGACGTGTATTCTTTAATATGATACCCGATCAATTAGAATTAATTGAAAAGAATATATTTTTTTTGTTATTAAAATTTATTACAAATTGAAATCAATTAATATGACTCAGACTCAGACTGATGTCCATAAAAACATGCAAATGAATCATTTGAACAAAGACTTGTGTTTGTAATCTAAAAAATGAATAAAAAATAAAATAAATTATAATTTAGAAATGCCAATATTTTAAAACATTTTCCTTATATGTACGAACATATTTATATTTCAAATGACAAAGACTAGACTTTCTTTTTTCTTTCTTTCCTTCTTTCTTTCTTGTTTAGATTGTAATTTATTAAATAAATTTAACATTTCCGCTTAATTTAGACAATATTTAGGCTTTTTATTATTTATTGTACAATATCTGTAAGTGTGGTTAAGATTATATAGTATACCCATGCACTAATGATCGGAAATGCCAACGTTAAAAACGTTGGCTAAAATCAAAATAAAAAAAAAATATTTTCCGCTAATATAGCCAGCCTCAGCCAACAATAACAATAAAATTTGTGTTCTGCTCTGATTCCAATGTTACGAATTTGAAAAAGAAAATCAAAAAATAAAAGGAAAAAAATAATAGAAAATTTTGTAAATTTCTAAAACACACAGTATAAAATCATTATAATTTATAAACAAATGCAATGCAATGGAATGATTGTTATTGTAATTAATAAAATAATAAATAATTAGAAAAAAAAAAAAAATAAACAAAAAACGTGTTGAAAAATTAGATAATTTTATAAAAATTTTAATATAACATTTACAATAAGCAAAAACAAAAGAAATTAACAGAAAAATTATTTCTTGGAAAAGGTTTAATGTACCGGGATATTAGACAAAAAATATTCGTATATAATATTAAATGTAATAAAAAAAATATTCTAATAAAAATACAGTTTTAAACCAAGCTTACGGTTCTCACACCACTCATGTTATGTGTGTGCTTATTTTATCCACGAATGCTGGGATCTACAGTTTAAAGTCGACTCCGAACAACCGATTTGAGAAACTTTTCTTTGCAATTTCAGACAGAGATGTCTAGGCCGGAGTTTACAAAAATATCAAACGCTTAAAAAAAATCACCCTTTACTTACATACATATGTAGAAAAATTTTCCATTCACACAGATCCTACGTGCGTTACATGAAAATGATTTATTATTTCATCGCCATCAATTAATGCGTTTAATAGAACTCCTATTAAAATTAATTTTACGTCATATGCAGTGAGAAATTAAATGAAATTTTGTATTTCTATTATTTTTTTCTGTGAATTCATTCACCATTTATGTAATTTCCCTGTTTGTTGTTAAACAATGTTAAAAAAAAAAATAAATAAAATTTGAAAAAAAAAAATAGGAAAAACCACTAAAAAGGTAGAAAACTTGAAAACTAGTAACGTGTTTTAAAAATAAATTAAAAGTAAAATATTTTTCAAGGACAACTAAACTAGTTTTCATAACTAAAAATAAATTCAAAAGAAAACTTTCTTAATGTGACTTCATTATATTCTAATAAAATTTGTAGTAATAACACAAAATCCCCCTTTTTTTAAATAATTGCCGTTTATAATTAAGAAAATATCGATCAAACTTTTGGTCTTATACCTATGTATGTTATCTTTCAAAACGTCATCTAATTCCCATAGCTTAGTAATGAATTTAAGTTCCGAAGACTTTGAACGTGACACATTACAGTTAAAAATCAATGAATACAATGCACTTACATACATAAACAAATAAGTAAACAATTTTTTTTTGTTAAAATACAAAAACAATTAAAATAACAACAAATATAATAGAATGAAACTTATCAGCTTTTTTACATTTTGTGATTTGTTACGTAAAAAAATATTGAAGTGGGGTAATAATATGACAAAAAAAAGAAAAAGTTAAAAACACTTGTAGCTTTTAGTTATAAAATCTTTAAAAGAATGATAAATGTTTTACTGTAAACAATTTCGCAATAACTTTTTATTTTTATTATAATTTTTAATTTCACAATAACTGTAAATTTTTATGATAATTTTTTATATCAGCAAATTCAAAAAATTAATTATACAAAATACCTATTTTACAAAATCAACTTAAGTATATACACTAGCTGACCCGACGAAGCTTTCGAATAAAAAAAGAATGGTTAAAATCGGTTCAGTAGTTTAAGAGTTACAAAAATCACTTCAAGGAAGAAATTAGTCACGCCCATTTTTGGTGCGATTTTCGATATAGACTTATAGTACTATATAGTACTTACCCACCAAATTTTGTTCGTCTACAATCAATATGTACCTAAATATTCAATTTTAACGATTTGCCACGCCCCCTTTAACATTTAGGGATATGAAAAATAGATGTTGTCCAATCCTCACACCTACCCGATATATTTTAATAATATAATACATAGAACTAATAAATCCGAAGTTAAAAAGCATTGTTTTTTATTCTGAATACCTTAAACTACCCTCCTCCCTCCCATGTTTTATTAATTTCCTTTTAAAAAAGTACTTAAATCACCTAATTTGTGTTAAAATTAATTTTAAAGCGATGCTAACGTTATTTTCTAACACTTTAAAATGCATTCCTGTGTTACCACGTTATTGTCATTATAATTTAATGCGAAATAGTACAACCCTGCAACAGCGGCCACCATTTTGAAATGTAATGAAATGTTGCCACAATTGCGTATTTGTGACGACAACGGCAGTGTATAGAGATATCAATTCGGTAAGCGAAGAAAATTAAATCAACACGGTACCACCGCGAAAAACTACAAGAGTTGACCAATTGTACCGAAATAAAGAAATCTAATCTTGAGAACTTGCATTACCTTTGAAAATCTGGAAACACTATTTTTTGTTGTTGCTTACTGGTGGAACCAAACAATATTGCAAAAAGGTAAACAATGAACATTAAGAGGAAATATGCTACACTGACAACAACTTCGG
Source organism: Sarcophaga peregrina (assembly GCA_014635995.1). Classification (NCBI taxonomy): domain Eukaryota; kingdom Metazoa; phylum Arthropoda; class Insecta; order Diptera; family Sarcophagidae; genus Sarcophaga; species Sarcophaga peregrina. The sequence goes on from CM025790.1 coordinate 104,955,424, forward strand.
GTGGCACTATTAAAGAGGAAGTGGTGCCCGTTTTAATACACGATCCCAATTCGGGTGAGGAGCCACAATATGCGTATGCCACCTTTGCCACCAGTGAGGAGGCTGAAGCAGCAGTAGCGTCCCTACAACACAGAGGCCAGCATCATACCGATGTGGTTGATGCACAAGAGGTAATAATCGATGAGCATGGCAGGGCGGTGGCCATACATCAGATTGTTACAGAAGATGGCAATTCAGTGGAGGAAGAGGAACAGGTGGATGACGCTGAAGGAGGCCATACCATTCTACATATAGTACCTACTGCCGAAGAGGAAGAAGAAGGTGTCCACGATGAGAGTTTAGGCAGTACTGAGGAATATGAAATCACCGATCAAAGCGCAAGTGACTTGAACATTATGCGTAACAATAAAACCTTCTACTGTCCCAATTGTGGCAATTGCTATAGTGCTGCAGGCTCCCTAAAGCTTCACATGCGCGCTTGCTTGCGCCAAAAAGAGGAAGTACCTGAGGAGGAGAGAAAATGTAATATTTGTAATAGAGTTTTCAATTCTCCCAGTTATTTAAAGGAGCACTTATTACGCCACACTGGCAGTGGACCAAAGCGTTGCTCCCGTTGTTATCGCAAATTCATAGATGAAGACAAATTTAAAGCTCACATGGAACAGCACAAACACCAGGAGAAACTAGAAGCCGAGGCAGCAGCTATAAGTGCCCAACACAGTGGCAAAAAGGTGGTTGTCAAAGAGTACACCTGCTCATTTTGTTCGCAAAACTTTACCGTGGTGTTCGAGGCGGGCTGTGTTAAGCGTCGCTACGCCTGCGATCCTTGCCGCGAAAAGTACTCAAATGCCGAAATGCTAAAACAGCACAAACAAATGGTCGAGGAGAAACGTGAATTCTCTTGTGATCGCTGTGGTCGCAAGTTTGTCTTCGAAGGCTTCTTACAGCGCCATATACCTACTTGTGATGGTACTATTAAGAGACGTCGTGATATGAAGTAAAAACAAAATACTTGCAGTCTGGCAGTTATAACAACATTTCGATAATTTGAGAGAGTTAATTCTATGTCCTTGGACCTGATTCAAAGGATAGCTATTATTACTATGTCATTTAAACTAATTTCGCTTAATTTTTATCTTATTTTCTTTCTATCATGTAAAATTCTATTATTATTACATATATAAGGAATTTTCTATATTTAGATTAAATAAAACAAAACAAAAAAAGAAAAATGAAATTCGTAGCTATGGGCTGGAAACTGGCTTTGCATATCAGCTGAAGGTATGTTTGAACAAAAGAAGACATTGCTGAAATTCAGACCAGGTAATACTGGCAATGGTTTAAGACCCCTCTTCCACTGTTTACCAGTTGATGGTATTTGGTAGGACTTCCTCTGATCTAAGCAAGTCCGTATTAATCGAGATGTTCCCTTTTATCATTATTTTACAAATTAATTTCCCTCTAATCTATATTGTCGTGTAGTTATTGATTATAATTCTTGTAATTTTTGGATTTCAATTTATTCACACACATAAGTTTTCAATTTAGTATTGAATTCCAAAAATGATCACCATATTTCTTTAATAGAAAGTAAAGCTAAACTTCAATTTAAAGAGTAAACATAATTTAAGACCACAATTTGATGTGTGCACGTTGGGCCACGGGCTTCCAATTAGTGTGGCAATAGAATTCAGTAAAGCTAGGATCAATCAATTTGTCTTTGGGCAATGTTTTGAAAACGGGTTCACCATAGTAAGTGCCAACCTGAAAGAAACAAAAAAGGTAAGCATTCTTGGCAGAGCAAAAAACGGATATGCCTTACCTCCCAGCCGGGAACATTAGCCATCAATTTGGCTTCTTCATCGCGGTTACGTCTCAACTGCTTCAAATATTCACGATCGCGTTCAGCAATCAATAGAGGGAAGATGGCATTTTGGGCCGAACGCATTTCGATTTCTTCGCGTTGAACCATTTTGGCATTCAAATAGTAAATATACATGCCAACTGAGGTTACAGCAGCATAGGTGCCCAACATTTGCCAGCCTTTATTTGTAAATAGGAATTTGATTATATTAATATAAAGTGAAACATACTTTCTACCCACCCGTTAAATATGACTTGGCAGGCACACGGGCAAAATTAATTTTCTTATAGCCGCCTGGTGGTGGCATATCTTGCTTTTTGGCAGCATCCATAGTGATTTAATTCGTTTTTAACTAAAAAGGTAATTAATAACTTGTTACAGGAATATTTATTTATTTCAGAATAAGGTTTTACCCAGGCTGCAAAGGAAAAATGAGAAAAATCGGAAATTTGTTGAAAAAAAAATTACTTTTGACAATTGGCCGTTTGCATAACAGCAATGCTGCCAACCTGAAATATTTGTTTATATTTTAACAAACAGCTGTTAACAGGGTGATTAATAATTAATAATCTAAGCACAATTTAATAATAATTTAATTTTTGGAATATTTAAATTATTTAAACAAGAATTGTTTAATAACAAATACTATTTTAGAATATTTAATTATTTTTAATGTTTTTTTTTGTATTGTAAGACAATATTGTGGACAAATTTTCTACATTATGGTTTAATAGCAAACAGCTGTCTCTTTGTGAGTGTCATGGTCACTCTATTTAAGTAAACAACTGTTTGTCAATTCTCGTTGTTGTTGTTGGATCAACAAAAAACGAGGTGTGCGCGTGTCGGTCTGGTAAAAAAGTCCTAAAAAACACTCCCCAGCAAAAAAAGACTTCGGAAGGACTGGAAATTGTTAAAAAAGAAAGGTTTTTAATGTTTAACTTTTAAAGTTTTAAGTGATTTACTACAGTAATATAAAACAACGAAGTAATAAAACGAAACACCAACCGTACAGCAAAAACAACAATGAATGCTTTAAATTTACGTGTATCCAGCGTAAAGTCTGGGGAAAATGTCCGGAAAAATGCTGAAATGCGTGCAGCGTTAGTAACTCTGCCGAAACAATATGAATTGTGTAAGAATAATTATAATAAAATGAGAAAAAAAAAATTGTATAAAGTATGCTTAATTAAACATTTGATGGTTTTGTTTCCGGTTACCAAACAACCCAACCCCACCAGTTGAGGAGTCTTACTGTTTGGAAATGAAAAATGCTAAAACTGTGCCGGACCAAGTGCTATGTGTTAAAAATGTAAGTGTTGGGTTACACTAAATTAAATAAATTATTAATACGACTTGTATTGCCTTAGACCTTTAAGAATCTGGGGACTGACGAAAAGGCTTTACAGTTTTTATGTGATATTTACTTTTCCAGTCCCCTTAAACACCCCGTAAGGAATCAAATATTAAAGTAAGTTAAGGTTTATTATTGCTTTTGTATTAATAATACAACAACAAATTCTATACGGTGTATACTAGACTTTTAATAACTGCGGCAAAGTTGGGTACAGGTGTGGTGGATGAATCATCGATAGTAAAAGCCTTAGAGAACAGTTTGCAAAAGTTGGTGGAGGAGGGTAAGACACAAACCGAAAGTGTTAACTGGAATTCAACCATAGCTTCTCTATCAGGCTGTTTTGAGAATTTCGAATGTGGCCTTAAGGCTTTGGAAAACTGCATTAACATTGTATTCCCCTATGCCTGTACCTCGGTTAACAAATATGTTACGGAATTAGGGTAAGTTGCCTAAATTCTGGTATTAGTGATGAGGTCTATAACTAAACCTGTTTATAAACTCTAGGGTCTTAAGTTCTCCTTCGGTGCGTAATGAGTATTACTTATATGTTCACAATTCCATACGTTTCCTATTGAATTGCGTTCAAGAATTTGGCAAAGTTATGAAATCGACACATACCGACCAATTGAAACAATTGAATACGAATTGCAAAGAAATAATATTGGATAGTGAAATACCCATGGACCCACGCACTAATGCAGGTATTTTAATGGCATATATAGCCAAACTGTTTGAAGAGTATGAATCGTTTGTGGCCTATGTTAAGGATATAAAAAATCCCAATGAAATTGCCATGTGTGTAGGTGTTATTAACACTTGCGATCAATATGATTTTCAGCAATATTCGGCCGATATTCGTGATATTTGTGGTAAAATCGATGAGTTAGCCAATGCTAATGCCACTGTGCCCAATATTTTACTATGTGCTACACGAGCTTTATATCAAATCTCCAAATTAACATACACTTTTGCCTTAAAGTCACCACAAACTTTAGACGACATTAAATTGATTCTACGTAAGCTTTTGATATTTACCGTTGCCTATTTGGAGCATCATATGGATAGTGTTCGCCATATATGTCGTGATCTAATGCGCAATATAGTGGCTGCATCCAAAAAAGTGCAATTTGATTTTTTGTTACAAAAAATCTACGATGCCTGTAATTCGGATCGTTTGTCTTTGTCCATGAAATGTGTGGTTCTGCAACAGGCTGCTTCCATTCTGGGAGCAGACGAAATTATAAGCAATTGTTTGGATTTGTTTTCTCAACTCTTTGCCAGTAATTTGGGTAGAGATTTTATGGTAAATAATTTATTTGAAAGTAAGTAGAAATGCTTTATAGTTCTTTATATTCTTTTTCTTTATTTATTATTTTCTGGATTTTATTTTAGCCCTCATGATATCTCATCACAAAGAACAGCCTTTTGAAAATTGGATAAAAATCTGGATTAATTATCTTTTAAATATAGCCGCGGCTCAAGATTGCCGTTTGCCTGATATAGAAATTCTAATCGTTAAGGCTGTAAAATGTGATAGTCGTGTGGTACAAACTATTATTAACTGTGAGGATAAACCTAAAATCCCTATAAGCACCAAATTGTCGGCCTTGTGGGCTGTACGCAAGTCAGGCATAAAGATTGATGATTTTGCCGAAATTATGCAACAATTTTCGAAAAATCTACAGCTTTCCATACTCTCCAATGACGACGATACACGTATAATGGCCTTGAGATTGCTCGTAGAAACGCACAAAACCACAGAACCCTTAACTTTACTCGAATGTAAACATTTGTTAACCTATTTGGAATACAATGCCAATTGCCAGAGTCCTGCGACCAGGCAAAAAAGTTTAGCTTTGTTGAGCAAAGGCTTGGTAAGATGTGAATTGAATTTGGTTAAGTTACTAAAAGGCAAACTACCACCTAAACTAGTACAAAATCAACCTTTGGAATTGAAATTTTTACAAGATTTTATGCGTATTTTAGTGGAAAATCTTTTTGAAGGCGCTAACTTTAGTCGTAGATCCATATCGTTGCAATTATTAAATCAGTGTCTTACCATAGGCATAAATTGCAATTTAAAGCTGTTAACCTTGCTGCCTAAAACGGCGGTGGCGGTGTTGTCTAATACTCTTAGCGATTCCTATGAGTCCAATAAAGAGTTGGCAGTAACCATGCTTAAGCTGTTGGAGGACAATAGTGAACTTAGCTTAATAGAACACTACAATTTAAATATTAATCTTTTGGAATTACAATGCTTGTTGAGCTCTGTCAAGCCTACAGATTCTGTTACGGCAGCCTATCAATTGGAATTTTTGTGCAATAAATGCTCGCCCGTTATATTTGGTGACTATGATTTACCCAATTATGCTACTTGCCTATATGCCGCTCTCAAATGGCTCATAGCGGATTTAAAGCAAGGCTTGAAATTGGCCAAACAATCCATATTGGAAGCGGCTAAGCTAAATCCTTTATATGGCCTCTTATTTGCTATTAAACATCTTTTGAAAAGATTGGATTTCAGTTACTTAAGCCAAGAGATAACCTGGCGTATTTTAATTGCGGAATTAATTGTTTTGTGCAAGGATTTAACTAATGTGGTTGCACCCATAGTCAATAGCTCTTCGCCTGAAGGTCATCTACCCAATGATTTCAGTGAATTGCCTCAGGAATTACAAAGTAAACAACCACAACAGGTGAGAGATAATTCAATTCGGTCAGGGAGAAAATGGTTTCGATAACGTTTTTCATAATTTTTTAGAGCCCGGAAAAGAAATCTACTTCACCGTGCAAAATTTTATCATCCAAACTGAGAAAGATTGACATGCAAACGGTAAAGACTACACCCCAAATGGTATTACTTTGTGCTTGGCGTACTGTAAAAGAGGTTTCCTTAATACTTGGCGAAATTGTCATATGCTCACCCATACAATTCAACAAATTGACGGAACATTTTCTGATAACCAAAGAACAAATTTTGGAAATAGGCGACCATTTTAAACTTTTGCTGGCAGAAACTAAACATCGCGGTGCTTTTGAACAGGCCTACGTAGGCTTCTCCAAACTCTGCTGTCGTCTGTGGACTGTAGAATCGAATGATTTGAACTCCTTGCCTATGATATGGTTAAGGGAATTGATAAATTTAATTTCTAAAGACGATTTAAACAATGAAAAAATCTGCGCCACCAGACGCAGTGCTGGTGTGCCTTTTATGGTGCAAGCATTGATAACGTCAGAACTGCAGGTGGGCTCTACTAAATCGTTAATATTCTGCATGACCCATTTACTACAGCTGTGCGCGGCTACAGATAAGACTTCCGAGTCACGTACACATGCCTTAAATATACTTCGAGCTTTATTTAGATGCACTGATCTGAATGAGGCTGTTGGTGAATTCGTAGCCGAAGGTGTTATCACCGCCATACGTGGTTATGATGCTGTAACATGGTCGGAGAAAAATTCTGCCACATTGTTATTTGCTGCTCTTATAACACGAATATTCGGTGTGCAACGCACCAAAGATTCGGATAATTTAAATATACGCAATAAAATGACGGGTCGTGTATTCTTTTTACGCTATCCCAAGCTGTATGATTACTTTTTGGAAGAACTGCAAAAGGCTAGTGATTTAATACAACAACAGCAGAAGGCCCATAAACTGCATCCATTGTTATTGATTTTAAGTCGTTTATATCCCTCGGCTTTAGAGGGCACCGAATCAAATCTAAAACTAAGTGAATTTATACCGTATATATCGAAATGTGGTGGCTGCAATGAAATGCAAACACGCTATTTGGCTGCCAAGGCTATAGTGGCTTTGATTAGCAAAGATGAAGTGGTCAATATGATTTTAACCAAATGTGCAGAGTTGGTGGTAAGTGCAGATACACACATACATATATGGACATCGAAATAAAATTGTATTTACTTGCTGCTTTTAAATTCTAGTTAATGGCTGATGGCAGTTTAGAACTGAACTCTAATTGTCTGCATGGTTACATTTTACAGGTAAGTGGGAGAGAAGTGCTTCATTCAAGTAATTCAATTTAAATTGTTATTGTATTTCTTAAATATAGATTTTGTATTTATTAAAATATCATAAAACTTTATTAACTGACGATTTGATAGCCGATATAACGTGTACCTTGGTTACGGTACACGAAAGATTAAAATTAAACAATGCTGTCATTGTTAAACTAATGCTAGACGTTTATATAGAGATTTTAAACAGGTAGGCTTGCTTTGCATTTCATTGCCAGTACTAATCTGGTGTATTATTTCTTATTATATGTATTCTGGATTATTTTTTTTTTTGTTTTTCTTTTTTTTTTTGGATTATTTTAGTTTGTCTAGCCTTAATTTTGGTCCTGCTATTGTACAACAACTTTTGTATTTCTCCACTTTAACAACCTTATGTGATCCAAATATGGCCTTTTATTATCCTGTTTTTTACAAATCGAATTTCCTTTACAATTTGCATATCATGCGTTTAACTTTGCCTTATGGTGCTCTATCTGATTATACATTAAGTCCTCCTTTAACCAATATGCCTTTAGAACAAGCTGATACCTGCCTTAATATAATGTTACTTTTACTCTTGAAAGCCAAGACCCTTAATGATAATGAAACGTCTGCGAATGCAACCAACAATACGACAACGGATAATGATTCGAACACGGCCACAACCACGCCAGTCGTGGGTGCTTCTTTAGTAACCGAAGATTATGAAAATAATGAGATTCTACAAGAATTCGAAATAGGGCCTTATGAATATCAATTCGTGCGTGTATTAAATGAGGACACTTTAAACGAATTGGCTACAGAGCTAAGGGAAAGTAAGGCTTTGCAGCAGACCCTAAAAGAAGTGATTAAGTTACCATTATATTATCCAGAGGCAGCTATGAAGTCCTATGCCGTATTAAGTTTGTTAACAAATTTTGATTTTACTTTAACGAATTTATTGCGCGAATCAAAAAAACATACGGGCGATGTTAAATCGCCCATGATGCTGTGTGTGGAACGTATAGTACAAAATCAAGGTGTTGAATATAAATGCGCCCAATTATGTTTGGAATACTTGACTGAAATATCACAACCTTGGCAACCGGATTGTTTAAGGTGCGTTTTGGTTAAATTTGTTTTTTTGTTTTTTGTTTTTTGAGAATTTTTTAAAATAATTTTTCTTCATTAGATTTAAAGCGGCCACTTTGTTGGCCTATATAGCTGTGCACTATCCCAAATCGTTGGAAAAGAAACGTATCAATTTTGTGCGTTCCTATGTACGTCTCATGCTGAATCTGTTGATGGACGATGATTATGAGATACGTGACTTTACCGCTAAAATCGTTTTGCACTGTCTACCCGATGACATTGAATTGGGTTTGTCTGATAGTTTAAGTAATAATTCTTTAGTTAGTGTTTTAAACATTCCAATTCGTACAGAAAGTGTTGTTTCGACCATGGCTCAACGTTTATTTTTACAATATACAGCCGATCTATTACTAAACTATAGAATGGACGATACATATATCTTGGATATATTTAAATTAATAACATCTTGTCTAACCTCACAATATTTAGCCAAAGACGACGATGATCAGCATTCGTCATCGTCATCGTCGGGCGGCGGCAGTGGTGGAACTACTACTACTAGTATTGGTAATGTTAATGGCATCAGTTCACTTGCCACCGATGTGGAGATATTCGAAAAGAACGAGGCAAATGTTTTTGCCGAGCCTCTAAAAGCCATCACCGATTGTGTGGTGGTATTCAAGTTTACATTTCGTTTACGTCCTAAAGTTGTACGCTTTGTGGAATCATACTTACAGGATATAACAAATCAGGGATCAGTGCTGTAAGCTCAATATAACTATATATATATACTATATTTTCTATATATATACATACATACATATATATATATATATATATAGAGTATATCTATATATTTAATTTTAATTATTTTATATTGTATGTAAATATTATTATTACATAATATTTTATTTCTAATCTTTATTTTTGTAATACGTTTTATGTTTTGTAAACATATCTCCATTCACACTTGACATACTTGACCATCCTACATACATATGTACTTCATTTTAAGTTTGTTGGTTCCCGAAACAAATGTAATTCAGTCCAGTAATATGCTGCTCTCAATCTTATAGATTCTTCCATTAACTGGTGCTCTTAGTTATAGATTTTTCTTGTGTTTTTTTTTCTAATTTAAGGCATTACATTCATCCATCATCAGCATTGCATCACTTTTATTAGTAAGATTAATAGTACATATCAATACAATACTCCTTTTACTGTTAATTAATTAGATCGAATCCATTACATATCTGTACTCTTTTTAAATGACCTTCAGCAAGATTAAAGTGCCTGGAAATTTAATATCCAGGCCATGTAATTGATTAAAAATTTGTTTCCAAAACTCCAATACAGTACTGACTAATCTATTGTACCTACTGCTACTCCCTGTACAAACTCTTTACTTTCATTATGTAAACAGAAACATTTTAGTAAAGGCAAGTCTCTCCCTACAGTTCCCGGCTTCTATTGCTTTTCTACAGATTTTTCTATTCATAGCAGTGGACCTCTCTGTTACTCTAATTTCAATATTCACAACAAATAAATAAAATGTCCTGCAACGCAAGCTATTGAGTTGTGACAATAGACTAACAAGCCGTTTCAAAAGTATTTAATAGAGCAAAGTAACCTCCATTTTAAACATTGCTTACGAGCTTGGAGGTCATTCCGTTGGCTAACAGTGTTTTAATAGTTGTCTGACTATTAGGCTTAGAGTTAGGAAAACCTATTTTACTTTACATAACGTTCGTGTTATAATACTTTTCTCTTCCTAGAGTTAATTTTCTAATCGATTTTATAAGTTTCCTAAGCAAGACCCAAAATTAAAGTTTAAATTGTTATTGGCTTTGTGTAAGAGAGTAAATAGTTTCGTGTTACAATCCCAATTCAAATCCTGAAGGATTATATCCCGTGTAGTTATGAACAAAATAGGACAAGTGTGATACTCCTAAAGTCTTGTAGACACATTTAGCTACACATTGACTACAATTATTTACCACTTGTGTGCTCTTAGCTCAAGCCACAATTACAAGAATCATTTGCTTAAACTCATGATTCTTTTCTGTATTGGAAAATACGTTACGTATTTATAGTCTTGACCTGACTGTGGGTTAAATTATTCGAAATATGTATTAAGAATAAAAGTTTTAGGATATTTCCTTTGTATTAACCCATTTTGAATGCGAGTAGTTGTCTTCTAACTTTAGAAAAGAGAATATTAAATTAAAATCTAATATTAGCAAAGCCACTTGTGTTCATATTTAGATTATTTCCTACTCTTAATTTTCTGCAACATTTGTAGTTGTTGTAAACTGAATTACATTTGTACATTTGTTTTTGTACTAAAATTAAAAATGAAAACTGACCTTAGCACAACACATGGGTGCTATTTAAAGTTTTGTTTTTTGTTTGTTTAGTTTTTTTAAAACGGTTTTCGAAAACATTTTTTAGTTTGTAAAGCTTTGTTAAAATAATTTTTATATATACGTGTATGTGTGTGTGTGTGTTTGTGTTTCAATAAAGCAAATCAAATCAAATAAATTAATTTATTTAAGCATAATTGTGTATGAGATTTTCTTAAAGCAAAAACCAAAAACGAAAAAAAAAATAATCTAAATCATGTGATTAACAAGCAAACTCGGTATATGGCTATACTTTGTTTTATTTTTACTTTATTCATCTTCAATCTTATTATTATTACTGTAACACCAATTGTATAATATTTAAGCTCAAGCTCAAATTGCTTAGCCTATTAGAACGCTTCGAACACTTAGGGCCAAAGCTATTATATATTCGAATGTTTTTTTTTGCGCACTTTACAACTTTTGCTTAACATTTGTTTGTTTTCTTTAATTAATAATTTATTGAGAACGAAAATTAATACGCATTTTTCAAAAAAAAACAGTAATTATCTCAAGGAAAACCAGCATAATGATGAACGATGCCAGCTGATATGATATGAAATGCCATGTATAAGAATTTTCTTCTTAACTTTCATTTCCCAAACAAAAGAAATGAAAAACTATAAGAGAAAAACAAATGTAATTGGTTTTAAACATTCTAAATTAAAGTGAAATGTTGTACAAAAATAAAAATGAAAAAATAGAAAACGAAAACGTTTATAAACTATATCCCATACTTTCTTTTGTCTGCTGCTGTTTTGTTAAAATTAAATAATAATTAAAATAATTTGTATATACATATGTATTCATTCATTTTACTAACCTTTCTTTTATATATTATACTATATACTATATGATTTTTTTTTTAAACATACAATACATACATAATAATAATGGTATTCAATATCACAAGAAGAAGACGTTGCAAAAAAACAATAAAACACAAGACTGTAGAGTATATAATCTCCAAATTATCTTAAAAAAAAAAAATGAAATCAAAACAAATAAGTGAAACGAAATGAAATGAAAAAGAAAAAAACAAAATTATTCAACTTTGGTTTTTGGATCATCTAAAGGGGATATCGTGTGGTGTTGATGAGGACTGCCATTAGATGAGCTAGACGATGGCGAAGAAGACGACGCTACCGATGACATATCATTAACGCACTCATCACAGACGCGTACATCATCTAGCCAACCACGATCAGGTACTGGTCTACGGGTTTTCGAACACTCAGCACATACACCCTGGCCACATTTGCGACAATGATGGCGTTTACAGTCACCACTCTTAAATGCTTTCTGAGGACTTTGAGGCGAATCACCGCAGACTTGAGCCAAAACGAGTTCTTCGGCCGTGCCGAATGGCATTTTACAAATGTGACAGCGCACAGCTTCTGCATCGGGTACCCAATAATCTGGACGTGCTGTATCTTTTATAATTTCTAAACGAAACACAAACAAAACATAATCATTTGAATAACGGCTTCCAATTCCAGTAATTCAAGTTCAATAAACATACAAATAACAAAACAAAACTACTAACCTTTGGTGCATTCAATAGCGGCTGAAGCCACTTTACTGACCGTATTGTATAGAGTTTCACCACATTTGCGTACCGTAACGTCGGTTTCTTCTGCCGCATTGCCGGCATTAGGTCCTAACGAATGATTTGGAGAGTTATGGTTAACATTAGTGGGTTGATCACTAGCTAAGTGTTATAATTTAAATTAAAAAAAATAAAATTTTTGTTAAATAAAAAGCTGAACGTATACCTGGCATGCTGTCAGCATTTTTTAGCAACTGTTGACGACAATCGCTACACACTCTAACATAATCATACCATTTGCGAGCCGGTACAGGCATGCGATATTGAGTGCAAGCATCGCAGAAACCTTCACCACAACCGCGACAGTGGTGTTTTCTTAAACCAGTCTTTTCAAAGTTTTTCTTACACGAAAAGCAATGCTGCAAACAAATATGAATTAAATTAAGTTTTATTTATCCATAGTTCACATGTAAATCGACAAAAGTTTTACCGTTATTTCATGATTAGGTTTCCAGTATTTGGGTGCGACCTTATCGGCACACCATTCCTTCAGAGCCCCAGTGGGTTGTGACGAAAAACTTGTTAAAGCCTCACATACATAAGAGACCTTATCTAAAACCATTTGTCCCGAGTGTGTTGGCCCCTTAGGCATTAAATTACTATCCTTCCAAACATGAACGGTTTGGCAACGTACAGCCTCACAGTCCTGAATGCCATTCCAATATTTAAATCCACGAGCAATCTCACCACAATGTGGACAATTAATGGAACAATGGGTCCAGCCATCTATGCGAGTGACAATGACTTCACGCCCGTTATTGTAACAGGACTTGCAGAGTTCTACTTTATTTTCGAATTGATGTTGATGCTGGCAGGGTTGTGAGTTCAGGTGATTTTCGCCTTCATGGCCCATGGAACGTTGGCAACGTCTATTGCATGAGGCACACAGTACGGGACAAGTAAAATACTGTTCGGGAAAGGGATTAATTGACTTTTCGGATATTTCGCCAGAGAATTTTTTATTTAACGCATGCATAGCTTTAAAAATGACACTAGGTGGGCGTGGAGATCGTACAGTAGTATTTTCTAAATCATTACGTAATGCAGATATAAGTTTACTGTAGTCGGTAGAGCCCGATGAAGATGTTTGTATGCCCACATAACGCAAGGAACTAAAAGCTCTAATATCATAGTTTAACTTTGCAAAACTTTCACGCATTCTTTCCTCAGCACTTTCCTTAACGGCTAAAAAAAAAACGAAAGATTATGAAAATAATGTAATTAAAAAGTTCCGTTAAAGAAAATGTTCAATTGCTTACAGTTCTCTAAAGGTTTGGTGTGTCTAGTCTCATGAAAAACTATAACAGCTGGCCCCAAATTGGCAGCACCTTGCATTGATAATGACTGCAAGGCTTGAGAGAAATGCAAGCAAAATGCCTTCGAAGCAGTACCCAAAAAGTCATACATATCGCTATGTAAACGTTCCGATCTAGTTCTGTATATAACAATATCTGATATGGCTAAAATCTGTTGACAAAAAATTTATTACAATTACTATATACCCATAACGGCAACCAATAATAAATCCTACCACTTACCTTAAGTAACATACGCATACGCCTATTGCTTTGTGAAGAAGTCGATAGCAAACCTTCTGTATCGAGGCATAAGACTCCCAGGTCTGGTTGCATGGCTGCGTATACGCCCAAGGTACAGGAGTGCTGCTCTGGTGAAGTTTTGAACACCTCTACGCCTTTAAAGAAGGCATGATTCATGGTATGCGATTTGCCATCACCTGTATTGCCAAATATTGTAACAACTTTGATTTTAACCGAATTTGGGCATTTAAGTTTTTTACAAAACAATTCGGGTGTATTGATATGCAATCTTTCGTTGGCATCCATTAAAAGAAAGGAATGATCGGTTGAATTATCCATAACTTCATAATCGGTGGAGGTAATTGTAATCGATTTGAAATCAGCATCGCTAACAACATCGGGCTTTAAGGCCTCTTCCTAAAAAATAAAAATAATAAAATAAATTTAAAGTTTGACTTTAATTTCTTCTCGAAACTCGAGAAGGATTTGTTTGAGTTAGACTAGGGTCTTATAGGAATTTTAATTTTCGTTTGAATTGTTTGCTATTATGTTCAGACACAAGACCAAGTGTCTATACGAAAGAGCCGGAAGCCTGGATTCAGACTTTCCTGAGATATATTTTTGGGGTTAGGGATGTATCTGCATTTCCGCATGGCGGAATCGTCGTGAACTCTCCTCTTACAAATTCACATATCTTGCCTAAACACTATTTATTTACTTACTAAAACTATTTTTTAATGTGGACTTTACTGCTTAAGAGTTTCTCTTTTTATTTCTCTTAAAACATATGTATGCAAGTACATAAATATTTCTCTTTCTATACTAACCTCTGATATAGATTTCATAAGCGCCATCTGTTGTTGGTATGTAGATAAAACAGTTTCACAAAATTTGAAACTTTTGTTAGAAAACAGTTATAAATTGTTGTATTTTTATTTCTCATTTATTATTGTAAAAAAGAAGAAATAAAAAACAACAAATACACGCCACTATATAAATAGAATATAAATAACAGTATCGGAAACCAAAAACAACAAGTTAAATTGTTGATTTTCAAGAGTTTTATTATTGTAAGACTGTGTTTCTACATATGTGCTTACAGTACATATGTATATATGTGTATGTATATTTTTTTTTAAGTTTCTTTGTTAATAAATGCGCACATATGCCTTGACACAATGTCAAATACTACTGGTAAGAAATTCTGCTCTCTCCACCACTAAGCACAAGAAGAAACACACAATAACATTGTAAACAATATATGTATGGTACATATGTACATTAGAAAAAAAATATTTTTATAAAAGAGATTTAAATTTTAAAGTTTTTAATTAAACAGTAAATTGTGCGAAAACGTATGTAAATAAAATAAAATAATAAATAAACAAAAATACGCCACAAATTGAAAAAAACCGCACGACTGCTGTTGACTGTGTGTATTACAAACGGACAAAAGAATTTTTATCTCTAAAAACCCTTTTTTCAACAAACATGCTTACTCGGCTGTTAATCGTTCGTGTAATTTACCAACACCAGCAACGCTTGTAGGCGACGAACAACAGCAATAAATAAAAATAAAAGATTCTTCTCCGTATTTATACAAACAAAAGTCGTTGCACTGTTTTTTTTCTCTGGAGAACATTAAATTTGCATTCTTCCTTAGGACCGGTGATAAAACCGAATGCGCAATAAGATAAAAAGCTCTCTTGAAAATATTCTTGTAAGAGAAAATACTTTTGAATTCTCTTTTGCTCATTTGCTTCTTTTTCTTACAAAATATAATATTGAACCATTCATTCAACTGCATCCAATTAGTATTTGAAGAGAACTCGAAGAGAACGCATTAGCAATTAATAATGTTATCGAAAAGATTTAATTAAAGCAAGGTTAATAAACTTTAACAGAGAGTAGTAACTATTTTACAGGATGCCATTTTAATATGAAAGATATTTATTTTAAAGTGATTTATAATTCCAATAAGATTTTATGCAAAGTTTTAAAGAAACCAAGTTTTAAATGCAATGATGATGTCATTTTTCGCTACAGAAAGCCATTTTCAACAGTTACAAAATGGCGGTTTCGTTTGAACATGTGATTTGAAAAAGACAAAAGGTTAGAAAAAAGACACGGGAGCAGTACTAAAGTAAAACGGAAGTTTTTTTTATTAACCTATTAAAAGAAAATCCAATAAAAAACATCGATGGATCACTTTTGCATCCCCCAGTACCACTCGAGGATTAAGTGTAAAGGTAATGAAATCATTTTCCATATAATTTATAAAAGTGCCCTTGCGGTATTCCAACTGATTACATATGTACATATTCACTTGATTGGGAAAAAGAGTAGCTAAAATTTTCGGCCATGAGGCTAAGGTTAGATCTCCAGCTCTAGGGATGGCTCTACAACAGCGGAAAATTATGAGACTTATAGCTTTTATAGGACTATATTAACGAATGTACTTTGTAGAAGTGGTAGAATTTTACATATAACCATCTTTGAAAGTCTCTTTCGGAGCCCTTGTAGTGTCTTTTCTTGCCGGAGAATGTTATCCAAAATAAAATGATGCCTTGATTTGTTGCGTGCACATTCAGTTAGAGTGAACAGCACTTGATCGGTTTAGTTTTCTTTGGGTAACGATTAAAATTATAAACCAAAAATCGTTACTCCATAGCAACTGCTATGTATGGTCTTGCATGACACGTGTAGCTTATGGGACCGTCGTCTATTTGCCAATTACTTCAGATTTGGTTTAACTTCTGTCAGTGACAGGTGTTGCACTAAAGACTGATTTTAATAATTTCCCCTTCGTCTTTTCCTAAAATGTCTAAACCCTTTACCAATTTATTTCTTAGCCAATACAGTCGAAACTGATTATCCTGCGAAGCAAAAAGATCTTCAGAATACGCCGTAGCAATTCTATGATCCACCCAAGGAAGTCCTAAGATTATAGCTACTCCACATGTCGTTGCAATGAAGTAACATTTCAAATCATAATTGAGTGTAGTTTCGAAAAACTTTTTACTGACTGAGTAAAACCTCAGCTGGTGGCATTTTTTAATGACCCCATAATAAAGTTAAATAAAAACAAATCAAATTTTTATAATTTTCTCGGACTCTCTGTAGGCTTCTGTAGTCAAATTAATAATATCATTGCAGTTTGAAAAAGCATTTCTTTCGGATAATAACGACATTTTGAAGATACCTCCGTATTGCAAAAAATTCTCTTTTGAAGTAAATATAATTCTTATGTGAATTTAAAGAGTCATTTAAAGAAAATGTATTGAGTTAAAAAGAAAACTTACTTGTAAGGGTTAATATATTCCGATTTGTTACGGATCTACTGAATAAATTTTCCATTGTAAATAATTTTTTTTTTTTTTAATGATGACTAATTTAAAAAGCAAACTAAATAATTAAAGCATTGAATCATACGAGTTTTCATTAATGCAAGTCGAGCCAACTATCAAATTAACGATCTTATGAAATTTGAGAATAGCTGTTGAACACTTTAAACGCTGTTTTATTAATTGCAAATGACGCGCCTCCAGTATTTGTCGGTTACGCTTTTCAGTACTTATCAGTTCAGAGAAGAGGTTTTACATTGGCCTTATCGCTTAATGGCCATCGAGCCTTAAACACAAACATGTGTGTATAACCGCTTATCAGTCTTAGAAACACGACGCTGCCTTAAACTATAGCCTAGCTTAAGTATAACAAGCAACATACGTACATATATACATCCATACGTACTATATAATGTATAAAGTGTTCATATGAAAACAATTAATAAAACGCAATAATAAACAAATTTTTTTATTGTAGTAATGTATAGCAAATTAATAAATATTATAGAGTGTTCACTCTTATATACACACATGCATACATTTATTTACATGACCAGCATTTTGTGTAAAGTGTTACAAAATGTAATTCCAGCTTACCTTGTAGAAGGTCAATGAATCGCAAGGCTCCATAATGGCTGAATTACAATCCAAACTATTATCGATTTTATGCATATTCCAAAAATGGCTTTAACTAGATTTTATTTTCAGTTAATAATTTTTCTAAACTGTTTTTTTTTGGCAGTTCTTTTTAAGGGAGTTTTCTCTTGGCAGGGGTCTGTGTCTGTTTTCTTGTAATTCTTTTGTTCAATCAGCTTATGACACATACACATCAACAACTGTTTTTATTTTGCTTATTTGTAACACTGCCAAAGCATGGCTTTAATTTTGTTTACAATTAATTTCATTTAAAACTGTTATAATTTACTTTTGTTTACAAATATTTATTTAATTACAATTCTACAATACTTTTTTATGTATTTTTAGAATTTAATGCACAATTGCAATGCAGTTTGACAGCAAAATGATTAAGAAAGCTAGAAGAAAAACACATGGTTGTCAAAAGCAAGCCAAAGACAAAGAAGTACCAAAACATACAACTCTGGTAAGTAACGAAAGAATTTACAGAATAGTTCAAAATTATTTTATTCAAGCATTGTAAGTAGGTAAACCAATTACACATTTCCTTTTAAAAATTCCCGAAATCATTGTTTTGTTTAGTTGCCCCCATTTCTTTAAAGTTGGCATCTCTACACCAACATCTGTTCCGTTATTCTCTTATCATTTACCTACTCTCTTACGTTTCTTGCTTCACCTTAAGTGCTCTTTAAATGCCATCATTTTTATTACTCATTACAATTTTTCTTGCATCGCTTGTGAAAACACACAGAAAAATTTGTAATTGTGCAAAAATTATCGTCTTATTAAATACAAAAATAGTTTTTAATAAAGTTTTATTTTTATAAAACGGTGCTCTTTAAACAATTCCAACCTTTAATAAACCGTCAATTTTATAAAATTAATAAAAACTGAACCCAATTCAGTTGATAAACGGAAGAAAAATTCTTTCTCCAGTAAAGAAGTCAAGTGCTTAAACAAGAAGAAGAATAAGTATAAGAAGATAAAAAAAAGTGCAAAAAAATTTAAGTTTTTCTATTTTTCTCGTTAACCGTTATACACAAAAAGTGCTGAGTAGGAGTCGTTCAATACAACACCTGCTATAGGCACAAACCTTGGGAGGCGACAACCAACCAATTACTGTTTATAGACAAAGTGTTAAATAAATTATTTACTAAACTATCCATCAATTGATTGTGAGATTGTGTGAGAGGCAGCCGCATCATCATCAACGTCGCCTTCGTCGTCGTTGTCGTCGTCATTTGCAATAGCCGTTAGGTTAGGCCAACAGAAACAAGTGAAAGGGGTTTGCCTTGTTAAATTGGACGTCGGTCTGTTGATTAGATCATACATACAACCCCACTGCACAACTTAAAAGAAAAGGCAGTAAGTAACCACCACCAAAACTATCAACCCAACCCTACCGTATGCCAGGTTTTCATTTTAATGAAATGGGCGAAATGGTGTTGGACGCTATAGATGATATTGGAGTGGTTGATGTTTATGATTTGGCCTCTGATATAGGCAAAGAGTATGAGAAAATTATTGATCGGTTCGGCACCGAGGCAGCCACTGGCCTTATGCCCAAGATTATCAATACTTTAGAGCTGCTAGAGGCATTGGCTACCAAAAATGAACGTGAGAATACCACCATACAAGAGCTCAAAGATAAAATTGCCCAATTGGAAAGTGAAAAATCGGAAAAGGCTGAATTTAGAAGGCGTTTTGAAAAAGAATTGGAAATGATTGAAGAACAATGGCGTACGGAAACGAATGACTTGGCCGATTTGGTGTCCTCATTGCAAGAGGAAAACAAACGTTTGGTTAAGCAAACACAAGATTTGCAATCGTCATCGGCCCAATCTTCTGGCTTGGGTGCCAGTTTAACAGAAAGTATTATCAGTGTTACCAATAATGAACTGCATTCAGCTTTAAGTGATACGCAGGTATTGCAAAGGCTTAAGGAACAAATCTATAGGCAACGCGATGAATTGAAAGAGAAGGAAAGAGAATTGCAAAGCAAATACACGGAAATTGAACATGTAAGTAGAAATAATAAAATTTCTATTCTAAATGAACTTGATTTCCCGTAGATTTTAATTAAATTTTTTATTGTCAATTACAAAACATATTTTGCAAGGAAATTTATGACTAGGCCATCTAGTTTCATAAGAATCGTGAAGTTAATCCTTATAGCGCAATGAAATGCATTAATGCAATAAGAATCCTTGAAATAGTTTTTCGTTACGAAAGTTTATTTCCAGTAATTGTATTCCTATTTCATGTTGGATTAAATGAGAAACAAGGAAAATAGAATGGCGAAAGCAGGAGTGTCATGCCTTCTTTATTCAAGAATAGGGTTATCTTTGTAATTTTGTTTCCATTGTGTTGAACTTTATTTCCGAATAGATGGATAGTCAAAACAGTTATTTAGAATTAGTAGCACATTATTATCTTCAAAAGAATAAAAATCGAATAATCTACACACATGCTATGCTAGAAGATAAAATATTTAGCAGAACCAGTCCTGGAAAATGATAAAAGTGATCCTTTAACATTCTGGGTTTTTTTTTTCTTTTGCTTTATCGCTTGGAAATAGTTTCAATATGTTTCAACTATCGGAGATCTAAACTATTGGAAAATGTGTTCAGTATTTTGAAACTTAAACCCCCTGGGGTGTTTGTTTTTCACAAACAGTGACAGAGGTCGTATCTGCTCAGTAACGGTAAACGAATCTGAAAAATTTCTGACATTTCCATGCAATCTGTTCTAAATTCTAAAATTGCAGAATCTGATTGTATTTTGTAAGAAACCTCTGTACTTTCCATTTTTTTTCCTTTGCATTATGAATTGTTGACCAATCATCTTAACCGATTAACAACGGTTTAATATGCACAACAGTTATACATACATATGTATGTATGTATGTCAACGAAGATTTTTCTTATCGTTAAAGAAATATTTATGTACAACCTTCATGTGCAAACGTATGTATGTACCATATGTTTGATTATACATACATACATATATGAAGTTATCAGCTTCTTTTAAATTAAAACCCTTTTAAGCCACATACAACATACTTTGTTTACTCTCCAAACCGCAGCAACCAATCTTTGCATTTAATTTTATTACGATGGCCAGTCATCTTTTCAATCTTTTGCAATTACAAAACATATGCAATTTGTTTTCAGATATTCATTATCATTCTTAAGGTTAGCCAACCAACCATGCCAGACAAAATTTAATATTTCTTGGAATTTGATAATTGCGTTCGTTACAGTTGTTTTGTAAACAACACCTTTATGTTGTGGCGATTATTAAAAGACAAGACAATAAGAGGGTGTCATAAATCTCCTAGCTTAGCTTAGGAAAAATTCTAATGCTTATAATATGGTTAACAGATTATGAATGAGTTTCCTTAATATTTTCATATTCATAAATTGCACAAAAGAAAAGGATTAAATTCGTTACCTGTATGCTGTGTGTTGTTAAGATAAGTAAATATACCGTTTAAGTGATTTACTTGTGATTATTTTTAAAGAAATTGATACTTTTTTTGTTGGTTCTTCCTTTATTTGCAATCTCACTAGAGGTAAATAATAAGCAAATTTAATAACAATTGCTTAAAGATTAAATAATAATAAATTTCATAAATAAAAGATTTATAACTGCAAAACGGATATTATATTGCAGGCGCCTATTTGCGGCGTGTGGATTACTTCCTATTGAAATGACAATAAGATGCCTGTGGTCACTGAACCTGTAGCTATCTCTCGCTGAAGCGACTTTTGTCTATCTTCCCAATGTCTATTAATTGACATCGTTTCTGTTCTTTTCGTGCAAATTAGTACTCTACCTATTGACACTCTAGTATTTGCTTGCTTAGTTGTATTCAGATCATTAACGAATCTATTCAATAGCCATATTATGTGTATTAATATAATAGTCAACACATACACCCCGAAGGTTATGTGACCCATTGTGTTCGTCTTGGAAAAAGTGAAAATTGAAAAGTGAATAATGAATAATGAAAAGAAACCTGATAGAGAGGATCGCCGCAGTCTAGTAGGTTATGTGTTGGCTTATTAGACGCAGACAAATAAAAAAAAAACGAAATATGGAAAAAAAATATTTCTTTCGGCGACTTCCTCTCAGCAGTCTTATGGCAGAAACGCTGAATAGCTACAGTGCAAAGCGTGTTTTTGTCATCAGTCCTATGATGTTATTAGTTAAAATTTTATTGCATTTGTAGAAAGTCTTTCAGGTTATTTTTTCTATGTAACAATTCATCCTTTTCAATGAATACCATAGAGTTTCTTAAATTTCGAAAAATACACGTATTGACGCTGACGTATTATTTGGAATATGTTTTTGCAGTTATAAATTTGTTTTGTTTTTGTCCTTCTAACCCTCCAAAATCTCTGAATATTTACTTTTTTAATGGCTTTATTTTACAACACAATGAAAAAAAAACGAAAGAAATGTTTGATGATGTTTCAAAGATAACACCGCTTTTTCATCATCAATTTATTTAATTTAAATTGATTTTTCTTTGCTTTAATTGATATGTCCATTAGATGACCATACAGATGGAACGTTTAAAATCGTCGGGACGTGATACACGTCGCCGTTGTACTATGCTAAAGACACAAGTGAAAACATTGTGTGAGGAGAGGGCTGACTTTTTGGCCCAACTACAAGACCAATGTCGCGAAATTAATAGTTTGCGTAAACGTTTGGGTTTGGCGGAGAAAGACAATGAAGATTTGTTTATGTCACACGATAACGACCCTAACGATCCGAATAGACCACGTTACACAACCAGAGAATTAAAGGAATTAATCAATGAGCGTGATGAATTGTTAACAACAATTGAAAATTTACATGAAGAATTAAAAGCTTTAAAACCAAACGAAATAACCGCCAACGATTCAAGTTCCGATGAGGATGATGAGGAACATGACAATGCAGCGGGTGCAGAAGGTGGTGCAGACGAGGATAATGGTGAACACAATGGCACGTAAGTATTTATATCATATATAGCATGCATATATATGCGTTTATGGTGATTTTATTTTATAGTCCACCCGAACATGATGCTCCCGTACAGGGACCATTACCTTTTGAACCCGATGATGCTCCTTGGAAGAAATCCAGTGAATCTGGCATACGTAAATTGTAGGTTTTTGATTTTCGTTGATATTCTTGTATATACTTTGTGTTAATACGTTCTTTACAGCTTCCGTAAATTATTTTCCGATGCCAATGAGGGCAGCGGCAATAATCAAACCTTTCAAAAACGTTCCTTAGCCACCTTATCGAAAATGGCTTTATCGGCTACGCCCTCAGCAACTGCTAACGTTAAGTAAGTTAAATGTTAAATTTATCATTAACATAAGAAAAGCGTTTTATAACGTTTAAATGGATCAATTACATTCTATGCTATAATTTTCCAGTTTAACTAAAAAATAAAAACAATTTTTAAATTTACTCTTAATACAATACAATACATATTTATTTTTTCTAACTTATATACTACTTAATATACACCATTTTGTATTACATTTAAGTTTTTTTTCTTCTTCTTCTTATTAATGTCTAAATACTGATATGAAACTCACTCACTGTTAGTTTAAAAGACATTTTTGAAAACATATTATATTGTATACCCTGCATCGATAATAGTTTTGATGATAGGTTTGCCAAATAGATTGAAAATAGTTTTGTAAATTAAATGTCGGTTAAATTGTCTGTCCGTTCGTCTGCTATAATGTTTTAAAATATTAAAACGATTTTAAACTTATGGCCTTTAAACGATTTTTAATGTTTATCTGTAGCATTTAGATGTAGACTATAGCTCCGCTCCTTATATTGTTGCTGGGAGTATTTAGTTAGTGTAGTTTCGTAGCATTGGTTACTTGTTTGTTCTATTGTTTTTTATTTCTATTTTTCCATGCAGCAGTGACTATAAAACGATGTCAAAGACTTATATGGGTATAGAGTCTTCAACTTGGGTAGCTTACAGTGCTTATACTTCATTAAGTCCACACCAGTTATATTTTCAACCATGAAATCTATGTCTATAGAATCTCTAACATTGAAATCAACGTTGGAGAATTTATTCTTAAGTTTTAGGTCTTCAATCCTGGAATATGTGATAGCTCAAGACCTGGAAGTATTATTTGGATACCTGCTGGATCAGAAACAATTACCGTATTTTATATAAAAAATATTTTATGTTTGGATAATGGAGGTAAAAATGCTAATTGTAGTTTAGAGAACAAATTTAGGTCTTTCAGCTATAATTTCATAATGCCAATCTTGCAAAATTATTGGGTCGTATAAAGTGTAACCGCGGTTTATTCTCTTTTAATTATTTAACTTTAATTTTTGTATTGAAACTCAATTCTACGTGACTAAATTTAGTGGATCTTAATGATCTACTTCAGTATTCGAGATTCTCGGACTAATCAGTGCCTCCGTTGTGATGATTTTACTCAATTTTATTCAAAATTTCATCTACTTATTCATTGACTGGTTAGCTAGAGTCGGGTATATCGTTGATATCGAAATTTCGAAAACGAAATCAAACAAAAAAAAAAAAACTTTGTAATGAAAAGAAAATGAACCCGGATACTTTTTATATGACTAAATAATATTTTATCACCTATTTTGCATAAGATAATTACAAGTATTAGTGGGTATTTTGAAATTTATGCTGTAATTCGATAACTTTTTCTAGGCGTTACTTATCACAGTTTATGATGAAGGGTATAAATGTATTCGGTTTAACCGAATAAAGCACTTTTACTTGTTTTTTAAAACTATTAAAGCCACTTATTTCTTTTTATTTTATTCTATTAACTAACTAAATAACCAAAAGAAAAAAAAAAAAACAAGAAACACAATTTTTTTTTAGCTGTTGTTAACAAAAACCACATAAATTTTACCACTAAATATTTTTAAAAGACAAACAAACCTAAAAACCAACAGAAAAGAATGTAAAGAGTGAAATTTTAAACACAAACTCCCTGAGAAAACTCTTAAGAAAACAAAAAACAAAATATTGACAAACATTTTATGGACTTAAAGAATGAAACTAAACAATTATTTTAAATAATTAAATGTTACTTACATATTATTATATATTAAAGAGGAAAAAAAAATTATAGAAATAAAACTAAAAAAAAAATGAATAAAAAATCAATGTAATATTGAAAGAAAAGGTACTCACGCCTTCAGTTGATGATAAACATTTATAAGCCTTAATTAAAAAGAAAAAGATAAAAGAAAAAAAGAAAACCCATAAAAAAAACAAACTGTTAAACTATTGGAGCTTCCAGTTCTCTTTTTACGAAATTATTAACGAAATTATTTTACATATTAATGAAAACCTTTTAAATTAAACCTCTACACAGTATTGCAGTACTTACTATGTACTCCAGGACACAGCCTTTAATAAATTTTAATTATAATTTACGCTTCGTTACTAAAGACTTATGTTTTAAGGTCCACCAATATAGTGTATTAATTTGAAATCATATTTAGAAAACTAAAATAAACATTAATTCATAACGTAACTACATATACATACATAACTAGACAAAATCAAAACTTTAAAAGTTTATTACCTACTACTATATTAGCCAAACAGTCATCGAAATAATGTTATATTCCAAGTTGATTGGAAATTGGTCCATATGAGTTAACATTTTGCCACTTAATTTTTAGTCTTATGTTATAATCATCATATTGTGCTACAAATCGGATGCTGTGTTTTCATATAGCTTGCGGCCAGCTTCAGTATTGTAAGCTATTGGTTAAAGATTCCTTAACTGATTTTATTCTTACCAGAATGCACAGTTCATCAGTTATTAAGGAAAATTTAGTCATTGATTGATCTGCCATCAATGACCCAAAACAGTCTTTCCTCTTCTTGTCCTTTTTGCCTTAAGCGCCTTTCAGCATTTCAAGGGCCGGAAGATCTGAAATCACATTCTGAAAATTCCAAGAACACAATAGCTACCTTTTAGGCTGTTAGTTGCCCTACGTTCTAAAAGAGTATCATATGGAATTACTTATTTGGTCTCAAATATTTACCAATTTGATGGTCATGGACCAATATATCATTATTTTGGTGACTATTACTACACAAAAATAAAGCATTAGAAGTTTATAATATATTTAGCCAAACAATTTGAAATTTTCAGGTTAATTTTTATGTTTACTTAATACATACTTAGCTAAACGAATGTTAGTTACTCTATAGAGGTTTATTAATAACCGAAATTAATTATTAACAAAAAAAAAAAAAAAAGAAATCAACAAAAGAAATCCCTTTTTTTTATAAACCAATCCCATTATTTATATTATGATAACCATGGTAGTGTTGTTAAAAATTTAAATCATATTGAAAAAAGAAAAAGATAAGCGATTTTAGCACAAAAGTTGTAAGAAAAACAAGAAAATATTATAAAATTATCTGTTGCATTTTAAAATATTAAATTAAATTAAATAGTTACACAATTAAATGAAAGCAAAGCAAAAAATAAAAACAAAAAAAAAAAAAAATTACATATTAAAAATTATTGGATATACAAACTAATTAAAATATTATTAGAGTTTAGATAAAAAAAAAAAAACATAAGCTTAAACAAATTTTAATTTATTTTCGGTTTTTTTCTCTTCAGTTGTTTTCCTTTAAATTTTGGAACGCTTCACCGCTAGGGTATCCTTGTGTCCTTTGTAAGCCTAACTGGCAACAGCCAACCATAAGCTTGTAACATTGTTACCTAAGTTATCACATAAAAGGAATATACAATTCGATCATGAGAAATGTACGCACATTTTGTAATCGCGTGTTCCAGGCGCTTCTGTTTCCTAATTAATTAGAAATATGTGTGGGAAAGAAAATGATTCCTAATTGGTTGCAACTTCGTTTGACGACTTTGACTTCAGAGTCTTAAAGAAAAAGGCTAGTTCTACAGATTTTCTTTTAATATTTTACGCCAACGATAAAACACTTAAAAAAGCAAACGTGAGTCTAGAAGTTATTCAAAAGATTTTATTGTTTAGAGACTTTCTGTAACTTTTTACAGCTTCTTAAGGGTTTTAGTTACACTTCGCTGACTTTGTAAATCAGCAATAGGGTTTTTAAGTTCTTTCGTATACTTCTCAAATGCAAATAATATTTTTAAAGCATTTCTGTAACAATAAAATATTTTAAGAAGAGCGCAAACATAGAGCCTATAAGTTTTCTTGTAACATCATTCACCTTCTTTACGGTTTTAAGTTTCCTTTACGGAAAGAGTAGAAAACAGATTATATAATTTGTTTTAGCTTCTTTTCTTTTTTTGTATTCGCTTGTTATCTTTTTTTAATTTCTTTTGTTGTTACCTTGGCTTGGCTTAATGCTTTTCTTAATTTTGTAATGAAATATTTTTTAATTTTAGTTTTTAATTCTTGTTTGTTTTTATATTTTTTCCCCATTCTTCTTTTGTTTTCTTACAGCACATTACAATATTACAGGTATTATTAAATGCGAAAAAAACAAAAAAATTAGTAATACAATTAAGTATATAAAACGCATTCCCTTTATTTAACACATTCGAAACAAATTCATGCATTCACACACATTCACATTCGCATTCGCATATACTTTTGAATATATTCCATTAATTACTTACATAAACCATAAGTTAATTTATTTAAAAAGCAAAGATAAATACATACAACAATATCGTGAATTAAATAACAACAATAACAAAAGAAAACATATCAGTTTTAAATAAGAAATTATACAATAACTTTACTGGAGATATTATTAAACAAAAAAAAATGAAAAATTTTGGTTTTTCTATTTAAATTTTCTAATTTCTAATAAGTCACACGGACGGTGCCAAAGATTTTATAAGAATATTTTATACTGTAACGTTTTAAATAAAATAAATACGTTTTTAAATATAAGTTTTGTGAAAGAAAAAAAGGAAATCATTATAACGCTTAAAAAAAAAATTGGAAAAATAATTTGGAATAATATTTTGCAAACAAAACAAGCACAAAAGCCAAAATTAATAAATTTTTAGAAGTCATTTACATCAAACAAACAAGAAACGAATATCAAAATTAAAGTGAAATTATTCGTTTTCACAGCATAAAACAATTCATTTGCACCTCAACATCATTTCAAGCATTATTCACAAACTTACATAAGAATTTTTATTAATTAACTATTTATTGATAAACTTTTTATTTTAATTTATTTGTGTTTGTAAATATTTTTTATTTCTTTAAAACGTAAACAAATCCTTTTGTTGTTAGGATGCCAAAGGAAAAAATTCCAATGATATCTTTGAAACAAAATCTGGTTTTTAATTTTAATTCTAAATTAATTTTCTTTTACTTATATTTTAATTTTTAACATTTAAGTGCGTTTATTTCGTTGTTATTTATTGTATTTGAAATCGGAAAAGAAGAAACGTTTTTATTTTATAATTCAAGTAAGTTTGTTTGTCGGAACTGTGTTTTATTTATAAAAAAACCAAAAAAATATTTTACTTTAAAACCGTAAAATAATTTTAAAAATATAAAGTTATAAAAAATAAAAATTTTATCAAAGAAAAAAAAAAAAACAAAAACAAAACAATGGAAGTATATTAAAATAAAAATATATTTATATGGCAAGATGGAAAATAAATCTAATAAAAATTATACAAATTATACAAAATATATTACAAATAAACTATTAAATTGTAACACAAGAAATTATAAAAAAAAAACAAACAAAACAAAATAAAACAAAAAATATATTAAAATGAAATAAATATTTGAATATTTAATTTAGAAGAACCTATCAATCGTTGTTTTATTTCAATTGTTAGCCAGCCAAGGTCTGGTAATACCATATCATCGGGAAATTTTTAAGTATTATTAACAATACCTACTTCTTGTAGGTATATTAGACTATTAAAATCTTGTAATTTTATTAATTCCTTTATTTAACATAACATTTAATCAATTGGTTATTCATTATATATTTTACTTTCGTTCTCTTTTAGAATGTATTTAACATTAATTCAAGAGCAAGAGAAATAAGTACATTTTATTCTAAATTTCATCATCAATACAAGGTGCGATAATACTTTTTCAAGAACAAGAACTCAAGAAATTGCATTTTCAATTCATTCAAGATCAAGAAAACAATTAAAATTTATTCTAAATTTCATCATCAAGACAAGGTGCGATAATACATTTTCATAGTAACCTATGTAATATTATCGGTAAGATTCATTTATAATTTATTTATTATTTAATTTGATTTGATTTGATTGATGTTATTTCCCTTGTTCGAAATATCCTTTTTGTAATTTAATATCGGGGGGATAACTTAATATTAATAATTTCATCTTGGAAGGATCTTTCTGTATTTATTTTTGTGTGATTTTCTTTTCCTGGATTATTATTAGTAATTATAAATCTGTAAATACTACAGGATATGTTTATTCGATCTTAGGCCAGGACCTTTTGGTAATAATATCATCTTGGAAGGATCTTCTGTATTCGTACCACCGCATCAAATTTAATGAATGATATCTCATTTTAAAGCTTATATCTAACACTAATTGCGAAAAATAATTAGAAATTGAAAAATTAATATTTTCATTGATAAAAATTATATTTTATTTAGAACTGCATGATAATACTATTGTCATTATGATTATATGTTTTTGTTCAAGTGTGCTAATACAGGGTCGCTTAATAGTAATGCAGTTCTACATAATATAGTATTACTATAATGTCGTTTATTAAAAAGCTGTTTTGGCAATACTTTGCAGTAGTTGTTAGATCAAGAGTGATAAACAGGGTCGCTTAATTGTAATGCTATTCTACATAATAATATATAAAGTTGTAAGAGCCATTTCGACAATGTCTTTATTGTCATGGCATTGTTTGTTTTATGAAGTGTAGTAATACGGGTTAATAGATAGTACCAGGCTAATCATAACAAACTTGGGGGAGTACATCATGTCAGCAAAAATTATTCATACCGATAAAACTGTACTCATACCCCGAACAAACCTTACACTTTCCGATCCTACTCTGCCTTTCCCAATGACACGAAAACAATTCCCTGTGAAAGTTGCTTTTGCTATGACGATAAACAAAATACAAGGTCAAATCCTTCAAAAGGTAGGATTGTATTTACCAGAACCGGTCTGTTCACACACGCAGTTATATGAGGCTTCATCTCGAGTGCGTACGTTTAAAGATGTTTTTGTTTGTATTAAGGATTCGTACGGGCAAAAAGTTAACGATGATCAATCATGTCGTTACCTCTGACATTGTATTCAAAGAAGTATTATAAAAGCATCTAAACATATGTATGTATGATATATCATGATTTGTAATATTTTTATACTTTTAATAAAATTTCTATTAAATGTTTTCATTTTATGTTACAAAAATGACAACTAACGGTGCGAAATATTCGCACGGGTCATCTAGTCCCTCAATAAAGTTGATTTTATAGCCCATAAACGCAGCTATAATGGCATCTGATTCGCTTAGATAGTGAAGGAAATACTTCACTTTCTTACTACTTACAGCACACATATTTGATCTAAAGTGGATTACAACTCTCATGTCTAGTCTAGTTGACATGACACTAAGCTATCTAAGCCGCTTTTTTTTTTAATAAAGTATCATTGTAATTTGCCTTGCGTTTCATTGTTTTATTGCTAAACAAAATCTAATTTTTCTGAGGTAACACTGCGAACTACATGCATATGTATGTATGTATGTAAACAGAAGTAATTCCTAGAGTATTGATGCGTGTGCTATTACGTGCAGGTGCTTCCAAATCGTTTAGGGCCATTCTAAGCTTCTCTAGCAAGTAGGACACTCATGCCAGCCCACTTTGTTCGTGTACGGGGAAAGTATATTATAGGTGATTGCTATTTTGCTGTGATTAGGCTATCTTTAAAGGGATTTATTTGAGTATTGAATGTTTCTTCTTAATTAATACCCAATGAAGTAAATGCTTCCCTTGTGGTCATTTCTGTCATAGTATCAGTGTCGATCACTAGAGTTGTTTTCTTTAAGCTTTTTCCAATATTATTTCTTTCGGTGAACATAAACTGTATTAATATAACCAAATAGGTTACAATGGCAGCCACCATCTAAAAAAAATTAAAATTAAAATTTTAAAAGAAAGTTTTCAAGTGAAAAAAAAAATGGATACTTACACTGCCCAACAAACTCAGATTGAGAGAGAAAAACTCCTTGGCGGTGATAATAAAGCGTTGATGTAAAGTTTGTATAGAAAATTCGCTTACTAAATCGTTATAGGCTTTATTGCCCAAAGGTTTAACCAATTTCGAGATTAAACAGCCTATATAGCGACTCTGTGCAAATGGAAAAATTCAATAAAATTTATTGCAAATGTTGGTAACATTTTTACCTCATAAGCAGACTCTTCACTAAACCAACATATTAAAGAGAGTAAACTGAAAGCCATTAAAGCAAATGAAGAGTTTTGCAAAAGCAAAAAATAGTCTCTATTTTGACTTAGCACGGCCAATAAAATCCAATACGAGTTGCAAACAAAATCCACAAAATAAACAGCAGTCGAGGCTAATAAGGACAAGCTATATGCTTCATTATATTGTTTCAGTAACACGTACACCTCATAGTAAAATCCTTTTAGTTTCTTTAAAAGCATTTCATCCTCTTCTTCCTGTTTAAAGCTTATAACGTAAATAATTTCATTGGCGTTTTTAACGTCATTCAATTTAAAAACCCTTTTTAGATTACGTTCCCCCAAATCGTTGATACTTTGTCGTATGGCCATAATGAAATGATTTATTTGCACCAAACCGGTAAGAAATTCTAGAGTTTTGAACTCCAAGGCCAAATAACTAAATAAAGAACGCCAATATAATGATGCGGCCGATGATGAAGTCATGAACGTGCTCCAAATTATGATACCATGACCGCAGAGTAAAAGTATAAATACCCCGGCTATAACATCATAAACTCTGTTTTTAGCATCCCATCTCTGCAAAGGATTTTTTAATTCTGCATACAATCTCTTGTTGATTTCCCGAAATTTTTCGATTAGCTCATCTCTGACGGCAATTATTAGCCACGATTCCACCAATACCGCAAAGTGGCCCAACTTATGAGTAAAATATACCAGAATGTTGACAAAACCATTTAGACTATGTTCATCACCAAATATATCCCAGACAAAGGCCAAATAGCTAGTCCATATAATTTCACAACACCACAGCATTATGTATGCCTGATAAATTTTATAACGCCTAAAGGCTAAAGGGGGAAGCGGTGCCAACGAAAACAGCCATAAGCTTAAAAACAACAAGAATTGGAAAATTTTGCCTTTAGTAAGCTCCTTAAAAATGTTGGTTAAACTTGTTAAAGCCATGGCTTTAATCAAACTGTATGAAACGATTTATGACTTAATAACAGTTAATGTATCAGATTGTCTGCATAAAAAAATGCAAAATCATGTCGAAAATTTTGATGAATTGTTTTCAAATTGATTGAATTATTAAGGTTAAGTTGTTATTAGTGATTGACTGAATTTTAAACCACCCACGCAATCTAGGGCCGCAATTAGCACGCATTTTTTTATTATTCGTTAAGCAGCCCTCTAATACCTCTTGGGTCCTATGCTTTTTATAGGAACAAGAGGAATTTATTTGTACAACGACACATGCATGGTCACGTCGGCTGTGATTTATGAAGCTTTTTGATGACGATTTGTTACTCTCAGATCTGATCTAGTAGGCTAACACAGTCATCATTAGATTATGACAACTACAAATGTTACCAAAAGTTTGAATGGTTAATATAAGACTCTAAAAAGGCGAACTAATAGAATTTGTGCTTCTTTTTACCATACGGTACGGTTTATGAGTGCCTGTAGTAAACTCGTGTACTTACATTATACTCGCTAGCATCCGTAAAATAGAACAGCACCGATATTAAACTGATTAGAGAAAATGAGGTGGCTCCATTCATAACATATTTATGGAATATTTGTCCCTTATAGACGGCCGTGAATGTCCAATAACAGTTGCAAACGATATCAAAAAATGAAGACATGAACAGCGTCAACAGCGACCAACTGTATAAGTGATTAAAGGCCATAACGATTTCCCAGAGACGTATATAAACTAAACGCATATAGTTGATTCGTTCGTAGTCCTCCGGGTCATAAGGCTGCCAGATATCCGCACTGTATATCGATTTGGGTTCATTACGTTTGGCCATGCCCTTTAAAATATTTCTTAAAATTTCAATTCTGCGATTCAAAATCATTATGAAGGCTATTATTTGTACATAACGTGTACGCAAACCCACGGTTATGGGAAATAAGAGTCCAAAAACTGGACTTATTTTTGAAATACAATTGATCCAGATTTTTAAACTGTCACATAACAATTGGAATAATAAAATGGCCAATAAACGTTTACTTATGTCGCCATAGTTCATATTGTCTTTGACCTGAACGTTCAGGTATGTGTCCATTAGTTTGTCTATTTCTTTTTGTAAATCGGAGATGCGTTTGAAATGCGGTGATTTGAATATCGTCTCCAATATTATAATAATATTGACTAGGCCATTGAACAAAAACGAAGCTGTGCCCACTAGGCCACCCACGGAAGTATCACCGCCATTCATACGCCAGAAAAACATCAAGAATACCACCGTTGCTAGCCAGCTTAAGTGGAAGAGTCTTAGTATGGCGGACACCCACGGAAAACGGGGTATCGTCACGAAACCGCATATGTACAACAAATATTTTAAATAGATGTAAAGAACAGTTTCCAAGAGAACCACCATAGCGTTTGATTTAAATGTTAGCGAAACACTAATTCCTTAAAAGGTTTCAAGACGAATTAAAAAGTGTTTTTCCAAAGCCATTAAACTGTTTAAATAACATGACGAGTAAAAATTTTATTTTGAGTAAGGGAGTGTAATTAATATTGAAATTAACACAGGGGTCGCTGCCTGAGATCTTGTCTATTTAGTATACTGTGATTATTTTCTTTTTCCCTTTTTTTCAATTTTCAATTAAAATAGGCGTCGATCCTATAGCTTTGACAAATAAAAACTCTGCAATTTTTCTTTGTTTCTTCGTATGAAAACTTAAGCATATCTTTTGTATTTGTCCAGTGTCAACAGTAATAGTTTTGAGAAGAAGTTAGTCTTGTTTCACACCACAATTTAGGATCGCTTCCCATTCCTTTAAAATTAACTCTACAAGCACACTGCTTAGGGTCGTACAGTTGATGTTTATTTACTCTGGTATTCCGATATTAGCTACGCATTGCTAGAGAGATTCATGATTAATTTGTCGACGGCACTTTCAAAGCCATTAAATACCAGATATCGCTTAGTTCTGATCCATTGTTTATTAATATGGCTGATACTATTTGTTTTCCATTAACTCTACAGAAATGGTTCAACTATGCAAGACATTTGTTACAAAAGGCATGAATTTTTAACACCCATGAATTTAAAAACTGCAATGGGCCAATATGACTCCGACTAAAACTTGAAAACAAATTGATCTGCTATCGTTAGGCATTTAATTACTTTTTGTAGTTATTTTAAGCTCTTTACTTAAACGATGGATGTTATAAGTTGTTTCTTGAACGCAAAAGGGTATTGGTCTCCAAATACCAAGTATGTTCCTGAAGAAATAAATCTATTTCAATAAAACAGAATAGCCAAGACTGATTCTTATATCTCTTTTATTTGTTAAAAATAAAATTTTTAATTCAGTATTGATCTTAACACTAAATCTAGCCTAATTAATACTGTTGATATGTTTTTAATTCTATACTTAGATGTCTACTTAAATTTTGTCTCTTAAATATTTTCCTGTTGTTTCCTCTAAACTTTATGATTTTGTTTCGTTCATATGAAATTGTATCAGGATGATAAGATATGTTGTAGTAGCTCCCACTATCTATAAATATTTACGAGATTATATATTAATATCGTATAATTGCCTCAAACTTAACTTACAGTATAAAGGAGTGTACAGTCGATGCTAAAGAAACCGGCAGCTGTCAAAGATATCTTCTGGTGTAACAACTGCAAAGAGAATTGTTCTATCTGGAAAAGAAGTGAATATCCTAAGTTTGTTTGTAGGTTTTTTGTAGCCTGCACTATAAGTGTATGAAAAAAATGAAAAAGTCGTCCAATACTACCAGTAGTTCAGATTAATATTATTTGTTTAAAATAAATTAGGTTTGGATGGTGAAGTCGCTATACGCAGTAAACATATAAGGTTCCCTTTTAAGTCATTTCGTCTAAACTATTGTGTTTCACGAATCATGGGAAAAAAGCCCTGATGCAAGGAATTTATCGTGAATGTAATTTAATTTCGTTTCCTGACCGGAATTTTAAGAATGAGGTTTCCAGTATATATTATCAGACCCCTTAGTACGATTGCTAGACAGGGACATGTTAAGTGGTTCGCAACTAATGCAGAAAATGTGTAAGAGATCTACTATATACTGCCCTAGAAAATAGGAAGTGTTAGCTGTGGAGTTAGCTTATTTTCATTTGTAGCTACGTTGACTAGCATGTACGGACTATTGTCCAATTTAATGCCCGTTCTGGCCCATTCGTCCAGCACTATTTCAGAGGTATATCCTCATGCCCAGGGCGCCATGTAATGGCAAAAAATGTTTAATTTTCTGATGAAATAGGCGACAGTCTTGGAAAAATTTCGTCGTCAATATGTCTTTCGGAAAGAATTTTATGTCAGTCTGGCTGGAGAGAAGGGAAATTCGGCCCCCTCTCTCCTTGTGGATGTGAGAAAAATTTTCTTTAAAATTTCTTAACTTACAACTGCATTGTGATTGTCATTCATAATATCGATATCAATGCGATGCAAACCCAAGGCAATATTGTTGGTCTGTAAGGAAACAATTTTTAAATCGGAATCTTATTCTTCATTCAATAAGTCTGACTTACACTCTGCATGGTCTTTTCACATAAAATAGCCAAGACCAGAACATTTACCAAGTGTGGTATCGTCCAAACAGCACTGCCGGCAATGAGAAGAAAATCTCTGGTAGTCGAATGAAAATCTTGAAAAGTATAGAAAATCCAATAACAATTTGATGTTATGGAGATGAAATCATTGCCCACATTAATAAGCATGGAAACGCCAAAATAACGATTAATATTCTCGCTTAAGGCATATAAGCGATTATATAGATTGCGTACGATCATGAGTTTCTTTAGTTCGGGATTTTCCATATCACAGTGTTTCTGTTTCAGCAGAGACGTTTCCAGTAAAGCTATGGTGTAGGGCAAGTTAAGTTTTTTTTGGCCATTGAAAGCATCCATTAAATCCAGATTTTTATTGGGCGGACATTTATACGAGCGTAGATTTATGGTATCCACAACTTTGACAAGCAGTTCAAAACGATGCTTTATTATGCGCACCCAAGTAAACATTTGAAAATAGCGTATGCCACAGATAATTAACGGCATCAAATAGAAAATCCAAAATAATATGAAATTCTGTTCATGGGTTATTAGTTTAGAGGCTAAAATAAAAAATTCTGCTACCAAATAAACGAAGAGCATTAAGGAACCACGTTGCAAGAGAAAACGGCGAAATTTTCTAAAATTTTTAGAAAGGAAATTATTACTAAACAGATTCGTTGGTTGGTTGGTTGTTAAACTTTCTTACCTATTATTCACATCCATGTTTAGGGACCTTTCAAATATACGATCAATTTCTTTGACGCCCTCAAAGAAATATTGTGGCTCTTTCCGTCTAGCCACTGCTTCCGCTATTGAAACAATATGAGCTACTCGTATACCCACCATTTGTATGAAATCCACCAATTGACCGACATCATTGTCATTGGTTTTGATAAAATCATCATCGGTAAATAGGCCATAAAGCATAAACGCTGTTGCCCCCAATACCACCACCACTATATAGATTTCCAACCAGCGACATCTTTTCAAACACCAGGTCTTGCGATCTATTAGCCAAGGCGTTAAGCAGGCTATTTTATTAACGATATGCACTTCCGATATTGATTCCAAAATGTCCATTCGTTAACACAATCTAAACAAAATTAAACGTGAAACATTGTTAAACGCTAATGTTTATAGTCGTACTTCAACCACCATTTCCATTTGGAAAAAGTATTTATTTCGGTCAAAAAAAAAAAAACATTTTTTTTAAATGTCATTTTAGGGTACTTTTTTTTGTTTTTTTTGGTCTAATTCATAAAATCCATCATCATTTGTTATCTTAAACAAAATGAATACTACATACTCAATTAACTGATAAAGAAAAACTGAATAAAATTTAATAAATTCCACACAAGTTTTCTATTTTCGTCAATGCATAAACATATAAATACAATACGAGTAGAATCATAGGCAAAAAAAAGCTTAACAATAATTTGCCCATAGCCATTTAAGAAATATAAGCAATAATTTTATTATTTAGAAAATAATTATACTCATACACTGAAAAAAAAAAGAAAATGTAGAGGATTAACTTTCTCCTATCAATCCTCTAAAAAATTTAAGTTATATAGGTTAGGTGAGGTGAGATGGCATTTAGAGCCATTGTGATACCACACCACAATAAATATTCAACCACCAGAGATCTAACATTCCCCAGAGTCCAAAAGAAAATTTTGCTATTGCAGCAATCCTTATACCAGAGAGCCTGGTTAAAGGGCTAAAATCTCCGTATCTTTATGACAAAAGTAGGGTACTACTGATCCACAGACTGATCCACAGCTTCTGCAGATGTCATTTCATTTGGTTTCAGAATTTGTTGAAAAAGTGGCTAAGAGAGGTTGTAATGGCAGTAATCATTATTATTCATTCATCAGAATGTTAAGAGGGATCATGGTTGCAGACCATGAAAATAAAGAGACTATAAAGTTCCTAGTTGACTCAGTTAAATGCCTTTGCGAATTTCTACCAGAAGTTCAACTGCCACTGTGCTCTGTAGTGGCGGCATGGGTCTCACCTGCTAAAAAGAAATTGAAAGAAGTATCTGATCTTATTAAAAAAATAAAATTACGGCTCAATCACTAGCTTGTGAGCAGTTGTGAATGGCCTGTGATCTTTCTATCATAATAGATCCGTCTACTTGCTGTGTGTCGATTACTGCCGTCCGAATATCCGCCTATTAGAGATACAAAATTCCAAAAATAGGCTGTGAGTAGTGCAGATGAATCTATGCCATATGTCGCCTAGATGTTATTCAGGAATTCCTGAGTCATATTCCTGAGAGATTTTATCAATAAGTTGTTGGTTTCAAACACATGTGCCAAGCTGTCGGACGTTATAACCAAGTTGTAAATGGCCTGTGATCTTTCTATCTTAATAGATCAGTCTACTTGCTGTGTGCCGTCCGAATATCCGCCTATTAGAGAAACAAAATTCCAAAAATCATTATGAAGCCGACCCACGCAGCCTTCTCTATGCCATACGTCGCCTAGGTGTTATTCAGCAATTCCTAAGGCATATTCCTGAGAGATTTTACCAATAAGTTGTTGGTTTCAAACACATGTGCCAAGCTGACGGACGTTATAACCAAGTTGTAAATGGCCTGTGATCTTTCTATCTTAATAGATCAGTCTACTTGCTGTGTGCCGTCCGAATATCCGCCTATTAGAGATACAAAATTCCAAAAATCATTATGAAGCCGACCCACGCAGCCTTCTCTATGCCATACGTCGCCTAGGTGTTATTCAGCAATTCCTAAGGCATATTCCTGAGAGATTTTACCAATAAGTTGTTGGTTTCAAACACATGTGCCAAGCTGACGGACGTTATAACCAAGTTGTGTAAAAAGGACTCAGGCATCAAAATATTGCTATTATCCTAGAGACCTTACATACATACATAATTGGCCATTACAACCCTTCAGTCAGGATTACAACCTAGCTTCTCACACCACTTATGTTGTGTGGGTTAATTTTATACATGAGTGGCGGGACCTACAGCTTAAAGTCGAGTCCGAACGACAGATTTTTGAGAAGCTTTTCATGGCAATTTTTACTCTCAGAGTTTTTGCCAGAAATCTGCTGAGAGGAAGTCGCCGAAGAACTATTTTTCGTTTTGATGTCTGACCTGAGATTCGAACCCGTGCCTTTTGTCTAATAAGCCAACACACTACCCACTAGACCACGGCGACTTCTAGAGACCTTACATGACTTAAAATTCACAATGAAAACTCTAGAAATTTGTTTTATTTTGGAAGTGTGGTTGCAAAGTCTAATACAAAATGGCTTTTTTAAAGTTTTTCTGTGAATGTCATTGCTGCAATTTATTATAATTTTTTGTTTTTTTTTTTGGTAATTATTACGTTTTTCTTCTTTTTCTTCTAGTTTAACTTTTACTTACTTTTGCTTTTTGTTTTTGTATTGCTTTACTGATTAAGGGAATTTGTTAAGGCTTTGATGGCTGAAAGAGAACTAAAATATTTTTATTTCATATCATGCCTCAAATATCAATTGTTTACTGTCACTTTCCAACTCTATACATATGTATGTTTGTCTGTCTGTCTGTCAGTAAATGAATTTTATTGCAACATATTTCATTTATTTTTATTTACTTTACATTCACGCTCCCAATATTTGTCAAATCAATCATCTGCTGTTGCCTATTTCGTATTTGTATTTCTGTTTGTTGGTATTAACTGTGCCGTACTGTGCTTCTATTTTATCATCATTGTCAAGTTCAATTAGTCTGGAATCTAGGTGTTGACTGTAGCTTGTGATATCGCTATTAAATTATTACTTTGGCTGAAAAGCTTATGAGTTAATGAAACGCATTTAATTGTTGTTAATGGACAAATTTTCCAATTTGTTTTGTCCAGAAACAAAAAAAGAAACAAATTGCCAAAAATTCGATTAACGGCACATTACAATAAAAGTGAATTGTTTGCAAAAATCGTTGGGTATGGTCTAAAGCAATCTTATTTACTTACTTAATTGACCATTACAAACACGTTTATCAGACTTCGTGCCCGCCCTCAAATTAAATGAGCCGCTTTAAAGATTTTTCCATTAAAAGCTTTAAAGATTTTTTTATTCAAAATGCTGGTGCTTATAAAAATCTTGAAAAAAAATTGCATTTAAACTTTTAAGCTTGTTTGTAATTCAAATTAAGCCGGGCGTTCAGTTGCTGTTTTATTTGAATCCTCATGACTGGCATCACTTTTAGTAAATTGTACCAGTATGATCAAATGTGTAGCAATTAAAGCGCAAAGCTAAGAAGACAAAATTCAGCTATACTAAAGTTTTCTATTCTAAAGAAAGGCAGTCTTCTAATTAAAAACTTACCGCAAATATGAAATGAAAATCAAATGTAAAGAATCTTTTGCCTGTAAATTCTATACGTTGATGCATTATTTGCAAAGAAAAATCATGCACAAAATTCTTGTAGGTTTTATTTAACTTCACGCAGTTACTGAGATTTGACAAACGTGACACCAGCAGAGAAGTAAAACAGCCCTGGAACAAGGAAAAGTTAAATATGAAAATTATATCTTTTTTTTTTAAGGTGTTCAAACCTCCTCCTTAATAATCTGACAGCTATAGCAGAAATTAAATAGAAACCAGGCCAAAGGTATTATAGTGGCTACAGATGATGTTATGATATATAAGCTAAATAGATTATCCAAAGCCAATAGGGACCAGTAGATGTGGCAAGTAAAGTCCAAAAATATTGACGCACTTGAAGCAAACATAGACGCCTGGGCAAATTCATTTATAAGCATGGATGCCTCATATATGGAGGCGTAAATATCTTTAATGCTCTTCATTAGTTCGATAGATTTTAAGTGTTTGTAGTCAATGTCCAGCAACTGTTTAGAGCTCTCCGTTTTCAAGCAAACCACTTGATTGAGTTTCTTGTTTAGACTTAGTAAATAATATTTCAAAAAATCCACATATATTATCAGTTGAAGCACACGCACACGTTGGGCAATTATGGCTGTTAAAGCCCACCAAAAGTAACCGGCATCTAAGTTAATCATTATATTCACAGCGAATACCACGAGGCCTATATGCGAAATAAGCATGCTTTTTATAAATTTCCACCGTAATTCTTTAATTATTTTCGATTTTTCAATATCCATTCTCAAGCGTATTTTAAAGGAGACATCGATGCGATACAACACCCTCAAGAAATCGTCATGTTGCTCATGTTTCGTCAACGCCTCGCACATGATTATAAAGTACGTAAGCATTTGTGAAATATAAACGATGGTGCTTACCACCCACGATATGATATATTCGTTTAACAATTCATTGTTCATTACGCCCACAATGCTTTTCATTACAACTGCCGACATCAATGTGATGATATAGATGGTGGCTATATATTTACCGTTCTTAATACCACCACAACATTTCGGTGACTTTAAATAAATGCCAAACAATGTACAAATCCGTAGAAGTACATTCAAGTCTGTGGTCATTGTCCAACTATAAAGAAATGTTTTCATTTGATTTTCTTTTATAAATAAAGTCAGAGAATTAGCTGATGACTGGATAAGCAATTTTTGATAAATGTGAACAAAATTATCTATGTTTGTATATTTGATCTTAACCTTTAGACGGTGAAGAAAATATTGTTCCTTAGAAATGTTTAATTGGAACAGTAGTACATCACAGGATTGACTAAATATGTTTCACTTGGGTTTCTGTGAGGGAAGTGAACGTCCCTTATTTCGATTGTCCTTTTCATACAGCATTTCTATTATTAAGTGTAATCCTTGAGCAGCAGACGTTCTAAGTTCTTTAAAGACATGGCCTGGCATGTCGCAAATTTAAGCCGCAATAAATGCGGAGTCTTTTGCCTTCTACTCGGCTATTTGCTGTTCTGTAAATGTTGTGGGGTTGGCTGTTGTGCACTTATTGGGTACGTGTTCCGCACTATGTTTTGGATGGCCTGACATGTCGCAAATTTAAGCCGCAATTAATGCGGAATCTTACGCCTTCTACGATATTTGGTGTTCTACGAAAGTTGTGAAGGTGGTTGTGAACACTCTTGTTGGTTTCTGTACTTGCTCGGAGAGGATAACAGTTATTCGTTTTCTATGTATATGTATATAGATCTAGCAGTCAATATTTGAGGTCGCCTTAAAGTTAGCCTTGATCCATTCGATCAGCTGGTAGGTGGCTTTAATCTTTTTTATATGTTTTTATTTGGGTAATGGGTGGTTAACTGGCGACTTAGGTAAAGGACCTAAGCAAAGGGTAAGGGGCAGGGGTATTCTTTTTCTTATTTTTCGAATTGATTCAGGTTTTGTCGATTATAAATAAAACTTCTACACTCATTTTTTTTTTTTGTATTTTTCACATTAAATACTTTTGTTGTTTTATTTTTATTTATTGATTTATTTTCTTTTGTTTTTTGTTTTTAATAATTATTGAAATATAATGGTTTTCATTTTTGAATTTTTTGTTTTTTTTTTGAGAGATAAGCTTGCCTTTTTTGGATTCTTTTGTTTTTTGTTTTTCATAAAATTTAATTTAAATTGAGTTTTTTTTTAAATTTTTTTCTGGAGGATATTAAGATATATATTTGGTTTAGCATTATTATTTTTTTTTTAATACTTTTTAATTTTTTTTCTTTTTTTAGTTTTTCATAATAATTGCAATTTTTTTTCTTTAAATGTGAGTGATTTTTTTTTAGGGGATTTTAAGACTTTAATTGAAGGAGATTTTTTGGATATTAATTTTTATTTTAAATTGATCTCAAAATAATTAGTTTTTGTTTTTAGTTTTCTTAAGGTTTTCTCTTTAAAAGCTATATAATTTATTTATTTTTTCTTATTTTTTTGTTTGTTTAATAAATCATTTGAATTAAAACTTTTAAGGGATTATGTAAGGCATTAGGTTAAATTAAATAAATAAGCTTCAATAAGTTCAATAAATATTTTAATAATTAATAAATATTTTTTATATAATATTTTAAGCTAAAATATCATTAACAATTTGAAAAAAAAAGAAATGGAAATTATTTTGAATTCTTTTACTCTTTTGAATACAAATTAAAATTTAAATTAAAAATTTTTAACAATTTTATTTGATTCTGTACGTTTTCATAAAGCAACTTAAAAATTGTGTAAATATAATGATTTTTTAAGATTCGCTTTTTTTTTGTAATAATAATAATAATATATCGTATATATATATATATTTCTCTTATTGTTAATAATAACATTTAAAGGACATTGATACGTCGTCTTGCAAATATAAATAAAATGCTGCTGCTTAAATTTTCTTTTTTCATTTTCATTTTTAATTAATTTTTTAGTTTTTTCATTTCATTTTTATTTTTTCATATATAATAATTTTCTTTTTTGTTTTATTGATGATTTATTTTTATTTTTTTAAGTACTTATTTTTTTTTTATATTTAGTTTAACAATTATAAATAGTTTTTCTTTTTTTTTTTTGTTTAATTCTCTTTAAACTGTTACTAAATTCATTTATTCTTTTCAGTTTTTTTTTGTTTTGTTTAATAGAATTTTTTTTTTAAATTTTTAATTATTAAAACAAATTTTAAATGAAAATGAAACAAATTATTTGAAAGTATATTAATAAAAAAAAAATATTTATAAATAAAATAACAGTTTAGCCAAATGTTTATGAATTGCTATTAAAAGTTGATAAAAAAAAAAGAATTGAAAATTATTCTAGTTCGTTAGAATAACTTGAGTGTTACTGGTGCCTTGTTATTGTCATAGCTTATCAATTCAGTGTCAGTTTACTATCAACCATAGCTCTGTTTACCTCTATTAACACTTCGCGATGGATGCTGGCATATACGTCGTTAGTTCATAGTTTTTCCTAACAATGAGAACGATTCACCGTCCTAAAGAGTTGCAAAATAAGGAGCAGCTTTCAAATTATTTCAATAACTTTTACTACTTAAAGTCGTTACAGAGCTCTTCTCACAATTATAGAGTACACTAGTGCAGTCCAATAATATATGAATTTTGTTCCTAAAATTCCTAAAAGTATTGTCAGACACACAAATATTTGACGAACAAATTTAATAAAGAAGAACAAACGTTTTTGAGTTAATACGATTTTAATACAGAACAGTTTCCTTTTTAAAAGAAGTTTCTTTTTTT
Organism: Sarcophaga peregrina; assembly: GCA_014635995.1. Lineage (NCBI taxonomy): Eukaryota > Metazoa > Arthropoda > Insecta > Diptera > Sarcophagidae > Sarcophaga > Sarcophaga peregrina. The sequence goes on from CM025790.1 coordinate 104,999,425, forward strand.
AAATCTAATCAGAGTTCAGGAATATATTTGGGTAGTCTGACCTCATTTTTATATAAAAAAAAAACTCTGAGATAAGTCCTGTTACATACAATCAGTGTCCGCAATATAACGTTCACAAATCAGGTGACTTATTCAAAGCCACTTACCATTTAGAGCCTCTATGTCCTGTAGGTATTGATGTCGACGAAATTCTTTTGAGCCAAAATGTTTATAATAGTTGTTCAAATCACGCTATAAAAATCGAAATAGTGTTCCTTTTATATTTTCAATTAATTTTAATAAGCTAAACTGTTATTTTAATTAATATTTTTTATTTTTATTTCATAACAAATAAAATTATTTTTTTTTCCACGTATTTCGGCAAATTATAAAAAATAAAAAAATCAATTTACTTTCTTTCATTCCTTTCTAAATTTCATTATTATATTCCCCTTTTCCGTTTCATATTTTCCCTTTTGTCGTTTTTTTCCTTTCCTGCTAATTGCAAATAAAATTTAATTTTTTTTAAATATTTTGTGTGTGTAGTTTTCCTTTCCTTTGTCGGTTGTTGTTATTTGTTTTAAATGTTATTTGGTTTTTGTATGTTTGTTTAATGGCAATTTCTTTCATTTTTTTTTATTTTGTTTTTATAAAATAAATTATCACATTTTGAGCTAAAAAACTTTATTTAATTTTTTTTTTGTTTGTTTGTTTGTATGTAATTGCTGTTGTCAAATAGAGTATACTATTAAACTTGAGTTGTTCTAAATACTGTACTGGGACGGTAGCCAGTTTGCTTCTTAAAATGTTTTCCTTTTTTTTTTTTCTTCTTAATTTTTAAACAAATTTTCCATTTTAATTAATTTTAAAATATTTTTTACCTAAAATATGTTATTGCAATGAGGAATAAATTTTGCCAAAAAAAAGTTTTTTTTTATTGTTAAAAAGCTTAAATTTATACAAAATTTTTATTTGTTTATTCTGTTTCTGTTTCTGGTTTGTTTGTTTTTCGGAAAAATTATATTAATAAGCTGTTTATTTTAAATATTTTTGTTTTTTAATTTTTTACGTCTATATAATAATTGCAGATGAAGCTTATTTTCTTGCTAAAAAGCAAAAATAATTATATGTTATTCTTCATAAATTTCTTTTCTTTTTTCTTTTTTTTTTGTTTAGAATTATAAGTAAAAAAATAAAAATTTTTTTCTTTCCTGGCTTTACTACTACTTTAGTTTTAATAAAATTTAGTTTTTTAAAAAAATTTCCTGTGTTCTTTTTTTTGTATTATTTTTAGCTTTAATTAATTCTCTTTAATAGTGTTTTTATCTGTTCAATTTCTAACTACAATTCCTAAAAAGCTAAACATCATTCGTCTTAACCTTACTTATTTAATTAAAATCAATTCTTTCTTTTCTTCCTCTGTATAAAACTTTCATTCTTTTTTAACTGCTTTTTTTTTGTGTAAAACAGCAGAGAATTTGAAAAAAATATTTAAACATAAATTATAATAAATATAATCCTCAAGCTAGACCTATATTTGCTTTATTAAAAATGGAAATTATTTAAAAAAAAATCATCTTCTCACGAATTGTAATCCATATTTTTATATTTAACGCGTATTATAACAGTGTTTAAAAAAAAATAAATGTTATAAATATATCTCCTTACATATTCGGAAATAGTAACTGTTATACGAAAATATAAAGCTACAGCAAAATTTAAAAAAATTTTCCTTGCCGTACAAAACCTTTAACTGTTATAAAGATACTAAAAACGTATATATATTTTTTTTGTTATCTGTTCATATCTTCTAAATTTTAACTCTTATACAACAAATGTTTTTTTAATTATCCATAACGTTAACAATTGTATTGATTTTATTTTAATTTTCCCAATTTCTGTATTAATAAACTACTTTGAAAAATTCCAAAAAACGTTGTTTAGATTTGAAATTTCAGTAGATAAGTTTCATTTGTCACCCATGTTATATACCACACACATGGATATTTATTTACAGTTTTTGCCAGAAATCTGTTGAGAGGAAGTCGACGAAGATACATTTTTTCATAATATATTTGTCAAAACCGTAATACTAAATAAATAAAGTTATGCTTGGAGAACTATTTGGTTCCAATCTATTGAAATATCTTTCTGCAAACTGTTATAAAAGTTGATATACAGTTTTGTTTATTTTAAGATTAATAATATTTTGAAAATTTCTTCAAAATTCTGCTAAATCTGTTATATCATCATTGTAACTGTTACATTTTGTTTTTTTTTTTTTAAATAATTTCCTTTTTTAACCTAGTCCATGTAGCTCCTCTTACATTTTTTCACCTGCTTATGAACAAAAATAACGATTCAAAAAAGCTTTAATTTTTTTTTTCATTGATTTTATTGAAAAAATAAAGAAGAAAAAATTAATTTAAATTTCAAACTTTTCGTAAAACTATAAAATATTTTTATTTAAAATAATAAGGAACTGAAACTTTTTTAAATATTATAAAATTAGATTTAAAAAACTTAAAATTAATAATAAAAAAAAATAGATTTTAAGAAAAAAAAAATGATTAACTTTTTGTGTTTGGTTTTTTTCAAATACGGCCTCTTTTAGTGAAGCTCCTTATTCAAATATTTTGTTTTTAGTTTTCTCATTTTTAATAAATATCTCAAGTATTTTAACGACACATAAGTTTTTTTTTTACTTAGTAATAATACCATTTTAATTATTTCTTTTATAATTTAAAGAGATATAAATTTAAATTATTTCAAAAGTAAATATAATACAAAGTTTTTCACTCTATTCTATAGAAAAATTTCAAAAATCCATAATTTTTATTAATTTTTTCAATAAAAATTTTTAAGTTTTAGATAAAAAAAGTTTTTTTTTTTCGTATAACAGTTAAAAAAAGTTTTTTTTTGTATAACAGTTACAAAAAGTTTTATTATTTAGCTTAAATGGCTTTAACTGTTATGCAGTAAGAGTTTTACACAAAATATGTATCTTAAGGTACAGTTCCTTGGGCACAAAATTTACAGAAATTTATTGCAAATGTCTTAAGATTTATTAAAACTTTTTTTTTTTTTTTGAACTTTTATCAGTTCAATTTAAAAGGAGGCTTGTAGTTCCTATCATGAGTTACGAAAAAATTTTAAAAATCTTTTTTTTATTTTTAAATATTTTTTTTGAAGTCTTTTTTTTTCAATTCAGAATTTTTTTTAACTGTTATAACTGTTTGACTTAAGAATTTTTTCCATAGTACAAATTATGATTCTGATTGTATAGATTATATTATAAATAATGTCTCGCAATTCATTTCCATTGGTTAATAAATTATGGGTTCTAAAATTCTAAACTGTTCACTTGAAACTATATGCCGTTTAAACGAAATTTTTTTAATAAAATCCTATCCAGTAACGTACAGCAATGATCTCGTCCATCATCTTATTGTTTTCTTTTTTTTTTTGTGTTTGTTTCATTAGTCAAGTCCTATCACTTTAGCAGGCTATTTGTCTACTGTAGTAGGTCATAGCATAATACGATTGCCATCTGTCATTTTTTTTAATATGTATATATCGTAGATAATAACAATCTCTATCCTCTAAAACATTTCCTTTGTATAACAAAACTATTATATTGTATAACAGTTATGTTACAATAAAAATGAAAATTACAGTTTATTTATTGTAAATTTTTCTTTTTTTTCTTTTATTAATTTATTTAAAATTCCTTTAGCAACAGCAAAGCGCAAGGCATATATATCGTAACTGTTATACTACATGACTAGAACTCTTAAACAAAATTGTTATATAATAAGAAAATTTTAAAAATTAAGTGCAAATTTACTATATGTTACTTGTGATAACTGATAGAAATCGCTTTAAATGAAACTGTTATATTTGATAGAATGTATGCAAAAAATTCGTTGTAAAAACTTGTTAAATTTGTTTTACGTTTTTTCATTAATATGATAAACATTATTCTTTAGTTTAACTGTTCAAAACTGTTATATAAGTTATAACTATTATACAAAATTTTATTAGAAAAACTTCAAAAAAATTGCTTTAAAAGTTGAACATCTAGATAAAAACTGTTATAAACTATTTGAGAAATCTGTTATACTGTTATACTTTAAAAAGTTATTTTTTTTTTTCTTTAGAAATTTTAATGAATATTTTCAAATAAATTTTTTTGTTTTAGTTTTTAATTTCAAGCGTTTAGACTTTGTATTTTATTTACTTTTTTTTTTAAGATTGTTTTTTGTAATTGTTTATAAATAATATCATATATATCTTTTATTTTTTGTGTTTCTCATTCCATTTTCATTTTTTTTTTTTTTACTTTTCAGAATTGTTGTCTGGTTTGTTTGTTTCGAGGATTAATATTAATTTGTTATACAATATTTGGAAATGTTGCTGTTGTTGCTATTATTGTTAATTCATAAGGTATGTACGTATGAAAATGTTAATTAAATTTAATATTTCAATGATTTTTGTAATACTTTCACATTTAAAGACATTTATTTTGTATTAGTTTTAATCAGAGCTTTTGATTTAATCTATGAGTTTTAAATATTTTTTTTATTATTATTATTATTTTGAGGTTACATTTCCTTTATTTCTCTGTTTTTAAACTAGTTTCATTTCTTTTTTTGTATTTAAAAAATATGTTTTAACCTGGTTTATTTCCATTTTATTTTATGTTTTTTCTTTAATTATTTTTTCCTGTTTAAATCGTTTTTCTCTCTAATTTTCGATCTTTAAATACGAATTTTTTATTTTTTATTTTGATGAATGTAAGACTTGTGAGATGTTTTTTATTTTTAATTTATAAATTATTTTCTTTTATTTTTATTTTTTTGTTTTTTAACATTTAAAATGACATTTTGAGAGCAAATATTTTTTATTTTTTCCTGCTACATCCTACATGAAAATAGTTTTTCCTTTTTTCTTTAATCGTTTTTCCTTTTAATCTTTAATTTTATTTCTCTATTATTTTTGTATTTTTTTTATTCGTTTTTCTTTACTACTGTTGTTTGTTATTATTTATTTATTTTTTTCTTTATAAAAAATATTCTTTTCTTCTCTTCACAAGAATTCTTTCCTTTTTGTGAAACACTTATGCTCTCTTTAAAGAGTGTTTTAACAAATAGGCTTTAATGAGTATTTAACAAAGCGACTAAAAGCTTGACAGTGAGCGTAGCTTTTGTCTTTACGAACTCCGCCATATTTGTTTTTTAAACTCAAGAGCATGTTTTCTTTTTAAACCCTGTTTTTTTTTGTCTAAGTTAGAGTATTGGTTTCTGTATTAGTTTCAAAAAAACTTTTTTGAAAGCTCTTTAAGGTTTTCCTTATTAAATTTTTATTTTTTTTGTTATTATTTAAATCTCCTTTCTTAAGCCTTTCTTAGTTCCATGTGTCCTTGGGTGTGTGTTTAATAAGTTGTGGTTTTATTAAGCTTTGCCTGGTATTGTTAAGTTAACCGCTTTAAAGCTTTTTTATGAAAATCTAATCTCTTAAGCTTTAAGCTTAACTTGTTTTGAAAAATTATATCAAATTCTCTTAATATCTCTCTTAATATCGTTAATTTAAGTTTTTTTTTTTTTTTTGATACTCTGTAGTCTAAAAAAAAATATGTTTGAGGGGGGTTACATTAATTATCCGAAAACGCTACGAACATCCCCGTGGCCTAGAATTCTAAACGATATGCCGAGCAAGAGGTTTCGTGATCTTGTAAATTGATGGTGCAGCGTGATGCCGAAGGCGATAAGTCAATACGGTATTTGGCTAAAAGCTCTTCATTTTCGGCCACCCAATAGCCTAGCACGTCCGTGTCATAGGTAGGGATGATAGTTACCTCTGTAAAAACAATCCAATACAAATTATATTAGCCCCAATTGAACAATTTCTCTGCATAAAGTTTCAACCTATACTCACCTAATTCTTTATCTTCCCACGTTTGTTTGGCTTCCAACAAAGCATCATAGACTAGGCGGCTGGGTTCAGTGCCTGAGAATACATAGTAGCGTGCTCTTACCCGTTTAAAGAATTCTACGTGTGAATAGTACGAATTGCCGTTGTGAGGTACATAGGTTAAGTCTACATATACTGGTGAAGGTTTCTTCGCTTTGTTGGGCGATTCGGAACGTTTGCGTAGATTTTTTTCATTATTAAGTCTTGTCTTTGTGGCTACTAAACGTCTTTCCTTTTTGGGTGTCGTGCGTACATCACTTTCGGCTGCCATAGGGGCTGGTGAGGGTAGTCCCAATGGTTTACCCCATTCCTTAAGTTTATCATCTACGACGCTAGGTGGCAAGGATGTGGAGGAGGATGTTTCAGTCGTTGTTGTCTTAGTTTTACTAGTGCTCGAGCTGGTACCATCATCAAGCGTTGTTGTCACGGTGGTGGTAGTTGTTGTCACAACTAATGCTCCAGCGGCATCTTTTTCACCACAGCCTTCAGTAAAGCGTGTTTTCTGCACACTACCTAATGGGAATTTTGGCTTTTCAGTACTGCCTACGGTTTGTTCCACCTCTTCCGCCTTGGAGGGTGAGTAGGAGTATTTGGCGGTCACTGAGGACATAACATCGGCTCCTCTTAATTCTACATGTTCCTTGAGAGCCTGTTCGAAGCCCTTGTCAGCCTCTTCTAAGAATTTATGGGGTGGTAAAACTGCTGTTGTACTCTCAACTGAACTGGACGATTGTGTCAGTGGCGATTCGGTGTAGGCTGGCAGGTGTGTAGTTGCTGTACCCTTTATATTAATAGGTTGTGATGAGGTTTTTGTGGTTTCAAATGTATCTGGCAGTGCTCCATAGAATGAAGTGCTCATGGGGTCGGAGATTTTGTGTACAAAACCAGTGCTGGCGGTTATGGAACGTGCAGCTGAAACTTCCTCGCTGCCATACTGTGGCGGTATATCGTCTTGACTCTCGTCCAAATCAAAGTCTGAACGTTTGCTTATGCCCGATCCAGATCTTTGCAGATCATAGCTTCTTGGAGAAGCAGGTGCTTCATCGTCGCTTAAGTAAGCGGCGCCATCGTCACTGCCTGGTGTAGAGGAACGGTACATGCTGCGCAGCATGGCCACTTCTTTGGGCAGCATGACGTCGCTTTTATCACTCTCACTGGTAGTGCGTGTTGTGGTTACGGTGACCTTTTCACCTTCCGGATCTGTCGAATCGGTTGTGGTGATTGTCTTTTCCTCGGTTACAATTTCTTTCCCATCGGCTGAGATAACTTTGGTCACTGTAGTGATGGTAGTTGTGATAATCTTTTCCGTGCTGCCGCTTAAGGCGGCTGTCTTTTCAATACCCCTGACTTCGTGTAAGTCCGGCAACACTTCGCCGGATTGTTGTTTTATAAGCGAAGACATGCTGGTAATTTCCCGTGACTGTTGTTCTGTTGTAGCATATGAGGCAGCAGCTGTTGTAGTCTTTTCTTGATGTTCGGCGGTAAAGGAAGCTGCCGACTTAATATCTTCCTTGGTAACTCTGGGGAACGGTGACGTGGGTTTGGGCGAAGATTCAGGCGTTTCTGTTAAAGATTCTCTACCCATGGGTGTGGGTATAGATTGACTTTCGGATGTTAAACCACCAGGACTGGATTTACCACTGATATCCTTGGGTGATAAGGGACCACTGTGTATTGTGGTGGTTGTACCACTAGTGGTGTCCATTATAATAGTTTTTGTGGAGGTTGTTGAGGTTGTGGTAGCAGAAGCTGAAGCTGCTGCAGATGCTGATAAAGTACTTACACCGCTTATGGTGGTTTTTACTATGCCAGGACTAACAGGTGCAGTGGGTGGAGTTTTTCTATCTGCCAACTCATGTTCGTAGGATGTATGCTGAGCCAGTGTCATGGATTCTTTAGTACTTTCCAATTCTTGGTGTTTGCTTGAGGAGAACTCCTCTAGAACCTCACCCAAGGTTTCCTCAATCTTGACATCCTTAGACGGCTTATAAATGCTAGTTGTCATAATGCTTGCTATAGATTTTGAACGGCCTTCTTTAATGTGTGCAACGGCTTGGTCATCATCGTCTTCACCATCATCTTCCTGATCACTTAGTGTCTGACGTCCATCACTCATTTGACTGTGAGCTGACTCTCGCCGTTTTTCCATTGAGGCAGTTTTGGCTTTGCTCACAGCATCGAAAGTGCTCATGATTTCTTTGGTGGACACTATCTTTTCGGTGGCCAAAAATTCTTCTACTGTCTGCTTTAGACTCTCCTTTACGGAGGTCGTTTCGCTAGTGGAAGACATTTTGCTTGTTTCCGTCTTTTCGGCTTTGCTTAATGCAGATGTTTGAATTTCACTGACTATGGATTCTGAGGAACATTCTTCTGAATACGCCTGTGAGTCTTCGACCATAGTTTTGTCAACTGTTTCTTTCGTTTCGGTAATGGCACGGACGATTTCTTTTTCGGATAAGGAATCTCGTACGGAGCCTTCTTCTACCTTCAAACTGCTACTCATTGACTCACTACGAGAGTCTTCCTCTTGTAGTGAATCAATCAGTTGGGAACTGAGAACTCGTGTAGTCTCACTGACAATTGTTTTGCTTTGTTTGGAGGTGGTATCTAACTGTTCTTGGGCTGTTTGTTTGCTGGATGAGACCGAACTCGATGATAAAGATTCGGTTAAAGTTTTGATTTGAACTGGTTTCTCTACAATAGAAGTCGTTTTTACTGTCTCGGTAATCATCACTTGACTGTCCTTTTCTTCCGAGGACTTGGCTAATTTTTCTTCTACTTTACTTGTAACCTGTGAAGTTATAGTTTCAATAGTTGTTTTCACCGAGGTGTCATCTTTGGAAGTGGATGATTGGCTAGTTGTGGCTGACTTTTCTTCTTTCTTAATCTCTGAACTTTCTTTAAAAGATTCTTGCTTATCTTCTGTTACGGATATTGATTTCTTTACTTCGGTGGTTGAGGAAACACTTTCAAGTTTAGATTCTCGTTTTTCGCTTTCAATCGAGATTTGGGATTCCACGGCGGTTTGCTGTTTTTCGGATATTTCAGAAATTACAGATTCTTTGGTTATTTCTGAAGTTTTAAATTTGTCCTCTTTTATGGTTTCTATGAGGGCCAATTCTTCATCTTTTCGGCTTTCGGTAGTTGTTAGTAGTGACTCACGTTTGGTTTCTTGTTTATCTTGTGTCGTGGAAACTACAGCAACTCCTTTTTCTGTGGCTTCCCTTTCGTGTTTTTCACCATCGCTATGCAAACTTGTGCGGCTGGTAGTCGATGTTAATGATTCTTTTCTGGATGTTTCCTTTTCACCATCACTCTTGGTAGCGGCATGACTGGCAACAGAATCAGGTCGAGATGATTCTTTTTCTTCAGGTGTAGGTGGCTTATCATCCTTTTTGGGTACGGTTTCAGGTTTTTCACTAGTTGTAGAGATTAAAGATTCTTTTTTGGAAACTTCTTCCTTAGCTTCACTCTTTACTGAGACATGACTGGCAACAAACGCGGGCTGTGAGACATCCTTTTCTTCAGGAGTAGGTGATTTATCATCCTTCTCGGTTTCAGTTCCAGGTTTTTCACTGACTGTAGAAATGAGAGATTCTTTTCTGGATAGTTCCTTCTCAGCTTCACTCTTTGTTGTGGCGTGACTGGCAACAGATTCAGGTCGTGATGTTTCCTGTTCTTCAGGTGTAGATGACTTTTCATCTTTTGCGGCTACGGTTTCAGTTTTTTCACTGGTTGTAGAGATCAAAGATTCTTTTCTGGAAACTTCTTCCTTAGCTTCACTCTTTACTGACACATGGCTGGCAACAGACTCGGATCTTGAGACGTCCTTTCCTTCAGGAGTAGGTAATTTATCATCCTTTTCGGTTTCAGTTCTAGGTTTTTCGCTGATTGTAGAAGTGAGGGATTCTTTTCTGGATGATTCCTTCTCAGTCTCACTCTTTGTTGTGACGTGACTGGCAACAGATTCTGGTCGTGATGCTTCTTTTTCTTCAGGAGTAGGTGATTTATCATCCTTTTTGGCTACGGTTTCAGGTTTTTCACTGGTTATAGAGATTAAAGATTCTACCTTGAATGTTTCTCCCTTAGCTTCACTCTTTACTGAAGTATGGCTTGCAACAGATTCTGGTCTTGATGGTTCTTTGTCTGAAGGAACGGGCGATTTATCATCTTTTTTACTTTGAGTCTCGGGTTTTTCACTGGTAGTGGAAACCAAAGACTGCTTTCTAGATGGTTCGTTCTCAGTTTCACTCTTTGTTGTGACGTGACTAGCAACAGACTCAGGCCGTGAAGCTTCTTTATCTTCAGGAGTAGGAGATTTATCATCCTTTGTTCCTTCAGCTTCTGGTTTTTCACTGGTTGTAGAAATCAAAGATTCTTTCCTAGACGACTCTTCCTTAACTTCACTCTTTACTGAGATTTGACTAGCAACAGATTCAGGTCGCGATGACTTCTTTTCTTCTGGAGTAGGAGACTTATCATCTTTTTTAGTTTCAGTTTCCGGTTTTTCACTGGTTGTGGAGATCAAGGATTCTTTTCTCGAAGGTTCCTTATCAGCATCACTCTTTGTCGTAGCGTGACTAGCAACTGATTCAGGTTTTTCGCTGGCTGCGGAGATCAACGATTCTTTTCTGGAAAGCTCTTCTTTTACTTCACTCTTTACTGAAACATGACTAGCGACGGATTCAGGTCGCGATGCTTCCTTCTCTTCGGGAGTAGGAGATTTAATTTCAGTTGCGGGTTTTTCACTGGTTGTGGAAGTAAGAGACTCCTTTCTGGACGACTCATCCTTAACTTCACTCTTTACTGAGACATGACTAGCGACAGATTCTGGACGCGATGATTCCATTTCTTCTGGGGTGGGAGACTTATCATCTTTTTTGATTTCTGCGTCCGGTTTTTCACTACTTGTGGAGATCATTGATTCTTTTCTCGAAGGTTCCTTATCAGCATCACTCTTTGTCGTAGCGTGACTAGCAACTGATTCAGGTTTTTCGCTGGCTGCGGAGATCAACGATTCTTTTCTGGAAAGCTCTTCTTTTACTTCACTCTTTACTGAAACATGACTAGCGACGGACTCGGGTCGTGAAGCTTCTTTTTCTTCAGGAGTGGTCGATTTATCATCTTTTTTGCTTTCAGCTTCTGGTTTTTCACTAATAGTAGAGACAAAAGATTCTTTTCGGGATGTCTCTGTTTCAGTGTCACTCTTTGCTGTCACGCGACTAACAACAGATTCAGGTCTTGATGTTTCTTTCCCTTCAGCAATTGGAGATTTAATATCTTTTTCGCTTTCAGTTTCTGCTTGTTGGCTAGTTGTGGATACCAAAGATTCTTTTCTAGATAATTCTTTGTCAGCATCACTCTTTGCGGTGGCGTGACTGTCTACAGATTCAGGTCTTTCACTGGCTGCGGAGATCAATGAGTCTTTTCTAGATGGCTCTACCTTAGGTTCACTCTTTACTGAAACATGACTAGCGACGGATTCAGGTCGCGATGCTTCTTTTTCTTCAGGTGTAGGAGATTTCTCACCTTTTTTACTTTCAACTTCTGGTTTTTCACTGGCAGTAGAAATCAATGATTCTTTTCTAGATGCTTCTTTCTCTTCTTTCTTGCTTTCTATACTGGTTGCTATAGAAGGAGTAGGCGATTTGGCATCTGTCATACTTTCTGTCTTTTCTTCGGCAATAGTTTCGTCTTTAGGTGGTGCAACTTGTTCATCTTGACTTGTTAGTGATTCGGTTTTGTCAAGTGGGCTGGAGGGGAAATCTTGTTTCTCGTCATATGTGTCCTCATCTCTTGTAATATCCTTTTCACTAATTGTTGATTCACGTCTTTCTGCAAGTTCAACTTTAGATGTTGTCTCTTCCAGGCTTCGGAGCTCCTTAAGTTGCATTTTCTCGGATACCTCAATTTTATCTTTCTCTTCGATAGAAACAGGCCCAGAAGATTTTAGATCAGGTGAGGATTTTTCAGATTCAATATCTGTAGCAGTTACAACCTTATCCAAGACAGGTTTTTCCTTTTCACTAAAACCTTCTGCAATGGTAGCTGGAGTGAATTGTATGGAACCTTTAGCACAAATCTCAGTCTCCTCACCACCATCTTCACTGCTTGCGGTTACTAACATTCTTTGGACCGTGGCTTTTTCAGCGTCTAACTCATCCTGAGATTTGAGCTTTTCTTCCAATTGTTTTTCATCAAAGTCGGGTATTATTTCGGTTATATCTTTTTCCGATTTTAGAACTTTAGCAACATCTGCTACAATCTTGAAGACTTCTTCTTCTCTAGGCGAGACTGGTCGTAGAGGTAAAGGTTCGGCAGTAATTTTTCCGATTTCTGTGGTGGAATCAGAAGATCGTTGAAGTTCTTCCTCCTCTTCTTTGATACCATGCAAGGCAGCTGCGGCTTCATCACGCTCAATTGTGGTAACTTTAAGTGCTGGTGATTCGATAGTGGTGATATGTGTTTCTCTCAGTTCTTCGCTTAAAGGAACTGAATCATCACCTTTAATTGGCATCTCTTTGGTAACACTAGTAGAGGACTTTTGAATAATTTCTTCAACAACTTCAACTTCGTCCGCCTTTTGAGGTTCATCCGCTTTAACGCTGATGTCAATTAATTTTGTCAAGTCTGTTGCTATGGAGCTTAAAGTCGAGGTTACTTCCTTCTTTAAGTCTTCGACTACGGACTTGCTGGTTGTGGTAACCTCTTGTGCGGTTGTTAGTGTTTCCTTAGTAAATGTTTCAGTTTCTTGTTTTAATGCGTCTGAAACTTCTTTCTTTACATCTGTAATTGATTCTTTGATGTGCTCAACGGAAGTGGTAGTTTCCTTGGAAATTTCTTCAACTTGTTTATCTAGGGAATCCTTTGCGTCTTTAACTGTATCGATTACAGTTTCTTTTATTTTGTCAACGGAGTCCTTGGTTATTTCTTCTGCTTTCTGGATCACAGATTCCTTGATTTCTTCAATCTGTTCAACACTGGTGCTGACTTCCACTTGGAGTTCTTTAGTCAAAGAATCTTTAGCTTCCTTGGCGATTTCTAATGTGGTTTCCTTAAGTTTTTCTACAGTTGTTGTGGCTTCTTTGCTAAGTTCTTCAGCTTCGCGGGTTACAGATGTTTTGATATCTTTTACAATATCTGTTGTAGTTTTTGTAATCTCTTCAGCTGTCGTGCTGGTTTCCTTCGAAATTTCTTGAATTTCTTTAGCCAAAGAGCCTTTAGATTCCATCACACTTTCCTGAATCATGTCAACAGTTTTCGTGGCTTCTTTGGTGATTTCTTCACTTTCCCGTGCCAGAGATTCCTTTACATCCTTCGCTACCTCTGTTGTGGTCTTTATAATTTCTTCAACAGTGGAGGTGGCTCTCTGGGAAATTTCTTGAGCTTCTTTGGTTAAAGAATCTTTAGTTTCCCTCACGGTTTCCATGGCTGTCTTCTTAAGTTTCTCAACGCTTTCCTCGACGTCTTCCTTAAGTTCTGACACTGTTTCAGGGTGCTTCAGTTCTTCAAGTTTCTGGGAAACATCTGATAAAACATGACTGCTTTCCTTAAGCTTCTCAATGTCCGTCGATTCTTGAATTTCTGCGGCTGTCTTCTCAACGTCCTCATGAATTGTCTTGGTAGTATCTGCAGTTATAGACTTAAGAACTTCTTCTGTGGAAGTTTTAACTTCGGAAGTAACTTTCTCAGCTGATTCTGTAACATCTAGTAAAGATTCTGAAACTTGTTCGACTACCATTTCTGATTCCTTAATGAAAATATCTTTTACGTCTGTAACAAATCCTGCCAGAGTACCGAGTATACCCTTGGAATCGGGTTTGGATTCTTGTGCTGATAGTTCCGATTCGACTTCTACAAATTCTTTTTCCAAAACCTCGTCCAGGGTTGGAGCCTCGTCGACCGGTGTAGAAATGGTTTCAGTGACGGCAAATTGAGTTTCTGGCTGGGGATCTTTTTTAGTTTCTGGTTCTACTTTCGAAGGGAAATCACCCTCAGCCACGTCGACAGGACTAGAGACTGTTGGCATTTGTCCATCCAGGATAGCGGTGGTGTCCTTAATATCGGTAGAGATTAAATCTCTCTTGACTCTTGCAACTTCTGTGATTTCCTTAGCTGCTTCATCAACTGGAGAGGAGACAGTTTCTATTGGAGAAGTCGATGATTTTGATTCGCCAGTAACTTCGGTAGCAGGTGACACTTGCTTTGAAATTTCTTTACTTTCTAGCTGTGGTTCTGTATCTTTGGTGCTGCTGACTACAGAAACTTTAGGAGATGTTTCCTGTGCTTCATCAACAGGAGTAGAAACAGTTTCGGAAACGGATACTTTAGTTTCTAGTTCTGCAATTTTCTTTTCATCTTTCTCTTGTTCTGGGAAATCACCTTCAGCCACATCAACTGGACTAGAAGAGGTTGGTAATTTTCCCAAAGGTGTTGTTGTGATTTGCAAATCAATGGTAAATTGTTCTTTCTTCTGCTGTAGAGCATCTGAAATCAATTTTGGAGCTTCGTCTATGGGAGAAGAAACTGTTTCAACTTGCGAGGTTATAACCTTAATGTCCTTCTGGGTTTCAATGACTGACTGTTGTTCGGAATCTTCAATACTTCCAGTTACTGAAGTTGGCCGTGAACCTTCTTTTGATTCAGTAGGTGACACTTTATCTTTTTCACTTTCAGCTGCAGACACTGGACGTGATGGTTCCTTTGATTCAGTGGGTGATTTGCCATCCTTTTTGCTCTCTTCAATCGAAGGTTTTCTGGAAGGTTCTTTGGACTCTTTCTCAATTTCTACCGCTGTTAGTGACGATTCTTTCGACTCGACTGCCGATTTTTCATCTTTCTTGCTCTCAGTAATAGGAGCTTTAGATTCCTTTTCACTGTCAGTCACTGAGACTGGGAAGGAAGATTCCTTAGTTTCAGCAGGTGATTTTTCACCTTTTTCGATTTCTGCCTTAGGTGATGGTTCCTTTTCTGTTGATTCCTGAATTGAAGGTGCCTTCGATTCAATTGGTGATTTCTCATCTTTTTTGCTCTCAGCAATAGACGCCTTCCGGGATAATTCTTCAGCTTCTTTTTCACTTGCAGCCACAGATACTGGTCGTGAAGGCTCTTTTGATTCAGCTGGTGATTTTTCATCTCTTTTGCTTTCCACAGTAGAAGCCTTTCGTGATGATTCTTCTTCTGCTGATTCTGGAACTGAAGGGTGCCTTCGATTCAGTTGGTGATTTCTCATCTTTCTTGCTCTCAGCAATAGATGCCTTTCGGGATAGTTCTTCAGCTTCTTTTTCACTTGCAGCCACAGATACTGGTCGCGAAGGTTCTTTTGATTCAGCAGGTGATTTCTCATCTTTCTTGCTTTCCGCAATGGAAGCCTTTCGTGATAGTTTCTTCTTCTGCAGATCCTGGGACTGATGGTGCCTTCGATTCAGTTGGTGATTTCTCATCTTTCTTGCTCTCAGCAATAGATGCCTTTCGGGATAGTTCTTCAGCTTCTTTTTCACTTGCAGCCACAGATACTGGTCGTGAGGGTTCCTTTGATTCAGCAGGTGATTTGTCATCTTGTTTGCTTTCCGCAATGGAAGCCTTTCGTGATGGTTCTTCTTCTACAGATTCCTGGGACTGAGGGTGCCTTCGATTCAGTTGGTGATTTCTCATCTTTCTTGCTCTCAGCAATAGATGCCTTTCGGGATAGTTCTTCAGCTTCTTTTTCACTTGCAGCCACAGATACTGGTCGTGAAGGTTCCTTTGATTCAGCAGGTGATTTCTCATCTTTTTTGCTTTCTGCAATAGAAGGCTTACGTGATGGTTCTTCTTCTACCGATCCTGGGACTGAGGGTGCCTTCGATTCAGTTGGTGATTTCTCATCTTTCTTGCTCTCTGCAATAGATGCCTTTCGTGATAGTTCTTTCAGCTCTTTTTTCACTTGGCAGCCACAGATACTGGACTGGTCGGCGAATGTTCTTTTTATTCATCAGGTGATTACTCTATCTTTCTTGCTTTCGCATGGAAGCCTTTTCGTGATAGTTTTTCTCTGCAGATTCTGGGACTGATGGTGCCTTCGATTCAGGGTGTGATTTCTCATCTTTCTTGCTCGATCAGGCAATAGATCCTTCGGGATAGTTGTTCAGCTTCTTTTTTCACTTGCAGCCACTGATTCTGGTCGTGAGGGCGCTTTTGACTCGGTTTTGGTGACGTTTTCATCTTTTCTTGCGCTCACGATAGACGATTTTCGTTATAAAACTTCAGCTTCTTGTTTCACTGGCATATGCTGGTCGTGAGGTGTTCCTTTGATTCAGCAGGTGATTTCTCATCTTTTTTTTTGTGCTTTCTGCAATAGAAGCCTTACGTGACGGTTCTTCTTCTACCGATCCTGGGGCGGATGGTGCCTTCATTCATTGGTGATTTCTCATCTTTCTTGCTCTCAGCAATAGATGCCTTTCGGGATAGTTCTTCAGCTTCTTTTTCACTTGTAGCCACAGATACTGGTCGGGAGGGTTCTTTTGATTCAGCAGGTGATTTCTCATCTTTTTTGCTTTCCGCAATGGAAGTTTTTCGTGATAGTTCTTCTTCTGCTGCTTCAGGGGACTGAAGAGTGCTTCCGATTCAGTTGGTGATTTCTTGTCCTTCTTGCTCTCAGCAACAGATGACTTCCGGGATAGTTCTTTAGCTTCTTCTTCACTTGTAGCCACAGATACTGGTCGGAGGGTTCTTTTGATCAATCAGGTGATTTCTCATCTTTTTTGCTTTCCGCAATGGAAGTCTTTCGTGATGGTTCTTCTGATGCAGAAATCTGGGAATGAGGGTAGTCTTCGATTCTGTGGTGATTTTCTCATCTTTCTTGCTCTCAGCAATAGATGCCTGTCGGGATAGTTCTGTCAGCTTTCTTTTTCACTTTGTAGCCACAGATACTGGTCGTTGAGGGTTCGGTGGATTCAACAGGCGATTTCTCATCTTGTTTGCTTTCCGCAATGGAAGCCTTTCGTGATGGTTCTTCTACCGATCCTGGAACTGAGGGTGCCTTCGATTCAGTTGGTGATTTCTCATCTTTCTTGCTCCTCAGCAATAGATGCCTTTCGGGATAGTTCTTCAGCTTTCTTTTTCGACTCTTGAGCCACAGTATACTGGTCGGGAGGGTTTTCTTTTGCATGTCAGCAGGGGATTTCTCATCTTTTTGCCTTTCCCCGCAATGGAAGTTGTTCGTGATAGTCTTCTCTGCGGCTTCAGGGGACTGAAGGTGCTTCCGATTCAGTTGGTGATTTCTTGTCCTTCTTGCTCTCAGCAACAGATGACTTCCGGGATAGTTCTTTAGGTTCTTCTTCACTTGGAGCCGCAGATACTGGTCGGGAGGGGGTCTTTGATCCCGCAGGGTTGATTTTCTCATCTTTTTTGCTTTCCGCAATGGAAGTCTTTCGTGATGGTTCTTCTGATGCAGAAATTGAAGGTAGTTTCGATTCTGCAGGTGATTTGTCGCCTTTTTTGCTGTCTTCTACAAAGGCCATTCGGGATGGTTCTTCAGTTTCTTTTTCACTTTCAGCCATTGAATCTCGGCGAGAGAGTTCTTTAGATTCGGGAGGTGATATTTCACCTTTCTTTGTGATTTCGGTAGATGTTTTGCGACTACTTTGAAGGGATTTTTGAACTTCAACTTCTATGGCTTCTTCTATGGTAGGAGGACTATCAACGGAAACAGTATCATCGTGTTCTTTCGACTTTTCGGGTGCTTTAGCTGCTTTCATTTGAGCTGGTATTTCATCCTCAGAAGTTATTTCACTGATTTCTTTTTCTTCAGGGGAACTTATTGATTTCTTGGCTTCTTTAGTGTCCACAATTTTTTTAACTATTACTGGTTCTTCCTTAATCTCCTTTTGATCATCGCTTGGCGGTACAGGAGGTGATGCTGGTTTTTCTGTTTCTTTCTCTTCAGGCTCCTTAACTAGTGATATATCGGTTACAGGAGATGTGTGTTTTTCTTCGGGAGTTGGTATCTTGTCTGTTGGTGTTGGTAACTTTTCAGTTGGTAAAGGTTTTTCTTCCTTTTCAAGTATTTCTTTGGGATGGTCTTCAGTCAGTTTTTCAATTTCCTTATCAGCATCTTTACCTTCTGCTTCTGCTTCTACTTCTACTTCTGTTTCCTTTTCATCAATTTCCTTTTCGTCTGTTTCTTTTTCCTCTGTTTCTTTTTCCTCTTTGGCCAATTCCTCTTTTTGTGATATGGTTTTGCCACTTTCTTGAGTCTCCTTTTCATAGACACCGAGATCAGCTTCTTCATGGACTGGTAAATCAGCCACTTCATCGGGCGTTTTTACCACATCACGCATTAGATTCTGTTGAGCATCAAAGGTCATTTTTATAGGCAGCACACGCTCGGCAGCAGCTAAGCCTACTGTCACTTTTTGCATGGGAGTTTCTTTAGGTTGTTGTTCGGGTGTGGGTTCAGAAGGAGGTATAACATTGGTTTCGGCAACAGGAGCCACAATGGCTTCAACTTCTATGGCTTCTTCTATGGTAGGAGGACTATCAACGGAAACAGTATCATCGTGTTCTTTCGACTTTTCGGGTGCTTTAGCTGCTTTCATTTGAGCTGGTATTTCATCCTCAGAAGTTATTTCACTGATTTCTTTTTCTTCAGGGGAACTTATTGATTTCTTGGCTTCTTTAGTGTCCACAATTTTTTTAACTATTACTGGTTCTTCCTTAATCTCCTTTTGATCATCGCTTGGCGGTACAGGAGGTGATGCTGGTTTTTCTGTTTCTTTCTCTTCAGGCTCCTTAACTAGTGATATATCGGTTACAGGAGATGTGTGTTTTTCTTCGGGAGTTGGTATCTTGTCTGTTGGTGTTGGTAACTTTTCAGTTGGTAAAGGTTTTTCTTCCTTTTCAAGTATTTCTTTGGGATGGTCTTCAGTCAGTTTTTCAATTTCCTTATCAGCATCTTTACCTTCTGCTTCTGCTTCTACTTCTACTTCTGTTTCCTTTTCATCAATTTCCTTTTCGTCTGTTTCTTTTTCTTCTGCTTCTGTTTCTTTTTCTTCTATTTCTTTTTCTTCTATTTCTTTTTCTTCTGTTTCTTTTTCCTCTGTTTCTTTTTCCTCTTTGGCCAATTCCTCTTTTTGTGATATGGTTTTGCCACTTTCTTGAGTCTCCTTTTCATAGACACCGAGATCAGCTTCTTCATGGACTGGTAAATCAGCCACTTCATCGGGCGTTTTTACCACATCACGCATTAGATTCTGTTGAGCATCAAAGGTCATTTTTATAGGCAGCACACGCTCGGCAGCAGCTAAGCCTACTGTCACTTTTTGCATGGGAGTTTCTTTAGGTTGTTGTTCGGGTGTGGGTTCAGAAGGAGGTATAACATTGGTTTCGGCAACAGGAGCCACAATGGCTTCGACTTCTTTGGTCTTCTCTTTAACATATTTCTCCTCAACAACTAAATCTTCCTTAATTTCATCCAAAGGTATGCGTTCATCTTCTGGTAATGTGGGTGCTGTAGTAGCACCAGATTCAATAGTGGCAGAGAATTTCTCTTCTGGAAGACTTTCTTGCAGATTAGCTGGTATGGGCTCTATGGGTATGCCTCCTACCAAATCATCTTTTGTATCTGAAGTTTTCTTAGCACTACTAATTTTCTCTTCGGGAGTAACAGATGACAATTCTTCGTCGGTTTTGGCCAATTGTTCATCTGTTTTGGATTTGACAATATCTTTGGCTTCACTGATAATCTCTTGAACTTCAGCTTTAACTTCGGTTTTGATAGGTGAAGCGTCCTTGGCTGCTTCGTCTTCTTTGGGTGGTTCATCTTCGGCGGCTTCTTCAGCTTCTTCAGCCTCTTCGGCCTCTTCAGCTTGTGTTTCTCTCTCGTCGACTTCCTTTCTTTCAGATGAAATTCCCGTTTCTAGCCGGGCTCTACGTTCTTCGGCTTCAACTTTAGCAATAGCGGCTTCAATTTCTTCTTCGGCACTCTTCTTGCGTTTCTTTTCGGATTCCTGTGAATCACGCTGGTGTTTTTGGATCTCTTCTTCTTTAGTTATGCTACTCTCAACCAATGAATCTTCGGTCACTTCCTCTTTTTCAATAATTAAATACTCATCCTCTTCGTCGGCCTCGGTAGTACTGTCTTGTTTAGGAACTTCTCTTATCTCAGCCTTGATTTGCTGTTGGCGTTTCATTTCATCTCGGCTAAAAACGGCCTCAATTTCTCTGACTACTTCCTGTTCTTCTTTGAGATCATCAAGCTCTCGCTGCTTTTCAGCATCGAGTTCTTGAGAGGCAGTCAAATCCTGTAATTTCTTAGCAGCGGCTTGTTCGTCGGCGGAAGGAGTCGACACCAAACTGGAGTCGGTAGTGCCACCCTTATCAAGTCTAGATTTCTTCATATCGGCAACTTTGGGTTTGGCAGCCTTAACAGGACTACCAGGAGCACGCTTGGAGGGCGAAGCACCACGTGGGCGTCTAGATATGGGTTTACGTGGTTCCGTAGCTTTTCTTTCAGCTGCTGTAGTTGTTATTCGTCTAGATGTAGTGGTAGAGGTTTGGCGTATTGTTTGTTGTTTCGATTCCAAAACCTTACGGTTATTTGCCTCTTTAGTGCTTTTGGCTGGTGTACTGCTAGGACTAGCCTTAGCTGCCCGCGAAATAATTTTCGATTTAACTTCTCTGGTTGTGGTTTTGGATATGTCTTGTTTACGTGGTGTAGCGGTAGGGGAACTCTTCTTCTCCGACAAATCCTTTTTCACCGCCTTACGTTCCAAAGACTTGGGTGGTCTGGTGTCAATACGTGACCTTACTAAGGGTTTAACTTCAGCTCGTGGTTTTTCGGCTTTAGCCTTAGCTATTTTGGCGGCCGGTTTAATAGGCTCAGCCGTTTCAATGATTTCTTTGGCAGGAGGTAAGACTTGAGGTTGTGGTTTTACTATGACCACCTCAACCTTCTTTTCGGTAGTCTCTTTATTGTCTTCTATATGTTCACCATCCAGCTGATCGCCATCTTTACTGACAGTGTCAGCTGTAGGCTCGTGTAGAGCTTCGTCTCCAGTTTCTATGGCTTGTTCGTCAGTCTCCACGGAGTCTTCTTTCTTTTTGATAGCCATAAGTTTTTCCTCTTCTTGATAAATCTTTTCAATCTTTTCCTCATCGGCGGACGAGCTAACTACAGTTTCTTTCATTTTGTTATCCTGTTGTACGGCCACTGCAGCGGCTGCGACAGGCATGAACTTAGAGGGCTTTGTTGTTATAGGAGCTACCGGCTCCAGGGCGGACTTGAGTGTTTTACGTGTGGTAACCACAGTTTGTATGGCAGGTGCTATAGATTTGGCAGTGCAAGTGGAATGCTTCATGAATTCCAAATGTTTGAGTTTCTCCAGTCCTTCTTGGATCTTAAAATCCGGAGTGCTGCCGGGGAAGAGTATACGTGTAATGGTGTCATCAGGATTTGCTGGTTGCCAAACCAAGAGGGCACATATGGATACCAGATTTTGTAAAGGAAAATTAAAATCCCTGGAATCGCGTGAAGCAAACAAACGTTGATCGCCCGAATGCCACTTTTGCATGAATTCTTTGACCTCTTTCGAGTCACGGGAAGGACTGATGACATACATATCCAACGTACCGTGACCCACTTTATGGTATAGATTTATGGGTTCGGGTGCGCGGAAACAAGCTTGAGGTTTTAAATCCAAGGACTTGAGATCACTGACTAGATTATGGCCTCTTTCGAAGAGATCGACCAACAGAGGGTTGCGATCTTTGTCACCATCAGGACTGGGTAATCCACCTTTGCGATCGGGTACATTGCAGAAGAAGTGGCCAATTTGAGGATAAACATGAGCATCACGTTTACGTTCCACCACCGAACTTAAACCCTGGATATTTGAATTATTTAAACGTGTCATAAGAACAGCATCCAAACGGTCGAGGTGTCGCACAAAATCCCAGAAACATGCTTTACGATTGAAACCACCATCCACTGTGTAGAGATGAAACAGAATGTTAAAGCATTGAAAGAATTAGAAAACGAATTTCACAGCAACTTACCCAACATATTAAAGCCATTAATGCCAAATAAGGCGGCATCACCCTGGCCGCCGGGGAAGACATACAGAGTGGGATGTGTAAAGCGTATATTGCCAACCACATCCGAAGTCTCAAGTAATTCACGTATGGAGGTAGGCACCAACATTGGTGCCAGATAGTCTATAAAAAAGAAAAATAAAAAGGAAAATAGAATGAGAATACTTAACTCTCTTACGGTCATGGCCTTATACATACCTATGAAAGCATTAATGCTTTCACTGCTAGTGTCCAAGACATCCACGGGATTAATGCGTATTTTACAGAGGCGAGCAAAGCTCTTATCGGGCAAGGTATGCCAGAGACCACTATCAGCACAATGAATATTCATTGATATAGTGTCTGCGTAGGCGCGTATAACTCTTTGTACATCATGCTCTTGAAATGCTTCAGAAAAATCGCCAACCGAAAAGGTTCCATCCTAAACAAAAGGATGAAATTTATTTCGGCGAATAATTAAATTAAAGTAGGTATCATCATTACCTGTAGTATCCAGGAACCATTGCCAGAGAATGTATAACCAGCGTGGATTATGTGGCGATGACGTGTAAAACTGCTGAGCATATTACGCATACATTGTATCAGTGTATTGTATTGGGGATGTATTAAAACTTCAGTGACTAGATTTTCACTAGCATACTGAATGAGTCGTTCGCCTAGGAAAACGAAAAAGAAGAGAAAATAATTTTCAATTAATTTCTAAAGCCCAAAAGTATGCTTCTCCACATTATAATAATTTAATTTAGACCTAAAAGTATGTTGTAGATTTTATAAATATGATACATTAAAGTTTTCTTTTTTTTTTTTTTAGTTGTCCTAAATTTTTTGTTGATCTTGTAAAAGAAAAAAAAAAAACTAGATATGGAACTAAACAGAATAATTGTTAGCTTGCGGTTAGACTCTGCCATTTTTTGTTTCTTTGTTTTTGTCAAGCGTAAATTTCATTTGACCACAACATTAGTAACACAAGCGACCATATGACACTATGGCATATAAAAAAATTATTTTTATATACTTTATGTGTTGCATATGCGTAGGCCAAATATTGGCTGACCTAAATGTAGGCAATATTTTTTCCAATTTCTGTTGCTCTTGTCCATGTACAGCAGTTGCCTTTATAAGCAAATAACTTCTAAAATTAAGATTGTTTTAATTGTCAGCATTTAAAAGTCGAGAAGCGTAAATTCACAGTCAACCTTATTTAAAGAGAATTATACAAAATATTTTGGTAAACGGAAGTTTTAATATTTCGAAATGCTTTACAAATGAATTAAGGGTGTTGTGCTATGATTTATATACCAATAACTTAATAAAAAGTTTTTATTTAATTAAATATGAAATTAATTTTCGTATGAATTTCATTCCGTATTGCCCATGAAGTGTATACGTTTTCCAACCAACCTTTTCAAAATTCCCTTTGGGACAATTGTTTTCATATCTATTGCTAAAATGATTTAATTTCCATTTTAATTTGTGTTATAATAAAAATATGTGTACAAAAAAATGTTTTATTATGTCTAACAAAACCCTAGAGTATTTAAATAATATTTACTTTAAACTATAAAAAAATTAATATGTAAACCAGGTAAAATTATTCGAAACTGTTTTTTTTTTATTATTATAACAGCACTCAGAGATGGAAGTTTAATTAAATTTATTTTTTGTTTTTTTTTTACACCATAAACAATAAAATTAATGATTTATTATGGCACTTCAAAAAGAGAAATTTTTTGTCGAAGTAACTTAAATAGGCATTTGATTAAGAAAAAATTTTTTAAAAAATTATATGGTAGGTTACTTAATTATAACCCTCCAGTTAGAACTTCAACATAGCTTCTCACACCACTTTTGTTGTGTCTGTTAATTTTATCCATAAGGGAGGGGCCACATTTAGAGTTTCGATGTCGAATGACAAATTTTTCATGGAAATTTTATTCTAAAGAAAGTCCAGGGGTGGAAACCGTGGCCTTTAATAAGCCAATACACTACCTACTTGGCGAGTTCCCCTTTGGTGAATTTTTTTTTCGTTACTATAGCTAAATTGATTTTTCTTTTTTTGTATTAACTGCCAAGGCATAACCTATTAAGGGGAGTATTTGTTTGGCTGTCCGTCTGTCCATCTATCCTAGGTCATCATAATTTCTATTTGTTTGGCTTGCTATATACAACAGAAATTAGCACAATTTTAATAGACCATTTTATGCTGTTATGACCATGAATACCAACCATTTGTTTTTATTTTTTATTTTTTCATCTTCTGGCTTGAGGATAAAGACAATACATTCCATTTTTATTTTATTTTTTCCATTTAAGATTTTTATTACTATTGTGCTCGTTGTTTTATAGATTTTTAGTCAAATGGCTTTGAATCAAAATTAAAATATTACCAGCACAATATATACTTTGGCATTCTCATTTTGTTTTTTTTTTTTTAACAACATTAAAAAGAAAGTGATGTTTTTGATTTCAATGGAAATGAAAATCAAGGATTTTTCTTCTTTAACTAGCAAACATATTGGAAAATAATTAAAAGCCATGTTGGTTTATTTTTAATTATTTATGTTCAGTTTGAATGAAAGCAGAAGAAAAAAAAAAAAAGAAAAGACAATGGAAATATATAATTTCCTTAGAGATTCAGGGATATGGAAAATAAGTCTAAAATTCATCAATGAAAAAACCAAACCTTTTGTTAGAATCCCTTTTTTGAATATCTTACATTGTATATTCAAAAACAAATTTTATAGCATATTTTTAGGTATTGTTTAAATAATGGTTTTATGTTAAATCAATTTCATTAAATCGATTTAATCATAAATTTTCATTTACAACTTAAAATGTGTCAAAAAGCATTGACAATACACATTTATTACATCCTTCAATCATTATCATTTTCTAACTAACCATCCCCTTTTTGTATGCTGCCTAAACCTCAACCTCAACCTCATCCTAAAAATAAGCTATAAAATAATTAATCTTTCACAAAATGTCTATTATTCAAAAGCCATTATTTATGCCACATACATACAATTAATTAAAATGTCTAAAGCCAAGGAGAACGACCGTATTTTAAGCGGTATTGTCATACAATATCAATATGTTTATAACAGCCTACAATAAGATACTTAATGAATATGTATACCGTATACAATCCTTATAATTGTCAGTCATTATAATTAAATTTCACTGTTCATATTCAGTGTCAACACTTAATACAATAAATGTGTCCATATTTGAAAGCATAGATAAAGTTGAAAAGGTATTTATGATTGAAACTAATATGGTAAACAGGATTTTTGGCATTTCCTTTAATAGAAATTAAAACATCTATTTTAAGGCTTCCAAGATGATAATAAATTATTGCATACTTTTAAGGTTGATTTGTTTTAGAGTTTTTTAATATGACACAACTAAGAAAACTAAACTTTTTCAAAAAGCTATTGACATTTATAGATATTCTTGAGACATCAAGAGGTATAATATAAATTTTTTTTCTATTGTACCGCATGCATATTTTTCTTTAAGTTATAGAGAATGAAAATTGTATTCAATATTTTACCGCAAAATTAAATCGAAATATTACATTTCAATTGCATTTTGAATATTTCAATATCTGTATTTTACCGTTTGAAATAATTTCTGTTGCCTACTTTTAAGCTTTACATTTCTTTCTCCAATTTATTTTACCTGCATGGTTTCTTTTTTTCTTTCTCTCTCTCTCTCTCTCCCAATTTATAGCTTTTCAATTTAATTTAAAGCATCATATATGGTTTAATTTAACATTGTGGTCTCTGTGTTATATATTGGTTTTGTAATGACTTTTCGAAAAATAAAACATTGTCTACGTTCAGGCAGTTGTTGTACATATATTTACATATTTATTGTATGTAAATTTAAAGATATTATATGTTTTTTTTTTATTATAACATGGGCTTTTCTGGCATTACTTCTCCTCTTACATATTTCGATTTCATAGAGGTTAGTAATTTAGGAGATTTGTTTGCCACCCAGCTTTCTTGGTTTACCAACATGTAAAAGTATGCAATATTATTTTAAAATATAGAAAAAATAAATATAATTTTATAAGTAATATTTAAACAGTTTTCAATGAAAAGAAAATTTTATTTAAAATTTTATGTATTATTTCATTGCAGGTATTGAACTACGTACTTTTAAAGCATCTGAACATTTGATGGATGAATGGATAGATTTGTGAAAAGTGTTGAAACATAGAGAGAAAGGTATTTATTTTTTATCTTTTGTTATTATATTTTTTTGTTACGATTTTCCGATGCTTTTTAATTGTTCTACCATTTCTAAAGGGTTAATTTTACAACTCTACTTTAAATATTCTCTCCGTGTAAATGAAATCCATTCATTTGCATGCTATTTTCCAATGTTTTTTTTTTGAAAGTGTATCAGTCTTTCGAGTTTCTAGTATTTTATGATACCTTGCTGTTGCTGTTGCTGTTCTATTGTATTGTTTTTCCTTACAACATGCCTAAATACAAATAAATTTTCAAACACATTGCATGTTAAATACAAAATATGCCATATGAGAATATATACATATTGTATATTGTTTTATATAGTGTTTATATGTACATACATACATATGTTTAGTACATAAATATTACATTGTATGACTGTTGACTAGTTGACTTTAGTTAAAGGTACTTAAAGCTGCTATTTATAGTTGTCAGCACGGTATTTGACCATGGTTTCAAAGGGGATTGTTGGGTAATTTTAAGATATCTCTTTTAATAATTGCATATCTTTCTTCATTTTCTGTTTGTTTTGTAAATTTTTAATAATTTTTCTTTGTTTCGCATTTAAATCAAATGAAAATTTGCTTTTTGTATTTAAAAATGTCCACCTTTTTGTTCCAAAAAAAAAAGGAGAAGAAAATTATTTTCTTAAAATGTTTTGTTCCTAAGGCATTTTACAATTTTGATTACATACATACATAATTGGTCATTACAACCCTTCAGTCAGGATTATGACCTAGCTTCTCACGCCACTTATGTTGTGTGCGTTAATTTTATACATGAGTGGCGGGACCTACAGTTTGAAGTCGACTCCGAGCGACAGATTTTTGAGAAGCCTTTCATGGCAATTTTTACTCTCAGAGTCTTTGCCAGAAATCTGCTGAGAGGATGTCGCGGAAGAAATATTTTTCGTTTTGATGTCTGACCTGGGATTCGGACCCGGGCCTTTTGTCTAATAAGCCAACACACTACCCACTAGACCACGGCGACTATAGGAGCTTAATATTTCTTATTCAAAAAATAAACGCAGATTCTTTTTAGGATTGTTTTTACTTATTCAGTTTAGATTTTACTACGCAAACGAACTTCTGTTAAATCGTTGCATACAATTAGGGGTTTCACATTACTATTATTATTATTTTTTTTAAATATGAAATGAGGGCAGATTCTATTGTTTCCAATGCAATTACAATTCTTAATAAAAATCTGGCTTAAAAAGGTAAAGGGCGTCATCAGATTAATGATTCTAGGGCATATATTTTCTACAATTTTTATTATTATTTTTTAAAACCCTTATTTAAAAAGGGATAGAAAGGGCGAACACAATTTTTATAAAATATTTAAATTATTTTACAACTTTCTTGATCTTAAACGGATCCATGCCACAGATGCCACACGGATAGTCAAATGACAATTAGGGTACGCTAATAAGCATATTTACAGGCCACTCCATTCGTTGATGATAACGAAACGATGGAGCATTTTTTGTGTCATTGACCAGCTTTCATAAACTCGTAATACCTATATTTTGGGGCCGTTTTTTCAATTTCTCTAGGAGATATGTTTCCATATGTTGAAAGTATTATTGCAAATTGTAGAAATTTTAGAAATTTTCTTTAATTTGAAAAAAAAATCAATAACGTTTCTATTATCCTTATTAATTAAAATTTGAATTTATTTATTTAAATAAATATTTCTAGCATAATCATATTATTGTTTTTATAGCAATAATTTCCATTACATTTCATATTTAATTGCTAGAATTGCTTGATTAAAATGATAATGACATTTTCCCAATGACTGGCACTAACGGAAAAGGAAAGAGATAGAGTCAGAGAGAGAGAGAGAGACAAACGCATAGGCATGAAAGGAAACGGATTTGTGACTGTAGTTATTTACTGTCAAAAAATGCTCAGATATGAAACCCTTTTTATAAAAAAACAACTCATTTATAATTGAAAGCCTCTCTGATTTTCTTTTTTGCATACATATGGATATGCCAAGCCACCATTTATTTATGCAGTCATTCATGCCTTCATTCATTCATTCATTCAGTTATTCATTCAGTCATTTATTCTGCCATATATATAGTCCTTTATTTCTTTTTATCAGTTTGGTTATGCTGATGTTTCTTCTTTTTCGTAAGCCTTAAAAGGAAATCCTTGTTGAGAATCAAGTTCGCACATTAAAATTAAATGTTGAGTTGACGTTGAGGCGAATGATGAGCAAAAAAGAAAAAAAAAACAAAATCAAAACAAAAAGAGAAAAACCCATTTAAAACTCTGTGTGTGTATTTTATTTATAAAACAAAATAATAACCACCGAGTCACTATTGAAAAAAGAAATGAAAAAAACGAAGAATGGAAAAGGAAATATCTCCTCCTTTCAACCTGTATAAAATGTTCATAGAAGCGTAACGAGTGTTGATAATATTGACAGATGTCTGCAAACATGTTGAACTTTTCAGAATGAATTTTTTTTTCTGTTTTGTTTTGTTTTGAAAAGAGGATAAAGTTGTTACTGTAAATTGTTTGAATGCCTCAGGGGCTTTAGACAGCCATTGTTGTGTGTCATCATATCTTGCATTACTCTCTCTCTCTCTCGGTGAATGTATAGTTATTTTAAAAAGGCAAGGGGAATGCTTCTTTTTTTTCTAACCCACCTTATCAAAAAACAAAAAAATAAAAGGAAACGGATTCATTTTGTTGAATGAAAGAAAAAAGGATTTTTAGTTTTTTTTTTTGTAATTTTTGCAAAAATAATTAGAAGCAATTAAAATTCTAACAATTAAAAAAAGAAGATTGTAAAACCTAAAATATAGTTTCAGAGATTTGCTTTAAAGCAAAAGAAATAGCGGAAAATTTCTTTAAAATACATTTAGAAAATGTGCTGAATTTTTTAAGGTTGATTAGTTGGCGATTAAAAGCCTTTAGTCAAGCTTACGAAATATCTTCTCATGGCTACCCATGTTGTGAGTGGTAAATTTTATCCCTACAGTGTAAAGTCGTTTCCGAACGACAAATTTTTGAGAAACTTTTAATTACAATTTTATTTACTCTCAATTTTTATTTTCCAAAACACCACTGAGAGTTAGTCGTCGCAAGAAATACCTTTTTGACCTGGGGTTTGATCATGGCTTTCCTTGAATTTAGCCAAGACACTTTCTACTAGACTACGGTGATTATTTGTTAAACTAAAAATGAGTGAAAATTTTTATATTTCTAAAGAAAGAAAAATCTTGCTTCCATTGGCATGAAAAACTTTACATTTGAAAAGCCTAAAAACGCTATTAGAGCTGCTTTAGTATATGAAATATGGAAAAAATAACTTTTGAAAGCGTTCATTTTGGCATGTAAACTTATCTTAATTTCAGTTTAAATGAGCGTATGAGAAAAAAATAGGGTTATTAAAAAATATTTTGTACTCCCTCAGCAAAATTTAGGCTCATTAAAGCCTTTTAAAACATTTTTCAAAAAAAAAAAATTTTTTTTTTCCGTTTTTCAAAAGCCAGCCTGCATATGTGTGAATATGTGTGTAAGAAAAATTATACCATTTATTTGGTTTGTTGTTAGTAAATAACATTAGTTGTAGTTGTAATTGCTGTTGTTGTCAAATTAAAATTTTATAACCAGGTGCAAATGGCATAAACATGCCATAGCCTGCTTTAACATACAATAGCACGAGAAAATGCTTGCAAAACATGCAAATTTTCTATTATAATTTTATTTGAAACGAAATTCTTTTTTTCGTTTTTCTTTTTTTTTCCCTTCCAGAGCACTGCATGTTTTATAAAAGTCATGTAGTTTTTCGTAATTTTTTGTGGTACTATAGAGGAGCAACCTTCTGAAGTAAAGAATAGCTCGGAACTGCTAATAGAAGTGTGTTGAAAAGTTTTTAATTCCTTTTATTCTTTTTTTTTTTTTTTTTTGTTTAGTAAAAAACATGAATTTAAATTTATGGTTGGTTGAGTTCTAACATTAACAGTTTTTTCTAATGCAATTATTTTAGGGTCGTTTTTAGAACGTGATAGAAAAATATTAGAATTTCGTAAAAGAAAAGTTTTTTTAATAAAAATTATTGTAAATTGCATTTCTTCTTCATTAGTTTGATAAATTCTTTGACATATTTAAAAAAAAAAACGCTTTTAAGCCCCGTAAAGTATGCCTTATAAAAATTATTTGAAGGTATGTTAACAAAATTTTGATTTTATTATGTTTCCCAAGATAATGATGACCCAAATCTTTTTTACCTTTCATTTCAATATCATTATTATTACTGGCATTTATTTTGTTGAATCCTTTAACCTGCTCTATGGTCGTGTTCATTATTAATTTTATTATTATTGTTATTATTGCTGTGTATTATTGTTCATATCACAAATTTTTAATTGTCTTCTTGTTGTGTTTTCTGTGTGTAATAACAATAATAGAAATAATTTTCCATTTGACTTACCATGACGTGCTTCCTCTCCTTCAGGGGCATGTTGTGTTATTGTATTCAGTTCCTCTTCCAAATCGACATGACAATCAGCAACGTCCCATGAGAGAAAACCTGCAAATGACACGCAAAAAGAAAGAAAGAAAGAAAAATTAATATTGGCAAATTATTATTATTTTTTTTACTTTCTTTTCTGTGACTTAAAGCTGGTATAATAAGAGCAGAAACGAGAGAGATACCTGTATTATAATTGAAAAAGTTTTCTGGCTGTCATTTTATTTGAATTCCATTTTTCAATTTCGTGTACAACAAAAATGCCAATCAAATATTTTTTTTTGGGGGGTAAACATTTTTTTATTCCTCTAATTTCTTTTTTTTTTTTGTTTAAATAACATTTATTATGATGTTTTAAATTAGATTTATTTGTTTTAAATTAATATTGCATAACAATCATATGTGTCTCGGTGGCCTTTTGATATGAAAATTAAGCAGAATCACCACACGCCAAAGTGGCAGAAACAAATTTTTTTTTTAAATATTTCTGGAAAAATTCATTAAATTTTATTATTTGTTTATCTTATTAACTTTCATTTTATCATGTTCATATTTATCATATCAATTTTACGTCCAGTTGGCCTTTTCATATGTAAATTAATAACAATCATACGCCAAAGTGGTGCCTTTTGTCACGTTTTTAATTAACCGTACGAATATGTATGTGTGTATACAGTAACTGCATGATGAACGTGTAAAAATTTAAATTATTTCTGAACACTTTTTTACAATATTCCTATACTAGGATCTTAGTTTATATAGCCCTATTGGCTTGTGAACTATAATCAGAATTATTATTAGCTTGTTGAAGAGATGCCTTAGCTACCATACGACCTATTATACTTCCCTCATACCTTATAAGATATCCTTACAATATTTCTTCCAAATCTATTGCACTGACAAAACTCAAGATGCTTTTTCCATAGAGGCATACCGTTGGCCATGTATAGCCTTCTTCATCTCTAGAGCATTTACAAAAATCATTTGCTATCTATTGTTCTAATAAATCAACTTTTCATTTTACTAGTACTACAGAACAGAGACTCTACCAAATAGGGGGAAATCCAGAGACCCAAGCTCTCATCTCTACAGCTTTTACAAAAATCATTTGCTATCTATTGTTCTAATAAATCAACTTTTCATTACAGAACAGAGACTCTACCAAATAGGGGGAAATCCAGAGACCCGAGAAGGAAATAGAACAGAGCGTTAAATTAAATATTTGTCTCTTAAGACTATTGCAATTTCCTTGTATATACGGCATCAGTCTCTGTGGACCAATAATAAGTAACTGTCGACCTAAAGTTTGTCCAGAGCTGTTTTTGTTTTCCGTATTATGTCTTAAACGCATAAACCTCCTCGTTTTATTGTTAATCCTTTTCAATACCTACATTTTGGTTTTTATATCTTTTTACTATAAAATTACTATGAGTTTCTGTTAACGATGTTTCTATTTTTCTTTGCTGCTTAAATGCTAAAAAATCCTCGCCAAATCCAATGTATGCCAATACTTTGTATCGTAATTGCTTATAAAAAGATTTCTTTTAAGTTGGTCGGCAATAAAACGAAAGGAATTTTATTGGATAAACAAATTATGTATAAAAGAGCGAATAGTTTTAATTTTATGCTATTTTTATAGTCTTTAGTGTTGTTTACTTAAGTGTTGTTTTTTTTGTTCACATAAAAAATTTAAATCTTGCAATTACTCGTGTAAGTCAGAGAATATTTATTTTCTACCTCACAAAACAATCGCATTTATTTACATTTCCTTGTGCAATATTTTTTTTTTTTTTTACGAAAAAGCTTACGAATAACGTAAGAATGGATAACGTAAAACTGTAAATGAACAGTTACTTTACCACACATACGATATAATAATATTGTGATGTCGATGTAGATACGCTTATTTCTGTTACACTTCATAGTTAATTGTTATTCATTATTTTCATGATTTTCATGATTCTTTTGCTTCTCTTTTCAAATGCTTTAATTAACTGTCTTAGCTGTAATGACTGATGTATATTCATATTCATATTGTCATTGTCATTCAATTCTTTGCATATATGCATATTCTAGTTTGTAATAATTAGCTCTTGTTTTAATAAATATTAAAACCTCCTTTAATCATAAATAATTACGAGGGATTTTCCTAATGAATTGTGACTTTTTTAATTATAATAAGCATAAGCATTATAAGCAAATAATAATACAAATAATGTAACTAAATAAGTAGAAGGTGTAGTGTGGTTGATTACTTTTTCTCATCTTCAAGTGTAGCACAGTAATTAAAATGTATAATCAATTGACTACAATTCAGAAACATACAATTATTCTGATACTGTACACTTGGAAAATCTTACTCAAAATATGGTTTATTGTTATAAAGTACAAATAGAGATATAAACTCATAATTAATTAAAGTCTGCTTGTAATTAATACGTTCTTTTCATTACTACGTATAATTAAATACAGGGAGACCTCCTAAACGTGTAATTGTTAACAGAATTGTTATTAATTATACGCCTTCGTATGGAACTTTATTTCAACTTAATAAAGGGATTTGCTTGGCTTTTGATTGTTAACAATTATAATTGAATTAAATTGTTATTAATTATAACAATTTGGCCACAAAACCTTTCAGAACTCGTAATTACATTCAAAAGAGAGTGAGTTGTATAAAATTATTATGAAGTTTAGCAATGATTCTGTGCTAAAATCAATTTTATTTGTATGATCTTTGGATGAACCTTTGTCTTGGTTCATGTTATTGTTATTGTTGTTAGTACTGCAATCATAAAATCTATTGTGCTTCTCTCCAACGGTGTTCCTATAATGTCTCCTTCGAACTTATTATCCTGACAAATTTCAGAATGCTACTCGTAGCCAACTATGACCATTTCACTGGCCTAACACTTGGTATACAACCAAGAGTCTTTTTCTGGACTGCATTAATGGCACACAGATTCCAAGAATGTGCTCTGATGCTACATTTTCATCGTCCTAGAATCTACTGTTGCGCTAGAAACAATCTTTATTCGAAACAAGTGTTCCCTGACTCTACAGTGCTCTGTAAAAATGGCTTGGCAACCGGTGTTATGGTACATTTCTTAGATCTCCTCTTATTGTAATTTCCTAGCAAGCGTTTCGCTTCTTTGCGCTTCACTTTGATCAGACCTTTTCGAACATCCGTCTCCATTCCCTAGAAGGATTTCATTAGCAGCGTAACAATTCTCGACTTTTCTTTTAGAATGTTAAGTGGGATCTTTTCCTTTAAGGAGGGGCCGAAAAACTTTACTAGAATTCATCTAGGTTTTGTTGAGCTTAGTTCCTTAATCTTAAAATTGTAATTCTATAAATGTAACAATCTTAAATTTGTTAATTTCATAAGTTTAGACATTTAAGCCCTTAATACTTGCAAAAAAAAAAAAAAAATGGAGAAACAAAAATTAATGCTTTCACACTAGCAGCAGACAACCATAAAATAATTTAAAAAGATTTTTTTCTCTTTTCTTTGTCACTACAAACCACCTCACACCTCAACCTCAATATTTTACACTTTTAATGTTACCATTTTGTAACTGCTGTTTGATAATAATTTCTAATCCCTAGACTTTAATTTCAAATGTGTCTCCTACTACCGCATGATGTTTACCTGTGTAGTGCCTGCCCATACATGCCTAATATTTGTAGAGGTTGGCTAGGATGGCTGGTTTGTGATGGTGTGGAATGTTTTTATTTAACATGTGCACTTAAACTCTCCAAAATCACATGAATAATTTATGAAAAATCCTATACGATGTTGTTGCTTTTGTTGTTATATGACTTGTGCCTGCTCCTCAAATAAAAAGGCCTAAAATATGGCATTACAGCAAGACAAGGCAACAAAAATGTAGTGTGGAGCGAGTAGGAGGGTTGCTTGTAAAGCTATGGTAGTTAAATGAAATATCTTTTTAAATATATTCACAAAGCACATGATAATGTTAAGGAGTAAGTGTTTGCCTTGCTGCTCCTTCTTCTTCGTCATCTTCTTCTATTAGTTAGTTTCATTTCTTTTATAATACAATCTAAATAAGGCTCTTAGACTAGGCTGGCTGTGTTTGCTTTTATTTTCTCCATATCTTGGGCTGTATGGTAAAATTATATGGAAAATTTATTATCCATAGACATGTCACACATATGGTAGATACATGAGGTATATGTGCTGTTGTAAGGTTGGTTTCCTACTTCATAATATTCATGCTCATTAAGAGACCTTTTTATGCCTCGGAAATTATTATGTTGACTGATGGTGATTATAAACATTGTGGCACTTATGTATGATGAGTACGATGAATAAAATAAAATAAAAAGACAATTTTTATTTTAATTTTAAATTTCTTTTCTTGGGGTATTTTTTTTTATAGTTTTAATGGTTCTCCTTCAGTGAGCAGCCAAGCCACAGGTTAAGATTTCATTTCTTTACTGAATAGGTCTATAACAACTGCGTTTTATTAAAAGCAAAGTTATTAAAAATTTTATGATGGTTTTGTTAATAATTTTATGGCCTTATAAAGTATGAACATTTGTTGTAATTATATAAGAACTTTCATAATGTTCGAGCATTACGTAGTTGAAATATTCATTAAATATTAAGCATATATGTACGGGATATAGTTTGGTGGAAGGTGGATTGCAAAAGGTGCGTGTAAATATTTACTTACAAGAAAATGTCATTTTAAGTGGTTTACCTTTAAAGGAAAATATTTTCATTTCAAAATTTAATGACAATGAGATATTAAGGCACGCATTGTATAGCGTTTCTTAATTTTAATTAAAATTATTTTCGCCTTGAAAAGGAAGAATTGTTTCTAAGCTCGCTCACTTGTATTGCAGAAGTCAATTCTGAAATGCTTGCCATTTATGCCAGTAATGCCACATCGATTGAAAATTTGTTTTCAGTTGTTTTGATCGTATACGATTAAATACTCTTTACTCTTGACTTTACTGACCTTTATGTAGTAGGTTTAGAATAGGGATGCCAATCGGGAAATCCCGAATCGGGAAATCCCGGGATTTTCGGGATTCACAAAATCCCGAATCCCGGGATTTTTAAAAACTTGTCCCGGGATTTTTCGGGATTTTCGGGATTGTGAATTCATATGTATTTTGACCCTACAAAATGTCATGAAAAAAAATCTATATCACTTGACCTCGATAATAGCTTCTCAGATGAGGAAAACCCCCTTCCATTGATAAAAAGTTATTTGGTGCCATCGAAGAAGGCAACAGCTTTATTAAACGAATTAATAGGGTAACTGATTTAGATACTTAACTGTCCAAAGAAATTGAGGAGGTGGTAGAGGTGAATATTTTTATGCTGCATACAGCTATCTTGGAACTACTTTACCAACAAATGTTGATTGCGAAAAGCGTTTTTCAACGGCAGCGTATATTGACAACAAGTCAAGCCTATCAGACCACATCTTAGATGCTTTGTTACTCTTTTTGTTGGAATCCAAATAACTTTCTTAAAATGAATGCATTTGCCTATGAATGAATAATTTTTGTTTTTGTTAATTTACGGTTTTTTGTTACATTTTGTCTTGCTGTTTTAATATTTTATTTTTAATGACGTATAATTCTGATATAATTGGAATACAAATGATTTTGTTAATGAAATATTTTTATTATTACGAGAAAATCGCGATTTTTCCCATGATTTTTCGGGATTTTTGGATCCCGAATTATCCCGAAATATCCCGGGATTTCGGGATCGGGATTTACAAAATCCCGAATCCCGGGATTTTTTAAAATCGATCCCGTTTGGCATCCTTAGTTTAGAAGTTTTCCTATTTCCCCCAAGTTTATGTTTTTCAATAGGTTTCTGAATGTGCTACGCTTTATAGAAATAATTTTTTTTTGTTGTATAAAAACTTTTCTCTTTGACTGTATAATTGAAAAAGAATAATTTTTTAAAAATTCCCTTCGTTTTCATTAAATATTTTCATATTTCTCGATCGTTATTTAGATTTAAAGAAAAACTATTTTTTAATAAAAATTTCATTTCATTTGAAATGCTTGTTTGCACTCCCTTTCTGGTACTTTTAATTAAAAATTGTTTTAATTTACAATAAAATATCAGTGTTGCAAATGTTAAAAAGCTTTTTGCTTAATGAAAAGCTTGTTTTTAAAATAATTTTCTCTCTCATACTTTTAATTATACATGAGCCACGAGAAATATTAATAAAAAACAAAAAAAATAAAATCACGCATAAAAACTCTATGAAAATGCTTTCAAAAGTTAAATTTCATAAAGGAAAAGATGCACCTAAAAAAAGAAAAAGAGAAAAACGAAAAGGGAACATAAAAAGCGCATACAAAAGTTTTTATAACCCCTGCATATAAGCTGCAGCTGGTGTTAAGGCTATTGGGTTAGTTTGGGCCATTAAAATTGTTTACACAAGATTAAACAAACACTGTGTTGAGAAGTAATTTTTGGAAGAATTAAACTTTTTTTTAAAAAGCAGTCATGGCTTAACCATGAAAACAATAAAATTAAATGAAATGTGAAAACATTAAAAGTGTTTGTTGTTGCGTTATTATTATAAACGACTAAACAAAAGCAATTGAAATCAATTCAATTGAATGGACCTTTTAAACCTTTTGATCACACAAATAGAATTGACTTCTATTTTTAATGGAGACGGACAAGCACGACGTATGCTTCCCTTCTAATTCTAATCGATTGCCCACTTGACCACAACCCATTGCCTACAATACCACCATTATTCTTGGGAAGAGGCGCCCAGCACAACCTCGACATCTGCTTCCCTACGAATTCAACTCTAATGCCCACTTGGAAATAATTCATTGCCTACAATAACATCATCAGCCACTTCCACTTTCTCTTTGACAGCAAGTTTTATTTCAATGAAAAGTTTTCAATGGAACTGGCCCAGCACAACCTCGACATCTGCTTCCTTGCGAATTCAACTCTAATGCCAATTTGGAAATAATTCATTGCCTGCAATATCAAGATCACTCTTGTGAAGAGTAGCCACTTCCACTATCGTTCTCCTACTATGAATGCAACTGGAATTGCTGAGCTCATTTCCCAAACTACCACTATTCGAAAAATTTTAGGAATTTGCTTTAGTCAGGATTCCAGCCTAGTTTCTCACACCCAGGCTGGACCTACAGTTTACATTCGATTCCGAACGACTGATTTTTGAGAAACTTTTAATGGCAACAACTTAATTTACTCTCGAAGTGTTTGCTAGAAGGCTGCCAAAAGAATTAATTTTTTCTAAGATATCTGTGCTGGGATTTGAACCACTATCTCATGTTTAATAAGGCAACACACTACCTACGAGCCTTGATTATCAGTTTAATGACTTAAAGGTGTTTTAAAATTCATTTTAACACTTTTTTTTATATGAAGGTACCCCCTTCTAAGTACCTAATGGCTGTACGTGACGTATACTTAATTTTTATTAAAATTAATCATACGCCAGCAGCAGGATGTTTTTGGTAAATATTTGTATGCCTTGTTTGGCTTTGGAGTTTTAGGAAAAAATCATCAAAAAAGTATTTTAATTTGTTTTTTTGGTTGACTTTAGTCGTTTTAACTTTTGCCAGTAACGCATCATAATCATTTCTGCCATCATATTTTGGGTTCAAGACTTTCTTGAGTTTTTTCTCTGATTTTTTGCTTGTTTGGCAACAAGCAATATAACTGCAGGTCATTAATTTTTATTTTTTTTCCCTCACTTTACTTTTTTTGTGATTTTGTTTTAATGACCCGGGTTATTACACATGCTGGTTTCTGTTGCTTTTTTTTTTTGGAAAAACTTAAATCTTTTCAAATAAATCTGAACAGCATGACTTTACTAAAAAAAAAATAAGAAAGTAAAGGAAAAGCTTTTTCTGCCAAAAATGTGTTCGAGAAACAAAATCAAAAAGATTTTTCGTTAAAAAAATTTAAATTTCTTGCAAATAATTTCTCTTGTTTGCAAAATTTCTTAATTTATTTTGAATTTATTTTGTTGCCTCCCCCAGACCAGACCAGACCAGACCATGTATAATAATAATAAGTATGACCTTTAGTTGGTTGCCAAAGGCAAGGCAACTACGGCCTAATAAGCATACATAATAAGATTTCTGTTTCTGAAAATTTTATGTACAAATTAACCATTTTCGTTTATTTTGAATTGCAAATTGCGTATCTTTATGTAAATGTTTGTGTATAGCTTGGGTACATGTTGTTTAGAGCATATAAACCTACTACGCATTTTGTCCAAAAAAAAAAAAAAGAAAATCTTGAAAGGAAATCACATCTCAAGAGCATTACTGTGTGTTTATACAACGAAATTACAAATTGAATATGAAAGCAAAGGAAACTCATTAGAAATTATGTAATGAAGCGGAATAAAATAACACATCTTGGAAGGAGAAGCTCTAAACTTACTGAAGTGGATTTAAAATTGATAGAAAGTGGATGGAAAATGGTTAGAAAATTAGAATTAAAAGCGTATGCATTTGCATTTGCTGGAAAAGTAATTGTCTGATGTCTGCTTGGCTGAAGTCGCCGTGGTCTAGTGGGTAGTGTGTTGGCTTATTAGACAAAAGGCCCGGGTTCGAATACCAGATCAGTCATCAAAATATTTCTTCGGCGACTTCCTCTCAGCAGATTTCTGGCGAAGACTCTGAGAGTAAAAATTGCCATGAAAAGCTTCTCAAAAATCTGTCGTTCGGAGTCGACTTTAAACTGTAGGTTCCGCCACTTATGTATAAAATTAACGCGCACAACATAAGAGGTGTGAGAAGCTAGGTCGTAATCCTGACTGAAGGGTTGTAATGGACAATTATGTATGTATGTATGTAATGTCTACTTGGTTATTGAAAGTTTAAATTTGAAGATTTTTATCGTGGATTTCCCTGTGAAACTGGGATAAAAAAGTTTCCGGCAGCTTTAACTCTGGTATTTCCAAGCTACTATGCCGGCAATAAGTATCAGTAAGGAGTGGGTATATTCGGTGCTAGTACTCCTGCAGATTTTGCAGAAAGAAAGTACAGTCAATGGAGTACTTGATCCTCAGCTAATAAGCTCAAAGCCATAGAATATTCATTTGTTGACACTCTCTTTAAAGGAACTGGCCGGATGCATTGACGTATTAATGGTGAAATGAATGAATTTACTCAGGAGGAATAGGACTTGACCTATGGGTGGTACCAGGCAACATTAAAGGATTTTATAATTGTCATATGATTGAAATATCAATTAAACTAATTTCTATGCCATAAATTGATTGTTTTATTTAATAAATTGGTTTGTTTTTTTTTTATTTTGTATTTTGTTTTAAATCAAATATTTTCACAAATTTAACTTTTAATCTTTTTTTACAATCCTCTTGCCACAAATTAAATTTTATTGGTTTTAAAAAAATATTTTCAATAAAACGAAAGCTTGATTTATAACACACAGATCGGATAGTTTTTATAAATAATTGACGTGCCATTTCATTTCATTTGAGATATTTTTTCTCTTTTTTTTTTGGAAGATTATAAAAAAAATCTATTTGAATATGCGGACATTTTTTTCTTCCCCTTTTTGGAAGCAGGGTTTGGGATTTTACTAAATTATTAAAAAAAAAATTTTTTTTTATAAATTTCAAAATATTTGGTTTTCATTGTTTATTGGCTGTTGTTGTTGAAATTTCCCGGTGTGTGGGTGTGTGTCTATGTTATATAGAAATGAAAAACAAAAAATCTATTGTTTGACGGAAATGAATTCGTTTTTCCCCATTTTTTTTTTGTTTTGTTTTATTTATCTGAAGCAAACAGTTGCTTACTGCATAAACAATATGTGTGTAAATGGTTGGGCAAATTGCACACAAAAAGAAAAAAAAAACGAATAGAAAGAATTTGTATTTGGAAATCCTGCCTGACACATGACAGTTTGACAGTTGGCAGTATGCATAAGCAACAAAAACAAAACAAAACAAAAATATGTGCACCAAATAGAAATATTGT
Organism: Sarcophaga peregrina; assembly: GCA_014635995.1. Taxonomy (NCBI): domain Eukaryota; kingdom Metazoa; phylum Arthropoda; class Insecta; order Diptera; family Sarcophagidae; genus Sarcophaga; species Sarcophaga peregrina. The sequence goes on from CM025790.1 coordinate 105,040,212, forward strand.
GTTTATTTTTCACAGTTTTTTTTATGTTTATCCATAAATATTTCCCCCTTTTTTTTTTAATCCAGCTTAAGAAAAAAAAAAAGAAAGGCCAGAATTTTTTTCAAAACATGCAGATTTTTTATTACACAATAGCTATTAACACCAGCCCCGTTATATTGACATTAAGTATGTAAGCGTAAGAGTGTTGTAAAATTAATTATTTTAATCCTATCATAGGGTCTTGAAGGCAAGCTTTTTTATCTCAGTTAGACTGTCTATTGGCCATTGACAAATTGCGGATTCAAGAAGAATTCAGCCTTGGCTGGTAATAATTACAAAGAAAACGTACCAATTAACTGCGTAGTGGCAGACAAGCAAATAGGGTTGTCGTAATTGAATTATAAAGAGATTTTAGTTCACTTAAGGAGGAAGAAAGTATTGTCCACTTTTTTTTTTAGTCAATATTTATCTTTGGCCCAAAGGGGACTTAATTTTTTTTTACTTTATTATCTCAATATAGTCCAATAAAGCTATCATTGCCAGATATCGGATCAATCACCGAATGCATAAACTTCTAAGGAAGTCATTGTGGAAATGCAAGATCCTAATGTTATACGAAGTCGCCGTGGTCTAGTGGGTAGTGTGTTGGCTTATTAGACTAAAGGCCCGGGTTCGTATCCCTGGTCAGACATCAAAACGAAAAATATTTCTTCGGCGACTTCCTCTCAGCAGATTTCTGGCAAAGTCTCTGAGAGTAAAAAATTGCCATGAAAAGCTTCTCAAGAATCTGTCGTTCGGAGTCGACTTTAAACTGTAGGTCCCGCCACTCATGTATAAAATTAATGCACACAACATAAGTGGTGTGTTAAGCTAGGTCGTAATCCTGACTGAAGGGTTGTAATGGCCAATTATGTATGTGTGTAATGTTATACGAAACTCATACAAAATAATTAAACATTTTTCTCATTTGGTACTTTTACTCTTTTAATAATTTTTTATTATTTGATACTTCTTCACATTTCGTACCTCTTTTTTAGTCAATATTATTTATCTTTGGCTCTATGTGAACTTAATTTTTTTTACCTTATTCTCTCAATATAGTCCAATAAAGCTATCATTGCCAGATATCGGATCAATCACCGAATGCATAAACTTCTAAGGAAGTCATTGTGGAAATGCAAGATCCTAATGTTATACGAAACTCATACAAAATAATTAAACATTTTTCTCATTTGGTACTTTTACTCTTTTAATAATTTTTTATTATTTGATACTTCTTCACATTTCGTACCTTTTCTCATTTCGTACTTTTTCCCATTTAGTGCTTTTTTAATTTGATACTTTTTCAAATTGCTGATAACTTTTTTTAAAGTACTCTTGTAAAGCATATTGTCTGCAAAATTTTTCTTTAAATGTTATCATTCACATCTCACATGAGTTACTGTGAATTTAAGTTTCTATTATTTTTTTTTCTTGTGATTAAAACGTAAAACATCTTGTATTTCAATTTCAAAATTTCAAAAACATACGGGCTTCTTGATTGTACAACTACAAGTACAAGTACAAGTTATACGAGGACAGTCATTTGCCATTTGCCGGTTTAATGATAAATTACTTGCCACTGCCCCCCTTCCCGTACTTAAACCTCTCTCAAGTATGGTTTTGTTAAATTTATGGAGGTTTTTAGGTTGATTGTTGTGGTTAAACTTTTGGGCTCCTTCTAATAATGATGACAATCATTATCACGTTGTTGATATTGTTGTTGCTGTTGCAAACTCGCACTACGATTGGATAGGATATGAAACATTCGTTTTCGGTAATTAATTTTGTTGTGTCAGGATAGTTAGTTAGTGAGACCAGCAGAACAGCTAAAGACATGTGAAGTGTTAAAAAGGGGAAACCATTTGCAAGAGTAAAATTCAACAAAGATTTGGGTTGAAATTAATTTTTCGGTTCAAGAATGTTTACGATGTTGTTTGTTGGTTAGCAGCGCCCTTAGTTTGTTTTAAATTTAAAGGAAGATTTTCTTTTAAACAATTTTTTTTTTTTTTAATTTAATTTAAAAGCTTTAATAACATTTCATTATAAAATTACAATCTTCTTCCCTATTGTTTAAGCTTCATTAAGTGTACTTTATGCTTTATTATTAACCATTATTGTTTAATCTCTTAAGACCACATACTTAAAATCTTTTGAGTTTTTATTAAAGCATGACATACTTTTTATGCTGTAAACAATGGTTCATAAAATTAAATAAACACCCCAAAAAAGAGGTTAATAAACTGCTACAGTGATTTTAATTAACTCAGCTATTGTCTTTTTTGTTTTTTTTTTTTTTAATTATTTCCCCCAAACAATGTTTAATTGCATTAAAACTCTCTCTTTCTCTCTGTCTCTGTCTCTCTGTCTCTATACTTATTAATTTAGTAACGACTGTAAGGATTGCCGTTAGTTAGTACCGTTTTTATTGTGTTTAAACAATAACGGCAACAATGTAATGCGATTATGTTGCCTTAAACATAATGGTTTGAGAGAGAGAGTGTGTTTGAAACAGAACAAAAAGAGAGGAAAGAGGAAAACAGAGAGCACAGCGCTAAGCCTGTAAATGAAAAAAGGAAGAGTGTAAGCGAGGTATTGCAATTAGCCTGCAAGACAATTTTGGTTGTATGTGTTGGTGACACTTGTGCTGTTATAATTTAGAGATACAACATGTTCAAACCTGTTAAGTGTAGACACAATGTAAAGTCATGGCAATAAATATAATGACAGTTATAAAAATTTATTGAAAATTTTAATATTCCTTCGAGAATAATAATAAAACCTCTAGTCTTGCAAGGCTGGCAGTGTTGTTAAATAACTTTCAAATTGAATTTTGGTAGTGAAAGGTTTAACATCTGAATCCAATGATTTATCAAAAATATAAAGAAATTTGAAAAGTTTTTGCGTCATTGCATTACACTTAATAATTATATGAAGCTGTTTCTTTGTATTTTCAAAACTTTTCAATCATTGTTTTAAAGAAATTTGAAGCTTTAAGGTACTTCGTAATCTAACAACCTTTTTTTAATCCAGAGTACTTCGTTAGTTTCCTTTATTTTTGCTTGTTTTATTTTTCATTGTGGGTGTTAACATATCTATTTAATCTTGGTTACTTTTTGAAAGCGTTTTTATTCGTTTTATTTCTTTCTTAAAACCTCATTATGGTTTAATGCTCTTTTTGAAATGGTGTTTTAGAAAACTTTTCATTTTTTTTTTTTTGTTTTTTTTGAACAAATTTTACTTCTCAGATAATTTGATACAATGATGGTTTTTTTCTTTTCTGTGGTTTTCAGCAACATTATGCAACTTAATGATACCACCAGCCACCTGCCAGTGTTACGTCCACTGCTTAAAGCCACATATAGAAACGCAAAGAGTAAAACAAAGAAAAAAAATCAAATTAAACTTGATGATCTCGAATTTAGAAGCATTAAATCAAATAGAAACCTGAGGAGTTGGAGTTGAATTTAAGGTAAGCAAATGGAATTTAATTTCTTTGTTTTTTTTAATAAATTTTAAATTCTTTTTGGCATTTGTAAACGAATATTATAAGTCTTACCCTCGTTTTGCTGTTATTATTTGGCAGTTTTTTTTTTATTACAAATGATTACAAACATTTTTCACCAAAACATACCTAAAAAGAGAATAAAAAAAAGAAAATTTTTTGTTATTAAAAATTCTATGAAAACGTCAGATTTATTTCGTGTTATTTTTCTCCAATAAATATTAAAAAAGTTTTTTTTTTTCAATGGTATTGCATCATTGTATAATACGTTTTTAATCAAATCACTGTTTTACACTTTCCTCATCACTCTCCATTACTCTTTTCCCTTTACATTTCTCACTGTTCATCACTTCCTGCCAGCGTGTAATTTCCAATTTTCTTTTTTTTTTTTTGGTTCTCTTTCCATCCATTTTCATTTAAATCACAAATAAATTTAAATCCACAACTTGGACTCTAGACGAGGCGATAAAAAATAAAAAAAAATGGGAGAATGAAATTTCCGTTTGACCGAGTTCTTTCGTTGTATTCAAATTGATTGTTGTTTACACAAAAACGCACAAATACTTGGCCGGGTAAAAACCAATTGATGCTGTTTGGTTCTGAAAAATTTTCGAAATTTTTTCACTTCTATTCACATTTTCTATTCTATTAAAAAATTTCCAAAAAAAAATTTGTTTGGTACGAAAGTATTAGTTGAAAGGTATGAAAGTACTTTTTTCTATCAGATTTACTAAGCATCTGCCACCAAAGCTTCACAGTAAGTTTTTTTTTTTTTGGAAGAAGTACCAAACTTACTCTACATTCTGATTTGATTTCATATTTTCATGTTTAAATTTATTTTAAAACTTGCTTATAACCCTGAAAACAATCAAATCAAGTCCATTTATTATGAGACGCAAGAAATGTAAAAAATTGCCTTAAAATTCTTGAAATTATTTTCTGGTTTTTTCTTGCTGCAAAAACCAATTTCTTATTTCCAGCTTGTTAGCAGCCAATTCAATTCATGAGAGTGAAAGAAAAAATAAAAGGAGAGACAAAATTGAAAAATTAGCTTTTTTTTTTTGCTGGTTTATTTGCCTTAATACCCCTACAACTAGAGAAGAAAGTATGAAGAGGATGGCAGAGAATAAACAACGAAATTTGCATTTAACATTTGAAATTTACGAAAACAAAAATAATCAATTCTTCTTCTTTTTTTTTTTTGGAAAGTAAACTTCTTCTCCAAATATTGTAATACTACCAGTACCAGAGTACTCAGTATTATATAATAATAAAACTAATTTGCAAAAGTTTGCCTGCCATGTACTTCACATCGTCAGACCCCCATTTGTTGGTAGCCTCCATACTTGTGTATCAAGCTCATCTCGTTGGTAAAGCATTTCTAAAACCAGGGAAATTTATTTGAGTTGCCATTGTGGCTACACAGAAATAAATTAAAAGAAAACGAAAGAATAACCGGCTAGAAATGGAAGTTTTCCGTTCATTAAGAATTCGAATTTGTTTTTTTCCTTTTTTGCAAGAAGTTGCCAAAAATTTGTTCAACAAAACGGTAATTAATTACAGCCTAAATGAAGGCGCATATAATTTATTAATAAATTCGTTTGAACGTATTTAAATATACACAAAATGTTAAGATTAATTATTAATTAAAACCGTAATTTGTTTTCTATTTGCTTGGCTAATATTTATTATAAATCAAAATGATTACAAATAACAATTTTAATTAAAACGCCTTTGATTATGCTATAATTTTTAAATCAATTGTATAAACATAAATATTAAATATGTACTTGCAAAAAGGCACCTTAAAGTTGGCTTTATGCAGAGTGCAAACCTTGAAGTAGGCAATTAATTATGAATAACTTAACAGTGCATATAAAATACCAACACCTAAAAGTACACTATTAATATCGTTTACTAATATAACGGCCTTAAGTAAGCTTTCAAACGTTGCATTTAAAACGCCACCAGCTAATAGTATTCTATTAATTTGATGTAACACTTTAAAGTAGGCTTTTATATATTGTATATATAAAAAAGAACGCCTTAAATTAGGCTATTAAACTTATTATGTATACATACTAATAAACACCATAAAGTAGGCCATTAATTTCAATTGTTTTTGTATGTTAAACAATTTTAATGACTCTTTACTTTCCTTCATCTGTCATACAGAAAGCCCGTTCCTTAAATGCCTCTAGAAAAAAATTTTAATTGCTTCCTAAAACTGTTACTGCCGCCTGAATGTTTTGGTAGAAAAAGAGAGAAACATTACTCAGAGTTTTTGTACATTAGGCCTATTAATTTAATTGTATGGTCTTACATCAGTAAGTGGTTGTTTTAAACAAGCTATTAAAGAGCTCCGCAAAGTAGGCAATACTTATTTTTGTGTATAACCATTGTTGTCGAGCATAAAAAGCACTCTTCAGTTTTATTAACTCTTTCTAAAAAGAAAAATGAGTACTTAGGTTTGTTTTCATAAACGCCTAAAAGTATGCTTTTATAAAATATTAAATAAAAAAATGTATATTAAAATTGTGATTTTAGTGGTACGACCCATGAAAATTTATAAAATTCTTAAGCCCCGGTTTTAGTTTTTAAAACTTTTAAATGCTTTTTTTTTTTGCCTATTCCTATTTGAAGGCCATTTATTTAAGTTAATTGATTTTGGATGATATTTCTTAAACGCCTATAAGTAGGCTTTAATTTTTTAAATTTAATTTTTTAATCTTTTTTGATTTCCCTTGGTATTAAGGAGAGAATTTGTCTAAAAAATTTAATTGTTTATATAGATAATTTTTTGTAAGTAGAAGGCCATATTCTTTTTTGTTTCCCACTATCTTGTTTCTGAGCACGTTGGCTCTTTTGTTTGGCCAGTAAATATGCAAAAGATTTTTTTGGTTTTGTTTTGTTTTCACTTTATTATTTTTTTTTTTTCTTTTAATAACCTTCACCAAAATACGTTAAAGTTCATTTCATTCATTTAATCTGCCTCAGCCTGACTGCCACTTTTTTTTTTTCTTGTGCGACATTCTTCCACACCTTTAACCAAAGCCTAGCTGGCCATTGTGTGCTTCACCTTTTGATTCATATTTTCACAGCAATTTTCTGCTTCAACTCAAGAGATGAGATGAGTGAAAGAGAGAGAGAGAGAGAGAGAGAGTGAGAAGAAGAATGATGGCAAAATAATAATTTTTGCAGTGAACAGGTCAGGTAACGCAATCATTTATACACACACACTCACACATCTAATGCTAGAGCAGTTAAGATTTCTCTTAAGAAAGGTAAGGTAGAGGTGAAGGTTTATTAGATAGAGACAGCTATACAACGTATGGTTGGTTGCTAACGGTAATAACATTGAAAATATAAGTGAAATATAAACGAACAAAAAAAATTTAGAGAAAAAAAAATGAATGAAAAAAGGAAAGATGAATTGCAAACAAAGTTGTGGAAGAAAACGTGTCATACGCATAATAAAAATGTTTGCCACATACACACACATTCACATGCTGATGTTAAAATAAATAAATATTATATGAAAAGTTTTCATCTGCCTGCCTGTATGTGTTGAACACACACTTACTCCACTCGTTTATATTCACCAAACGAAAAGCGAGAGATAGAGAGAGAGTGAGAGAGAATAATAAAATGGCCTTACGTGATAGGTGTGTACATGTGTGTGTAATAAATCATTAAGTCACAATAAAAATGTAAGAGCATACTTTTAGGTAGCATAGCACAACATCATCAACAGAATATATGTATTATTTTCATAAGAATTCAAAATAAAAAAGAATAGTAAAAACAAAAACAAAAAAATAAAATAAAATAAAGGCCGGAATAAATAAATTTTCAAACATGAAATGATAAGAAAAGGTATTAAATTAAACAAACGAATGTAATCTTTAATTTTTGACATTACATTTTAAAATAATTATTTTTTTTCGTAAATAACAATTTTTAGCAAAAGTAAGAATGTGGTCGATCAACTGCTATTTGAACAATTAAATTATAACCTTAAATGAACGTTTTTTTTAATTTATGGAGTAAAATATATCTCTTTTTATATTTCAAATAGTTATTAAGTTTTTAAAAATGGTTTTAAAATAATATTTAATTCCCTAGATTCTAAAAGCAAACAAAATAATCTAAATATAATTGAGTTAACAACAGATTTTATTTGTCTTTTTGTTTGCACATTTGTTGTTCTAAACCCCTTAAAGCTATAATACATTTTTATTTACAAACAATTTTCTTTGAAGACTATAAACAAAATTCACTGTTGCATATGAATTTAATTTTTAAAATAAACAAAAATTATATTGACAAATATTGAATTGGATTTCCTTTTAGCTCAGTATCAATTTTCTTTTAATTCTTAAAGTACACTTTATAAAAAATGCTATTTGTTTAATGGCATTTGTTCGACTACATTTTTGTTTGCTTAAATGACATGCTTCTATTCTAGTTAAGAGTTATAATAGATTTAAAGTTTGCCCCAAAGTATGCTTAATTTTTAAAAGTTGTTTTTCTCGTAATTGAAAAAAAGTTTTTCTATAAAATCTCTTAAGTGTAATGGAAAAACAAGTTATTTGTTAAGGTATACCCAACCTAAAAGTGAGCTTTAATTTTTGAAATTACTGTTTATAAAAAGAGTAAACATTATTTAGAAAGCATAAATGTTAATAAAACATATTGAAAGTATTGCAAATCGTTGTCAACTCCTAAAAATAGGCTACAATTTAAAATGAATTTGTTTATAGAGTATAATTTCAATATGCCCTTAGTTATGGGTTACTACGCCCAAAAGTATGCAAAATTTTTCATAACCTATATAAGATTTTTAAAACATTTTTCACTTATAATGCTTTATTACTTATTAATTAAATTTTTTCAAACTAATCCCACACATTTTTATCGTTGCATTATATGCTTGCTTTGCTAGAGAATTTTTACCTTAACACATGCTATAATATTTCTACAACAGAATCTATATCGTCTTCACTTTAATTAAAATTTACCATGCATGTGTTGCTCTGATGCCCTGCTTCCATTACCTCCCTCTCTCTGCTTATAAACCTCCAAAAAATATAATTGAATTCGTAAGCAATTTTATGTTCACAAATTGAGCGATTTCACTCACGCTCACACTTTCTCGCTCTGCCATTAAGTGTCATGTAATTTTTCTTATGAATTTTTTCCTTTTATTTTCAATATATTTTACCTAAAAGTATACTATAAAAAATGGTTTTCTATTATAATATGCCAACCGTAAATGTCATGAATTTTGCATATACTCTACATACTCTACAATATATAGAAGGGAAAAGAAATTAAATTAATGTCAGCAATGAATTCTTTTTTTTTTCTTTTTTTCTTCCGCTCTCTTACATCCTGGGGAAGATTTTATATAAGACACTGAACTTATTGAAATGAATGAAATGTTAACGGTAACATGTAGAGGGTCTGAGAAAGGGGGGGGGGGGTGTTTTAACGGAAATTTGATGTAAAATATTATGAAAATAGAATAGAAAATGAGAGAGAGGTATATAAAAATTAACCTTATGGCATAATTTAGAAAGATATTTGCCAAATTAATAAAAATTATTTTAATTACAAACCTAAAAATAGGCAATAAATAAAATGAAAAGATTTAGATTTTTTAGAGCAATATATTCGAAATGTTGAATGGTTTTGTCTAATATATATAAATTTGCACAAACTAAATATAGATTTTGTATAATGTTATATGTCAGCTGGAAGTATACTTTAAATATTTTTATTTAAGTTTTGCTCTTAGGAAATTTATTTCATTTGGATTTCTTTTAGTCAAATACTAGATCAATCTGTTTTTTTTTTCTCTCGTCTTTTTAATAGTTTCTTTGGCAAACACATTTTATCTGGATTTAAAACAAGTGACATTTTTATTATTATTTCTCTCGGTTACCGATACTAAAACACGTTCAAGTACTTTTGCAAACACTATTGATTGTTGTCTAGTGGCAGTTGAAAATGTAAAAGAATCTTTCTTTTATTTTTTTATTTTTTTTTTCTTCAAGAAATATGATACGGCATGCCTATGCCTCAGTGTATGCAATACATACTCATATATTTGTCTCTTAAACATGTAATAGTTGATATGCAAATTTCCTTTATATATACACACATTTTTTAAAGCATACTCTAGGGTGTTTAAGCCAAATGTAAAAAGAAAATAAAGATATTACAAAATTTTCTTTATTTTTACTGAAACTGCTTACAAAGACTGAGAATATGCATTAAAAAAAAAACAAATATTTTAAGATAAAAAGGTGTTGACATGTGAGAGAGTGGTTCACATAATTTCACAAAATTTTTCTCAAAAAAAAAAAACAAATATTTGTCGAAAATGTAAATGAATTCTTTTTAGCTTCAGAGAAAGTAAAAGTTGCATGAATAATAAAAATAATTTTTTTTTTTTTTATTAAATTCAATAAAAACAGTCGATAAAGCACAAAATATAAATTTAATTTTGTCCTTAAAGTAGGCAACACTCTTTATTTCTTTTGATATTTCATTGTTCCTTATTGGAAATAAATTTTAGTCTCTTCTAATTCTCTTCTTACTTACGTTGATAGCATAAATGTTTGAATTTTAATATTTAGCTCCTTAAAATATGCAATAAATTTCCTAAAAATAATTTTTTCTTTCTTTTGAAACAATACTTAGAAGCCTTATGAGTCCAATAATAATATCGGATAAAGTAAAATATTAAAAAACATGGCCTAAATATAGGCAGCATTGTTTTTATTTCAGAATGGCTTAATTTTTCCAATTTTTTCGATTAAATTATATTGTATTTTCTTTGTTTAAACATTAAACTCATTAAATATTTCAATTCACATCAAGTTGTTTTCTTTTATCTGTTTCCAGTGTCGAAAATATTTGTGAAAATTCTATTGTTCATCTCCTAAAAGTGTGCAGCGATGCAAAAAATTTTTGGAAACAATTGAAATGGAAATCAACGTTCATAGCCTGTTAACTGTAATGACATGGTAAGTAAATAAGAAATTTTTCTATTTATCTATTGCCCACGAAACTTTTAAATTGACTGGAGCTGTAAAAGTTTGACATTTTGTGTTACTTCTAGTGCCTGTTGTAACTGTTTGCCTTTAGAAATACTTGTGTTCAACTGAAGTAATCAATAATTGCAATCAAGCAGGAAATTGTGTAATAATTGAGATAAAATTGCAAATTGTGTGCATAAACCTAAAAGTATACTTTGATTTTGTAACAAGTTTTCCAAAGAAATTATGAGATAGAAATTGAAATTCAAATATTTACATTCAAATCATAATGGCATTAAAAAAGATTTCCGTTATAATTAAAATTAACTTAAAGATAGCTTTTTTTAAACCTAAAAATATACTTTAAAGATTACTTATTAGCATAATAGTTATGCAAGAACTTAAAAAGTAATTTTCCAGCAAAATGAAAAATTTTAGCACTGGTTTAGGCAACAATATTTCAAGTTCTATTTCTCCTTATTAAAAAGTGAAGCCTACTTATAGGCTAACCTAAATGCATTACTTTAAGCAGCCAAATGGAAACTGTTAAAGAAAATGTGCTTTCAAGTGGAAAATAGTTTAATAATTGAGCAAAAATTTAAATTAGTTTACATGAACCTAAAAGTATACTTTAAATTTTCAATTATTTTGTATATTTGAAAGAAATGATTAAATTGAGTATTAAATTAAATAGCTTCCTTCTATATTTGCATCCCTTTTATTGTAATATCAAGCAAAGAACGAAAAACAAATTGTTTTTCACCTAAAAGTATGCTTCAATTTGTGTTCATTTGAGAAAAAGTAAAGCAGTGAAGGCTTTAAAGAGAATTTAGATATCTTTAACTAACATATGCCAAACCAGTTTAATCAAAATCATAAATTTTATTGTATATTTCGTTAAAATTAAAAACGCTTAGATAAAGAAATTTCCTTCAAAAATAGGAATTTTCAGTTGTTTTGCAGATTCAATTTAATATTGCTTACTTTTAGGTTACATACACAGCCTAAAATTATTTCGAAAACTCTAACTAATATTGTCTGCCGTTTGAATTGAGTTTTTAAACTTGTTTGCATTTTCATTTAAAATTTTATTGCTTAACAAAATATTTTTACACGAAAATTGATTTTGTTTTCCTTTGGTATTCCAAATAACTATCCCCTGGATTTTTTTTTTTATTAAAAACATTTACCGCCGCATGTAGCAAATTTAGGGCTCAGAAGACAATTCTCTACTCTACTCAATGCTATACAATTGTTTTCCATATGGTTTCGTCAATAAAATTGTATTAAAATTATAAAGAAATACACAGAAAGCAAGTTTATTCAAATTGGAAAGACAAGAAAATTTTCAATTTCTTTCTAAGAAACAGCAAATAACGTACGTTGTTGTCATATGTGCGATATACATAAGTGAACGTCTAGATATTTTTTTCTTTTTTTTCTAAATTTCATGTCTTCTATTCAATAGACTTGTTCTTGGCTGTTCAACTTGATATTGAGTAGTATTTATAAGTAATATTCTACAGTTTAGTTTAGTTTCATGCCGTAATAATATTTCATTTTTAAGTTGAAAACACATGCTTGGGTTGCTTCCATTTGCTTTCTTCTTTGGCAGACAATTTGAGGAAAAGTGTTGAGAAAGTAGTGAAGTGGAGTCGTAGTTTTGAACGTATGCCAAAAAATAATAATGTTTTCTTGTGCTTCCTTTAATGAAATTTTAGATTTGTTTTCTCTTTAATGTCTTGTCACCGTATAACAGCAGTGCTATATTGTCATACTTCATTTCGTTTAGTGTGTCATATGTTGTATGGGGTTGCAATTGTTGTTGTTGCATTAAACTACAACTGCAGTGTAGAATTTTATGGTAATTGAATTTTTATGCAAAAATTTTTGTTTAAAAATAAAACTGTTTTAAGTTTTGCCGCAATGCTTTAATGGCACATGTTGCGAAAATATCAAAACTTGAGATATTTAGTTACGATAAGGAAGTGAAATATGTTTTCTCAACTGAAAAGTTCTTTTTAATGTCTTTAAAGCCTAAAAGTAAGCCATTAATTCTTTATTTTTCCTTAAAATAGTCTACTAAATATGATTGGCCTAAAAGTAGGCTTCAGTTTTTATAGTTTTGTTAAACATTTTTTTGTTTTCTGGATTAAAGTAGATCCAAATTATATTTTGGTATTCAAATTTTTTTTCTTTCGTTCTTAACATTTTCAGCCTAAAATTAGTCTTAAATTTTCACTTAGATTTCATATACATTCGCAGAAGGATCATTAGATAGTTGGATGAAACTCTTTAGGATGAGAATTTAAAAAAACCTAAAAGTAGGCAAAACTTTTATGAAATAGCTTTAAATTAGTTCTAGAATATCAGCCTTTCATATATTTTCTTTAAATTTTTCAATAAATTCTATATAAATTTCCATGTTATAATAATCCCCTGAAACTATGCTTCTTAAAGTCTTCTTTGTTTGTATACATGTTTGTTAATTCTCTGGAGTTTGAATTTCTTTAGATTTCTTTGGTAAAAGCTAAAACATGTAATGGAATTTAAATAAAAACATATTTTTATTTGTGGTAAAATAAATTCTTTTTCCAACAAAAACAAAAAATGGTCTATACCTTGGGGAGCTAAACGCACTCTATTAATGTCTTAAGGAAATACAAAATAAGACGCATTTTTATAATGGAAAAAAGGTAAATTTATAATAAAAATTTATAAAAAAAAAAAAGCCCTGAAAGTATGTAACGAAATTTCAATTTCTATTTTATTAAAGTGAGGTTCAGAATTTTAAAAACGATAGTTTTTATTGCGAAAAAAATTAACCGTGCGTCACTTTTTTCTATTAAAATCCGTATACACAAATTATGCACTATACAGAGAAGGGAGTGTATATTTTTCATTTTAATTTTCTTTAATTAGAAAATTTAATCCAACCACAAAATTTATGACTGTTTTCCGTTTTAGCAACAAATATTTGAATTTAAAAATTTTTATTTTTAGTTGCATTGAAATGTGTACGTGTTTCTTGCAATTTAATTGAGTTAATAGGTTTGTTCGTCGTTGCACACTGCACTGCTAAAATCTTTGTGTGTTAGAGAAGCAATGAAATAAAACAGCGCTCTTTAAAAATTATTACTCATGTAGTTAATGGGGCACAGCGCTCAACTATGAGCTCTTACCTCTACTTCAATGACTATCGAATACCATCTATCCACATATAACAGAGGAAATTGAATTAAAACATCCTGTGAATTTATGTGAGTTTCGCAAATAAATGTTTTTAACTGTTTATCTGTCTGTCTGTTTTATATGTGGTTTATAGCACAGTGGTATGCGTTGCAAAATGTGTGGCATACCATAAGGGGTATGTACATATGGTATACACGCAATGTAAGTTGTGTATCGTTTCAATTTATGAAACTATCTCTAACGTATTTCAGTTGGTTGTCTTTCTTTTTATATCATCCATAAACAATGTGTATTTATGGTTAAGATTGTACATATAAATAAAATATTTCATGTTGTATACGTTGTCCTGTTCTGTTTTCACACCCTGGCCATAAATTTCAGAATATGCGTGAATATGCATAAAATTTTTTATGCATGAATTATATGCACATAAAAGAAATTGCTGATCATAAAGTAACCACAAAGTGTATTAAGCTTTTTTTTCCGTTTAGTCTTCACTTAATGACATTAAAAAGAACAACAAAAACCAAAAAAACTAAAGTATGCCTTTAGGCGTTTTAAATATATTTTTTTTCTTGATTTAAAATATTTTAAATTATATTATGATTTCTTAAACAGAATTATAAGCAGAATTTTTTTTATAAACCTTTAAAAGTATTTGGTTTACATTTTTTTTATTGTGTAAGCCTGAAAATATGCTTAATTTTTTATATCTAAGGTGTATTAATAAGTCTCTATGTAAATATGTTGTAGTCTTAGATAAATTGACCCTTCAGTTAAACACCATTTCTATTTTAATATAAAATAAAAAGCCTAAAAGTGGCCTAGGTTTTTCTCTAATTAATTTATTCGTAGCGCTTTGTTTTTACTTCTTATACACTTAACCTTAATTATTAAAATTCTGTTTAATCCTTTTGGGGAAAATGTCTTAATTTCTGTAAGATTATAATCAATGGTGCCCTTAAATATGCTTAAGTTTTTTGATTTTATATTCCTATGCTTATTTTTGCCATTCTTTTTGGCCCCTTGTGGTGGCTTTTTCCATAATTAACTTCGTTTTATGCATAAATAATGCTGAAGCGTATATTTTTCTTTACTGTTTTGCTACGGCTTTCAACTTACATTGCCATAATAAATGACCTGACATTACTCTTTAATTTAAGCTCCAAAAGTGATACTAAAAAAAATAACACTTTAAATTTATAAACTCGATGGCTTGGCTTTAAAACTTTATTCCACCGGGTATTGAAAATAAAGAATTATAGCCTTGAGCACGAATGGAGGGAGTATGTATAGGGGAGGTGAAGACAGTATATTAATCCTCTTAATATCTAATAAGCATTTAAACCACGTACTTTTTGAACAATTTGTTTATCTCTTTAAAACAGCACACAGCGTTTTATTTCTGCACAACCCATTTTCCCCCCCTCATTTTGCCATCTGCTCTCCCTAAACAATTGTTAGCAATCGCCTGCTTTGCATGAAATTGAGGGTATTTGATGCTGATGGTGGATGGGTTTGTGGTATACACAGTAAATTAAAAACCTTTTTTTTTTTGCTCTCTCTCTCTCTCTTTCCTTTTTATATTTATTTACTCAGCAGGAAATCATGTAATTAGTTTGACTTTAGTTCGTTAAGTTTTCTTTGGGTCTACAACGATAAATAAATATTTAATTGCAGTTTTTGTGTAAAACTAAATTGTTTTCAAATTAAAAACAAGAAAACTAAATTGATAATGTTAAATTTTAAATTTACAAAGTGATTTGGGTCAAATCAAAAGTTTTAGAACATAAAATTGTTTTTAAATAATTAAAAAGTAAAAATAAAGTCTAAAAGTAGGCAATATTTTTACGGTTTTTGTTTTCACACCATTGATAACCAAAAAATTTGAATCACATTAAAAATGTTAGATTACAGTTATTAATTCAGCAAAGGAAATTAAAAAAAAATATGGCCTTAAAGAAGGCAACGTAAATTAATCACTTCTATCCGAATTCTTGATATTCTAATAATTATTTCTAATTTTCGGAATCATTCATAACGGTGAAATTTTCAAAGTTAGTCATAATTTTTAACAATTTATGGAAAAGTAGGAAATATTTTCAAAATTTCCAAAATAATAGAGAATATTAGCCACAACATTTATTGAAAAATATAAAACTAATCTACTTTTAGGAGCAACTGAGCTATATATGTGCAATTGAGTCCATGTTGTTCTCTCTCTCTCTCTCTCTCCCTAGTCTTCTTTTATGTTTAGATTATTGCGACGATTTTACAAGTTCAATTTTCTTTATTTCCCTTTTATGTTATGTTTAAGGTATTAACTATCCTTTCTTTCGTTCTTTTGCTTCTATTGCTCTCTTTTTTCCCGTTTGTAATTCATCATCTGTTTTATTTGATAGAAAATTTAAATTGGATTATTTGTTTATTCGATTTTAATACGATTTTGCAATTTGTTTGTAGTTTTATTTTATGCTTCTCACTCTCTATCGTATTTAAGTATTTTTTTCACACATTTCCGGGGTCTTTTTTAGTCTTTAGGAAAAAAAAAGGAAAAACAAAAAATACAAATTTATTGATTACTTTTCCCGTGCTTGCTGCTGCACTTTTATACATATATGATATAATGCTTGGTTTACAGCCATAAAATAGGCTATAAAATAAACCTACCATCACCTCACCAAAAGAAAAAAAGGACAAGGGTTAAAAACAAATTGTTTATATGGCCACTTTTATTGCCAAAGATATACAAATAGATTAATAAAAAACAATAAAAGCTCAACAGCAACAACAACAAAAACAATAGTAGCCTAAAAACAATAAATTGCCCTTTAGAAGGCCAAACATGTTAAACAAGAGAAATAAACACAAGATAATTAAGTTTTAAATACAATTTACAATACCAAATACAAAATATACAACAACAAAAAAAAAAAAAAAAACGAAAGAAAAGAAAATAGAAATTCAATTTTTTTGTAATCAAACAACCTACCACAAATGGTGTTGACATGCTAGGCGTTTGTTTTTCAATTATAAAAATTGTATTGCATACTTTTAGGTTATTTTTGTATAAAAGAAATGTGTTTGTGATCTTAGCTTTGTAACTTGGTAGTTTTAAATATATATATATATATATATATATATCTTTTTTATAAAGCCTATTTTTAGGCAAAACCCTTGCAAAATCAAAGTGTTGAACAATTTCTTGCAACACAAAAAATGTTTGCCTATTTCCATTTTCTTGCTTTTGTCGGTCTTTCTGGACAAATTAAAATTAATTAATAAAATTATAATTAAAATTTTGTTATTGAAACAATTTCATTAAATTCTTGTGTTCATTACAATGTATTTAAAAATCAAATGAAAATTTTGCATTTACTTTATTGCCAATATTCTCCTTTAAATTTACGTAGCTTTTGCCTTTTTAAACCTTTTATTTTTTATTATTGCTGCGGAAACAGGAAATAAACTTCGCTTATTCCTTTAACTACATAATACTGCAGCAATTGCAGTATATTTTCGGGCATAACACGCGCCCCCTTAAGTATACAATGTTTTATTACGGTATTTCGTTTCTTGTGCCGGGGTCTTTCATTTCTATTTTAAATTTCTGACTCATTGTTGTAATAAAAGTTTTTGTTGGTGTTTTCTTGTGTTATTTCCAAGTAAGACAATAAGACAAGTCATGTCATGCCATTTTATATTCTTTTTTTTTCATTTTCATTTTATAGACGGCCATAAAAAGTTTCGTTTTATTATTTCGTTATAAAACAAAACAAAAAAACTTACAACAAAAATAACAAATATTTCATGTATGCAGTCATAAACAATTGTGTTTAGGTCACAGGTCAACGTTTGTTAACTGGGTTTGGGTGTAATTATTTTGAAAAATGTTCTTTTAATTTTTATAAATAAAAGCACAAGACATGACATGATAATTCATAAAAATACAATAAAAATTGAGTAATATTTCTAGGGTTCTATTCTTTTTGTAGATTATTTCACAAATATCTCCACATGAATTTCTATAATTTAGGGAAATATTTCAATATTTTGTACTCATAAGATTTAGCAAAAGGCATATTTTCAATGAATTTTTCTCCTAAAATTCAAATAATATGTTTTTATATGACAATAGTAAATCTATAATTTTTGTTGCATACTTTTAGGCGTTTTCAAAAAATATTCTTTTATTTTATTGTTCTATATTAAGTCTCACTATTCATTTTTAAAGATAATAATACAGGAAACGTATGTTTTTATTTTATAAAATGCACTGCCTACTTTTAGGTTTTATCATAGTGTCTTTATTATTGTTATAATTTCCTTGGAAAAATTTTAAATATTTCAAAAATATTCTTTTAACCATAAATTACAAGGAAAAAAAAGGCAGAAACCTGAAATTCTCTTAAAAATTCTTTCATGTCAATTAAATGTATAAGCCTGTGTATATGCAATGAAATGTTTAAAAGAATTTTTTTGTTGTTTCTTTCTTTTTTTTTTTTTTGTTATATTTTTGTTGCATGCTTCATTGGTATCGATTATCTCTTGCCACAACACAAAATCCCAACGAAACACAGAGAAAACTACAAACAATACATTACAATTAATACAAACAACCTTGAGATACCGAAAATGACTTTTTGTTTTATGGTCTATGGTCTGTTCTATACATTGCTTCCCCCAATTTTATTTTTATTTATTATAAAACTGAAGAAAATAAAGAAAAATAAATTAAAACAATGGCAACAAAGGTGGCTGGCTAGGATTGCTATGCTAAGTATGAAATCTAAATAGAAAACAAAATGCCTAAAAGTATGCAGCTGTTTTTGATAATAATAATTATACAAAAACGAAAAGAAAACAACAACAACAATGAATATAACAAAACGAAAAGTAATTGCTTGGAACGAGCTAACCATGACAACTAATTTATCATATTGACAAAAAATGTCTGTCTGTCTGTCAAAGAAAAGAAACTGTCACAGGGCCCAAAAGAAGACACAAATTTGCTAACCTTTCTGTCGCAATTTGGTACAAAATTTGTCATCTTTCCGCGTGTCTAATCGTTTGTTAAAGTGTCATTCATTTTGTGTAGAACAGGTAATATTTTGTAATCTTTTTTAACTCAAACAGAAAAAAAAAATATTAAATAATTGCCTTCCCTTTGCCCTCTTTATTTAATAACTAATTCTCAAGCTTTAAAAGGTTTTTCATAAGGTTTTCCTTTGTAGTTTTTTTTTTTTTTTTGCTGACGCTTTTGATATCATAAGGTGTTGTCTGTAACAGCAGGTGCTTTGTTCTCTATTTTTTATTTAATTTTTTACCCTCTTTCTGTGATATTTTTAAAGGTTTATGTCACTGTTACCATGGTTGTCACTTTCAAACAATTAAAAAAAAAGGTTAGAAAAAAAGAACAATATTCTGTAGTCATTGTATAAACAAAGTTTAGACTAAAAAAAAAATATTTTATTTAATTTTTCCCCCTTTTTTCATTGTATATGGAGCATCAGCTGAAATTTAACCTTTAAAATATAATTTTTTATAAGAATTTTAAAAATAAGCCTTGAAATATGCAAACAATTTAGCTTTTGAATTGAAAAAGTCCCTTAGATTTTAGTTCTATTCAAAAACCTTATATTTAAATATAAAGCTAACTATAAATTATGTCCCTCTTAAGCTTTATAAAAATATTATTTAAAAACCCATGAACATTTTTAAACAAATTTTAACACCTAAAAATAGTCTGCAAAATTTTATTTTTATCTTATTCTCCTATCAAATACATTTTCTTATATTTGTTGTGAAAATTTTAGTTTATGATTGTAGAAATTGAATTTAATAGTGTTTTCCTATTGAGGCAAGTGGCTGAAATGAATTTAAAACACCTAAAAATAGATTGCTAATGTTTTATTTGCAAAAACTAAACAGTCAACTTTAATTTCATTAGGTTTGTTTAGATAAGTTTTATGAATTATTGTCTCTATAGAGTTTCTATATTATTTTCATTAATAATTCCTTTGAAATTTATTTAAAACGCCTAAAAATAGAATCTAAATATTTATTATGGCCATAATTAACTGTCAACTCTATGTTATCATGTTTGCTTTGATAAACTTTATTAATTGTGGTTTGCATAGAATACTAAAAGAGTTTTCTTCTATAACAAAAGCTCCTTAAAATAGGTTGCGGTTATTTATATCATAAATTATTGTTTAAGACGTGTTTCGTTTGGTTTTCTTATTATAATAAAGCCATTACTTGTATAGGCTACTGCTCTATAGGCTTTAATTTTCTTGATTTACAAATTCTTTACATTTTAGCCAATGCTTACTAATAGGAAACATTCTCATGTAACAACTTAAATTTGTTGTAGAAGAATATTTTTAGGTCCTCCTTTAGAGTTTTTACTGTCTTTACTTTTTTGGGTGTTCAAATACTCCTAAAAGCGGTCTGTGGTTAATTATTTGCTTTATTTGTAGTTAGTTTGAATTTTGTATGATTGTATTATAATAATTGAAAGTAAATTGTATGGAAATTTGATTTTTTTATGGTAAATCGCCTAAAAGTTGATTGTGGTATTTAAATTAAGAGTTTCCTTAATAAAGGTTTAAGAAATCAAGTTTATTAGGATTCAAAATGATTATAATGTAAAGCAATAATGCTTGTAAAAATATTGATTTATTATAACTTTACCTAAAAGTTTATTAAGGAAGCTACAACAATTTTGTAATTCTATTTAACCGTAGTAAACATAAAATAATATGATTTGAATTATTACAAATGAATTTGTTTTTATAAACCTAAAAGTATGCTTTAATTTTGTATGCTTTGAAAAGAAATCATTGATTTAGCTTTTCATTAAATAAAAAGCTTGTAATTTTTTTTTTATTTTTTCCGCAAATGTGGTATAATAATCAAAGCCAACAAAAAAAAGAAAAAGAAACAATATAAATATGATGATTTCATATGAAAAAATAAATTTTTTTCATCCTTTTCTTATCTCTTATAACATTTTTATAGCATAATTTTAGGAGCCTACCAAAAATATACAAGGGATTACATTTTATTTTTTCCATTTTTTGTTTTTTTTTTGTTGTGTTTTTTGGCAATAAACCAAAAATTCTAAACAAAACCTTTAAAAAATATTGCTGCTGTGGTATTATACGGTGTTATTATTAAATTATTTAAACAGTGGTTAGGGTAAAAAAAACCCAGCAGGGATAGGTTCTGATGTTATACATAGCACAGCCTATATGTGGAAATTTTTATCTGAAAATTTTTTTCCACATGTTTAGCAAATAATGTTTATTGAAATCTGATAAATATTTTCCTTTTTTTTTTTTTTGTTGTAACAACACAATGGAAATATTAACAATGGATTATATTGCAGTATTTCGATTATTTTTTTTTTCTTTCACTCTCTTTTTACAAGACTTTTTATAAAAGCTGTGTATAAAGAAAAAATAAATTTATTGCTTACACAGTGAATATTTAAAGGCCTCTTTATATGCCATACAAACACTAACAAGTATATGCTGAAAGGCATTAGTTTTTATGTCTTCAGTGTTTATATTTAAATTTTCTTTACTGTACTTCTATATGCTACATGCTGTGTAGTGGTAAATGTTTGGTCTTGTATCTCTCATAAAATTCATCATTATCTTGGTGTTCTGATTTCCACTAGGTTTTGTATCGTGTCATGTCATGTTCATGTCATCGTTTTTTTTTTCGCTTCTTATATAATAGACGCCAATTTCTATTAAAGTGCTTGCTTGCATGGAGAACATTACCATCAACTGCATTTAACAATAGCGTCGTCATCATCATTCTCATCATCATCATCATCGTTATCATAATTATTAATTGTGACGAAGCAAATGAAGATGAATTTTTCTTTATTTCTTGTTTGCAATTCAATTAAGTTTTCTTGCCAACTTTTACTTAAAAGCTGTGTAATGTAAGCAATATATCATATTAAGCTATAGAAAAAAAAAACTGAATTAATAATTTAAAATTTTATTTAAACACGCAAAGGTTAACAAATTACCAGCCCCAGCCCCAGCCCCAGCCCTGCTGTAATTGGGTTAAACAAAAAAAAAAAAAACAGAAATTATTTTAAAATTTTGTCCATACATGGCAACAAAAGATAATTTTTGACATGAAAATATATTCACAAATAATTACTCACTCATTAAAATAATAATAATTCGTAGTCTACTTATGGGATGAAGTGTAAAGCTGTATTAACCAATGCATACATTCGGGCGTCATATTACCTCTACTGATTTTAATTTCAAAAATCACCCCATTTTTAC
The DNA here is from genome assembly GCA_014635995.1 of Sarcophaga peregrina. Classification (NCBI taxonomy): domain Eukaryota; kingdom Metazoa; phylum Arthropoda; class Insecta; order Diptera; family Sarcophagidae; genus Sarcophaga; species Sarcophaga peregrina. Next base: position 105,062,291 of record CM025790.1, read on the forward strand.
CTTCTTACATAAAATTCAGCAATTTTTATATATTTTTACTGCTTTTTTTGCATCCCCTAAAATGTATATTTAAGGTGAAGCATTTTTTCAAAGCGGAAATTTGATATTAATTACTCACAGTCTATAGCGGAAACAAGAATGTTTTTTTTTTGTTTTTTTCTTCATCGGTAATATAAAAATTCTGAAACTTCATACATTATGGCAACACCTTAATTAAAACAACAACAACAACAAACATATGGTATTGTGTTAATAAAACAAGAGCTTATAATAACACTTAATTAACTATTAAACAAAAACCAAAAAAAAAAAAAGAGACCCGAATAGGAGAGTTACTTAACTTTAGTGGTTAAATCTTTGAAAAACTTACAGAAAACTAGATTCCCTCTCGCTCTGTCGCCCTCTACATTTTGTGTATTACTCGTTTTCTTTTTATATTTCAATATAAAACCAAAGCAAAGTATTAAACTGTAATGGTGTTGGTGTTAGTGTCCGAGGTGTATAACCACCTTAACGACAAAGGCCAAACGCCATACAGTCTAGTGGTGGTTTTGTAATTATATTACAGGTTTGTTTTATGTTGCTGCTGTTATTGTTGCTGCAGCTATTCTCACATACACACACACATACGCTTGAACAATAGTAAGCAGTTTTGGTCATTGTTTAACTAACCCCATGCATTGTAAAGTAAATGCTTTAAGTGGGGAGCATTATAAGCATAGAAAAGTGCGAGAGAGGGATTGAAAGTGTGAGAGATTAAAACAGTTTAAAACATTTTATTTATAGAGAGAGAGAGAACATTTTTTTACGGTTTGTTTTGTTTAGAAAGAAGAAAAAAAAGACTGTATGGTTAACGCACCCAGTTTGGTATTTAATTTTGCATTGCGGTAAAAATTGTGGTTGTTTTTATCGTTGTTTTTGATAACACATTAGCATGCAATAACGATATTTGTTAGCCTACTTTAAGGCTTTGAAACAAAGCATATAAAAGCGGTTTTTCGTATATAAAAAACAATAAAAAAAATTAAATTTTTAAACCAAAATTTTCTTATGCTAATTAAATTACAAATACTGTATGATTTTTAAAATTTTTTTTTTATATTTAACCAGCATAGTGCGGTTATTCCTTATGCCCATAATGTTTGTATTTCATAAAACATGTGTTTCTTTAGTCACGTTCTTTATAAGCATGAAACTTTTATTTTTTCCACATTTTTCTTTACTCTGTACGTGCCTTAAATACAATGTAAAACCATTAAATACGTATTTCATGTCATTTGTTTTTTACTTTACTAAGCATAATTTGTTTATGGCTAAAAGCTATTATTTAATAGCGAAAATACGTTTTTTTTATTCTGTTTTCGAAATTAAATACTTTCTGAATGCTTGTCATCAATTAGTAATTAATAGAATTAATGTTTTTGGGTATTATTATAAAAAAATTAGAAGCAAAAATATTTAAGAAAGTTTTTAAAATCCCTTCAAATTGAAGGACTAACTAACTTTTTAACTTACAATTTAAGAAATCTTATTCTTCAATTAGAAGTTTTAAGATTTTCAAATATTTTTGCTTTTTATTTTTTAAAGAAATTTGTTTGCTTACAAAACTGTCAACACCTTTAAGTAGGCTTCTATTTTTTTCAGCAAATTTTTTAACGATAATGAAAACTAAACTTATTCCAAACTTGTTGAAAAATATTTCCCCTAAAGTATTCCCCAAGCTTTAAGAAGTTTTCATACTCCTGAAAGAACACTTTTATTTTCTTCCATTTAAAAAAAGACTTTTAATTTGTTGGAATCTTTTCTGAAAAATAGTTCTCTTTATACTTTAATTTTGAAGAACATTTTTAAGCCTTTGGAGAATTTCCGTTTCTATTAAAAATGTTAAAAAATTTTGTACAGATTTTTAGTGTCTCGCCTAAGGCAATAGATTTCAAAAAATTTGCTTCAAGTTCTTTTAAAAAAAAATTCGAGTTTTTAAAACACATCATTTTGTCTAAAAACTACCATGTGTATCCCCCAAAAGTAGGCTTTAATATATATTTTTTTTGTATTTATTTGTCTGCCTATTTGGTAATTATTTAAGCCTTGAATTATTTTAAATTGCGAAATTGATTAATCATTACGAGCAATTTTAATTGAAATTTTTGTTATTTATTTAAGTAGTTTAACTAGTTGTTATTGGTGTTTAAACCACATTTATTTTTATTTCAACAGTTTTATAAATTTTTAATTAAAATTGATTGTAAAACTTTTTTTTCTGTTGCCCATTAAGGAGCACGATAGTCTGCTATATTAAACGGCCAATTATAAATTAAATATGATTTTATTACCGATTTTATAATGGAAAAAATAGTAAATATTATTTTTTTTCTTGTCAATACATACTCATTTTAATTATAATATAAATTATGGAAACACAAACTATAACACTTATGCTTGAAAATATGCAATCATTGCTAAAGTAATTGATTTATGAAATCAATTTAAAAATTTATTTTCTCTCGCTGTACTCCCCTACCTTACTCTCTCCCTTTCTCTCCTCTCTTAGTTCTATGTGTGAAAAATGCAAAAATTAAAAATGAACATGTACCAGAGCGAATCAACGTCATGTTACAACAGGAAATCACTTGATAAGTTTTGTTTGCCAACGGCTTCATGTTGTAAAACACATCACAGTGGCAATCAAGTTTATGTGGCATATTTTTAGGGGCGTTACAAAATGTTCCTGTTTTTAACATTTGCATATTCATGTTCATTCGCATTTATGCCTAGGTATGTACATACATATGTATGTGTAAACAGGGTTTCATTCTCTATGATGATTACTTTTAGCCTTTTGGGTAAATATTGTTTCGAAGCGTTCATGTACTTTACGTTGAAGTATTTGTTGTTCCTTGTTCTATTCATTCATATTGAGTGGATTATTGTTTGCTTAACATCATTATAAACGACATGAAAAGTCATAATTAGCCTGAAAAGTATTGAATATTTACCACAGCCGTGTCTATAGGCAATTATATGAATTAATGAAGTATACATTAAGGGGCCTACAAAGCTTTTTAGTTAAGATTTCCGTTAAACATTTGGATTTCTTTATGTCTAAGGAAATTCTAAGAGGCAAATATTTGGTTTTTATTTCTTTAGATATTAGAAAACTATTAACTAACATTAGGCGTTTTACATAATGAAATTGAAGGAAACTATTGCCTAACATTAGGTGCTTTACATACTGAAATTCAAAACATATTTGAAAATTTAATTAAAATTTCACAACCTTATATTTGCTTTTATTATAATACAAAGTATAGCATACTTTCGGGGTGTTTTAAAACTTCATACACATGTATTTAATACTCAACAGTGTTTAGGTTTTAAGGCTGACATAACAGCATTATTAACTGCCTCTTGCACTCTCTCTCTCTCTCTCTCTCTCTATGTATGTTCTATTTCAAATTTTAAGCTCTGGTCACGTATTTCGGCTTATTACATGACATTTTCAACTCCTGAAGGTTTACTGCTTAAATGAATTTTTGCGTAACATATGCCAGGGGAGTAGCTTAAAAATACTTTTTTTTTTCAATTTTTTTGTTTTTTGGAATAGAAAGAGTACAAAAAAATTAAACAAATACACCACAATGTTTGCCTTTCTAATTGCAATTGCTAAATCAAAAACCACACTTATTTAACACGAAATTTATAATTTTTTTTTTTGTATTTTTTAATGTTAAAAGTATTTTTCTTTCTTTACCAACCGAAATTTTTAAACATTCAAATGGCACAACTTTTTAACAAAAAAAAAAAATGTTTTTTCCACTGGTTTTTATTACAATGAAAGAATGTCTAAATGAACGTTATTTTAACACGTAAACTTTTTGGTGTTTAAATATGATTTTTTTTTCTCTTTTTTCGTTTAAGTTAATGAAACGAAAACAAAAAAAAAAAAAATTAATTTAAATAATTTAAAACATTGAATCTTACATGTCGATTTGCATGTTAAAAGATTTTTTTATCTTAAGGAAATTATCAGGCGTATTAGAAATGAAAAGTAAAAGTTTTTCTCATTTCATTTGCATATGCAAATTATCCAAAAACAAACAATGGAAAGTGTAGAAACAAATATGTTCATATTTTAAAATAAAGATAAAGCGCCCTATCGTATGCCAAAAATTTAAAATTTTTTTTTTTGTCTGTTGCGTTTTCAAACATGCCACTCTGCTAAGGTTGTACCAGATATTTAATATCTATTCTCAACTGTAATTTTCTTAATAAAACATATACGATATATTCCAACAGAACAAACTGTTTGGTGGGAATTGAACCCACAACCCACACTAACCACTGGACTACCAGGGCAACTTGTCTTTTATTTACTATTTAATTGTTAAACCATACATTTTAAAAATATCTATTGTCTTACAATAATTGTGGTATTATTTTCCTATTTTTTATTTATTATTTTCCCTAAAAGTATGCTTCACATTTTATTTCATTTTCAAATTTAACCATTTTAATTGGTTTTTTTATAATAGTTTGTCAATAACTTTCTGAGTAATTGTATTAATTATACGTTCATAATAATAAAATCATAATTAAATAATGTCAATTGCTTTTATGTGCTGAATTTAATTGTCTTTCTACCAGCAGTAGTAGTATAGACTGCTGCCTTATGAAAGCGTTTTAATCTCTAACAAATCAGACAAATTGCCATGGAAACACAAAACGTAAACGACAACAAAAGATAAAATTCATTTCTAATTATAGGATTTTTTTAAAAACAAATAAAAAAAGAAATAAATTTCAATTAAAAAGAAAAATGCTTATAAAATATTTTATTAAAAATAAAAATAAAAACCGAAAATGTTTTTCCTGATTCATAAAATTGTTATAATCTTTTGAACAATTATTAGCCAATTTATTATTGTAAACACAGTAAATAATTAAACAAGAATCATCGTTTAGAAATTCATTTAGAAATTAAAAAAAAGCAATTTATGTACCAGTGTGGTGGTTATTTTTATTTTAAAGTTTAAACAAAACTTGAAACTTTTTTTTAGTTTTCTAAGCTTAGTAACAAGCAACAGCAAGAAATTTCATTAAAAAACAAAAAAGTTATTGAGAAGAAGAAGAAAAAAATAGAAGAAACACTGAAATTAACTTAACGCTTGAATAAGTAATGTCGCGTGCTGCCAGCTTTGTGGTTGAACACTAAGCAGCAGCTCTCTTACACTGGCAAACAGCTGCTGGTTTTTTTATTGCGATTTTTTTTTTAATTATTTTGTTTTATTTTCTTTTTTCTTTAACCGTTTTTCTTTAACACTATGAATTATAACTGCTTAATTATTTAAAACATAAAAACTATTAGAAAAAATACGTCAGAATTTGCTTCAAAAAAAACAAAAAAAAGTAACATTGAACCACATTTTGTGGTTAAGAACCGTTTAACAAAGGCCAGCTACCCGTGGAAAGGAAAAACTGTAAACATTTTATAAATCAAAAAAGTCTTTATACTAGATTTTATTTTATGCTGGTTTCTAATTCTCTTATTTAAGTGCCGACTTCCAGGCTAATTTTCTTGCAGAGATCTAAGAGAGATATTTAAAGGAAATTCTTATTCTTTTTTCTTTGTGTTCTTGCTCTCATAATTATTGGTTTATTACAACTCTTCAGTTCAGGATTGCGACCTAGTTTCTCACTTTAACTGAATTCTAATAAATAATTCATTGTATACCTCAAAGTATGCTACAATTTTTTCTACTTTATTTGGTATTAAAAGCTCGTATTCTTTCCAATTTTGTTTAAAACATATTTAAGCTTTTTTTCCTGCTTTTTAAAGGCCTTTTCAATTTATTTCCTTAGTCCCTAATTTCTGAATTCCGGTGTAGATGTTTAACAGTGATTTGATTGATTTGTTTAAGCCTGCATTGTTTTTTTTTTAGAATTTCATTTTCGTAAAATAACATTTAAGGGTTGACTTACCTTTCAACAAATGTTGTAGAATGTTGTCCTTATGCTCCTCGGAGTGCGGTTCACCCAAAATGATAAGCAAATAACAGCCGGTTAATGGACTGGGTGGTCCAACCATGCCACCAACCAAACTGGAAGGGCCGCCACCATCTGAACAGGCAGTGTCCAATGGTGGACGACCACCAGCCTCCGAAGGTGGTATAGAACTGGCACCAGCATCGGTGCCAGCATCATCACCAGCCATTGAAGAACAAGAAACGGCCGATTCAACAGCCTTTAAATTCGATGTACCAGCAGCAGCACCGGTATCACCGGTGGTAGCAGCATCACCACCATGACCATTCGAGCCAGCAGCAGCAGCTTCGGTAGACTCTACAGCTTGTGCTGGGGGTGGCACAGCATTCAAGTCACCATGACCATTGGCCAGGCCATTAGCAGCAGCAGCATTTCCACCTGAGCCATTCATTTTTTCCAAATCACTCATCACAGTTCGTTTGCTTTTTTAAACTTTTTTTTCTTTTGTTTTTCGATTAACTTTTTAACTTCTTTCTTGAAGGAGGGGGGACAAGTTTATTAAAATGTTTTAGTTTCTGTTTTCAGTTCTTTTGTTTAAAAATGTTCTTTAAATTTTCTTTAAAAACCGTTATTGTTTAGAGTACAGACAGGAACCTTTTTAAAAATAGAACGAAAAAAAAATTGTAAAACTTTTAGAAAATCTTACAATTTCTTTACTTTACTTTACTTTGCTTTGCTTTGCTTTGCTTAATTGGTTGTTTAAAAATTTCTAAGAAATTTTGTTTTTTTTTAAAAATACTTTACTTTTTGAATTTAATTTTTGAAATATTCAAACCATATCAGTCTTGTCTTGTTTTTGTTGTTTTAGGGAATATTGATTTTTTTTTTGTAAAAATTTTTCCTTAAAAAAATTTCTTGTATTTTTTGAAATAAATTTGTACACCCGAGAGAAAATTTGATTTTCTAACAATTTTGTTGAATTAAATTTTTGTTTTTTTGTTTTTAAGAAAAACAAATTTTTTTGGAAATAATTTAAATTTTAAAGCGTTTTTTGCTCAATTTCAATTTTTTCAATTTAAAACAATAAAAGAAAGAAGTCTGTGTGTGTCTGTTTCAAAGCAAATTGTAATGCAGACTGATTTCAACTGATGCGGCTATTTGCTTGCCTTACAATTTGTTGCACTCACTTGCACTGTTTTGCTAAAAAAAAATTTGTTTTTTTTTTGCTATTTTTTTCGATCTCTCTCTCTCTCTCTCTTTCTTTCTGTATATTACTATGTAATTACTTGAGTTTACTTTTGAAGATTTTCTTTCTTTGTGTTTTTTTTTTAATTGATTTTCTCCCTTTTTTTTTTTTTGAATTTAACCAAAAAGGAGAGAAGTTTTTCTTTTCGAATATCTTGTCGTCTAAGTTTAGGCCTCAGACAGAGTGTCTTTTGTTATTTTGTCTTTAAAATCAGGGAGTTTTTGTTTTTTCTTTTTTTAGTTTTAGTTTTAATAAACTGTGTTGGATTATAATCTTTTGGGGTTTTTTTGTTATTGTAAATGGCGTGATTTTTGAATTATTGTTAGTTTAATAATTGATTTTTTTTATTTTTAAAGTTTTTCTTTTAAATTTTTGGACTTCTTAATGGCTACAATTATATGATTATTATAATATTTTAATTAATTTTTTTGTTTTTAAATTAATTTATTTGGTTTTTAAAGTTTTTTTATTTATATGAATACTTTAAATAATTTTTTTTTCTTAAGTTTTGTTGCTGTGATGATAATAATAATTTGGTTTTTAATATGCTGCTGGCTTTTATATTTTTTTTTTTTTTTTGGTAACTTTTAAATCAATTTCTTTGGGTTGGAAGTTGATTTAACCTTTTCTTTTGTTTTGTTTTATAAAGTAGTGGCTGCTAAAGTTCTTTTAAAATTTGTAAATCTGTAAAGAGAAAAGTAAAGAAAAAGAAATAATTAATATACGAATTTAAACGTCTAAAAGTATGCTATAATTTATGCACAAACGAAAGTATACAATAATAACATAAATTAATTTTAAATCCTGAAAATATACTATAAAATATTTATCTGAATTCTATTGCCCATATTTATACAAATAATTTTTCAATTTATTAAATGTTTATGAAACAAATTTTCATAAAAACTATGTTTAATAAATCTTTTATAAAGAAAAATACCTTTTCTAATTCAAAAGATTTAAATAATTTAAAACTCAAGAAATAAAATTAAATTTCAATATACTATTTACTTTCTTAATTTTTCTTTAAATTTCAAATATATAAAAGTAATGCTTTCAAAAGTACATAAATTACAGAAATTTATATCGAATCCTTTTCTTTAAACGTTTAAAAGTATGCTTTACTTATGTAATTATTATATATAATCCTAAGGAATCAGTATTTCCTGCAGACTTTACTACACTCTCTGTTTAAATAAGTCAAAAAAGTTGTACGTACTTAGTCTAAAAAAGATGTAAAATAATGCTTCATTTCCAAATTTATTTGACATCCTTTATCTATTATTACTTAATGGAAAATTTTATATTTTATGTGTCTAGTTTTTTAATTTCCTTTGCCATAAACATTTTTTTTGGCAAACAGCAAAATAAAAACTCCTTTAAAATAGTGAAAATACCACCAAAACTCCTTGAAATCATACCAAATCGATTGCATTTGTCGCCAACTGTATAGTGGTGCTTAAAAATTGCAGACATTTTTACTTTAACACGGTATATAAATCATTTGCTCTCTCTCTCTCTACTGTACGAGTTTGCTTTTACTTTCCCTTTGTTTTCCTCTCTTGGAGCATATAGTATTGTATTGGGGAGTATTAAGAAAAACGAAATGAGTCATATTTCGTTAAAAGAAGACACCAATATTTTGTTGTTGCTTTTTTTTCTCGTGTTGATTGTCATCGTGCCTGATGATGATATACACGATGTATGTATTATATTATTATGTATTGTGGTTGCTGTTGCTGTAGTTGTTGTTGCTAAGTTAGTGTAGTGTGGTGTGGTGTGGTGTAGTGTTGTGTTGTACAGAGGGAGTTATAATAAGAAATGTTTTCTTTTAATGCAAATTGTTATTGTTTTTGTTTTTCTTGTTTTCCTGTACATATTTGCAAATGGAGTTGTGTGTGTGTGATTTTCATTTTCTTTTCTTTTACTCGCTCTTTTTCAGTTTTTATTTATTTATTACGTATTTGGTAAAATGCCAACAAATATCACCACACATCATATTAAATTATAGGCATAAAAAAACACTATAAAAGGGAAATATTATTTTATCTGTTGTACGATAATGAGTGTACAGGAAGAGTGAGTATAAAATTTCGGCAACCAAGAACAGAAACAAGAAATTTGGTTTCGTATATAAACGAACAGTACCGAACTAAGAATATTAAACTGAGAAGTTGTGTATGTATTGTTGCACTCAAGCGTGATGTTAAACATGATATCCGGTTTGTTATGATCGCAAGCTTAACTTTAAAGGAAAACATGTCAAGGAAATGTGATCTGAATTTATAAGAATTTTGAAAAGATCTCTTATCCCACATGTACATACATGCATATGTATTAAATTCCCTTTAAATTATATCCAAATTGGCTGTCTGTTTGTCTGTCTGTCATACTTTAAAAACTCCTTGTCTAGGAATATGTTATTTCTCTTCCTTGTTTGTATTGTAATTTTTTTGTTTTGTTTTCTATTTTCTCTGTATTGTTGTTGCTATTTTCTTTATTATATTTATAGAAATATTTTGTTGTTGTCATTCATTTTCTCTTCTTTTTTTTATTATTTTTATGTGATGTTTTTAGACATTGATGGATGAAAAATTTTGTTTGTAGAAAATATTGTACGTGTATGTATGTGTGTGTGTGTGTCTGTGTACTTTTCTGTATATGTTTGTCTGTGCATAAGTTTGTATTATTTTTATAGCCTTAGGCAAACAAGGGCTTGTCTTTGTTGTTGTGTTTTATTGTTATTGTATTATAACTGTATTATAAAAATATTCTTGTTGTCTTTATTAAATATGGAAAGAGAAACATAAAGAAAAAACGAAAAAAAAAATTAAAAAATTTTATAATTTAAAACAAGAAGAGAAGATCAAGGAGTTTAATTTTAAATTTAGAAGGTGTTTTGTTTAAAGACAGTCTTAAAAATATAAATTTTTAATACAAAACTATTTTCATAGAAACTGTTATACAAAATCTTGCAGGGGAGAGTGCCATTCCTTTTATTAAGCCTTAAAATATACTTTAGAAAAGGTTTAAAACTTGTTTTTTGCTGTTTCTTGAAAAGATTTCTGGTTTAGAATAATTTTTATAATTTGAAAAGATGTTTTTCAATTAAAAAGCAGTAAAGCGATTTTAATTGCTAGAGGAATAGTATTTGAAAGAGGAATATGAAACTTTTATTTAAAAGCCTAAAAGTATGCTGTTAATTTTCTTACCCCTTGTTAATTGTATACCCCTTTTAAAAAAAATTAATTGTTAGAGATTTAGTTCTTGATTTTAATTTTCTTTTCCAACATTATTTTATTTTCAGCTTCATATTTAAAAGTCTTATGGAAAGAAATATTTATTTAAAAGAACGAAATTTTTAATTTCACAAACTTTTGATTTCTTTTAATGAAATCACTGTCTTCTTTTTTTTTTTTTTTTTGAGCTATTTTATTGCGGTATGTCTTCACATCATTTATTTTAATGTATTTCTTTTTCCCCCTTTCTTTCTTTTTCTTTCATTTTGAAACTTTTCCAGCCGTCTTGTCTTGTGCTGAATGACGACACAACGAGAAAAATCCAACATCCACCGGCATCATTTACAATTTTTCGTGTTTTTTGGCTTTTAACACACGCGCCAGTCTGTCGTCAATTTTTGAAAAAGTTTTTGCTTTTTTTCTCGTCATGTTGCACGATATGTTGTCGTCGTTGTTCAAGCCATTGTAGCTGTTTCTCGTTATATAATATTTTATTTTATCGTTTATAATTCTGACCTTTTCTTTTCCTTTTCCTGGCCAACAGAAACAACAGAAACAGTAGCCGAAACAGTTTTTAGGCTTACTACACTATGCCTTCCTTCCCCTTTTTGCTTAAGTAGCGAATGTTAAAACATAAGTTTCAGACCAAAAAGGCCAAAAATCTTGAGGGTGTGTTAATCGTTCAAAAATAAAACCGTTTTTTTCCATTATTTCTTTCGTTTTTTTGTTTTTTTCTTCTTTTTGTCGATAAATAAATAATTTCTTAGCAAAAGGAAATTGAACCCAAAAAAGTTTGGTTAGCACAGAAATAGAAGAAAAATTGTAAATAAATTGCCAAGATTAAGTAACGTTTAAAGGATGATTTTGAGACCTTCAGAAAACTTTCATAAAGAACTTATGTACAGAGATAATCTTTAAGATATGTTGTACAAAACTTTTTCATAATAATCCAATAATAGTACTCGAGACAGCAGAAAAACAAATATGAAATAAATATTATGGCTGTACAACGACAAAAAAAAGTAATTATATTTGCCAAAAAAAAGTCCAGAAAATCTTAAAAGAAGATATTTTTCATTTGTTCCATTTCATGATTATTAGTCTCTAAGGATATTTCAAAAGTTAGCACTTTTGTATACTTTTAGACCCTATTCAAGCTATTCAGTTTTCTTTTTAAAAACAGATTGTGAGAATTTTTTCAAAAATGGTTGCATACCTTTGGGAACTTAATATTAATTTGTAAAAACAAACTTGATCTGTTAAATTGTTGCATACTATTAGGAATTGTATATATATTCAGCTATGAAAGCTTTATAACTCCCTTTTTAAATCTATAATGAGGGATAAAGAAATCAGAGAATGTTTTAAAAAGTGTTGCATACTTTTACATGTTGTACAGTTAAAGAAAACAACTATTTATTGTTTTTAAATATTGAAATACGGAACAACATATAGAAATTTTAAATGTTACCGAAAGAATATTTTAAATTGCTGCATACTTTTAGGTATTTTAAAATATATTTACTATTATTTTTAAATTTGGGCGAAAAAAGCATTGCAATTTCTCTTTTTAAATTTCAAAATGCATTAATGGGTCCCTAATTTCTTTTTATTAACAAAAGGAACATCTTTTTAAACTTTAAAAAGTGTTTGAAATTTTAAGATTGTATATGTAAACATGAGAAAATTTGTATTGGAATTGATTTACAGCAACTTAAGTTCTATACATATTTTCTTTTAGTATCAGAAAACCCTTTTTTTCTTGGTTTATTGAGAAAACTATTAAAAATTACAATAATTGTTGCATATGTTACGGAGCCTTAGCTTGAAATTGTAAAGTTTTTTATAAAGAAAATTATTTTTTATTGGCCAGAACGTAGAAAATAATTAATATTGCGTTGTAACATATTTCTATGCAATTTTATTTGTCTGCGTACTGAGTATAAACAAAATCATAGCATACATTAGGGTGTCAAACAAATGAAAATTGTATTGAAATTGCATGAAATGTATTAATATTGTGTGGTGTTTTACAATACTGAAGTTTCTTTTTTATTTTTTCCCATACATTATAGATAAAATAGAATTCTTATGGTTTTATTAAGAAGTGTTCTAGAATAACTATAGTTTTCTTACGATAAATTCTTAAATTGCTTTAAAAAGGCAAGCTCCGTTCATATGTGAGAGATATTTTTTTTTTCTTAGAAACTGTAGCAAGTGACTACACAAAAAAGTTTTTTTTTTTTTTTCAATTTTACAAAGATTTCTTGAAATCCTTTTTTTTTATTGAAATTGATTTTTATTCTTAGCTGGCTTACATTTTATATATAAACTTTCTTTTTGGAACTTTCTGATGCTTCAAGTTGTAAAGATGAATTTTCTTGGATTTTATTTTTGTCTTCTTTCTTACAAACAGAACCGCACCCGTCGGTGTTTAAACTGAAACTGATTTCTCATGTTTTTTGCCCGCAACTAACTTGAAAACCGTAGTTTTTCACTCTCCATTTTTTTTTTTTGCTTCTTCTAGTTCGTTTTCTGACTCCTTTTTTTGTTGTTGTAATATTTGTTGTTATTAATGCTACTTTTTTGTGCATTTATTCGCATGTATTATTCACAAATACAACAGACTACTAGCAGCGACGACTAACAACTAACGGGGCTGTTAAATACAATACTCCGTTTAATAATAATAAAAAAAATGAAAAAAAACAACACAAAATAAGAATCAATAGAGCACTAACACCATTATAAGCAAGTATTGCGGCACTAACAAAAACAACAAATAAAGATAACAACAACTCCTTTGCCTATACAACACAACTCTACAGCCATTCGGCAAAAGACACGAATATAGAAAGAATTTCTTGTTGTTGTTGTTTAAATTACTCATACAACATGTACTATAAGTTGGTATAAAGTCCTCGTATAAATTGAGAAAATCGAAGGAAATACAGAATAAAACAATAACTTTAAAAGAAGTTAGTTGCTTGTTCTCTCTCGCTCTCTCTCTCTTCGTTTGTTAAATACTCTCTCACTTTCTAACACTAACATATGAGAATTTTAATACTCGTTTTATAGTCTCAATAATATAATGAAGTAAAGAGATGTACCGTTAATTCTATGAGTATTCTTCTTTTCGTATTGTTTTCTTTACAAAGTTAAATGGGAGTTGAACAGAGTCTTTGGTGTGTTAACAGTTACTAAAAATCAAATTTCTTATCTTTTTTTTTAATAAATTGAGCAATTAAATCAATTAATTTATTTAAAATGTTTTTTTTTTAATGTGATAAATATTTTAAATCTTTTATTGTGTTTAAAGAATAAAGCAAAAGGAATATGTGGGATCTAGTTTATAGTATGAAAATCTGTTGTTTTCATGTTTTAAGAAAACTAACGGTATAATACCGTAATTGTGGAGACATCAGTAAGTGTTGATCCATTATATTCTTTTAAAAAATTCATGTTTTTTCAAAAATATTTCTTATTAAATGGAAAAAGAAAACAATTTTTATTACAAAAATATTAAAGAAATCTTCTTCTTCTTTCTTCGGTTTTCTTTATCTATTTATTTTATTTTATAATTATTCTTGTGCATACAAATATTTTTAAAAGATTTTTTGATAAAAAAAATTATTTGTTTTATTTAAAAATATTTTTAAATTCCGATTTTTAATTTAAAAATATTTTTTATTTATTTTTAATTTAATATTTAATTATAAAATGATTTTCTTGATTTCCTTTTTATTTAAAAATATTTTTAATTTCCGATTTTTATTTTTAAAAATATTTTTTATTTACTTTTAATTTAATTTTTAATTATAAAATGTTTTTCTTGTTTTCCTTTTTATTTAAAAATACTTTTAAATTCCGATTTTTAATTTAAAAATATTTTTTATTTATTTTTAATTTAATTTTTAATTATAAAATGTTTTTCTTGTTTTCCTTTTTATTTAAAAATATTTTTAAATTCCGATTTTTATTTTTAAAAATATTTTTTATTTATTTTTAATTGAATATTTAATTATAAAATGTTTTTCTTGTTTTCCTTTTTATTTAAAAATATTTTTGTTAATAATATTTATGTTTTTTTTTTAATACATTATCGTTTATTTATTTATTTATTATCTTTTTCATTATTATTTAGAATTTTGTTGAATTTTATATGTAATTTTTTAATCCTATTTTCCATAGTTTACGTTGTTACTAAATTATTTGTTGCATTACTAAATATTTTTTTTTAACAATATTAGTATAATTTTTTTTAATTATTATTATTACCATTTCTTGTTTAAAATTCTTGAAAAATTTACTTTTTGTTAAGAATTTTAATTGAAATCTCTTAAAATGTTTTCTGTTTTCTGTTAATTCTTATGGTTGCACACGTTTAGAAAGCTCGACGAAGACTGAATTTTCATTTGAAAACTCTTGCTAATGTTTGCCCAAGTCTCAGGCGGTTTATCCTTTTTTTTCTGCTTCTGGCTTTTCGTTCGTGGCTTTGTATGTGTTTTCTGTTTTTGTTTTAATTTCCAATAATACAAGCAAGTGTTTGTTTTTGCATGCTTGTTATTGTTTTTTTTTTTTTACTTCCAATATTTCCCTAAAATGGAATATTGGAAGATACGTTATGATTTGTTTTTTTTTTTTGCTTGTTTTGTTATTGTTTTTCAAAAACGATGTTGCTTAGGTTGCTTCGTTAAATTCGTGTTTTGGCCAAAAGCCAAAAATAATAGAAAAACCAAAAAAAAAAATCAAAATGAAAAACAAACAAAGCAAGAATAGAAATAAAAAAAAAAACAACAACAGCTGCTTTAACAAATAAGCCTTTATGCATGGATTTCTTATAAGAATTCACTCTTACACACACACATATACTCGCGTATACTATTTAAAAACAAAAACATCAAAGTGATTTAGAAAAATAAAATACAAAATACCGTTAGCCGCCTAAATGGAGCCAAACAGTAGACAAACATGTAAGGATATTAAACACACACACATACATACAAATAAATTCGTTTTTCGTTTGCCTTATAATAGAATTACAAAAACAAAAATAAATAAAACAAGTAGCCGAAAAAGAGAGAGAGAGGTAGAGAGCATTTCTTTCTTTCGCTTTTAACTTCGTTTTAAATTGAAGTTTGCTACTGGAAGTTGGCAAATGCATTGCGAAAAAAAAATTATAAAACTTTACAACAACAATAACATCGGCAATAAATTAATTATTGCGGTATTCGAAAGAAATGGAGCAAATGAATATCACTATGATTCGTTCTCTAAACCGGCGTTCTTTTTCTTTTTTTTTTGTCTTTTCGAGCAATTTTTTTCAACAAATTTCTCAAGAAGAGCTAATAAATGTTTTTGAGAAAACCAAAAAACAGTCTTCAAAATGTAAGCAAACGAGAAAGACGTAGTTTTTGAGTCTCCAAGCCTGAAAAAAATTTTTTTTGCATAAAATTGTTACAAAAACCGCTGGCAATTAAAATTCAGCAGTCTTCAAAACGCAAATAGCTGGCGAAGTCACATTCTTTGGGTCTGCAATAAGGATATTTCCATACGAAATAATGCCATTAGAAGTTGCTTTCAACAGTAAACTGCCCGTAATCGCTCATATAGGTGTTCCTCTCCACCACGGAAATCTTTAGAAAAAACGAAGGACTTATTCGACAACAGAATAGAAGCCAGAGTTGTCATAGTCTAGTAGGTGGCTATATAGTATAGCGGGCTTATTAAACGTGAGGCCAATTCAGACATCTCGAACAAAAGCGAAGTGCTAAAAAAATTTTCTTTGGCTACTTCCTCTCAACAGTTCCTTGGCAAAAACTCGAAGAGTATACAAAATAGCTATGAAAAATTTCTCAAACAAACTCTAGTTCGCAGTTGATTATAGGTCCTGCCATCCATGGATAAAATCGACACTCAGAATATAGATAGTGTGAGGAGTTAGATTGCAACCCGGACTAAAGGGTTAAGTAAGAAGAAAATTTATATTTTCACAAATAATACAACTTTTAAAAATGTTTTCAAAATTCCCTTTACGAACTCAGATGGCAACTGAAATGCTGCAAATTACTGGAAAACAAATATATTTTGCTAAGAAAATTGTAGCATAACTTTAGGAGCTTCACATTTAATTACTTTAAAACAATAATCGCAGCATATTTTTGGGAATTTTTCATTTTAACATGAAAAACTTAAACAAAAAATTAGCATACCTTTAGGGGCTTAATATTTATTATTCAGAAAAATAAATGCAGCATCTTTTTAGGATTGTTTTTACTTATTCAGTTTAGATTTTAGTATGCAAACGAACTTGTTTTAAATCGTTGCATACAGTTAGGGGTTTCACATTATTATTTTTATTTTTTTTAAATATGAAATGAGGAGCTGATTCTACTGTTTCCAATGCAGTTACAATTCTTACTAAAAATCTGGCCTAAAAAGGTAAAGGGCGTCACCAGAATAATGGTTCTAGGACATATATTTTTAAAATATTTTCTTTTTATTTGCTTACTAGTATCGACACCTTTTAAATAAAAAATAGGTCTAGTGCCCTTAGTACATTAAATCCTTTGGTTGCCGTTCGTTTCTGATTTTATTTTAAAGATTTTAAAAACATTTCTTTTTTATTTTCATTTAAATTTAGTATACTGCTGATATATGCACGATTTTATATTCTGCATATATTATAGTTATAAAAACACCGGCAGAATTTTCTTAGATTTTTTACCAGCTTTTTCCAGCATAAAACTTACCAAGAATTTTCTTATTTTTAAACGTTTTTATTGTAAATTTCCTAACAAAAAGGAAAGCAATACTAGTTGTAGATCCGGAAAAATTATTTACCTTTAAATTTTATATATAAAATATTAAAATTATGTATATTTACATAAGTTCCTACTTAAGCAAAAATAAATAAAAAAAAAACATATTTTTGCCTTTTAAAAGACTCTTTTGGGCTGCCTATTTATATAATATAATACTCCTATTGGAGTAATAAAATCCCTTTTTTTATATATACAAATGTATGTATATAACCTTTCCAAAAAAAATTGTTTAAAAACCATGTTTACAACAATAAAAATTTATTTTTATTAGTTTTACCTTTTTCTTTTTTTTTTTTTGCAATTATTTTTTTTTTTTTTTTAATTTTATAACACTTTATTTAAATCTTAACAATTGTCTTTTTAAATGTATAGTCCCTGCTTTAGAGAGTTTAACTTTCTCTTTTTTTTTATAACAATTCAATAAATTTTGTAACGTTTTAATAACAGTTTCTTGTATTTGTAATACACAGAGTACATGCATATATTATTTATTTGCTCTTTTCTATTTATTTTTTTTTTTTTACTCCTTTTTAACGGTTTTATTTAACGGCTTTTTATGTATTTTGTTAAACGGCCAAGTAAATCTTTCAACGTCTGCAGAACAACTGATTTTCACGAAACCATAAGAAACACGACGACAGGACAGCGTACAAAAACACAATAAAGCAAACGAAACGATTTAAAAAAGAAAGAAAGAAAGAAAAGAAAAACAACTAAAAACGAATCATTTATGCCTTAAATATGCAACAACAATTGCACAAGAAAACAAGAAACGACAAAACGAATGTCTCCGAATATGTTCACAATGGAATTGTGTTCACAAAAGTTACGCAACTTCCAATTCCAATGGAAATCGGCAAACTTCCAGCGAACATATGAAACAATAACAACATTTACACATGCATACACATACATATACAGCGAAGAGATTACACTCCTTTTAATGCCAACAACAACAACAATAATAATAATAATAAGCAAATGTATGTGCATGTTAAAAACTGGAGTGCATTTATTGGAATTTGAAGTCGTAAATCCACCATATGAGAATACATGCATGTGAGAGCAAGAGACTTATTATACTCCATGGAGTTGTTGCAATAACAAAAAAACATATGATTGAAGTTGTAAAACTGAATACATAGAAATTTTGTTTTAATTTAAACATTCCCAACCACTCTCTCTCTCTTTCTCTCTTTTTGTCCCTCGTTTGCCACGAGGAGCATATTTTACTGGATAGTATAATGCATTACTGAGTGAATTCATTCTTTAGCCCCCTTATTTCTTCCCTTCCCGTAATTTAAAATAAAACAGTTTAAAAACTCTTTTTTTAAATGTTTTAAAACAGTATTCAAGCATTCAAGTTGTTTAAATATTCTAAACAAAGTGATCCCATCCCTGTTTACTGCACAATAACAACTCTTCTCTTATTATTTTGGATTTTTAGTTTCTTAATTCGTAACCCTAAAGCTGTCATATTTCGTAATAAATCCCATTGTCTGTGTAAATCTTTAAATCTCTTGTTTATTTTATGCTCATTTATGAACTTCTCTGACTCTTAGATCCTGTTTAATGCTTTTCGGGAATTACTTATTAACTTCAAAACACATACTGTAAGAGCAACTGAGCTGTGTGTGTGTGTGTGCGAGAGTGTGTAGAATAAATAAACTACTATAAATAAATTAAAATAACAGTTATCATAATTTTTGTTATTGTTTCTCTTAATCTCTATCACCCTTACTCTCCCTATCACTCTCTCTCTCTCTCTTCGCAGTAAATAACTTCCCTTTATTTCATAATCTTCTAATAAGAAGGAATACGACAATTGCCGAGCGTACACTAGTCGTTGTGTGCATGGCTGCACGTTACTTTACGTTATTTTCGAACCATAGATGGATGGTAAATGCATTATTTTCAAAGACCAACTCACCCTCCCTCTCACTCTCTTTAACTTCGTGTAAGTGTAATTGTTGTTATTATATCGTTCGTATCGCATATTTAATCACACACTGAATTCATTGCACTTTTATCCACCACAGCAAACAAAATAGATTTCAATGATGACGTTATTTTGACTGCCAACGTCGCTGTAACTGCGCTTAGTTTTTGAAATTATCGCATTAGGGGTGTTTATGTGGCCAATGCAGCCACATTTCTTTTGGGGTTGTTGTATTATTATTTGGATTTATGACCGGTTTTTCGATATTTTAATTTTATTTTTTCCATATAGCAAGAAAGGGAGGGTGGGGGGTATACATATTGTGTGTCATTAAGCACATTGAAACTATGAAAACATTTTGAAAATTTTTAATGACTTTTGATGTTAGCATTAGTAGTGTTAGTACAGAGGGTTATAATGGTGAGATAGTGTTGATGGTATTGGGCAATTTAAAGCAAAAAGGAGATTGAAGTAAAATAAAATACTAAGAAATTTATTTATTGTTTAACAGAGAGCGTGCTAAACATGTGACTGCAGTTTACTGCTTTCAATTTTCTTTAGTCAAGTAACAAAAAAAAAAAAAACAAACGAATAATTATGAACAAATTTTGAATTTTAAAATACAGAGAGTCATTGTGGCATTATGAATTTTTTTTTTTTTTGGTTCTTTTCATCCACTATAACAGACATAAAATAATACTAAAACAATTCTCGTAGTAGCATGAGTCATGGTGTAAATAACTCTCCCCATGGTGCCCAAAGAGTCATGAGTCAATATTAGTAAAGTCTTAGTATTCATCTAAAGGAAGCTAATATATTCATTTATTTTGGAATTACAATTCCATTTTAATTTTAAAAATGTTTTAGAGTTGTTGATCTAAATTTTATTTGGCTTCCGAACTCCCAATCAATGCGGTGGCAACCAATTATACTACCCAAGAAAAGATACGTTTGAATTGAAATTGTTGAATAGGACTTTGACCTTAAATTACTCTTAAAATTGCATCTCTCTTAAACGATCCAACGAAATGCGGCATTCCTGTTATTTTAGAACCTGTCAAGCTCCAAAATCTTGTAGATGAAACTAAAACAAAGCAACAGAAATAACAGGAAGTGATGCAATAATCGTAAAATGGACAACCCATCCTCGGTCAGACTACTTCCGTTTCGTTTTGCTCCCACAAAAGGAAAATAGGCAGCAAATAATCTTTATATTGAACAGAATATAAAATTAATGAATACATACAATACATCCAGAAAGTATTCTTTTATTTATACATAGGAAAAGGAGTAAGATAATCAATCAAAATACTCCTGAATATCAAAAGTCCGGTATCCTAGTCCACAGCTTCATGGCCAGCATTTGTAACTCTAAGTCCTCTACCTCTGCGAATTCTGGAACTACTAATGTCATGATTTTAGTGAATGCTCTTGCTAAATTGGATTTGCATTCATTAGTTCTGGGTTCTAATCCTTAAATCTCCTTCTACTATAAACTTACAGAAATTTAAGTTAGAATTAAGAAACAACAGCTTAGAGATCAGATAATCGTATGCGCGGGGAGCTAAAGTTCGGTTTCTCCTGGGATTGGTCCGGCTCAGGGACTCATTCATCTTTACATAACTAATCAGTTTTTTTTTTCATCTATACCTCTTTCATTTACTTTTCCTAATTGGGTTTATTTATCTCCGAAAAAAATTGAGCTGTCATCCTGAAGTAAATGTCCTTAAACTCAAATTTTTATTTTTTTAGTTTGAGAATTTAATTCTTCTTAGTTTTCTTTCAAATAAAGATGAACAAAGTATGTGTTAAAAAAAAACAAGATAAATTCATTATTTTACGTTAAAATTACTTTTAAAAACATTTAAAAAGAGGGATTACCTTATAATTATAGAAAGACTACATAAAATATATGTTGTCAGATCTATTTTATTGCTAACGATAAAAAGTTCGCACCTACTACCCTTTGTGGGAAAAAAGTAATTTAAATCTGCTAATATTTTACCAAAACGGCAACACTGCTACCCACTTGTTGTCACTTTATTATAGATTGCTCTATCGATTCTCTTATTCTCCCTAATTTACTCCCACTTTTCGTTTTTCTTTTGTTCTGCCGCCGTTAGTTGTTCGTGGTCTTTAGAAATTTTAGCATCTTTTTTGTGTCGTGCCGGTTTTCGGGTATAAAAATGAATTAAAATTGTTAAATATTCTAGTGAAATGTGTTATTATTTATAAAATTTCAATAAATCTGTTGTTTAATCAATAAGTGTATCAATAATTTAAAGTTTGAGAGTGTTTATTACTAAAATATTAAAAAGTGTCGTGCCAGTGTCCGCGTCTTGAAATTAATTAAAATTATTAAATATTCTATTGTAATGTAATATAATTTATAAAATTTAATTAAATCTACTGTTTAATCAATAAGTGTATCAATAATTTAAAGTTTGAAAGTGTTTATTACCAAAATTAACAGAAAGTGCCTTAAAATCTAAAAGAAGAAAATTTTTTTGTTTTCGTATTAAATGGCGCTCCGTTGCGTGCGTGTTGTTGTTGTTCGTTCGTCTTTTTCGTTTTCGCAGATACCAAAAGCGCAAGTGCATGTGCACTTAAATATGTAAAAGAAATTTTTCTTTTGCTTTCGTATTAAATGGCGCTCCGTTACGTGCGTGTTGTTGTTGTTCGTTCGTCTTGTGTGTTTTCGTAAAGACACCAAAAGCGCAAGTGCAAATACACTCAAATGTGTAATAGAACATTCAGTGGGAAAGATGTTGCTGTTATGTTGATTAAATGTTGCTGTCGGTGTGTTTCGTTTGTCATTAACATATCAAATAAGTGTTGCCGTGTTCCGGTATATTTTTGGTTAAATATATCTTGATTGAAAAAGTATTTTTAAAGGTATGTGGTCATTTTTTTATTATTAACGTATTTAAAAAACAATAAAAGAAATAAAATAAAAATTAATTAAAAAATGATTTTCAAAACATACATATACATATGGCTAATAATATAAAGTTTACGACAATAGAATAATTCTTCAAATATTGAATGTCCTGCAGTGTCTTCAAAACCCTATGGTTTATCAGTGTTTACATCATGGAAAAAATGCGAGTTTTTGGGTATTATATAAAACAATGTTGAAAATAAATTAACAGTATGTAATATGTATAATACAAGATCGCTTTTTAAAACTTTACATCATGTCCATAATGTAAAATTTTAAGTTTTAAATAAATATTTCCTGGAGCTATTGACCAGATTCACCAAAGACATATTTTTAAGACTATCCAGATCATGGAATGCGCGGCTTTTCCAAAAAGTTATCTAAATTATAGTTTTCCAGAACCGATAAGGTACTCCTCTTCCTCATACTGACTTTAACGTTCCGATATACGTCCCACCACAATGTTCAATAATTACGGCGCTCTAAACCTACACGATTCTCTTCCAAGGGTAAAAATAGCTTTGGTTTGGGAGCTCCTTAAGGCACACAACATTTATTTTCATGGACAGCCAAACGGAAGTGAGCGGATTAGATTGATTTCGTGTGTGGTTCCGCAGGTCACATAACACGACCGTTTTTGGCTTTATGGAATGAAAAATTTCCAAGCATCTGAAGAAAATAAAAATTTCTTCGAATTGCTGGTGAAAAAGAACACTACTTTTTATACTTTTAACTTCTACAATAAATTTCATTTTAAGCTTGAAAATATGTTGTTCTCTAAATTCAAATTTCAAGCCTAAAATTATGTTAACTTTCGAAACATGTTTAACCCTTTAAAATCTCTAAAAAAAAGTTATATGCTGCCGGCTTACATACATTAAGTTTCCTTTTAAGAAATACTCTTTCTCTAAAGGAATCTCTTACTTTTGTTTACAGGTTACACAGGTTTATTGCTCTTTTAAAAATTAATTGAAGAGAGTTTAGGATTAAACAACAACAATGCCGGCTTTTAAGGAAGTTTTTTTTTTAATATAAAAAGGACCAGCCCACAAATATGATTTAATTCATACACATAAACTGTAAAGTTCTTAAGAGAGACAGGGAGAGAGAGAGAGCTCAAAGAGAGTTTATTTTTCTGTTAAGAGATTTCATTTCATAGAAAATATAACAGCTGTTGTGAAAACAGCTGTTTTGGGGGTTTATTGTATAGTACACACATAGTGAGAGAGAATTTTATGTTTAAGGACATAGAGAGAAAGAGAGCATTTATTGTAACTGTCATATGTAACATTGCAAGTCATTGTTTTAGGTTATAACACACACACACACACCCACACACACATAGACACTCGTTATTACAGTTATTTTCGGTGTGTACATTTAAAATAAAAAACCCTGACCATCTGTTTTTATTTTAATTTGTGTAACAAATATTGATTTTATTGCTATGCCTGTATGTATGTGTGTGAAACAGAAGAAGATTATACAAGAGCAAAGAATTAAAAACAGCTGATGAGTGATGTTTTTTTTTTCATTGGTTTCTTTACAGTTTTTAAAGCAATTGGGATAGAGCAAATCAAGTCTTACTGTTGTCTCTTGTCACAGTACATGTGTTTGACACCTGCTGGAAATATGAAAGGCAAAAAAAGCTTTACTTTGTTATGCTGTGTGCTGTAACCTCCAATGGAAACATATTGGGGTAAGTGAAACTAACGGTTAAATATGTAATAACTGTAGATTTGTAGATTATTGCGTACACTTTTTAAAAAGTAACTGTGCTTTAATGGGAGTCTGCATAGCGAGAGGAGTTTTTTATATGAGAAAAAGCCGCATTAGGTTAGGAGTGCTTTTTTTTTCCTTTTTCATTGTGTTTGTAATACTCTTTTCACAGTCGTAAAGTATTTTTATTCAGGATAATGTCAAATAGGAGAATAGGAAGAAAACCAGAAAGTGTGATGTGTTAGAAGTTTAGAAAAATAGGTTAGAAAAACTGTTTTAAAGAAAAAAAAAATGTTTTTTTTTTTTGGAAATTTTTCTTAATTACCTTTTTTAAGCTGGAGTGTTTGTTGTTGCTTTTTTGTTTTTAAATTTCCTTAAATATTTTTATTAATTAATTAAATTTATTTTTGTTTTTGTTTTTAATATATATTTTCTTATAATATTGCAATAATATTGATTTTTTTAACGTTTTTGTTTTTAATTTTACTTAATAAGTTTTACAATGGATGGAGAAGAAAAAGCATTTGTTTAATATATTTTTTTTTTTTTTTAATTAATTTTATTTTATGCAATAATAATACGGTTTTTTGTAGCGTTTAATATATTTTAGGCAAATTTTTTACTGATTTCTTAAGCTCTAAACACAAAAAATGGACTTTTTTCATATATATGTACGTATATACGTAGTGTCTATATAAGTATAAGAGTATATATTTATTTAGTAATTAATTAATTTTTGTTTTTTATTTTTTATTTTTTCAATCCAAGCAAATTAAATTTTTCTTTTCTTAAACTTTCTTAAACAATTCTTGCTATTTTTTTCTTTTCTGTTTTTTCTTTATATATTTTTTTTGCTTAATATTGAAACCGAAATAAACTTTAGACGGATATTGATTTTTTCATTGAAATCTTTGCAAGCAGTTTCCAATTTAAACAATTTTCTTTGGCTTTCTTTTTTTTGTTGGTTTCTTCTTACGAGTTTTTCTTCGTACAAATGTTTTGGAAATTGTTTTTCGATAGATTTTTTTTTAAACAAAATTTTTTAAAAAATTTTTTCTTTTGGCTGGTTTTCAAGATATTTTTGTGGCTGATTTATCATGCGTTTTCCTTAAGGTTTTTTTTTTTACTTTAACCGGCTTTAAATGGTTTTTGTTATCTTTTTGGGGTTTCTGCCTTTGTAAGCTCACAGTTCGCTTAATACTAAAAATCTTAAAATAGCTTTTGGCATTTACTACCAGGTCGAAGCTTTTTTTTCAGCGTTTAGTTTTTTTTTTTCGTTCGTTTGCTTTTCATTTTCCCATTTCAATATGACCAGCAGTTTTTCTACTGCAGTGCTCTTATCAAACATGTGACATGAAAACTCATTTATTGTAGAGAGCGTTTAGGCGCAAACGCTTTTCAACGCATTCGAAAAGAGTTTAATTAACATATTTTCTTTTAACAGCTGTTCAACAAAGCCAGCTGTTTTCTCAAGTTATTTTGTGAAAAATAAAAATTAATTTTACGTTTAACGTTTAATTCAAGGAGCTATTTAAATATGGCTTTAACAAAAACTATGACAATGAATGGGAAGGACTCAATTTCTTAAAAGTAATAGAGAGTTTGTAATAATCTTACAACAAAAAGTATTAATAAATATAAAAATCCCTAAAAACTCAAAGATTCTAGAATAATAGGGTTGCCACGTAATGTTCTCTTAAAATAATGTTCGCTGTAACATGAGTTTAAACTTCAATTATACTTTCGTACATTTATAAAGAATTCTCTCCTATAATTCCAAATGCTGTTAGGAGATTATCAGTAAAAATATCTTATTGACCTCAAATGCCGTGATCTCTTAGGCCAATTAATATCGCCAAATTTTACAGTTGCTCTTTCCGGAAACTTTTCATGCAATTAAACCAAATTCGATTATTTTCTATGCTTCCTGATTCAGTGCAATGTTTAATTGTTCACAACCCTTCTGACAGGAATGCAACATAGTTTCTAACACCATCTATGTTGTGTTTGTTAATTTTACCGTATGACTGGCAGGTCCTTATATATACTCTACAACGAGTTGGTTGTCGTAAGTCCTGAAACTTACACAAATTTCCATTTAAATGGTGCGAAATATCCTTAAAATATTACCGGCATTCATGAACGAGAACAGACATTGAAGCGACGTTCGTAAGAGACCTGTTCGTAGCCTGTCTGTCCAAGTAAATGCAGAAATTTACAGACATTAAGTCGCTTTCCAAAAATTTTTGGAATATGTAACCTCATATCAACATCATCGCCTACAGTCGTCGTAATCTAGTAGGGAGTATGTTGTTGTACTACGTGAGGCCGTAGTTCAAACTCCTGGCTCAGACATCTCGAACAAAACGAAAAATTTAAAACTATTTCTTTTGGCGACTTCCTCTCTGTTTTCTAATAAAATTGCCAAATCTCTCAAAAAGTCTGTCGTTCAAAGTCGACAATATATTCTAGATGTGGGCACTCATGGATAACATTACCACGCACAATAAGAATGGTGTGAGAAGCTAGGTTGTAATCCTGCCCAAAGAACTGTAATGGCTATATAAATTAATTAAGGTACATACTATCATCCAGTAAAAAGGATTAAATATTTTTTGGAAACCCTTTCACCATTCTGCTAAAAATAAAATCGATTGAATACTAACTCACATTGCATTTCATTTGATTTGAATTCATTTCAATTAAATTTTATTTACAATTCAATTTGCCAAAAGGCAAATCCTTAATTCAATAAAATACCGAATGCCGAATGGCATGCCATTAATTTTCATTAATAGAAATAGAATGTGATTTATTTCTCGTATTATTTGCCAACAAAACTATTGTTACACCATTTCTATTTACTATTTATTATTGCTATTGCCACTACAACATTAGCAAAAACGTTTTCCAACAATAAATCATTTTCACGAAACAACCAAATTCATTTCCAAAGTCATGCTGGCTTTTTGCTTACAAAAAAATAATATTTCTTGAAACAGCACCAGCACTTTTATTGATCGCTCTTTTAACACGTGTTTTTCAGTCTTCAATTCTTTCTCTGCCTTCAATCAAATACGACAGCAATATTATTATGGCATACTTATAAATACAAAACACCACCAAGAAATACTAATGCATTCATCATTTAATTCTTTAGTATATTTTTCTGTTCGTTTTATTTTTTTTAAAGCCTAACCTAAGGAGCAAGGTAAAGTCAAAAAAAGACCACAACAACTACTACTCGTATTATAAATACAGTTTGAAATTTAACACGCTAGAGAGTGTATTTTATTGCAAAATGTTAAACGTTCTTTAGCCAACTTGTATGACATTTTGTGCCCCAGCCTAAAAGTATACAAATATTTCTCTTGTGTGTAGAAGTTTATTTAACAAAAAAAATCCATGCAAAACATTTTTTTAATTGTTTGTTTTTGTTTATAGAGCGTTAAAAGTGGTATGGCGAGGTAATTAAGTTGCATTTTTTTAGAGTTTGTGGTATAATTTTCATTTCTTTTTTTATACATATTCATTTATAGTATGCTTTTAAGTGTATTTTTTATATTTATTTATAGTATGCTTTTAGGCGTAAAATGTTTTAAATTCATAATCTTGCCTTTAATTTAAGTTTTCTGAAGAAGATTTTTTCCTCTCACGTTTGCCGATAAGTTTCTCTAGGTATTTCTCTATTCTATTTTATGTTCCTAAAATCTATGTGAACTTGTCTATACCACGTCTGAGACTCTAATTTCAAACAGAAAAGATTGCTTCTCTGATATGTTTGGTTCTGGAAACTCTGGAGTAGTTTCCTCGAATATTTCTTAACTTCAGATTAAGTAGGGCTGTGGAATTTTCTCCAGATTGATTGAATTCTGCAGAGGAAGTGCATAAGCCCTTAAGCTAAATTTCCAACTATTAATATACTTGCAATGACGCATGGCCATCTATCGCACAATGGCAATACTTGCGGACCATTTTCCTTTTGGTGGGACTGTCGAAAGACTCGGCACTTCAGCCAATGACTTCTGCAGGAACTGTTGGAACTTTCGTCTTATGTGTCAGTACTCTGCTTTTGTCATAAAACGACGAAGCAAAATTTGTTCTTGGTCTGGGGTAGTTTCCTTTAGAAAATGTAGCACTTCTTCCGTTATGAAGGTCCGTCCGCCTTTCCTAACCGAAGCTATATTGCAATTTCCTCCTTCCGCCATTAAATTTCTTAGTCATGCAATAAGAAACTAGGCCTCCTAATAAAAGAAATTTTAATTTTAAATTTAAAAAAAATAATTCGAATATTTTGTGGTGTCACGCTGGTGCGACCCTGTATAGGGTGTGCCCATTGCATTTCTAACTCCTTGTTTTATTTAAACTGGAATTGTTTGGCATTTGCCTGTTTGTACTCGTAACTGTAACCGTAACTGTAATTGTAACTGCTTTATTACAATAAATTCAAGTACTTTAAACATGTTTTGCCATGTAAATTTTTTTTATCGTTGTAAATATTTTTCTTTTATTTTCTTATCCCCCCTATCAAGTACGTGCAAGAATTTGTAAGTGATGGACGGGAGTAGGGAGAGACTAATTTTCATTTTTACGGCTGTTTACTGTTGTTATTTAAACAACATTTGAGTTGAGTTAAATTATTTCCACATTTGTAAAGAATTTTTCTTTTTATATTTTCTTTTTTACTGAATTTTAAACATTTAAAGCAGCAATTTAAAGTAATTACATTAAAAACAGTTTTTTTTTTTTTTTTCGAACAAAATATACATTTTTAATGTTTTAATTGTCATTTTAATTCTGACGATCATTTAAATTACTTTTTGTGAAGGCTTCATTAATTTTTATTTTTAAATTTTAATTTCATTCTTTGTTTTCGCCTTCATTTTCTTTTTAACATGCTCTTGCGCCTGTAAGTTGGTTTTACCAAAAATAACGAAATTTTATTTCTCATTATGCCTTAAGGTATGCTTCACAAAATGCCAAACAAAAAAGTTATTATTTAATGCACTGCCTTTCATTAATTTAGTCATGTCCTTGCGAATTTGTTGATTATTTTTCTTAATGTTGAAATCATAATCATTTGAGAGAAAAAAAATTAAAAAAAAAGAAAAGAAAATCTTGATATGAAACCATCATCATCATTAAAAACATTTTTCATCTTTTGAAAACCGAATTTCCAAGCGAAATAAATACTCATACCCTTACTAACATCATTTTGAATAATTTTTTTTATTTTTCTTTTTTTTTTTTTTTTGCAATATATTGAGGGTTTATAATAACAAAAAAAAAAAAAAGCGAAAAGCAGCCTCATATAAAAAAATTAAAAAAAAAATCCAAGAGGAAGTATGACATTTAAAAAGCTGAAATTTATCGCCACAATCACAAGGCAGTCACTAAAAATGAAAACCGTTATAAAATAAAACACAAGATTTTTATCACAATCATTTTTGGCAAGTTTTCTTACCCCGCCCTCTCGTCAAAAGAATTTTAAATCTTTAAATTCCGGGATTGTTAAACTACCTAAAAGTAGACACCATCATTCAAAATCGAGATTACTGAAATTTGAAGTAAGATCCTTCTTAAAATTGCCAGAAAATAACCTACCGATGAATCGAAGTTGAAGGAAGAAAACGGTGTGCGTTAGGAACCCTTACAAACTTTAAATCACGGCCTTGTTTGCCCGGCTAAAGTGAGAATCTTACCTATTGGTAATATCTCATATCTCGGATAGCAGTTAGACTAATCGATTGTATTACCATGTGATTATCGGAACCAGGGAACCCTTATTTTGTATATTTCGTTGTAGTATTGGAAAAACTGTTGAGCACAAGTCATGCTTCAAACAAACTCCAAAGCATTTTTCATGAAGTAGCCTCTTTAGTAGTCTCATAGTGTAGTTAGCAGTGTCTTACCTGACTTGATTGCCTTTTTCAATGACTATTTTTCTGATAACCGGCAGCACTTTCATCCTGGTTTCTTCATTGTATATGAACACTTCAGTGGTATTTTCAGATGTAAGATTTTGATGGTCAGTTATTCCTCTTGGTCTCTGGTTGCTCTTGGTATTTGATAAGAATATTTTAAATCGCCTATTCGGTCATTTATTGGCGAATTCAGGTAGTATGTTTAGGTCTTCTTTGTTATATTTCACGCTTTGGACAACTGTTGCCAGTTTTTCCATTTGGAACTTAATTATCCACTTGACTGGCCGTCTTTATATAACCAGCTTTGGGCGATCCGTCCTAGTCCGAAATAATATTGCTGAAGCAGTAGAAGAAGTTCACATCTTCAATGTTTTACTCCTGCACTGAAAGCAAAGGGCTAATTCACGTTGCCTGTCATAAAATGTACGTATGTCGGTGTGAGTTAGTATCTCTTAAAAGACCGCATGTTATGTCTTCAGACTTGCCGGCTGCATTACATTATCCGATGACTACGTTCAATTGCAGAATTGAAGTATTTTAACTTATTTTTTTTTTCATTTTTTTCCAAATTTCTCAACCATGAGGGATGAATGTAATGTAATGTCAGAGCGCCTTAAAGTCTACTTTCACATTTTTACAATATTTTTCCTGTATGTATGCAGAACTTTTTTTTATTTAATTGAACCTGTGGAAAGAAATTACTTTAAAAAATTATTTCTAACTGCTTCTGATTTTACTTCGCGGCATTATTAAAAAAAAAATTATTTGTTAACATTATTGAAACCACTAGACCGTAACCTCACGGTAATAGCTGTTCATCTCATTTTTAATTTTTGCCATAAATTCCTTATAACTGTCCTATACAGCTGCTAGCTTAAGCATAATGTTACCTGCAAGACAACAATTATTATGACCAGGAACACCAACAACAATAACAATAAAAACTTAATGATTTATTGAGAAAAGTTTCGAAAATTTTAAAAATAAAGCAAGGAAAAGATATTTTCTAAAAAAAAAAGTCCTGGATTAGATATAATTGAGAGAGTGAGATAGGGGATAAGTGTTTTATGTATGTGTGTGTAGGAGTAAGAAACTTTAAACACTTCCGTTTCCGTTTGCTGTAATATTCATTTGTATTAGAAATCAAATACGTTTTACGCCCAGTTTTCTAAAAGAATTACAATTTTCTAGCATTTTTGTTTTTTTTTTTTTGTTGAAAATAATAAAAAAAGAGGAAGAAAAATAAGTAAAGCAAGTTTTAAAGTTCATTTCATTCTTTTTAATTTTCTTTGAATTTCTTTTTAAACTTATTTGTATAATAAAATCAATATTTGCAAAACTAAGTTGAAGTAAGGAAAACACGAAACAAAAAAACAAGAATGAAAAACTTCATTGAACTCCCTTTGACATTTTAAAGCAAAATTCAGGGTTTATTAGCTGCAGCCATTTAATTTATTCTTTTCTTTTTCTAAAATTTATTAAGTTTACAGAAAACGCAAAAATTTTATAAAAAATATTTTAAATTTTCAATTTCATTGCATAATTCAACTAAAAGTTTTTAGATTACAGCGAACGAAGAACAAAAATTTTCTTTTGTTTGGTTTTTCTTTCATTTTCACTAATTTTCATCAACTGGTAAAACAATCTTTTGAAAATTAAAAAAAAAACCAAAAAAACTTTAAACAAAACAATAAAAATAAAAAATAATGAGTGACTGCAATATAAACCCTCTTCAAAGCAAGTATTTTTTAAAAACTATTAGGTAAGGGTAAAAATAATTTCTATTTTTTATCAGTTCTTAGTACTGAATACTATACTTATTGACTAAGCGATACCTGAACCTGGCATTCGATCTGTTTTTACAACAGAGATACCAGTTATATCCTTCCACGATAATGGTTTCAACCTCCCGGGAAACGTCATTCAAGTCCTCAAGAGAATGTGTACACCACATCTAAAATTGTCCAAAAATTCGAATGTTTCTAGAGGAGACATTCGACAGTTACCCTCATTTGCGGTTGGGTGTCCTTGTCGAGCTTTCAATCTCTCCTGAACTGAATTGGTCATTTAATAACCCCTCTCATTCCATGTCCTCTCTACTGAGACATTTTTGTAATGCTGTTGTTAGCTCTACATTCCTCTCAATACTCTCTCCAAATCTTAATTTTTACAATCTTGAATATAGAATTCAATGGGTTAAGGAGTTTTTTTGAGTCACCTATCCGCAATTGTTGTACTTAGCTTGACTGCTATGCATCTCTGCTAAGTAGACCACCTTTGCTTGATTTTCTGTCTAGAAGTAGCCCGTCTCCTATATGTCTGCCAGAGATATCAGTAAAATTTTTACAACTTGACTGCAGTTTGTTGTGTCTATTGGAACAGATATCCTTTTCCTACCTATTGTTTAATCAGTGAAGTGGCTTTCGACTTTGATCCTGGTTTATTCGTTTTGAAAATGTAATGAAAATGAGGAACATAATCTTATAGGACTGTATAAAATTAACGCACACAACATAAGTGGTGTGAGAAGCTAGGTCGTAATCCTGACTGAAGGGTTGTAATGGCCAATTAAGTATGTATGTAATCTTACATGACTTATAGTTGCTAGCGCCTTATGGGAGATCTTCCTTCACCTTGGCAATATCACTTAGATATCCTAAAATACGCTTCAAATGAAAAGCACTCTTCTTCTCCATACAGATTCTAATTTAAGGGAAAAAACTCCGTACTCCTATTCAAATATTACTCTGTAGTGTTTAAAGGACTTTTGGAGAATATTCCTGCTTATTTTTTTATTGCCTACTTTGGGGTATTGTTAAGCTTTCAATGTGAAATCTTTAATTTCTGTTTTGATCATAAATTTTTATTACTGTCTCTTGGCCAATATGTTTTCGTTCTCTTTCAGTTTTCCACGAAACGCACAATAAATACGAAAAACCAGAGAAAAAAAAAACTCATTATACCCAAAAAATATTGTCATATTTAGAGAACAATACTTTGGCCTTTTGTGTTGTGTTCTTAAGCTTAATGACGTTTCTTTCTTTTTTTTTTTGCTGTTCGAACATTAAAACACTCAAAACAAAGCCAAGCCGATGATAGAGAGCTAAAGACAGATACTTACCAAGTGTTGTAATTATTTGACGGCTTTGACGTCATTATAATAAAAGAAAAACTCCTGCTTACCTTTGCCTTTAGAAGCTTTTATTATTTTTTCTTTTCTTATTAATTTTGTTTTGTTTCGGGCTTTTGGTCTTGTATTGTCTTGTATTTTAATGAATTCTCATTTATTTTTAGTATTATTCCTGGTCATTTTGTTGCTTCTATTTTTTTTGGGATTTATTTTTAGTTTTTGCAAGCAGGAAATTATATTTTTGTTGAATAACGGCATTTAAGTAATGTTTCGCCTGTTGTTGTTCTTTAATTTCTTAAATGTATTTATGGCCTAAAAGTATGCTACATAGATTATAATTATTAAAATGCACAGCAAACGAGGCAGGCAGGCAGGCAATACGAAATATTATATTAAAACCGTTTGTATATGATTTTCAGTTGTTGTTCGTTTTCTATTTTCTATTCGGTTTTTTGGTTTATTGCGTGTCACCACTGTCTGCCATAAATAAATCACAGTTACACTTACACTCTCACGACAACACAGTAAAGTGCTCACATTAAAAACAGACATTCTTTTTCGCTTACTCACTCACACGTACACACACACACACATACGCTTTTAGTCACTTATATTTACGCAAAAACAGCCTTAAAAAGAGAAATAGAGAGCAAAAACAAAAAAAGAACAACAAGCCATCATAGCATGTTATGAAAATGACCTTGAAAGTCATTGTAAATAATATAATTTTATATACAAAAACTCTTGTACTACTCCTCTCCTCACAACAGTATTAACTCCTCAATAGAAGAAGCCTATAAAAATGTATTAAATTTATATGAGTTTCGCAAAAAAAAAGCGAAAAACGAAAAAAAAATGGGCTATGAAATGTAGAACTTAATTATTTTTCAGCCCAAAATGTCTACCACAATAGTGCAATATATAGGCACGTATTTTATATTTGTTTACTGCTTTAATTTCATGGTCAGTTGAATGGGTGTTAACCACTAGTTTAGCTCCCATTATTATATCGTATACATACATACATACATACATATACCGTATAAGGATTTAATTAGTCAATAAATACGTTAATTTGGTACAAAGTGAACTGCAAATTCAAAACCTTGCAATTAAGAAACCTATTTTAAGGGGTTACAGGATAACAAAAAATTAAATTAAATACCAGAACCCAGTACCTGCTATAATAATATATGGGAACCAATGGAAAGGGAAAGAATTTAATTTAAAATTAATTCCCATTATTATTAGGCAGTAATATTGTATTGTTGTGAAACCACAGTTTAATGTAGATTGAGATTTTTAAGAAACTTTTCATGGCAGTTTTATTCTACACTCAAAGTTTTTGCCGCTATATTGCCTTGTTACTACTACTGCCCAGCAAACGGGCCACATCAACTCAAAATTCAAAAAGTCGTATGGAAAGTTCGACAAGCAAGTCGCATTAGTGCTAACACTCATTCAGAAAATTTTCTTTACAGTTCCTTATAGTATGTTGCGATAATTGATGTTATATTTTTTAAGTGCTGCCTATTTTTGGGCTAAAAGTTTAATAAATGTGGGGAAAAAAGAGCAACCCTTTTCGTATTGCTACTTCCCAATTATTTTAAGTTCTTTATATGGCTCTTCTGAAGTCGCTGTCGGCTAGTGGGTAGTGTGTTGGCTTATTAGACAAAAGGCGCGGGTTCGAATCCCAGGTCAGACATCAAAACGAAAAAATATTTCTTCGGCGACTTCCTCTCAGCAGATTTTTGGCAAAGACTCTGAGAGTAAAAATTGCCATGAAAAGCTTCTCAAATATCTGTCGTTCGGAGTAGACTTTAAACTGTAGGTCCCACCACTCATGTATAAAATTAACGCACACAGCATAAGTAGTGTGAGAAGCTAGGTCGTAATCCTGACTGAAGGGTTGTAATGGCTCATTATGTATGTGTATGGCTTTTTTCCTTTTTTGAAAGCATAAAATGTTGCATACTTTTAGGTGTATAGTAAATTGAATTTCTTGCTTAAATATCTTCTTAATGTTGCTTTAAGTACAATTTAATTTAATGGTTCTTCTTCTTCCTTAACACATCAAATGTAACAAATTTTCGTTTTTATTGATTTTTGTTTGTGTTCTTTTAATAAAATATACGTAGTCTACCTTAAGGCGGCCTTAATCAAAAGTAAATAAATAATGTATCGTTTTGTAACTTTGCAGCAGCATCGTTATAAATAAATTCCTTTAGAATTTCGTTTTTTTTTTCCTCTAAACATGCTCTTCTTTTATTAAAAGCAACGAAAAATCATTTGAAATCCTTATAAACGAA
The DNA here is from genome assembly GCA_014635995.1 of Sarcophaga peregrina. Lineage (NCBI taxonomy): Eukaryota > Metazoa > Arthropoda > Insecta > Diptera > Sarcophagidae > Sarcophaga > Sarcophaga peregrina. The sequence goes on from CM025790.1 coordinate 105,097,544, forward strand.
TGATATTTTTACGTGAGTTTTGGGGGAGAAATCAAAAAAAAAAAAGGAAAAGGAAATAAAAGAAATGATAAGAAATTGAAATCCAGGCATACATACAAAATGTTTTCATTTTTATCCTTGGAATACCGTAAGTGCTTGATGCTTAAAAGATCTTCTCTCATTGTATTAATGGTTTCCATTACAATAAGCAGGCATTAAAAAAAAAAACGAAAAGATTTTATTGACGTGTGCTTTTTTTTTTTGTTTTTTGCCAGAAATATTTGCAAAAAAATTATTACAAATCCTTCAAGCAATTTAAGAGAACATAATTTGTATTTTTCTTCCAACAATTGGTTTGTTAACTATGTTAACTATTTTTAAATGTTTTATGAATTGTTAATTGCCTCTCTGGTTTTGGCAAACCATAATTTATGGCCACAACAAAACCTGTACAGTCTTTAATTCAAATCATGTTTTATTTCCAGTGTTTTTAGCCTGTGCAAAAACGATAAATCAACACAATATTTAATTGAAATTTATTGATTCACATAAAAACCAAAAACGTTTTTCATTATTTTATTCTTCTTTTGCATTCAAATCGTTCACAATTGTATACGCCATCTCAAGCCTCTATTAAGCCGTAAGCCAAACGCCTTTTAGAGTAGGCAACAAATGAAAACCACTAGCCAAGCAAAAACAGAGTCGAAGGGCCTTTTAGTTCTTAAAAAGAGAAAAAAAGTGTAAAAATTGTGATAAAAACTTGTTAAGTATAATGGTATAACACAATTATGTTACGATATAAATTTGTTATAACATAATTCTCATTTTAGATCATAGATAAAAAAACTGTTCTTTCAGTTTCACAGCCTCTAATACTAGCATGACATAATTATGTTATGACATATATGTATTGTTTATTCAATATGTTATGTTATAACATAATTATAATTATAACATAATTATGGTATAACATAACATAATTATGTTACGTCATAACATAACAGACAAACACAGTCTCTTAATACTAACATAACATAATTATGTTATTACATATATGTATTGCTTTTTCAATGTTATGTTACAACATAATTATGTATTGCTTTTTCAATATGGCAATATATTATAACATAATTATAATTATAACATGTTATAACATAATTATACATATATGTTTTGCTTTTTCAATATGTTATGTTACGTCATAACATAATTATGTTATAATTATGCTAGTATTAAGAGACTGTGTTTGTCTATAATCTAAACTTCGAATTATTTTATATCAAATTTATGTTATAACATAATTGTGTTACACCATTATATTTATTTAATAACAAGTTTTTTATCATAATAATAGAATTTTTGATTTTTTCTTTTTGAGAACTAAAAGTCCCTTTGACTTTATTTTTGCTTGGCTATATTTATGTTCTGTTATAAAATAATTTTGTCTTTATATCATACATATACATATTTAATAATGAATTTAAGACATTATGTCATGACATGTTTTTTTTCGTTATTATTTCCGTGTGTTCCCATATAAGATTGCAGTGTCCTAGTTCCCAATGTATCATACAAACCCAGGTATGCCTTAGGCAGCTCCTTGAGCTTTGATGATGCCTCTTTAGTATCATCTTCGTAATAGTTTGAAGATTCTTTGGAATAGTTTAGCCACCGATTCATCTCTATTTTCTTGATTTTAGACTCAATGTTCTTTCGTATTATTCTTGGATTAGTTCTCCAAACTTAGTCTCATGCAATATTAGTGATTAAGATGTTGGAATTTTTCCTTTACTAAAAAGGCAAAAGTTCACACCACGAGGTTTCGAAGATTCTTCACACTTGCTGTGAAATATCCTTTCGCACACAAGCTGCAACGATATGGTTTTAAGATCATTTAGTGCAATCAGGCCTTATTTACATTATATGTACGTTACATGGTCATCACAATCCTTTTATTCAAGATTACAACCTAGTTTCCCACAACACCCTTATTGTGTGTGTGTGTGTTAATTTTATCCATCAGTGGTAGAACCTACAATTTAAAGTTACTGTCGAATGGCAAATTTTTTACGAATGTGGTTAATATAGGAATCTAGATTGTAATCGGGACTAAAGGGTTATTAATAACGGCCAATAAAGTAAATTAACATGGTTCTCTTAGGCATGCCTGAATGGCATTGTTTCAAATGACTTTCTATAGGAGCTCTAAGTGTGATGATCGCTGCAATGGCTAGATCCATTTTGGGGTCGAGATGGTTTCATACAGGGAATGATTGATCGCTTAATGGGTCCATAGCTTAAGGGAGAATTTGTTACCTAAACTTAGTAATAATTTTTGGAAATTTGCTTTAAAAGGTTTCTATGTTTCAATATTATATCCTGACATTAAACACTATATTCGTATCCACATATAAAACTAAAATGTTGCTTTAAATATCTCATACTTCTTCTCTCTCTCTCTTTCTCTCTATCTTATACTCTGTATTTTAATCAATTGATTTACCATACATGCCTACAGTATTGAAATAGGCCCCCACTAAACAAAAAAGAAAAAATTAAAATTGAATTGAAAATCTATCCATCGCAGGTACTTTTTATACAAAATAGTAGATACAACAACACGTTTTGCTTTGGAAGTGTATGTTGTTGTGTTGTTTATGGGTGTCTCCACTAAAATATAAGCACGTACTTAATGGTATTCAACTTATATATGCTTATGTGGATATATAATGTATGTATGTACATACTATGTACATGCACATGTTCACATATTTAATGTATTCGTATAACATTAAATAATAACCATGGCAACACTGTCTTCATTTTTATTTTTATTGTATATTCTACTACTGAATACTCTACAAATATTGTATAGGGGCCTATAGATTGGTAGTGTATAGTGCTTCATCAGCTATAATCTACTTAAAGAATAAGAAGAAGAAGAAGAAAAAAAATTATTTAAACCAAAAGAAATTTTCAACAACAACAACTGCAAATAGAAGAATATTTAGTATTGTCCTGCTACAGCTTAAAAGAAAATATGAAAATAAAAAGCAAATTTTTATAAGCAATCACTTTAAAGAAGATCGAGATGAACGTAACCCAGCAAACATTTTTGTCACTGTTTGTATACAAAGACATTCTTATAAAAAAAACTTACAAAGTATTTATAAAAGCGCATGAATGGAAAGATTTCACTGATAGAGAACAAACAGTTTTATTCCTTTGGGCTTTCTAGGGCTTTTTACAGGCTTACAAATCCTTCATTAGTTCCCATTTCCATGTGTATGGCAATCTCTTAGGTTACATAGGCTGCTTGGTTACACACTTCTTACTCAATAGGTCAATACAACCCTTTGGTCAGTTCTATCTCTTAACTCCTCACTCTACCCATATTGTGGGTGCTAATTGTATACAAGATTGGTGGCGTGGATCTACAGATTAAAGTCTACTACAAAGTTAACACCCTACTTACAAGCATACAGCTACGACCCACATGTCATGTTCCAAGTATTATAATGAAGTAAAATTTTTGAATGAAATCATAGCTTTCTAAGTGTTTTACTTTTGGACAGCACTTTATAACATATTTTTATAATATTTTGTAAAATGGAGCATACTTTTAAGGCAATTCGATTTCTTTCTTAATTTATTGAACACGATTTAAGTTTAAGAAAACGAACTTTTCTAAGGAAAATAAACCATCCATTTCGTTTCATTTCTTTTTTAATTTGTTCTTTTGCAATTGACAATTTCAATTGATGTTCCGTGTTTTTATTTTTCTTTTTGTAACGACAAGTATTCGTTTTTCAAATTCATTTTTATTTTCTAATTTGTATTGATTGTGTAGCCTTGAAAAAAAAGAAACTAAAACTAATTATGTGGTCATGCTGATTGTAAAAGTCCCACCACTTGTCGCAAGTCCTTAACACAAATACTAATACATTAATGTGTGTGTGTGTGTGTGTGTGTGTATATGGGCATTGGTATGAACCAAACTAACAGTACAACAGAATATCTTATGTGCTCTCTCTTTCTCTCTCATTCTCTCTCTTTCTTTCTCTGTGTCATATACAGTCACTGTAGAATATTCTAAGGCAATATAAGATGCTTCGGCTACAGTCACTCTCAAACACACACACACACAAACATGTATGCATGTCAATATTCATTCATTTCAGTGATGGATGGTTACAACATCAAGATCTCAATATGGATTTTTCTTTCGCTCTCTTTAAAAAGTATTTTTCAATAGCCAACTGAAAAACTGCAACAAAAAAATAGAAACACATTTCAGTGCTTAAGCGACGACACATACTTACTTATGACAATTTTTTTCTTTTCTTTTTTTATAATAAAAAAATTAAAAAAATATAGAAAAAACATGTTTTTTAAATAAAAGTTCATTAAATTATTGCCTGCTTTTCAGCATGTGGAGCCAAATTGTTTTGTGTTGTATTGTGTGTATGTGTGTGTGTGTGTGTCTATTGCGAGCAAATTGCCACTGCATTGTGACGACCATTGGTTAGCAATTGCTTTAAAAACCTACAAAAACTGTTGCCAACTTTTAGGGTTATAAGTTTTTTCTTTTTTCTTTCTCTCTTTATAAGTTAAAAACATACAAAAAACGACGACAAAAATTTAGAATAGAAAAATTAAATGAAAATTGTTATTGAATTGTGTCACATTTTTAGTTGATTAACAATTTAATTTATATATCCAGCCAAAGCATACTTTAAGGCCATTTATTTCACTCAAAACACACTTTAGCGCACTTTTATGGTACGTACTCAGGTGCTTTATGTATTACACGTTTTGCTTATTTAAATCCTTTTCATTTTCTCCACATAATCATAAATACTCTAGAGTATTTTACTTTTAACCAATATTCATATTTCTTTTTTTACCCTTAAAATATGCCGCATATTTTCTTTGCTTTGCTTTACCTTTGCTTATGCTTTACGTGCACTCATGTTGTGGTAAGGCTTTAACTAAAGACTCAAAAATATCCTTTTTTTATACCTAACCCCACATAGCTGTCAAAGGCAAATATATGAATATTACGTTTGTAATAGAATAAGAAAAAAAAACATGATTTTTAAATAAATTTGAAATACAGGGTGTTAAGGTTGGGACCTATAGCTTAAAGACGATTCTGAATGACAGATTTTTTTACTGTTTTTACCAGAAGACTGCAGAAAGGAAGTCGTCGAAGAAAAATTTTTTTTTTGGTTTTGTTCGAAATGTCTGGGATGGGTTTTGAACCATGGCCCTACATCTCTAATAAGCCAGCACAGTACCTAATAGAATATTGCGACTCTTGTTTAATTTAAATACACATTCTTAAATAAAAATGTACTCTTTTACCCCTTATAGAAAAAGGCACTGTCCTTTAAAAAAAATAGTATCTTTTCGAAAAACAAACGCTTTTAGGAAAAAATATTTTCTTCTTTGAAAAACCATTGTTTTCTGATAAAATTTTACTTTTTCACAGAAACTAAACTCCTTTACCACACCGCTTTATCAAACTCCAGGTGTATTTGTAGTCCGTTTTTCTTCTTTCTCGCTCTCCCATGGCTCTATTCAATCATTGATTTCAATTTTCTGCAATTCTTATTGCGCTTACTTTACGGCAACCATAGGAAAAATAAAAACGAAATTCAAGAAATAAAATCAAATAAAACCACAGAATTTATTTGCACCACCAAATAGACTTTAACAATAACCCATAAGAAATGGGATTTTTCTTATTTAATGCCTTAAGAAGTAAAGTGAAGAAAAATAGTACCCGAAAGAGAAATCTATTTAAGCGGGAGTTGTAATAATTCGAAAATAAACTTAATTTTATAAGAGGAGAAATTATAAAAAGGGAAGTAATATTACAAAATATTCAAATATATCCAATACAACTAGAACCAAAAGTATTGGCATGTTAAAGTACCCAAAATAGTACCAAAAATTGGTATTTTTCATGAAAATGTTGTTAAAACAGTAAAAAGAACCAAAAATAATACCAAAAGTAATACTTTTCATAAAAACGCTTAAAAATTGCATAGAAAAATTTATAAAACTATTGCCAAAGGTCAGACATCAAAACGAAAAATATTTCTTAGGCGACTTCCTATCAGCAGATTTTTGGCAAAGACTCTGAGAGTAAAAATTGCCATGAAAAGCTTCTCAAAAATCTGTCGTTCGGAGTCGATTTTAAACTGTAGGTCCCGCCACTCATGTATAAAATTAACGCACACAACATAAGTGGTGTGAGAAGATAGGTCGTAATCCTGACTGAAGGGTTGTAATGTCCAATTATGTATGTATTGCCAAAGTACCGAAAAGTACACAAAAAGTAGTACTTTTTATAAAAATGTTTAGGAATTACGTACGTGAGAAACTTCACAAATTCTTTAAAAAATTTTGTAGCAAATTGAAAAAGTTATCCAAAATTTTTATATTTTTTAAAGTGAAGCTATTTTTATTCCCCTTTCTGTACCTGAAGACGGCTGTAATGCAGCCACAAGAGTCTATAACTCATACAATATTATTGAAAACGTATTTTCAATTTTTTTCTTTTTCTATCGAATGAAAAACAGGAAGAACTGAAATTGAAAAATTCAACAATACATAGGAAATTTTTGCAGATGAAACAGTAAAAACTAGAAAACAAACCAAACAAATGGAAATAAATTTTGTAATCAGAATTGCTATTATATCTAGACTTTACTGTTTTTGCAGATCCGTTGTATTTATTTTGTTTTTTTTTCTTCACCGTTTTAAAAAGAAAATGAAAGAAAGAAAAAAATCCTTTAATAGTGTGTCTATAAAATAAATGACAAATATGTTGTGGTGTATGGATGGATGGATGCATCATTCCATGGATTTGCCGTTGTCGTAGAATCTATAGAATTTTTATTATTATTTCCATATTTGAAGTGTAGTATAATAATACAACATAAAATATGTAAAATATATTATAGTTGTTGTACAAATCATATATCCATACATTCAAAGAAATTCTAAAGTAGTAGAGCAGCCAGCATCTCTCTAGTTGCCTTTATAACCCAGCCAAATCGGTCACATATTTTATGATATTTTATTGGCTTCTTGGCAAACTACAAGAAGTCCATAAAAGTAGGGTAAAGAAGGGACAGAAATCTTAAGGGAAACAATTTTGTAAATACTATCCATACATGCAATACACACAAATACATAAATAAACTACTAAAATATTGCTGGCAAATTATTGTACCCTACAGATATGCAATTTAATAATTTAAAAAAGAGCTACAAATTTTCTCAACCCCTCAAAATGTGCCGCATTTTTAATTTTTACTAGAATCTAGATTATTTTCAATTTTTCTTAAATTATAAATACGCCTTTAACCTAATTTTTGTGTGTGTTCGTTCTCCCTTATAAATCATGCTTAAGTGTCATAATCTTATTACAAAAAATAATGTCGCATGTTGTACGAGTAGTAGGTTCTAGTGTGTATAGCTTAATATTATTTTTTTGTATCTTTTTATAAGTGTATCTAGTTTTATCTCTAGATAAGAAGCATTCTAAAGAGCTAAAATAGCGTTTTCCTAGGGGCTTCTTATATGCCTTCCTTTTTTCATTTTATTTTCATGAATTTCTGCTTGAAGTAGGTTTTTATTTGTACGTTTTCCGTAACATTCTTATTTTATTTTTTCATTTCGTTTATTTGTATTTGTTCGCTATTTTTTGCCAATTCTCCACAGAGCAAAAGTATATTTTTTAGGCGTTGTTTAGTAGTACTGCTTTTCGGAAAGTTTTATTTTTTCATTTTTTTTTTAAGCAAGCATTTCAACAGCAGGCATCATAAAAAATTATTAAAAGCAATAAAGTCATATTTCTTATCTCCGTGCGATTTTTCTTTCTCTCTGGCTCTCTCTCTCTCTCGCTTTCTTTTATTCTACAAAATACAAAAATTATGGCCTGGAAAATAGCGCAGGTAAACTGCGAGGTAAAAGATTTGAAAAGAAAGAATTTAAAAATATTTACTGCTTTACATAGAAAGTTTTCAATTAAAAAGAATACGATTTAAAACATTCAATATAAAATTGTTTATAATTTTACAATCTTTTTTAAAATTTCAGCTTAAAAATATGCTACAATTTTACATTAAAAAAAGGAAAAAATTCAGTCTTATCCATATTCCAAGGAAACCATCGTTCATAACCAAACAATTTTCAAAAAAAATCCTTTAAGATTCGTCTGTGATACTTTTCCAAAGCAGCAGCATTCTTGTAATCTTCATATGGAATCAGCCGTTCAAACAGTAAGTACCGATTCTTATTTTTAATTGTAGCCATCAAATCCTAGTGATTTAGACTTTTCTTTATTTTCTCTGTTTCGATAATCCTTTTCGGTTTTTTTTCCAATTTTTCCAATTTTTTTTTTTTTAATTTACCTTTTTTACTAGAAAAAAAAAAAACTAAAAGTATGCTACACTTTTGAAATTTTTTTCTGCCTAAACACAATACCACAAAAAACTTTACTTGCTTTTCAAAAGAATTATGTTGTCAACCACATAAGCACACAAGTGCTCAAACCTGCTCATTTAGTTAAGAGCACATAACACTATAATCTTAACAAGTATTTAATATGATAATAATTTGATTTAAACTCATAACAACACTTCGGGGAGAGAAAGAGACTGAGACTGAGAGTAGAACAAAAAAATGTTAGAGAAAAAAAAAACAACTCAACTAAGCCTAAAATTAACTCATGTTCGTTTATAATACAACACTTACTTACTTACTTAAACTTGATGAACTTTTTAATTGAATAAAATAACAACAACAACAGCAACTGTTTAAAAGCTTAGACAACAACCAATAACAGTAATTGTGAGAATAAAAACCGTGAATCAAAGCAACAGACTGGAAGAGATCTTACGCAGAGAGCAAATATTTTAAACGTAAGCATACGTACATACATAACTGCCCATTACAACCTTCAGTCAGGATTAGGACCTAGCTTCTCACACCACTTATGTTGTGTGCGTTAATTTTATACATGAGTGGCGGGACGTACAGTTTAAAGTCGACTCCGAACGACATATTTTTGAGAAGCTTTTCATGGCAATTTTTACTCTCAGAGTTTTTGCCAGAAATCTGCTTAGAGGAAGTCGCCGAAGAAATATTTTTTCGTTTTGATGTCTGACCTGGGATTCGAACCCGGGCCTTTTGTCTAATAAGCCAACACACTACCCACTAGACCACGGCGACTTCAAAACTTAAGCACATTAACGAAAAGAGTTCCATACGTAATAAAAGCAAAATCATATCACTTTCTCTCTCTCTTTCTCTCTCTCTCTCTCTACTTACATGTCTGTACGATATTTTCTTGATAGAGAAGTATGTTCTCAAAGTGAAGAGAGTTTTGTTTTGCTTCCCTTTTACTGAGTTCTAGTTTAATAGAAGTTCCTCTCACGTTCTCTCAACATAACATAAATGAGACGAGTATGGACCTGTTTCTGCAAGACGAATGGCTTCAAACGTTTCTCTGTTATTGTAGTAAAACACAGAATTTGCTTTATGTTCTATAGAAACAAGGCATAAGTTTGTAAACATAAGAGTTTCTTATTTATTCGATGCCCGTTTCACTGAATGATGATTGAATGATGATTTTCTCTCTTTGTTTCACATACATGTACATACAGTGAGCATCAAAAGAAAGTGTTCATTAAAGAAATAATCTATATACATTAAAAAATTACAGTTATTTTTATTTAAAAACTAGCAGATTGTACCCGGCATTGCGCGGGTTATTTTTTCGCCCCTTTCCCCCTTTTTGGACCCCCTTTGGTTCTACTTTAGAAACGGAATACCTCCAATAGCTATTTGGGAAACTTAACCAAGCTAAATTTTATAAAATTACCTATTACCATTTTTTTCCCCCTTTTGTCCCATTTTTTCTCCCCTAAAAATTCAAAATTTCAAAAATATTTATAGCCTATAACGTGCACCGACAAAAGTCCGATCTATATCCTAAATTTCAAGAAAATTTGTCCAACCGTTCAGGCGTGATTGGCTAACGAACAAGCCAACAAACATTTGGGAAACTTAACCTGGCTAAATCGTAAAAAATTACCTATTACCATTTTTTCACCCATTTGTCCCATTTTTTCTCTCCTTTTGGTCAAAATTTTAAAAAGATCTATATCCTAAATTTCAAGAAAATTTGTCCAACCGTTCAGGCGTGATTGGCTAACAAACAAACAAACAAAAATACAGACTTACAGAGAGATTTATCATATATATTATTTCTAAAGCACTTTTTTTTGTCGGTTGCAAATATCTCTCATACCACCGCACCAAATTTAATGAATGATATCTCATTTAAAAGCTTATATCTAACACTAATTGCGAAAAATAATTAGAAATTGAAAAAATAATATTTTCATTGATAAAAATTATATTTTATATAGAACTACATAATAATACTGTTGTGATTGTGAATATATGTTTTAAAAATGGCAACTAACGGTGCGAAATATTCGTACGGGTCATCTAGTAATATATATTAGGATTTTTTCAGTGACAGTTTTTAAAATTTAAAAAAAAAAAAATATTTAGAAATATCGTCAAATTTTTTCTCGCACTCTCCTTAAGTTGTAAAAGTTGAGCTTGGTGATTGTTAGGATTTTTTCCATAGTGTACACTTTCTTTTGACGCTCACTGTATATATTAAGGATCTGTTATTAAGCAAATGGAGCTGATTTTTTTTTTTTTTTGCTATTTAATCTCTGAATTGTGTGAGAGTAGCTGTTGATTTTACCCAGCAAACAAGAAAACTTTTGAATTATCTTCGGGGATAATATAAATAAGCATATGTATATAGAAAAGGTAGTGTTTCCAGCCTTATAATACTTCTAAAAATAATGAAATTATGGCTTTCCTATACATACATACTTATTTACATAGATACATGTAAAGTGTAGCCATGTAGAAAAATTCTATATAAAAAGCAAGCCACGTAGTATAAGAATAGAAAACTTTCTTAATATCTTTTCCCCAAACAGAGAAGAAACCTAAAAGTATGCTTTATAATATATTTTTCCATATTTTTTATTATAAATGATTGTAATTAATTCATGCTGATGATGGCTTGGCTTTTTATTTAATTGTGCTAATGTGTGTATAATAATAACGTATTATTTATTAAACCAAGTTTTCTTATTTTCAAATTGAAATTCAATTATTTAAAATGCCAATTTAAACTTTTTGGAAAAATGAAAATCCTTAAACTAACAACAATAACAACAACAATTACAATTTTTATTGCCATGCAACACAAGGAAAATAAGAAACTCTACACAATAGAACACCAGAATGACTGACTTTTCAACTTTAGTTTTTGCATTTTATTCGTTTTTTTTTTCATTTAAATTCTCTTAGTTTTCTTAAGGACTTTTATATATATTTTACTTAGGTATAATAGTATTGGTGGTATTATTATAGAACAATTGGCAATAGCTGGCTCTAAAGATAAAAGCAAATTAAAGAAAAAAAAAATAGAACTTTTTGTTTCTTCATTTCTAATGAATTTTTTATGAAAACCATCTTTTTTAAAGAGTAAAAATTTAAGAAAAAAAATTTGCTATAAAAAAAATAATAAAAAAAGAAATTGTAACATTTTGTCAACAATTTGTGTTTGCTAGAGAAAAACAAAGAACGACAGAGAGGGAGAGAGAAAGAGAAAATATGTTGAACATTTATCTATAACTTGTCTAATAAAATGTTAAATAATACCAGTCTGACCGATTCAATATAAGCAAACATATAGATTTTACAAGTCAGCATGTGTACATTCATACATACACATGTACATGCCATACATACCCTGCAGGAGATTGAACTAGTACCTAACTAGTACAAAACTAGTACAAAAACCACCAGTACTAGTACTCAACTGGTAACTTTCCTATACCATCTTAATGCTCAAATTAGCATTGAGTGTGTTTGAAAAATTACTAGTACCATTGGTACTAGTTTCGTACTGGTTAATTACTAGTACCGTACTGGTATATTTCGAACTGGTATTATTACTAGTACCATTGGTACTAGTTTCGTACTGGTATATTTCGAACTGGTATTATTACTAGTATCATTGGTTCTAGTTTCGTACTGGTATATTTGGATATAATTGGGAGATTTCGAACCACTTTATTACTAGTTCTTTTATATGGAAAAAATTAACAAAATTTGGTAGATTCCTTTGTTGGTTAAGTGAAAAATAATGGATAAAAAATTAGTTTTTGTATAATTATTTATTAAAATATTTAAAAAAAACTTAAAATAACGGTATTTATTTACATCACAGTTCAATACGTATAATTTAATATAATAAAAAACAGGCCTATTTTTTCAAGGCTGGCTAGACCTTATCACGTCGTGAAATTTTAAATATTAAAATATTTTAAAACACTAAAAAAGACTACGGTTTGTACAAAAATTAATTCATTTAAATAATATTTTAAAACAAAAATAAAAAACAGGCGCATTTCTTCAAGGCTTTAAATACTATATACAATTGTGAAAAATTAATAAATAAATAATAATAAATATAAATAAATAAATAATAAAACTAAATAAATTAATTTAATTCTAAAAACAGTAAGTGAATTTTTGTTGTGTTACACAAAAAATTCTATCAGTCTGGTATATTTAAACTAGTTCTACTACTAGTACTTTCTTATAAAAACTTAAACCCTGTGTGAACTAGTGCCAGCTGTACCAGTACTAGTACTAGTAGCTTTTAGACAATTGACGCTTAATCTCCTGCAGGGTATGTACATATTCACGTACATTGTTACACAGTATCTGCTGTTCTACATGTTAAATCATATTGTATAAGGAAAAAAAAATTTTTCTCATAATAAAAACAAAAGAGGACCCTTTATAGTACTGCTGCTGCTAACTACAATGAAACGAAAACAAAAATTATACAGAGGCGTATAAAGAAAAAAAATTAAATCAATACTCTAATAGGTTAAGTTAGGTTAGGTTAAATTGTTAGCCGCTTTAAAAATCATAGCTTATTTGGGTCCCATTGTAATACCAATAGTATGTGTACGTTAACTTATCTCAATTATTCTTCAAAATAATTCATATGTATTATTTCTAAAGCACTTTTTTTTTGTCGGTTGCAAATATCTCTCGTACCATCGCATCAAATTTAATGAATGATATCTCATTTTAAAGCTTATATCTAACACTAATTGCGAAAAATAATTAGAAATTGAAAAATTAATATTTGTCATTATGATTATATGTTTTTGTTCAAGTGTGGTAATACAGGGTCGCTTAATAGTAATGCAGTTCTAGATAATATAGTATGTATTAAAATCCATTCTGGCAATACCGCTATTTACTAGAATGCCGTTTATTACTAAGTCAGTTATATATAATATACATATTAAGTTGTAAAAAGCTGTTTTGGGAATACTTTGCAGTAGTTGTTAGATCAATTGCGATAAACAGAGTCGCTTAATTGTAATGCTATTCCACATAATAATATATAAAGTTGTAAAAGCTATTTTGGTAATGTCGTTATTTTCATGGCATTGTTTGTTTTAAGAAGTGTAGTAATACGGCGTCTTTTGTTATGACGATAAACAAAGCATAAGGTCAAACCCTTCAAAAGGTAGGATTGTATTTACCACAACCGGTCTTTTCACATGGGCAGTTATACCTGGCTTTTTCTCGAGATTTACGTTTAAAGATATTTTTGTTTGTATTAAGGATTCGTACGGGCAAAAAGTTAATGATGATCATGTCATTACCTCTAACAGTGTATTCAAAGAAGTATTATAAAAGCATTTAAGCATATGTATGTATATATGTATATATGTAAATATATATAATATATTATGATTTCTAATATTTTTACACTTTTAAAAAAATTTCTATTAATTATTTTCATTTTATGTTACAGAAATGACAACTAACGGTGCGAAATATTCGCACGGGTCATCTAGTTTTACATTATTTTTTAATTCTTTTTATATTTTTTTTAAATATTTTTTTTTAATATTTTTTCCTATAATTTACTTATCTTTTCAACTCCTTTTTCATATAACAACCCTGTTTTTTCTTTAGTATTTTCCGTTAAACTGCATACATGACAACAACAGTTTTTGTTTTAAGTATAACCATTGCTATGTTTTTCCACTACAAATGCATTCAACATACATACATACATACATACATGCAGACAGGCATGCATGTGCTTGTTTAAACACACTCTTATAAATTAGTATGAGTAAATGTAAGATTGACTGTAAAACAAAAACAAAAAACCAAACAACAAAAAAACAAAAATGTTTGTACTTGCATTTGACTCTGCTATATGAATAAGTATGTCCTCAATAGCAAATAAACTAGCAAATGTTGTTGTTGTTGTTATTGTTGCTGGTATTTCTCTGTAAACTTGTGAGTGTAGCATGCATGTGCATGCATTTTAATATTTATTTTCTTTGCTGTGCTCTTTTCTTCGCATTTACCGTACACTCACTTCGTTTATACTCACAAGTCTTTGGCTTTGTTTTTGTATAAAGAAAATAAAAAAAATTTAAAAAAAAGAAACGAAACGAAACACACAAATTGCGTGTTTGCTAAACTTAAATGTATGAGAGTGTGTGTGCTAATGTAGTCGTACAATATGATTTGACTAGTTTGTTGCTTGATTTTTTTGTATGCAGTTGGCAACAACACAACAACAACAACAATAGCAAAAGCTTCTAAAGTTGTTGTGGGAATAATATGCCTCATTCAATAGTACTGCAGTTGTTTGTTTCCTCGACAAACTATAAATGTTTGCTTGCTTGCTTGCTTGCATGCCTGCTGTACTGTTATTACATGAGTATGAGTAAGTGTGTATGTGTATGTGTGTGTTTGCGTTTTCGTATTATTGGGTTTTGTGTTGCAACCAAGAGAAACTATAATCAATACTCTAGCCGGTCAGTCATATGCTTCAAACACAACAGTGGTCACTCTTAAAATGTAACCTTAGCTCTTTTTTAACGGTTCTTTATAATGTAAGAGAGTAAACACTGTGTATATGTACATGTGTTTGATGTTGCTTCATACATTTTTAAACACAAACGTTTATTGCAAATTTGTGTAAATTGCTTAAGAATTTTTTTCTGTTTTTTCGGTGTCAATATGTTTAGTGTTGTGGTGTTGTAATAAATAAATTCCTTGTTTTTGTTGCTCCATTTTGCTGTTTATTTATAGGTATTGTTAGATATTTTGGCATAGTTTTGTAGTCGTAAGTTTTCCCTCTCTCTCTCTCTCTCTCTCTTTCCTTTTTGCTTTTAATTGTTTTCCTTAAGGGACTACTCGGTGTTTATTGTTTAGGCATCATAGTTGAATATCAACACAATAAATATTCTTTTATTTGATACTGCCATAACAGTTATAAAGAGAAATTTATTTGCTTAAATGAATACATAGAAATTGTATTACAATTAGAATCTCTCTCTCTCTCTCTTTCGCTCCCTCTCCTTAAGTAGTCAAAAGTATTGAGGAAGTAAAGTTATAAAGCTGATCAAAACTAACATTTCAAATGAGCCTTATTAAGTAAAATATTTGAGATTTGAATTAAAGCCATTATTCCTTCCTTTTGCGTTTTCTAACCAAACAAAACTAATCCAATTTTGGAGGAAAGATTGCATTCAGTGTCGCCGTGGTCTAGTGGGTAGTGTGTTGGCTTATTAGACAAAAGGCCCGGGTTCGAATCCTAGGTCAGACATCAAAACGCAAAATATTTCTTCGGCGACTTCCTTTCAGCAGATTTCTGGCAAAGACTTTGAGAGTAAAAATTGCCATGAAAAGCTTCTCAAAAATCTGTCGTTCGGAGTCGACTTTAAACTGTAGGTCCCGCCACTCATGTATAAAATTAACGCAAACAACATAAATGGTGTGAGAAGCTAGGTCGTAATCCTAACTGAAGGGTTGTAATGGCCAATTATGTATGTATGTATGATCGCATTCAGTAGACTTCACAATAATTATTCATTGATGTGGCAGATCCAGGCAATATGATTGATGCCTCAAAACTTCAGAAAAATGTGTGTAGTCCAACGTTACCATGATAGAATATGTACTGCCTTATAAAACACGAGCCCGTAGTTCAAATCCCAGCTCAGACGTTTAGAAAAAAACGTAAAGGCCATTGATTTGAACCTTCCAATCGTCCAGA
This sequence comes from Sarcophaga peregrina, assembly GCA_014635995.1. Lineage (NCBI taxonomy): Eukaryota > Metazoa > Arthropoda > Insecta > Diptera > Sarcophagidae > Sarcophaga > Sarcophaga peregrina. The sequence continues at coordinate 105,113,751 of CM025790.1, forward strand.
TCAGTTTCAGCTATTTTTACACATCGTTTTGGTTGTTAAACAATCCATATTTTGGAATATTTCGTCAAATTAAAAATATTTAATAGCTGACAGAGTTGCCAGATCAGCGGTTTTGAAATTTCTAAATTGATAACCCATTATATCAGAAATTTGTTTCATTTTTTATTAAATTTGTTAATGAATATCCAATAAAATTGAAAATATTCTGTGTCCGCTGTTGAAAACAAATAAGTCTTCTGGACATTGTTGGTACAGAGCTGCCTAGTCTTAAATTTGAAAAAAGGAAAGCTAATTTACTTAAATTTAAATCGAGTTGAAAATATTTTAAGAATTTAAATCAAAATCCTTTCCTTCGATGGCCTTTAATTATATCCCGTAAATCATGTCCGTTGCTGTAAGAGGCACTGCATATATGGCCAATTTTTGTTTACTGCCCAGCTTAAATTAGCCCATTAGGAAAACAAAAAAAAAAAAGAATAAAAGAAGAAAATATTTTTGGTTTACTTGTCTGAAACTTCTCTCTTTCTCTATCTCTCTTTGTTTCTTTCTTTTATACAATTTAACTTAAATATCCTGCTGGCCATTATGGTATGGTATTGTGTATTTCCTTTTTATTTTTTTCGTCTTATTTTTTTTTTATCCTTTAATATGCCATTGTTATGCTTTTATTGTTGTTGTTTGTTGCTGTGATATTTTTGCCTAACGATTGTTAAACTTTCTTCGCACGTTTCGCCATTTTGTCCATTTTTTTTTATTTTTTTTTTGGCACTTTTTCTCAGAACTCAGAATTAAATGAAGAAACAGAAATAATAAAAAAAAAAATATAAAAAAAGAAATAAAAAAAAGCAGATAAAAAAGGCTTAGTTTTGTAGAGATTTTAGTTTTTTGCTGTTTTGCTGGAAAACTAAGGCGTTAGCAAACAATGGCTGGGAACAGTATAACAGTTAATAACGGCATAACGCTTTAGAAAAGAAAGGAAAAAAGAAAAAGTTTCATAAAAACATGATTTAAAAAGGACCTGCAGGATATTTCTTAGGAAAATAAATAAAAAAAAATGTCTGTATAACAGTTCTACGAGGGTGAATTAATAAGTTCCTAATAGACATTGGCTACGACAAAGGCTTTTGCGGTCCTGACCCCCCAGTCTGCCACCTCTATGGCCTCATCGATGGGTGGGTCAGGAGGGAAGAGCAGAGACGTTGGGGGAACGGATCGGGTTGTTCTGTTTCTAGGCGTCAATGGCCTGCTGTGGACAGCAAGAGGACAGAGTGGCTGCTGGGCTTGGTTAAGGCCAGCTTAAGGTTGGTTGTGGGTTTTATCACGGGGCACTGCGAGATTAGGCCGCTGATCTGTTCCAGATCCCAGCCGGATTATTGCAGGGTATGTTGCGATGAGGAGGAGTTGGAGACTGTCGAACATCTCCTCTGCAACTGCCCAGCCCTTGGTAGGTTGAGGACCCTTGGCAGGGCCTTCTTTGAGAACTTGAGTTCTGTGTCGAGAGCCGACATCAAGGCTCTCCACAGATTCATTAGCAGCTTGGGCTGGTTGAAAGGTGCTAGGACTTCATAAGTGTAATCGCATTCTCAACCTTTTTTGTTTTGTGTCTGTTTCTTTACATTCCTCCGTTTCCCATTCTCCCTTCCCTTCCCTACATTCCTATATCCTCCATTTCCTTCCTCCCCTAAGGACAATGTACAATGGGTCAATTTCGACCTCCGGATACTGTGCTTGTCTTGACCGACAGGTGTACGTCCTCTAACCTAAGGCTTTTGCAGATACTATAAAGAGCAGCAACCAAAGAACATTTTTCATAGCCAGAACCTAGTTAGTTAGCTAGCTTTCAAATTTTTTTATTAACTTTATTATGTACTCGCGTCTCATTTTTCCCAAAAGTATAAAGTCTACAGATTCTGTACAGAAGACAGTTAAGAAGGCCGCAAAATTTTTACAAATTTTCATGGAAATTTACTCCAGAGTTTTTGCCAGAAAATTGCTAAAGGAAGTCGTTAAAGTAATCTTTTTTCAAATTTCGTTCTGTTAAAAATGTCTAGGCTGGGGTTTGAACCCTGGTCACACTTTTAGTAAGCCAACATACTACCTACTACATTACGATGACTCTGCCTTTCACCACATATACATACATATGTATGCGCAAGCGTTGCTGGCTAAGCGAAGACTAAATGCATGAGCATTAGAATACGTGTCAAAAAACATAAAAACTCACAGCAATTCCCTCACCACCTTAGAGAATAATTAAACATCGCTAATCGCTCTCTCTCTCTCTCTCTCTCTCTCTCTCTTCCCGTTGATTTCCTAATTATATCGTGTTTAATACTTTGCTATGGCCTCAACTAAAAAAATTCACACACATACACTCATACACACACATTCGCTCTCTCGCACTAGCACTCGCACGCCAAATAAAAACACAACTTGACCTGCAGACAAATTTATTGCACTTTTGTTAAAAGGAAAAAAACAAACAAAAAAAAAACAACAACAAGCATTCAGCTTTGTTTGTTTGTTGTTGTGGTTTTTATTGATTTATTTTAAAACAGTTAAATATGAATCACACACAATAATAAAACATAAAAACAAACAAACGCATACACAAACACATACACACTCTTCTATAACAACACAAAATAACACACACACACACTCGCAACACTCAAAATACTTAGCAAATGTAGCTGATACCGTTTGCTACACATACTTTCGAAACTAAGGAAAATAATATCAAACAACACACACCAAAAAAAAAAACGAAAACGAAAAAAATTGATGCCGCATTTTAGGCGCTATATAAACATATTTCGTATACATGACGTACAAATTTGCTTTTTAAAGTTTTTTTTTTCGTTTTAGTTTTTCTTTAAATTTTCTTCTTTTTTTCCCTTTTTTGGCTTATTGTTGATTTTTTCGTGTTTATCGTGCTGTTTTAAAAGCATTAAACCGTAAATAGTATGGGGTTTAAGCCATAAGATGTTATAAGAAAGTGGGTACTTTTGGTTCTTTAACCGTGAATATAATGCAACAGCAAACAACTAAGGCTTTAAAACTTGACAAAGAATTTAAAATAACGTAAAAAAATATCTTCAAAGAATTTTTATGACTTAAAAAAAGGAAACAAAAGAAAAGTTTAAAAGCCAACTTAACTTAGTTTTAAAAATTACAACAAAAAAAAAACATGAATAAATTTATATTTTATTGCAGTGTATCAACGGACTTCTTAACAGTCGATCTCAGCATACAACGAACAGCATACAACGTCCTTTTTGGCGATATAATTTCGCCAGCTAAGGATATTTGTCTATATCACCCGTAAATCTCTGCGTTGGAAATGCAGCAACGAATCTTTTTTATTCAATCTTTATGATTTCATCATCGGCAGAATATTCGAAGGCTTACAAAAGTTACTTTTGCCTTCTCAAGCCTAGCTTTGATATCCGTCAAATAAGTAAGGGTAAGTCAAATTTTATATTTTCTTAATTATTTTTAATATTCATACAAAATTCCATCTTTGAACATTAATTTTTGAAAGAAATTAATTTCGAAATTTATAGTTTTTCATAATTTTCGTTAAACAGCGTAGCCTTATATGTAAATATAAAGCTTTTGTATTAAAAATTTAAGAAATTTTTAATTATTGATAAAATATCCATGTTCGAAAATCAATATCTTATGGAAATAATGTTCGAAATTAAAAATTTTCATAATTTTTATAAAAAAGAAAAGTTAAGCAATTTTTGTAAATGATTTTTCGAATTTCGAAATTAAGTTCGAATTTTCGAAATTTTGAATATTGAAATAAGCATTCAAAAATCGAAAAGATATTTAATTTTTATTAGAAATTCCATGTTTGAAAATTAAGTTTTAAGGGAAATAATATTCGAAATTAAAGCTTTTTAACTTTTGCGTAAACTAGTTTTTCATTTATTTAAACGAATTTAAAAACGAGTTCGAATTTTCGAACACAGTGAAAAAATGTAAAGGAAATAAGTTTTTTCAATTTTCCTATTTATGTTTAGGATAATTTCAGTTCTTCTTATTTCTTTCTTTGCTTGTAATGATCGTTAAGCAAAACTTGTATTTAATTTTTGTAATTACACAATTTCATAATGAAATTCTTTAATATTTTTCAACTCATTTCCCCTTTTGCATTTGGAAAATTTACTTTTTCTTCTTTTCCTTTTGAGTATTCATTATAAAGAAATGGATTCAACTTGCTAAAGGTAACGCAAAGAGTTTTCTAGACGTTGTTTTAAATTTTTTTGTTGCACAAAAAAAATATTTTCAAGAAAAGCACTGCCACTGCCAAACAACAACACCAAAAGTCACATGATGGAATAGAATTTTTATTTTAATTTTTTGTTGTTGTTGTTGTTGTAGCTACTTAGTTCATGCACGTTCAGTAACCTTTTTTTGGCTTTGCTTTGCCTAGCCTTCTCTTGCATTCATAGATTAAATTGGACTAGTAAACGATGGTGCTGATGATGATAATTATGGCTGATGGTAGAGGATAATGTGAAGCGAACACTACTACTACGATTACAACACATTTCTCTCGTGTACTCTGCTGCCACTTGTAATTCTATTTGTTTTTACTTACACAACTTCAGTGTTATTGCGACCAAATTCAAAAATTTCGTTTTATACTAGAGGTTTAAAGACGACATACTGTCGTCGTCTATTTTAATTCAATACGTTTAAATGGCTATGATGCCATCCATACCCCATCATTCCATAGACACACAAGCTTTGAAAACAAACAAGAAATTCAATACGATACTGTGCAAGCACACGGTATCGAGTTAAAATATTTTTTAAGAAATTTTATATTAAAATTAAAGGAATATATTCGAACAAAAGTTCTATGAAATTTTGTAATTTAACTTAGTATTCATAATTTCCACAAAAAATTAATTTATAATTTCCATAAAAGCAATTTAATTTAAGTACTTAACTGATAGGTAATATAAATCAATTGCAAGATTTCACTTCAACCCATGTTCGTCAAAGGCTAAGGAATACATTTATCTTAACAGAGATGAGAAAGGTGCAGCTAGATTCACAAGACCCCTTATTGGAGATCAGTTTGGCAGCATTACATATGGGCCCTACCTCGTCTTTAAATACACTGCAGTACTAAAGCAGACGGCAAGATATGCAAAGTAAGCCCTTTAAAGTAAATTCCACAGTCTTCCTTACTCTCAACATACATACATAATTGGTCATTACAACCCTTCAGTCAGGATTATTAACCTAGTTTCTCACACTACATATGTTGTGTGTTAATTTTATACATAAGTGGCGGGACCTACAGTTTAAAGTTGACTCCGAACGACAGATTTTTGAGAAACTTTTCATGGCAATTTTATTTTTACTCTCAGAGTTTTTGCCAGAAATCTGCTGAGAGGAAATTGCCGAAGAAATACTTTTTGTATTTTTATTTTGATGTCTGGCCGAGGACCTTACTGTCAAACCGTCGCTAAAAACTTTCACTTAACACTGTTTGTAATTTTAAAGTGAAATCTCTCTCTATCAAAATAAAATTTAGATAAAATTGTCCAGGAAATCATCAGCGTCAATACATTTAAGTAAGGAGAGATATTTCCTTGCAAATACATATTCCAAAGGCAGGGAATCGATATCCTGGATCTAGACTTATTGTTTCATGTCATTGGTTTGCCAGCATTAGAGCTGTTAGTATACTCGTAATTAAGTTGATAGTCTCTTCGATTCTTCAGTATTGCACTGTTATTGACTATTAGGAGGAGTTTTTTGAAGTGAACTATCCTTGCAGGCATATTGTCTTCACGTAAACCATTCAAACATCCTGTATTCAAGGTCATTAATGATTACGAGAAGTTTTTGAAGGAGAACTGATCTTTTAAACATCACGTTTTCAGGTCGACTTCCCTAAGATTACCTCTAATGCCTTAGCTTGATATATCCCCACGGTCTCTGTGATACCAATACACATGGTTTGATGGCGATTAGTATAAAACTTCTTCCGTCAATTGAAAAGGCTCTCATTAACTCTTTATAGAATATATTGTGCACATATTGAGTGCTGTTTGTTTTAAGAAAAAATTCAGAAATTTCCAACGAAGTTTCAAATGTTGATTCATCATTAAAAATAAAAAAAACATTTTGCTGCTGCTCAATATCATTAAGAGCCGTATTCTCTAAAGTTTCGCTTGATCTCATCAATTAGTGATGTTGTTGTTTTTTTTTGTTGTTTTCAATTTTCAGCTGTTTAAACTCCTAAAACTCACTCATCTGTCATCTGTCTGTCTCTGCCTGTGTTTATCTATGAATGCATGTATGTATGTGTGCATGAAAAGATAAAGCTTTTTAAACATGCTGTGTATTAGCCAATAAAGCTTTTTCTTTTTATTTTTTTGTTTTTTCTTATAAAAAAAACTTCATTTTTAATGTGGAGCAAAAAAAAAAAAAAATAATGAAAAGACACGAACTGACACACAACAAACACAACTTTTAACTTCTCTATGTGAAAGAGAATAACAACAGCAACAACAACAACAACAAAATGCTTATAAAAGTATGACTTCATACTTCTTGCACTGGAATTGGCACGTGTCCAAAACGTTCCAACATACAGCAACACACAGTCCCATACACGAACACTCACACACACACACACATACAAATAAACGATTCCAAGAGAAAAATAATGGAAATGTGCGGCAAATTTCCATTAAAAAAAACCCCCAACGAAAAACAATTCCAAAGAATTTTGTTTTTACACTTCCATTGGGGTTATGTTAGAAAAAATAACGGCATAACCGGCATTTATTTTGCTGGAAAATGGCTTAAAACGCCTTGAAAAGAAAAGAGACAAATGTATTGATGCCTGCATTAACAAGAGATAGAAAAACAAACAAAAAAGAATCCTTTTTTCACCAACTAATGCAGAGAAAGAAGCAACACAGATTTTTTCTTTTTTTTTTTCTGTTTTAAAATACTTTTGAAAACGTATATGTGTGTGTGTGTGTCTGTCTCCATATACCTTTATAATGTTAAAATGTATGCAAAGCGAAAGAAGATGTAGAAAATACTTAGGTTCGTGTATATATGTGTGTGTGTGTGTGTTTGTGTATTGCTAAATACACATGTAAATTGTAAAATTGTTGTTGTTGTTGATTTTTATTGTGTGTATTTATTATCTCACAACTAAACTGTTTTTATATCACTTGGCTTGGCTTGGCTGTATTTGCATTTGTTTTTGTAATCCTTAAAGAACATTTCAAGTATTCTGAACGTAAATTAGTTAAGCTCTCTCGCTCTCTCTCTCTCTCTTTCTCTGGCCTTTATTTGTTTTTAAACCCAGTGTTGCAAAATTGAAATTCTATCTAACTGAAAAAGTACTTTTTTTTTACACCAAATAGTACTTTTATAAAAAAAATACTTTCAAACATCTTGATTACTATAACAACCTTTTAATCAGGATTATGACCTAATTTTATACATAAATTGACGACAGATTTTTGAAAAACTTTATCATGGCAATTTTATTTACTCTCAGAGTTTTTTCCAGAAGGAATTAGAACAGAAAAACTAGCAACTTATTTGTGTTCCTCACGCATACAAGACAAAAACAGCTGATTCGGAACGTAACAAAACGTAAAAGCCCAGTTTAATCAATCGTCAATGGAATGTTATCTAACATATGTTCGTTTTTAGCATATGAAAAGCAATGAAAATGCTTACATTACGGTTCGGCAAACGTTTTCATTGCTTTTTGTGTTCTAAAAACCAACGTACGTTCTGTGGACGTTTGGGTAACTGGTGGGGCTAAAGCCTAATTCTATTTTATCATTGCATTGAAATCATTTACCCTACCAAGCTCTTGTCAAACAAAATTAGGGAAATTTATATGTTCTTTGTATTTAATATTTGCTTTGACACACTACCACCCACCCCTACTTATGTAAGTAAAGAAATATTATATTTTACTCAAGCCAATTTGCACTACACATGGAACTCCTCTATCTGTGTTCTTAGTACGGAAGCCATTTTACTTGATCGAAACTTTATATGGAAAAATACTCAATTGCTTATGTATTGTTGCTTGAGTCATTTTCATGCAAATTTTGCAATTGATCAAAATCACTTACCGTACAAAACCAATTTCTTATGCCCACAACACTTTTAACACGCGCACATACACACAAACTCACATTTCTTTTGAGACACCAGTTTTTTCTTTTCTTTTTCATAGGAGCACCACCCCTTTTAAACTAAAAGACATTTTTTTACCTTTTTTAAATTTTTTTCACAATATCCCACTTTAGAACAAAAAATATCCCTTTAATTTCGTTCATGCATAAACTAAACATGCAACAAAAAAAAGAAACAATAGCAACAACACAGTCACTATTTACTTAAATATCAAAATAAAAAAAAATTCCCAAAGAGAAATGCAAACCCATGGAAAAATTAAAAAAAAATACACAAAACGTTGGCTTACACACTACATACGCATGAGCAACAGCATGAATACGCTGGTATCACCAGCAAAATCCAAAAAAAAAAATTTTCCCCAAAGAGAAATGCAAACCCATGGAAAAATGAAAAAAAATCACAAAACATTGGCATACACACTACATACGCATGAGCAACAGCATGCATACGCCGGTATCAACAAATTTTCCCAGAGAGAAATGCTTTAGAAAAAAAAACCTTCAAAATATACGCATACACACTCGGTACGTACGCATGAGCTACAGCATTCGCCGACGTCAGCAGCATTAGATCACACACAAAAGGGAAGAGAGTAAGCAAAGTTTACCAACAACACAACAACATGAAAACATACGATACCTATTCGTGTGTGCATAACCATCTATTAACGAAATTGCGTTAAGGGCTATTTTTTGTACTAAAGTGGGATAAAATGACGTCATTTTTAGTTTGTTTAATAAAAGTGCAACGGATCGGATGTTGTTTCAGTAAGTTAAAAAGAAAATTAAAATTTAATTATTAAATTCGATCGTTTTTATTATAATTTTATATTAAAAAGTAAAATAAGTTTATAAAGCACAGAAAAATCATAAGTTTTCTATGGAAAAAAATGAAAGAAAGCAATAAAAATCGAAAAAGAAAAAGTTCTTTTAGCTTAAAAGGGGTGCTCCCATGAAAAAGAATAAAAAATAAAATGGTGTCTCAAAGAAAAATGTGTATGTGTTTGTGTGCGTGCGGGTGTTAAGAGTGTCGTGTGTTGTGTTGTGAAATAAAAGTGCACAAGAAATTGTTTTTGTACGGCAAGTGATTTTGATCAATTGCAAAATTTGTATGAAAATGACTGAAGCAAGAATACATCAGCAATTGAGTGCTTTTTCATAAGAATTTTCGATCTAGTAGAATGGCTTGCCTTACAGTAAACACAGCCAGTGTGTTCAGGGGAGCTTCGTGTGTGGTGTAAATATGGGGTAAGTTAACATTGGTTTTTTTTGCTAGCTTAAGGCGGGTGGGTAGTTGACAAAGCAAATAGCGAATATGTATAGGGAACATATAAATTTCCTTCAATTAATTTTTACATGTGATAATAAAATATGTAAAAATATAACTTTATTTTTGAAATGAAAAAGTACTAAAAAAAAGTACTAAAGTACTGAATTTTTCAACATTGGTTTAACTGTTTATTTTTTTGCTTACAAACGTACATATGCTTAAATATCAAGGCATACATTTGTTTGTGGTATGATGACTGTATAAGTATGTTAATGTTTATTTTTAGTTGTTTATTTTTGCTTTTTCCACTTTTTTTTTTTGTTTTTTGTTTTAATAACTAACTAATAAACAAAGACAACAACTGTATTATACACATTGAGTTCAATTTCATTTTAATGCTGTTCATTTCAGTTATAAATAAAGAACATATGCACACACACTCACAAAACACACTCGCTTATTCTCACATTGTTTGCTTGTTTTTTTTTTTCTCTCTCGCTCTCTCTCTCGTTGTCTTTAAATTTTATTTGTATTAAACACGAAAGATGACATAATAATCATAATCGTATACAACACACGAATGCATACACGCATACATCTCCAAGCAAACACTTTGTACAATAAATGTTAACACTGTTTTGTTTTGTTATTGTATTAGAGAGGCTTATTTATATTGCCTAGACAATAACAAGAACAGTTAAGCATTAATATTAATGCTTAAATCAAATGTTCAATTAACTCAAACACTTTGAAAGAAAAAATTAAAGTAAAAAAGAAAAAAAACTTTAAACGTTTTAAAATATTAAAGGTTATTATGAAAAAGAACAAATATAAATACGTACTTATGTACTGAACTGTTTTTAAATGCATCTTGATTGAAAGAAATATGACATCCAAACGTAGTCAGCCAGCTGAATTGATTTTAAATGCATCTTTATTAAAAAAAAATACAATTTCCACATGTATTCAGCCAGCTGAATTGATTTTAAATGCATCTTTATTAAAAAAATACAATTTCCACATGTATTTAGCTAGCTGAATTGGTTTTTCAAGCCAACTTAACTAAGTTACAACTAGTTAACATTAAAATAACATTAAAATGGCCATATTTCAGATGTTTTCCATTGGCTGAATTCTATATTCCATTGAACTGCTTTTAAATGCATCTTAATTGAAAGAAATATGACATCCAAACGTAGTCAGCTTGCTGAATTGCTTTTAAACGCAGCTTTTTTAAAATAAATACAATTTCCACATTTATTCAGCCAGCTGAATTGATTTTAAATGCATCTTTGTTAAAATAAATAAAATTTCCACATGTATTCAGCCAGCTGAATTGATTTTAAATGCATCTTTGTTTAAAAAAAATACAATTTTCACACGTATTTAGGTAGCTGAATTGGGTTTTCAAGCCACCTTAACTAAGTTACAACTAGTTAACATTAAAATATCATTAATGGTCATATTTCAGATGTTTTCCATTGGCTGAATTCTATATTCCATTGTTCCATATAGTCCATCATTAAAACCTTTTGGGAGCAAAATAACTTATTTGAACATGTATTCAGCTTAATTGAATATATATTCAGCTACCTGAATCAACTTCATAAGAAACTTTACAAAACTTAAAGACCATAGTCCTTTTAATTTTATTAATTTTCTTAAATTATATCTGAATTGTATTTGATAATGTCAAAATAACTTTAGCAAACTCAGTAATAATTATCTGCAGTATAAAATTATTTTTTACGTTATTTCATTTATATATATTTAAAGGATATTTAAAGGATCTACCTTTTTTTAACTAAATTATAAATATTTTCATATGAGAAAAAGACGATTATAAAAACCACTCAGCTAGCTGAAATACATACATATTTTTTATCCATTATAAATTTTTTTTGTTACCTTTTTTATGTAAATCGTATTTTATATTTATTCAGCTGGCTGAATTACTATATTCTTGCAGAATTGTCACACCTTTCTGACAACAAAGCATATTTTCGATTTATTCCGCTAGCTGAATTCCAAAATGATTACCTAATTGTCCAACTTATAAACAAAGATTTTAATGTATAGTTTTCAGTAAATTATATTTAAAGCTTATTCAGCTTAAATTAAATTTTATTTTTTAAATTTAAACTTGCAACATAAAAATAAAAAACTCTTTTTTGCTTAAGATGAAAAACTAAATTTTTCAATCTGTCCGAATTCTTTTTGCTGTCCTTTTCTTTTATTACTTGTGCTCAATAGTAATAAAAATAAAACAAGTAACGGGATATAAATCATAAAATCCAAAACAACGAAATCCTTAGGACACTCACTCATTGATCCAACATTATATTGTTGCTTGTGAATGAATGTCCAAAAAAAAAAACAAAAACAAAAATTGCTGCAGTATAATACACAAATGTATGTGAAGTATGCAGCATTATGCTAGCAGAACTAGCAACTACAACAACAATAATAATAATAATAACAACTGTTATCAAAAGTTAAGTGCTGAGACTATTGTAGTTTCGGAAGAACAAAAAAAAATTAAAAAAAAACACAAAAAATTTTGCGGTTTTGCACAAGTGTTTCATCATTGTTTGTAAGCTTTTATATGTATATGCATACATGTGTATGTATGAGTGTGTTTGGCTCTATAAGAGAGCAAAAGATTATTTACACTGTGCACATAAAAAATGTAACTGTAGTAGTGATAGTGTAGCAGTGAAAATACAACAACTTGTACTTGACACTTGCGTTTAATCTAAATGGTACACAATAATCCATTAAAGGCTGAATGAATGAGTGTGCTAGTGGTGTTGATTCAAATACTGAATGAGTTGCTAAGTGAGTGAGTAAGCGACACCACAAAAGTAGCAGAAGCAGTAGCAATAGCAGCGGCAACGTCAGCGTCAGCCACAAAACATTTCAATGCAAAACAAATGCCACTAAAGCTAGTAGTAACAACAACAACAACAGTTACAAAAACTTGTGAGTATGAAAATAACAATGACTACTACTGCTGCTGTGTGCAATTTATATCAAAATAAAATCCACAATCATGATGGACTTTTGACTGATGCCTTATCCTCTCTTCAACAAATTCTTTCTCTCTCTCCCCTTTCCTACGTTGATCTCTCTGTGTTTAACTGTATTACACACTTTAGCACAAACACTTCAGAGAGAATTCAATTCCCAAAAAAAAGGAGAAAAACAAAAATAAAAAAAACCTTAAGGATGTTAAGATGTCAACTACATACACACATACACACACACAGTGGTAGCAGCAACAACAGTAGCAACAGTAACAATTACAATAAAAATAAAAAACGATAACAACGAAATAAAGCAACAAAACAAATGATGTGAAGATGACAACGTTGATTGCGACGTTGATGATGATGACGATGATGGCGACGGGGATAATGATGCTGCCTGCCTGCCATTTGAGTTTGTCGTTTAACTTGGACTGCCTGTTTGTTTGCTGGCTTGTTGGATTGCTTGCTACCGAGAGTATTCGTTTATGGTTTAAGACTTGAGTTGTTCTCGTAATCGTAAATGGAAATTTGATTTTAATAACAGGATTTTCCTTAAAGGAAACTGACATTTTTGACAATTTTACCACCACACCACCCCACCCCACCCCTCAGAAAAGAGAAAGATTAATTGTAACACAGTTTAAATTAAAACGGTATTTTCCATTCAAGAACAACATTGTAGAGGCCGGCTAGCTGACTGGTTGGAATGCAAATGGCAGCAGTGAAAACGATAGCAACAAATAGATGGTTTTGAAAGGATTTGAACAATTAAAACTAAATTAAAATGAAAAACAACCACAAAAAATATGAAAGAAGTTAAATGAAAAAACTTAAGAAATTGTTTAAACAAGGATTTTTTGTTAAAGAGGTGAAGGTGGGGCTACAACAAATATGTTACAGGGTAGTGATTACAACAATGCGGAGATTTTCTCTCTTTTATGCCAAGTAAGCTCAATGAATAAGGGATACCCAACTTCTATTGGCTGTCTTAGTTTAAATCCATTAATTTTTATCCCTAATCTGTGATAACATAACATTATGCACATAAGATATAATTGCTGTAATACTATTGCAAATTCTCATAAAATGTTATTTAGTTCTTAAGAATAAATTGAATAAAGAGAATTATATTGAGAAAAAAAAATCCATTAATTTAATGTACAGACAGGGAGTTTTAAGTTGATGGTTCTGCTTCTTAACATATAAAGTACCTATCCACTTAATTAGGAATCCATAGATGTAAAGTCCAATCTGTGCCCCTTTGATTGCCTCAATTTCTAAATTTTGAGGGCCCATTCAGGATCCAATAGGTTAGGTTAGGTTAGGTTAGGTTAGAGGACGTGTACTTGTCAATTGTGACAAGTACAGTACTCGGTGGTCGAATTGACCCATTGTACTACGTCCTAGCTTCTCACACCACTTATGTTGTGTGCGTTAATTTTATATATGAGTGACGGGGACCTACAGTTTAAAGTCGACTCCTAACGACACATTTTTTGAGAAGCATTTCAATGCAATTTTTTACTCTCAGAGTTTTTGCCAGAAATCTGCTGAAAGGAAGTCACCGAAAAATTATTTTTCAAATTTTCGTTTTGATGTCTGACCTGGGATTCGAACTCGGGTCTTTCGTCTAATAAGCCAACACACTACCTACTAGACCACGGCGGCCTCCAGGATCCAATAACAAATCCAAAATCCATCAAAAGATTTTTTTGAAGAGCTTTTTTTGTCTTTGTTTCTGAATTTTTTTTTTTTATTATTAAAAGCTTTATTTTATTTTCCTAACAAGAATTAACGCTTGTCGCCCACATTGTATTTAAACTATGCCACCAATTAATGGAGTTTAATTCTGTTTACAGCTAAATTGACATGAGAAACAACAATAAATCGCAAACATTTAATTTCATTGTGCTCTCTTTTCATTAAGCAAACACTCAATAATTAAACCTTTTACACTCGTTCTCCTTCCTCGTCCTCCATTCGAACTTTAATCATTTATTGGTGTTTGTAAGCAATTGTGCTATTTTTCATTAATATTTGCAAATCATCTTCATCACCCCTGCATAATCAAGGTTATTTGCTTGTAAATGCCCTCTTCATTCAGCAAAGAAAAAAAGGCACAAACAATCCCTAGCGAAAAAAAAAGAGTCAAAACATTAGGAGAGTAAAGAAAAAAAAAAGAAGAAGAAGAAAAAAGAACCGTTAACAAATTGAAACCACAAAAAATTGACAAAGGAATGTCGCACTAAATCTGTGAAAATTATTTTCTTTCATAACAAAGTGTGAAATGAAATGTAAAACGTTTTTTCCTATTCCTTTTTTCTTGTTTTCTTTTTTTTTTGTTTATTTTTTTTGGTGCAATTCATCCTTTTTTTCCTTTCATTTCATTTCTTTTAACATTGTGAACTGGAAATGGCAGGCAGTAAAAACCGGTTCCAAATGAAAACAATAGAAAATAAAAAAACGAAAGCAAAAAAGCCAGCAGGGAAGAAAACATTATAAATGACTCTACGAGCTCGAGCTCTTATACTCGTAAGAGATGGGAGAGAGAAAAAAAAGTCACCTTTTTTATATGAGTGGTGCCAAACGAGTAGATCATATCATTTGCACATCAAATGCATGCACACACTCACATAAACACAAACACACTTCCACTAACACTTCTTCACATGTGTCCATTAGTATCCCCCCCCCCAAAAAAAAAACAAACAAAAAACGAAGGAAGTATGGAAAAGAAATACTCTCGAGTGTTTTCTTTTTTTTTTTGTGTTTCAAAGAGTTACCATTTGTCGGTTTTACATGACCACATTTCGAACGATGTTTCGACGATAATTTAACGAATGTTAAGGTTCAATTAGTCGTGACTTTACCATAACGCTGTAGTGGTAACATAATCCATAACCGTAAATTTACTATTAGCAGCAATCAGTACTGCCATGGCCATAAACAGCTGTTTACGTTAATTGCACATATGTATTTTTCAAAAGTACAAAAGTAAACAAAAAAACTGTGTATACATGTAAGTACAGTCAGCAAACAGCCGTTTATAGTTATGGCAAAAAACCAAAATTCAATTGGTACATATGGTTATCGTTATGACTATGGCATTATGGTAAGTCACCTATAATCGAAAACAGTGATGTCCATAAAGTTGGTTAAAACAGCTGATTTATATGGTTATGGTTAAGTCACGACTAATTGAACCTTTAGTTCTCTAATCGTTGCATAAAGCCAAAATTGTTCGTATTGTACGGCTTGTGGCACCATCTTGAGACTATCACTTACTGTCCAGTGCCTAATCTTCAATTCAGACCAAAAAAAAGTGACTAATTATAGGGTCAAAGCCCACTCCAAGGTCGTTTTCGAATAAAACGAACCAATAACGCACGCCCCCAGAGCAAAATGGGCACCAAAAAGACACATTTTCCAAATGTATTGGATTTTCCACAAGCCCTTTATGCCACAATTTATGCTTGATCTCCTGGCTGTGATCTTTTTCTCTGTTAATGATGGAGTCAAGGTAAATAAATTTAATGCAACTGGTGGAAAACGTTTTCATTGATAGGAAATAAAAGGCAATTTTGTAAAGCCATAGACCTTACTCAGATAAACTCAAACAGTTTGTCAAACTGTTAAATTCTTTAAAAATTTTTTCCAATTTTGCGCAAGCCTATTAGGCATTTAAATGTTGCGTTTATTTGTTTAAGCCGTTTGTGTAATTTAAGCTTTGTTGAAGTTTGATCAAATGGTTTGAAAAGTAATTAATAAAGCTGTGTGTGTATGTGGCAAATCGTTAGTCTTTTTTTTCTTTTAAATTTTACTTTCAATAACTTTTACGGCATTTAACGGTTCATTTTTTTTTTTTTTTTGAATTTTCTTCTCTCTAAAACAATGTGTGTATGTGGAACATAAAAAGTGATTTTAAAAACAACAACAACAATAATAATAAAAAAAGAACAAAATATAGAACACAAATATAAGAGCAGCAATACCAACAAAAGCAACAACGGCATAAAACAGTAACAATAACAATAAAAAGGAAAACAGAACAGTTACATCTTGAACAATTTTGAATAAAAATTTCACTTTTAAGAGAGAGAGAATTCCTCTCTTCTCCCATCTCTCTCTCTCTCTCTCTTAACTGTGATCCTTTTCTTATGGTAGGCTTTGTGTTACCATTTGTTTGTTTGTAGCTTAACGCATAGTTGTTGCTCATTTCTTTGAGGTGGTGATTGTTGGCTGCCTCAGCAACAGTATAGACGAGTGCATACTTACACAGTGGCACAGTGTTTTGTAGACAACCTACCTAACCGTAGCATTTCAATGCTCACTCACTGCTTTCTTTCTATTTTTTTTTTTTCAAGGATAAGTGGCTTTTGCCAGCATTTTGTTTTTTGTATTATTATTGTGATATTTTTTTTCTCTCGATGTTTTTTTTTTTGTTGTTTATTTTTCACAGAATAAAAAAAAAATTATTCTTTTTGTGTATTTGAAACCATTTTGTAGAGACGCTTGAATATCATGACGATGAAGACGACAACGACAACGGCAACAACATTGTTGATGGCTATGGTTTGAATGTTGGTAATGCTGTCGTTGTTGTTGTTGTTGTTGTTGCCTTTGCATTGCTTGTGATGCATTGTTTAGTTGTGTGTGGGTGTGTATGTGTGTGAGGTGTTGGTGGTGCTGGTGCTAGTTCTGGTAAATGATAATTTCAAGTATTTTAATGGATTTTTCTAGTTTAACTGGGATATTTTTAGTGATTAAAGTATTGCAGCAGCAGCAATAAGAACAGAAACAGAAAACGTGTGTGTGTGCAAAAGCCATGGAAAGCGAAAAAGAAAGTATTTTCTTTTCTTTTTTTTTATTTATTTTAAATTTAAATGTTAACGCAGCAATTGTTAAAAATTTAAGGTCACACACATACGTAATTGGTACACTTTGTGTTTCCTCTGGATTTTAATTAAAAGATTGAAAATGATGCAAAAAGGTGTTCTTGCACAACCTGTAATGCACACACAGGAAATATGCCACTCACGCAGAATAGTAGGGAGTTGAAGGGGTTTAAACTAATACCAGAAGGTGCCAGAGAGAGAAACTAAATCGGAGCATTGAATAAGACGGAACGAAAGACTTAACATGGATATCAACTTAGTCCGAGAAATGACTTGGCCAGAGTATTTCCAACCTAGCTTTAGACACCACCGAAGTTGGATGTGATAAATTACACCATTAGTGGCGGGATCTACAATTTAAAGTGGACTCCGAACGATTGAATCAACAAATCAACGTTTTTGCCAGAAATCTTCTGAGAGGAAGCCATCGAAAGAAATATTTTTTTGGTATTTCCTTGTGTTCGAAATGTCCAACACCCTACCTACTAAACTACGGCCTCTGCATCATCGAGAATATCTCTTCCAAATAGACGGAAGATACAGAAATTCGTAGTTCTTTTCAAAACCAGGCAAACCGGCAGATTAATCATCGTCGTACTGTCACATTTGCCTACTTAATACAAGGAGTAATTTATTGGAGAAACAAATATACGGTCAGGTTAGCAACCTATGTAAAAAACCCCTTCGAAAAGAGTACTTACTCTGGAGGACATAACATGGATACATGCTTGTCCAAGAAATCTTTATCTTCGTGGCTAACTAAGAAGGGTATCCGCGTTACACGGATAAAATGATTGACTTGTAGAGCATTGGTTTCGTTGCACGATAGTAGTCGCTAATACTCACTAGCCTATCGAGACAGTAATAACACCTGTTGCCAAGAGTAATTTTATTTTTGATCTCAAAGCTGGCATATTGGACTTTTGATTGTATTTGCCAGGAGTACTAAGTTCCGATCAAGGAAGGACTATACATAAGAATGGAATAGGAATGTGAAACTTTATGCGTAGGCGCTCGCAAACAACTCATAGAATCTAAAAATGCCAAAATTGTTGTGCTCCTCTTAAAGCACTCTGTTTTGGCGTATTAGCAGTCCCATGTACATAGTAATGCTGCTGTTGCATTGCAATGTAAACTTTCAACACTTTAATTTTCGTTATCGTTGTACCCAAAATTGATCCGCTTTAAGATTCTTTGGCTTAAAAAAAAGGGGAAAGAAAACGAACACATTGTTGAAGCATTTAAGACTTAAGCTCTTAAGTACGATGACGAATAAAACAGGAAAACAAACAGAAAGCTGTAAACGAAGGGGGAGATAAGTGCAGCCAACCCAAACATTCCATAAGAAATTACTTGTGAATGTAAAGCCACAGGAAGAAAGAGAGAAGCTACAAACACGAAATAAGAGGCACTAAGTGAATGAAATTTGAAAAGCGTTGAAAGGGTTTTTTGTTAACTTTATTATAGCAAAACTTTATTTTATTTAATTACTTTGGAATAAATATGCATGTAGGTTCAGCTATTGAAATTCCATTTTTAAAGATTTTTTTGTGTATTAAATAGATTTTCTTGTTTGTTTGATTTTGTAATAATTTTTACATTTACTTAACCATTTAAAAATAAAATATCTTTCAATATGGATGTATACACATCCAGACATTACCACTCCTCCTCCTCCTCCTTAACCGTGTACCCATGTAATCCAAAACTCCATACATTTATTTATCCAACCATACATCCATCCAACCATACATCCATCCATTGGTAAGTTCTTTCGTCTAAAAATAAATGAGAAAATTTTACAAAGAAAAAAGTACAAAAGAAAAAACGAAAAAATCATAAAACTTCTTAAGAATTGTTCAGCATTAATTTTATTTACAATACCACCCCACCCCCTTTTGACTCCTCTTACTTTTTTGCAATTTACATGGTGAACAGTCCAGTGCTTGTATCTTGTAATCGCATTAATTTTATGATCGCCTGGCAAAACTAGAGCATTCGGTATATCCCAGTGTCATCATCAGTTCAGCCAACACTCAGTCAACTACGGGGATGACGATAACGACGACTTCTTGTCTGCATGCTCCAAAAACGCCCTCCGTTCATTCCATTGCTGTTTTATAGAAAAAACACAAAAAAAGAACTGATAAATGAGTTGAGAAGTTTTGAAAAGAGCCAACCTGTTAAGTTAAATTGAATTTAAAATTTTTATTTCTCAATTGTATAGCAAAGATAATATCTTTTCATTTCCTGCGACAATGGCACTAGCCTAGCGATCAAGCGTAAAATTAGTCTTGCCAACAGTCACTATCCCTAGCCTTAGCTGCAGGCTTAACTTGTCCACGGGGACGGGCTGTCCTAGTTTTCTTCGGTGGTGTTCCCCTAGGTTTTTCCAATTCATCCCTCTGCCTCTTGGAAAAGCAAGATGCTGTTGTGGGATTGTCTGTGTGCTTCTATCATTCATTAGTTCTGACCTTCTTCTCCTGTTCCGCAACTTTATCCTTCCTCCGCCCATCATCTCTACTAGTTCCGAAATTTTATCGCCTAGTTTGGTGAAACCGTCTACCTCCTTTTCAAGAAGCTTTGCTGCTCTGTAACTCCGGTGGTGATGAGTGATATCTCTCGCCGTTTTGCTTCAGCGATGGTGATTGGAGTAACCTCGAAGTCATCCGGAAAGGATTCAGAAAAGGGCTGTCCTGCTGAGTATCCTTTGCACCCTCCCAACATCACCCTCACATCACTGAGATGTCTAATGCAGTGCTACAATTAACGAGTAAGGATTTGGAGCGTTATTTTTATACGACTGGGATTCTCTTACCGGTTCCCTTTCTTTCTGATGCCAAGCAGTTCCTACAGACATTCGTTGAATTATACGAAATCCTGTAATTACAACCTTAAGAAGAGCCAATGGAACTTTGATTATTTTCCTAGGTAGAGGTGGTCAGCATTCCTTACTTTCCTTAGAATGTCCGCAAAGGATAATTTTTCGGTTGACTTTATTATTTTACAGCGTCCGGTCTTGAAGGTTTCTTTTGCTTCCTAGTTTTCACGATCCAAGTATTGCGCTCCTGGGTGTCTTCAGACACTACCACAGTCTGGTTCGTAGTAGTTGCCGGTCTCTCAGTCGAGTCACTATTCCTAGCCTCGGCTGCAGGCTTAACTTACCCACGAGGACGGGCTGTCATTGTCTTCTTCGGTGGTGTTCCCCTAGGTTTTTCCAACTCATCTCATGGCAAAAAAGTGCTAAAAAGCATCTTTAAAAAAAAAGTGCAGTAGACGAAAAAAAGTGCTAGAATTGCATTTTAAATGCCGTTATGGCAACACTGCTTGCGTCGCTGGTTGTTGTTGTCAATCACTCACTCAAACCCTTCATCCATCCAGCTGGACGAAAGAAAAAGCAGTTGAACATGTGTGGTTGGTTTGACGTTTTTATTTTCTCTCCTAATTGTTGTTGTTTGTCTGTCACAAGCAAACAATTTTGTTAGAAAATGTGAAAACATCGCGTCATGTGAGTCACTAAGTTATTAGGCGAACAGGAGAGTTAGCAAACCTGTTTAGCAAATATAATTTCAAAAAATATCAACTACTGCCATTAAAATAGCATAAGCAAGTAAGAGACAAATCTACTTACATTTCAATAAAACTCAAGTTGCATGCGATATTTGTTTGTGATGGATGTTCTGTTGTTTTTGTTTCATCACCGTTCGTTCAAACAGACAGACTTCTTGTTTGTTGTTTTTATTCGTTTGGGGGTCTCCCTCTGTAATAAAGAAAGTATGGTTAACGCTGGCGATTAACTGAACATACGTCGTAATAAAAGTGGGCATAGTTGTAGTTGGCAATAGAGTTGTTTGTAAAGTAATAATTGCCTTTTATTTCTATTTTTTTTTTTTTTATTTAATTTACTTATAATATTAATGTTTTTTTTTATTAAATGTTTTTTCTTTCAAAGATTTCGCTTTGATTTTAAACTAAATCAATGTGTTAGAAAATTAAACTGAATACCCGGTTATTGAGGAGTGCGTGTGCATGTGGGTATTGCATTGTTCTTCCTAAAAGTAGGACTAAATTTTTAAAATCGTAATTTATATTCCATCATTTATAAATATAAATAAAATTTTAATTAAAAAATAAACACAATTGCACAATTTTTACATGAACAGACATAAATTTAATTTTATTCTCAAATATACATACATACATGCATATATATATGTACGTACACTTTTTTCCTTTCACAAGAAAATGTTAAAGAATCGCGTCAATTGAGTCAGGCAGTTATTAGGCGACCAGAAATTTCAGCAAGTAAACTTTTTCAGAAAATATAATTTTAATAAATTTCAGCTACTGCCATTAAAAGAACATAAGACAGAAAGAGATAAATATACTCTATATATATACTGAATAAAAAACTCAAGTTAAATGCTGTGATATTTGTTTTGCAATGTTGTGTTGTTTTTGTTTCTTCACCATTTCGTTCGTTTATTTTCTTGTTTTGTTTGTTTGTGGTCTCTCTCTCTCTCTCTTTCTGTATAAGGAAAATATGGTTGACGCTGTTGTTGTTTTTCTTATTTTTGTTTTTAATCGCATGTTCGGTGGTTGCCTACTTGTTTAGCTGCTTGCTCTCTACCACACAACGAACGCAACAACACCATGTGCATGCAGTGTCGAAATCGCGTCATGTGAGTCACTAAATTACTAGGCGTTCAGAATATCTAGCTGGCCATACTGGGAGACATTTTGTTTACTTGATTATTCTGTTTGTTGTTTACTTTATTTCATACATATTTGCTGCTAAAAAACAGTGGAACAAAAGACAAGTTTGTTTGTGGGTCTTTTTAAGTGTTGCCGCTTTATTATTTTTTATTTTGATTTACAATTTATTGGGAAGAAAAATGAAATAAAAGGAATTTATTTTAGGAATACTTCTTATATGGGGTTTAGATTAATTCGGTGTGCTTTTTAAATATGATTATTATTTAAATGGTGACTGCCAAAGATTTCAGCAATGCTGGTTACACAGCATGCGGAGGAAGCCATTGGAACGCCTAAAAAAAAGAAACTACTTTCGCTGAACTGAGTTGATCCAAAAATTCTGCTGAAAGTCCCACCAGTTTTCAAATTTCGACGTTGAATTGAATGGAATTGCATTTTTTACATCAAAAAACGGACCGAATTAATTTGTACTTCATTAGGCGCACAGAAAATTCCAACAAGTCGACGACGTCTATATAAAACAGAGAAAAAAGCATACAAAACATATGGACTTTCTTCTCCTATTTACACAAACAACTACAAGCTTACGATTTAAATAAAATTTATGTATTGGTTGCTGATTGCTTGCTTTGCTGTCTTCTTCCACTTTGTACTTTTTTTCTTTCTTTTTCGGTGTTGTTGTTGTTTTCTTTTTGGCCAATATTTTGATAAAACAGAAGAAGCACTTAGTGTAGTTAGTTTATTCTGGTTTTCCGTTGAGAGGGCTGCTTAAGAAGTGTATCTGGGAGATCGACTAGATTTTAAAGCAATAGCGCCTGTTGGCAAGACTAATTTTACGCTTGATAGCCAGACTAGTACCATTGCGCAGGAAATTTTCTGTAAAAAAGCAATGGAATGAACGGAGGGCGTTTTTTGGAGCACCGTAGTTGATGACTGTTGGCTGAACTGATGATGTCTCTGGGATATACCGACTGCTCTAGTATTACGAGACGATCATAAGAAAGGCGGCGTACTTGCAGGAGAAGCCCAGTCGTATAAATATAGCCCTCCAATCTCTTATTCGCTGAATAATGATGTGATGTGATGCTGCACTTGCAGAATCTTCCACTTGCGGACTTCTACGCTGAATACCGTCGTCATTTATTTAAGTAATTTTCTCTCAGTCATTCTAGGAACTTGCCCTAGATGTGCTAACAGGCGAAAAGAAAAAGCAGCAACATAACGACCTAATTCCACACAAAATCATAAAAACATTTAGTTTTCTCTGTCTCTCTCCTACATTAGCAGGCATCAGGGATGGGAAATTGGTCTTAACAAATTGTATTAACGTTCATAAAAAATTGTACTTTTTTCAGATCGATTGTACTAAATTCACTTTTTTCTTTGAAAAACTTTTTTTTATTATAAATTAATAAAAATATAAATGACAATTCATTTCATTGTGTGTGGTAGTATTAATGTAAAAGAACAAAAATAACATTAAATTTTTCAAATTGTTAACGCAGTTTTGACTTCAGTATAAAAATTAAGGTTTTTAGTCTTTGCAAAATTATAGCACCAGTCTCATTTCTGTTCAATAAGAAGCTTTATTTACCAAAAATATTTATACTTAAAACTTAGGAAACACCCCTAATTAAAGTAAATATTCGGTCTTTGATATTCTTATAAAGATTATTTAATATTTCTCCGTCTATTTTCACCTACTCTTCGATCATTTTTAATTTAAAATTTTCAGCACTGGTAAATTGTCTGTTATTTTGAATATAATCTTCGGACAAGAATGGGGAATTCGTTTGGGAAAACGATTTCAATAATATTCATATCAGTAGAGCAACCTGGCCACGATAAAACCTCAATAGATTTTTTACGGAACCATTCCATACTCTGCCTGTTGATATGAATTCTGGCATTGTACTGTTGTAAAATATATTTTTTCATTATTTTCTCTCAAGAAGAGGAATATACTACAGCTAAGAACAGTAATGTACTCTGTACTATACATTCGCGTAGATGGAAACTGAAATTAGAGGCAACCACTTAAAGAAATAACCCCCCAGGAATAGACTATCTCCCCAAAATTTTAATTTCTAAAGTCACGACAGTAGTATCGATAGTCATCTGGTCTATCTAAGTTCCACTTTTTTTCATCAGAAAATATAACCTGAAGACAGGACAATTCATTGCTTGTTATTATTGAAATGCTCGTGGTGCTATAATTATGAAAATCACTTCAAATAGCACTATAATAGGTAAACTTAATAACTTACTTTAATACTTAACTATAAAGGAATAAAAAAGTTTATGAGATCCAAATTTTAAATCACTATTTTTGATAAGTTTTGTACCAGCAAACTATTTGTTATTTCAAAATTGTAGCAACACTAATTAAATGACTTCAATAAATCCCTTGTTTGGATTAAATTAGAGACAGTCAAAGGAAACAGACGATTTGTCCCTTAGATTTTTAATAAAATTTTGGTAGGAAAATATCCTTTCTACATTTACAGACGAATATGGAACGGATAGTATTCCATTTATAACTCTTAATATGTCAAGTTAGCAACGAGTTGCCATATGCAAATGATACGAAAACAAAAAAACTTATACACTGATGAGACAGAATATTTGAGTGATGCAATAAAGTAGAGAACATTTTTCAATATTGCTAAATAAGTCATTGAGGTGTTATGGTGTTTTTGACTTTCAAATAGTGCTAAAAAAAGTACAATTGTACCAACTTTTCCATCCCTGGCAGGCATGCATACACGCTCCTCTGTAGCTACTCTCTTTTTAATTTTTTTTCTCTTTTTTTTAAGGCTATGCTATTGTTGTTGTTTGTTTTTTTTGCAAATAATTTACAGTAAATAAAAGAAAAATTTCATGTTGAGGTAGGCAATTAGTGTTGGTTAACGTTATTATTTGAAGTAATTAAACGGCATGTAAATAATGTACACATTTGTTGTACCCTATGTCATTGTATTTATTTGCATTGCTTTTGTGGTCGCTGTTTATTTAGAGTATTTAGTCACTTGCTGGGATTTCTGTTCGACTGGTAGGGGCTCGAGGGTAAGTTCATACATTTGTTGTCACATTATTTGTAAACAACAATGTAAAAATAATGTAAAGTAAATAATAATAGTAAATAATAAATTAATAAATAATAAAATAATAATTAGTAAATAAAAAAAATCAATATAAATATGAACAAATTGTAAAATGTTAGCATATGATAAATAATTTATGAATTTTTTATATATCTTCCATGTGTTTTGTATGTTCTACACAAAATTTTCATAGTAAATAATAATGTAAATAATTAAATTTATGAATTTACGTAAATATTTTCAAAGCCCTTACAAATTATGGACGCTATTCCGACGATAAGCTGATGCAAATTGACTGTAACTATTTTCCAATGTAGGTGATTTTCAAAAAACTATGGCCCAACGAGTAGCAAAGCAGTATTTTTTTATTTTTGCTATGACGGGTTTGTTTTTTATTCACCTTACAAATACAGTAGAAGCTCACAAATTAGAACCGGCGGTAATTACAAATTCCAGAAATTAGAATCGAAGTTATACGCTCTAAGATTCTAATTTCTGAGCGTTTTTTTTAGCTATTTTTTATTCTGTAAAAGTTTTTCAGTATTTAATTGCATTTATATACTTTGTGCTGGTTTATGAATTGTTATGTTTTGTTTTTATTAAAAAGAATTTAATCAAAACAATTAAAATATGTTTAATTTTTTTATTCGAAAAAAAACGTTCAGAAATTGGAATTGCTTCAAAAACAAAGCGGTTCTAATTTGTGAGCGACTACTGTACAAATGTAAACAAAAAGCTTTTTGTTACTTTACATTTACACTATATCTTTCCTTTTCGTTCTTTAGCAAACGCCATATGTCAACTTTATTTGTATTGCTTGCCTTTGTTGGTTATTTTGACTTCTTAGTCACTTGCTGGGATTTCTGTTCGCCTGGTATGGCATCTGGAGTAAGTTCGTAGAATGATTGAAATTTTTCACTGCAATTTTTTATTTTTGATGTCTTCAAACAAAATAAAATAAAATAAAAACAAAAAATGTAAACAAAAAAAAAACAGCAACATTTATTGTGTATTTTTGTTTTTGGTAAAACGGATTTTTTTTATTCCCCTTACAAATACAAAAAGCTTTTCGTTTCTCTATCTATGTCCTTTTCTTTCTTTAGCAAACGACGTATATCATATTTATTGGTATTGCTTGTGTTTGTTGTTGTTTATTGTATTTATTTCAACTATTAAGTCACTTGCTGGATTTCTGTTCGCCTAATGAATAGATCTCGTTTGTGAACACTGCAAACAAAAACAACAACAAACAGACAGACGACACAATGATTATTTCTTCTACTTACTATGCTTGCGCTGGTACTTGCAAGGCATTTTTAAATAAAATGAAAACCAAAATAAAAGACGTTATTTAACACTGTATTTCAATAATAATAAATAAACAAAATAAAAAGGTAGCCAGCCATATAAAAATACATTTAGAAATTAAAATTATACCACGACAGTAGTCTGCCGCGTGTAACTTTTTCTTCTTCTCATTGGTTGGGCCTACCTACTACTTAGGCAGGTTTGTTTGTGGTTCTTTTTAACACGTACGGGTACGTTTTTTGGTTTCGCGCGTAAAATCCACCCGAAGTTAACAGGCGCCCAGAAATATCAGTAAGTATAATAAACACAAAAATTAAATCCCGCCAAAATGTGTTTTTTTTGTTATTGATTTTAGCAGCAGAAAATGTGAAAACATCGCGTCATGTGAGTCAGGCAGTAATTAGGAGCACAGAAAATTTAACAAGCAACTTTTTCAAAAATAAAATTTTAATAAATTTCCTCCATTGCCATTAAAATAACATAAGAGAGAAAGGAATAAATATACTTACACTTGTTGTTGGTTGGTTTTATGATGTGTTTTGTTTTTAATTCTTCTTCTCTGCATAAGAAAACGCTAAGACATCGATTCAATTCAGCCAGGCAGTTATTAGGCGAACAGAAAATTCAGCAAGCAACGTCATCAAAAGAAATAATTTTAATAACTTTCATCCACTCCCATTAAAATTACATAAGACAGAAAGAGATAAATATATATTTGTTGTTCTATATAAAATTTTAATATATTTATCTCTCTCTGTCCTATGTTCTTTTAATGGCAATGGCAGAAATTTATTAAAATAATATTTATTGAAGGGGTTGTTTACTAAAATTGCTGGGCGCCTAATAACTGACTGACTCAATTGAAGCGATGCTTTAACATTTTCGTGTGATGTTTTTTTTGTTTTCTTCTTGTGTACCAGAAAAGCATTGTTCATGTGATTCGGTAAGTGATTAGGAGCCCAGAAATTTTAGCAAGCAATCTTTTTCAGAAAATACAATTTTAATAAATTTCTACTACTGCCATTAAAAGAACATAAGACAGAAAGGGTTAAATATATTAATATTTGAATAGAACCAATAAGAAACAACCAATAAATATCTATCTCTTTCTTTCTTATATTGTTGTAATGGGTGTGGCTGAAATTTATTAAAATTATTTTTCTTGCAGGGGTTGCTTGCTAACTTTTCTGTTCGCCTAATAACATACTGACTCACATGAAGCGATGTTTTCATATTTTCTGCAGCTAAATCGAAAAGTTTTGGCGGGATTTATATTTTTTTGTTTATGCTTACTAAAATTTCTGTGTGCCTGGTAACTTCGGGTGGGATTTTACGGATTTTCTTGTACAGAGAAGAAATAAAAACAACACAAACAACATAAAAAAAAATCAAATTAACGCATACAAACATAAGTTTTATTCAAATATAATATTTACATTATTTATCTCTTTCTGTCTTATGTTATTTTAATGGCAGTGGCTAAAATTATTTAATTTATATTTTTTGAAAAGGTTTGCTTGCTGAAATTTCTGGGTGCCTAATAACCGCCTGACTCACATGAAGCAATTTTCTTGTACACAAAAAAACAACACAAGAAAACGTTCAGCATCATCGCGTCAATTGAGTCAGTCACTTTTTAGGCGCCCAGAAAACATAATTTTAATAAATTTCTACTACTGCCATTAAAAGAACATAAGACAGAAAGGGTTAAATATATTAATATTTGAATAGAACCAATAAGAAACAACCAATAAATATCTATCTCTTTCTTTCTTATATTGTTGTAATGGGTGTGGCTGAAATTTATTAAAATTATTTTTCTTGCAGGGGTTGCTTGCTAACTTTTCTGTTCGCCTAATAACATACTGACTCACATGAAGCGATGTTTTCATATTTTCTGCAGCTAAATCGAAAAGTTTTGGCGGGATTTATATTTTTTTGTTTATGCTTACTAAAATTTCTGTGTGCCTGGTAACTTCGGGTGGGATTTTACGGATTTTCTTGTACAGAGAAGAAATAAAAACAACACAAACAACATAAAAAAAAATCAAATAACGCATACAACATAAGTTTTATTCAAATATAATATTTACATTATTTATCTCTTTCTGTCTTATGTTATTTTAATGGCAGTGGCTAAAATTATTTAATTTATATTTTTTGAAAAGGTTTGCTTGCTGAAATTTCTGGGTGCCTAATAACCGCCTGACTCACATGAAGCAATTTTCTTGTACACAAAAAAACAACACAAGAAAACGTTCAGCATCATCGCGTCAATTGAGTCAGTCACTTTTTAGGCGCCCAGAAAACATAATTTTAATAAATTTTAGCCACTCCCCCATTAAAATAACAAAAAAATATATATTTAACCCTTTCACTCTTATATTATTTAAATGACAGCGGCTAAAATTTATAGAAATTATATTTTCTGAAAAAGTTTGGTTGCTAAAATTTCTGGGCTCCTAATGACTTACCGAATCACATGAACAATGCTTTTAACATTTTCTTGTACACAAGAAGAAAACAAAAAAACATCACACGAAAATGTTAAAGCATCGCTTCAATTGAGTCAGTCAGCAATTTTAGTAAACAACCCCTTCAATAAATATAATTTTAATAATTTTCTGTCATTGCCATTAAAAGAACATAAGACAGAGAGAGATAAATATATTAAAATTTTATATAGAACAACAAATATATATTTTTCTCTTTCTGTCTTATGTAATTTTAATGGGAGTGGATGAATGTTATTAAAATTATATTTTTTGATGACGTTGCTTGCTGAATTTTCTGTTCGCCTAATAACTGCCTGGCTGAATTGAATCGATGTCTTAGCGGTTTCTTATGCAGAGAAGAATTAAAAACAAAACACATCATAAAACTACCAACAACAAGTTTAAGTATATTTATCCCTTTCTTTCTTATGTTATTTTAATGGTAATGGATGAAATTTATTAAAATTAATTTTTTGATGACGTTGCTTGCTGGCTTTTCTGTTCGCCTAATAACTACCTGACTCATATGAACAATGCTTTAAAATTTTCTTGTCGTGTAGGCAAGAAACAACAACAACAACAACACAACAACACAACCTCACATCACAAATCATGTATTAATTTTATGAATTCATGTATTAAGTTTATTTTATTTATATTATATATTAATTAAATTGTATATTATTTACATTAAATTAAATATAATAATTATAACATTATAATTATAATAATAATTATAATTTTTTCAAAATTACAGATATTATTATATTATATATTGGAAAGGGAGATTATCGTGCCTGCTTTGCTTGCGACTTCTTGCTTCATGCCGGCGTATTTGGCACCTGATACCTGATGATACACCCGTGCTGCTAAGTAGAGTGGCAGGTTTGACTTTTAAAGCCTTGCTTGGACTCCATTCCATCCTTGGGGCACTGGACTTGTCTTTGTTTTGTTCCAAATTACCATTTCCGTGTCATACCAGTTCACTTTCTCACGTTCACGCGCCTCCAAACATATTCATCAAAGGGTTTCTTCTTAGCTGGTACCTGTAAAGATTGAACGTTTGACTTTACTGAAGACAATGCCACGCCATTTGTATCCTCTATTATCATCTGCCACTATATGTGGTTTAGGAGGGGACTTCAATGTGATTTTTGTTGCCGGAGAAGACTAAAAGAAGTGAGAATTTTTGAAAAAGTTATTTCAAACAATATTTGTTTTAGAAATACTACCTTTTTTAGATATTTTTGAAGAACTAAGAGGACTTTCGGGGAACTCCTTAGTCTCTTCAAGCCATTTAGAGGGTTCTCCTACTACCCAAAGGAGGCATCCTTGGTTTAAAGGCTTTCGATGATTTTGAAGCGAACCTAGCAGCTTGTAAAACAAGTCACGTGATTTTTGCTGTCGGAGAAGACTAAAAGAAGTGAGAATTTTAGAAAAAGCTATTTCAAACAATATTTGTTTTATAAATACTACCTTTTGTAGATATTTTTGAAGGGCTAAGAGGACTTTCGTGGAACTCCTTCGTCTCTTCAAGCCTTTTAGAGGGCCCTCCTACATCTTCAATAGCTTCATCTTCTGCTGCTGTTGAACTGTAGAATCGTTAGCCACGTCAGCCTTTACCAATTCTGTCTCCGAATCCGAATGAACACTCTTTGGAACCAGGGCTACGTACCTCACAATGTTTTCTTTTTATTGTCACCTCATAAATTTCTCACAGACCGTCCTTTTTGCCGCTTAATATTCTTCTAAAGGCGTCGTCTTCGATAACAACTTATGTCGTATGGTTTACTTTTCTTTTTGTGCGTTCAATACGCGCATGGGTATATCCATTTGAGAAAAAGTGAGGTTAGCTTTTTTTACGGCTGTTATAGTTCTTGTTAGGCCAATTGTTTTCTTTGCTCGTTTCTATTCTTATTTACATTAAACCATCACCATAATTACGTGATGCTGAACCATTCCGATACCTTTAGTTTAAAAGGTGCCGCCGCCAACACCGAATCATTATTCTGCGTACCGAAGACGCCGGAAGGCTCTTTTTTATCGATTTTAGTACTTTATTGTCTATGCCACGTCCAGCTGCTGGATCCTTCATGGCTATTACTTGCGTCTTTTTACTTTTAATGGATTAATTAACTCTTTTACAGCAAAATTTTTTCACTGAACGCTTTTTTCGTTTTGCAAATTTTGCTTTTTGTGAATTCAACAAGTGTGGTTAGTTATCTCTTCTAGTTGTTGTTGTTCTTGCTAGGACAGTTATTTTTCTTTGCTCGTTTCTAGTATTATTGCTGATTTACGTGCTGTCGACGTCGCTGCTGCCGTTGACAATAAAGTTGTTTGTAATTGTTGCCTTTTATTTCTATTTGTTTTTACTTTTTTTCGTATTTGCTGCTGAAACAGTGGAACAAAAGCCATACAATATACAGTGGGTTTGCAACAATAAAAAAATGTAATCCTTAAATTAAAAATAAATGTAAAATTTAGGAAAAACTTTTAATAAAATTTAATAAATGAATTAAAGTTTAAAATAAATAAATTTTTATTTAAATTTATCATAAATTTATGGACAAAAAAATGTTGCGTCTTAAATAATGAGTGCCGAGAAAACAATGTCCTGTAAGGACTGACTTTCTCTCTCGTTTACTGTTGTCGTACATAAATTGTCTTTTTTGACACAAAACATTACGAAGAAATTTTTGGAAAACGACATTTTTTTAGCTTAGGAGCGCATCTTTGCTAACAAATATTTAGAAATTTCAAAAATGTGCACAGCACCACAGCCCATTTAAAATGAAACAAATACTTTAGCCGACCCACCCCAACCTCTCATTAAAAAAACAGAAAAAAGAAAATATTTTGAAAAGAATCTTGAATGCCAGACATAAAATGAAACAAAAAAAATAATGTAGTTGTGCGCAGAATCGAAAATTGTTCAACTCATTGGCCTAGCCTGGCCTGGCCTGGCCACTGGGTTTATGGTATTTGGGTTGGATGGTATGGTAATCAATGCCAGTCACAAGGGTTAAAAATTTCAAGGAGGAAGAATAAGAGATATTTTGTTTTCTTTTTTGTCTTCCACATATCATTTGGAAATTTGCATACTTTATTCCCGAAATCCATATTCGCTACTACACATACGGCTACTTTTCGAATTGACGACAAAACATGTGACATCGAACGAAAAACTGCATGTTGTTGTTGTACTCTCAAACACTTTCGTTTTCTTGTTCCTACCAACGGCTGGCCGTTAATCAGGCGAACAGAAATCAACAATAAGCAACAACATACTGCTCTGCTAACAGCTGAAAAATATCACAACGAAACAACAAAACAAAGAATTCAATTTGTTTACTTTTGCCATCTCTTTCTAACGCAAAGATATTTGTATTCAAAGAAATTTTTCAACAAGTGTTAACAACAACAACATCAAATGCTTTTTTTCTGTAAAAAATGTAAATAATAACACACTACTATGTACTTGGCAGGTGACGTCACAATACAAGCAAGACACGTATCAGTACTGTGGGTACTGTGGTGTATTTGTACCGGGTACAATACAAAATACAATACACAAGGAAAGAAAGAAAGAGTACGTGTATACAGACTTGTTTCAAGTGCAAGTGTTCTTTTTTCGTACTAATCATGGGAGACAATGTTTAACAGCAGCTTGATTTCTGTTTAAAAACTAAAAAAATTTTTCTTTCTTGCTTATTTTTATAGAGGCTGCATGTGTTTTTGTTTTTTTTTTACTTTTAGCTCTAAGAAATACCGCGTGTTGGTGCTGCTATGGGTACGTTATAGTACGTATAGTACGTAGGTACCCAACTGCAGCGTACATGTACGTACGTACGTACTATACTTATAGTGAGTGTTGTTTGTTTGTTGTGTACATAGTAGTGATGATGATGGCAATGTCCTTGTATAAAAAACGGTTTTTAATGATGGGATCTCAGAAAGCAAGCACAAGCATAAAAATAATACCCAAGAAAAATATTTTGTTAAGAGCTTTTTATTCAAAAAACACAAACGCGGCACACACAACACAATGTCATGTTTATTCTTATAATTTCCGCAAGAGTAAGAGAGATAGTTATATACAACAACTCATAATAAACGGTATAAACCATAAATGTAAGCAAAAATACAAAAAAAAAAAACACACAGTATGGGAGAATAGATAATAACAGCAATAGTGGTGGGCATAAATATACGTACTTGATAACTAAATATGCATAAATTCAACGCTTACAAAGTGTAATAATTTAATAATGTATTGTTGAATTATTTTCCCTTAAGGAAAGTTGATGTTCAAGTTTTTTTCTATCAATTATTTATCATGTTTAATTTAATTTGTATTTTAAATTAAATTAAACTTAATATCCATACATAATACAGGCTTAAGCTAATATTCTTAACAACACTGTTTACACTATTGTTTGCATGTTTTTGCGGTATGCGATGCTGCTGTTTTAAGACGAAGGAAAACACAAAGAATAATATTCAATTTTGTTTTTGTTTTTCTATTAATCTCCCCTCTACACAAAAAACAAACGATTTGATTTCATTTGTTTCATTTTGTCTCTTTCTACAGCAGGCGTATGTCAATTGCCATTTCTTTTACTCTTTTATTGTGTAAATGTATGTATGCTGGCTGCCAGCCTTAACAATGTTGTTGTTGTTATACAAACAATAAACACATGAAATGTTGAAAGAGTAAGATTTTGTGTGTATAAATAATGGTTTTTGCTTTTATTATCTCCCATCACATAACCTCACAATATTTTGGCGGGCGTTGCTCTGCAGAAATTATAGCCTGTATACCTACCATACGACTACTACTAACAACTACTACAAATGACAACAGCAACAAAACTAAATGAGTTTGACTGAGATTATATTTTTATTGTTGTTGTTGTTTTGCGAGAAAGCAAAAACAGAAGAAATAACGATGTTAGTTAAATAAAAAAAGCTGCCTGCTGTTAAATGCTGATAGCCTGTTACAAACTTAACTGGGAAAGGCCCCTGAAATTGTATGTTTCGGCTATAATTCTTGTTGTTGTTTGTTTTTTATTTTTTTTTTATTTCTTTTATAGCTTTTTGACGAGTTTCCCCTATAAAAACAATCCATTCATGATGCACAATGTAAAAAGAGAAGCGGAAAAAATGAATTTAAAAAAGAAGTGTTGGTTGGTTGCTTGCATATACAGAAATTAATCGAATATTATTTGAGTAATCGGTTTTCCGATGCATGGAATATAGGATAGAAAGAATGGCACATAAATGTTTCCTTCTTGGGATGCATTATTGTGCCACAGATTTCAAGAATGTGTTCTGAATCTAAATGCTATTCTGAACAAACGCATCCTGAGCTTACAGTGCCCTATCAAAAGACGGGCTATTAGGCTCAGATCATTCCAAGATAGTCTGATGCATGATTCAGATTTCTTCTAATTGTAAATTGCCGCTTGGTTTTAGAAGAGTAGTTCATGCCTCTCTTTATTATTTCTTCTGGTTCTTGGGTTTTTACACAACAATTGAAGAAAGTCTAGTCTACTAGAAATTATTAATCAATTTAAAAACACATTGCCGGGCGTCATTTATCACTGAAGCATCATACATACATAATTGGCCATTACAACCCTTCAGTCAGGATTACGACCTAGCTTCTCACACCACTTATGTTGTGGTGGCGGGACCTACAGTTTAAAGTCGACTCCGAACGACAGATTTTTGAGAAGCTTTTTATGGCAATTTTTACTCTCAGAGTCTTTGCCAGAAATCTGCTGAGAGGAAGTCGCCGAAGAAATATTTTTTCGTTTTGACGTCTGACCTGAAGCATCACCTTTAGTTATATTGCTTTTGTGTCTGTCTAGGTGTTATTGAATTGTAGCAAAGGTTAAAGTTCAATTTTTCATATAATAAAAATTTTAAATTGTTTCTACCATAATCGTGGGGCAAATTTTAAATAAATTTATTTACTTTACACGACATTTCAACACTTAAATGCATTATAAGCATGCAACATAAGCATTTGCCACGTGACACAGCAGCTAGTCAGAAAATGTAAATAAGGGGACATTATAAACGGACAGACAGTCAGTCAGGAGGACTTTTATTGTTTTATATGTGCCTTAGACTTTTCCAACCGTTGTTTGTGATGTTTGCAACAACAACAACAACAAATGATTCGTTCGTTATTTTTAATTAACTTTTCCAATTCATTTTAAAAGCCAGCCAGCCAGCCCAGCCCCTCCAGGCTCATCATACCATTCGGTTTTCACAAGAATAAAAAGATATTGTTGTTGTTGTTGCTGTATGATGAAGAGACCACTTTTGCCAATTAGTGAATTTTCTAAATGGCAAAAGGACGGGGAGAGAGAGAGAGAGGGGGGGGGGTGTCATAAAACAGTGTTTCTTCATTAGCAAAAAAGCATTTCAACCTACGCTTTTAATGTGGCAGCTTCTTCGATCCTGGTACATAAACATCTTCTTAATTAAAATCCTGACACAAACATTTCATTTGTACAAGACACATCATCAAACGCACACGTACATGGCATGCACTAATGAATGCCCTGCGGTAAAAGCAAACAAGCCCCAGCACAGCAGCGCAACCTAACTAAACCACCCACCTTTTGTTTTTATTTTACACTCACTAACAGACGGACTGACTGACTGACTGACGTCTAATTGTCTGCCATTGGATGCCTGCCTCCATGGTTGGCTTGAAGACAACAAGAAAATCCAATTTATTTTAATACCACAAAAGGCAGCCATGCCACACAGACAGACAGACAGGGCAACTGACAGCTTGACTGGTGGCTGGCAGTTGGTGTCTGGTAGATATGGTATATGGGGTGCGGTGCTAGGGGTTTGAGTAGGCAATGTTTTAATTGCTTAATTGTTAAAATTCAGCACAGATTAATTTATGTGTGCGCATGTATAAGCCTAAACAGAACAAAAACAAAACACTTTTTCACTCCTTATCGCCTACCTTTCTTCCTTCCTTCTACTTCTCCTTATACGCCCTAGACACAGCATAGCCATTCAAACAAGGGGGGTGGGTGTTCGTTGAAAAAAAAAACCAACCCAACCATGTTGGCTTGGCTATTAAAAGCGAATGCGAATATTTTAAAGACCATTCCTTGCTACCCATACCAAGTTAAACATACAGCCAGCAAGCATGTTATCTCTTTCTGTCTACAATCACATTTAAGTTGAAAACATGAAACAACCCATGCCCATGCCTAAGGATAAAAAATAGAGCCTCCTTTTTTTGTATGGCATTGTTTTAAATGAATTGCTTGCAATTATAAGTGGTTTCAGGGCCAATAACACAAAAAGAGAATGCGTTTAAACGTTTACGAGGCCTATTTGAGAAGATATAAGATGATAACGGGCCAACGATCCTATTTTACATACATAATTGGCCATTACAACCCTTCAGTCAGTATTACGACCTAGCTTCTCACACCACTTATGTTGTGTGCGTTAATTTCATACATGAGTGGCGGGACCTACAGTTTAAAGTCGACTCCGAACGACAGATTTTTGAGAAGCTTTTCATGGCAATTTTTACTCTCAAAGTCTTTGCCAGAAATTTGTTGAGAGGAAGTCGCCGAATAAATATTTTTCGTTTTTTGATGTCTGACCTGGGATTCGAACCCGGGCCTTTCGTCTAATAAGCCAACACACTACCCACTAGACCACGGCGACTTCTAAAGCTATATATACTAGCTGTACAAAAAGAATAAGGCCTGCTTCCATTTGAAACTAGATACTAACGTTCTAATTTCATAGCTGTGGTAAGTAGCATATTTTTTGGAAAAGGTAGTGTTTAGTTTCTAACGACTGAAATTTCGGAAAAGTACGAAATACTAGGAAAAAAAAAAGTACCTGACAATTAATATTTATACTGTACAATAACGTATGTATCTCGTTTAAGATCATAAAACCTTTTTTAGATCGGTTATAAAGAGTTTTTTTTTATAAAGCCCCTATAAAATGTAGTTACACTAGCGATTTCTTTGAATTTAAACACTTTTAACTACAATAGCAATTTAGAATCACAGCTTAAATAAATGGAAATGCTCTAGTGCTCAGATGCAATTGCAAGAAACTTTATTTCATAAAATCTAACGCAGTAGTAAACACTGAAAAATAATCACTTTTTCTTTTAAATGCTTTTATCGACTTATGTTTTGGCATAAAAACCAACCCGGTAAACTGAAATACGTTTTTCTTTTAATTTAACGTTTTTTTTTTGTCTTCTTAATTCGCGATTTTACTTGTTGCTGATAGTGACAACACTATTAGCTAAAGACTACACCCACATGGTTTGTTGCTGAGCTAATTGATGGCGGCATTTAAATTGAGCATAAAGATTACAAGAAAATAATTAAAATTTACCGTTTATAAATAACCGTTATATTTAGAAATTTATGTATCAAAAGAAATAAATATTTTTATTTTTTTCCCCCAGGATAAATATACAAAATAATCGATAACTTTTTTTGTTTACATTTAATGATGTCTGTCTGTATCACTAAATTTCTCCTTTGTTTATATAAGTTTTTCAAAATTAATTGTGAAATTCTATGCTGAGTGTATGTGTGTATGTTTTAAATAATTTATTGAAAATTTATTTTATATCGCCTCCTCTCTCACCCCCCTACCCTACCACATAACAAGGCGTTAACAAAAATTAAAACCTTTTTTTAAAAGCCTTTTAAAAAGTCTGATGATGATGATGATGATGCCTAAATTTAATACAAGAGAGAGCGAGTCTTAAAGGAAACACCTACAAAACAAAAACAATATAACGAAATACATACACACACACTCTAATATAGCAGTTCCATTTAATATAAAAACAAAGACAACAACAACAATAACAACTGCAACTATCTGCTGCTTAAAACTGAATGTTAAAAAGGACAATTAAAACAGAAACAATAAAGAGTAAAAGCAACAAACAAAAACAGAAAGAAAGAGCAATATACAGACCGAGAGAGAGAGAGAGACTGTGTGTTTTATTTAAATCCTCTTTTCATAAAAGAAATTTAGTTTTAATTAGAAAATAACACACACTCTCATCACAGGGAATTAGAAAAATGAGTTGTCAATTGATGAAATGGTGTTAAATAGTTACTCGTTTAACACAGGCTTAAAATGGTACAAACCCTTTAAAATAAAACAGAAGAACAAAGAGAAAGAAAGAAAGAAAACCAACCACCCACAATTAATTCCATTTGTTAAGGCCTTTTATCATATTGACTAGCCCCAGACACATTGTATTACACGAATGCCTGCCTACAAATAATTTTACAATATGCACGCACACTGAAAGAAATTGAAATGAAATTAAATTGAAAAAAAAAATCTAAAAAGGAATATAAAAGAATTTAAAAACTTTTTATTATCACCAGAGACATTCTAAATTACAACAATCCACTGTGAATTTGTAATCAATTTGTCTTGATCTTGTCATTTTTCACAGTGTATTTTATTTTCAATTAAATTCTACTCAAATTACAAACGTTAGAGGCTATTTTGTGCTTTAGTTTCCTGGGCTGTAGTGTTAAAACCAGTACATATTGGGTTACAACGGCCATATAGAACACAGCCAGTCAGCTGTTTAACAACAACAATAAGCACATACCCCCTGTTTCATAAAAATTGCCCGTTGGTGTGATTGTGTTGAGTTACTTAATGCGCGTTGCTGTGATGAGAACGGTAATATAGTAGTAGTAGTGGTAGTGGTGGTGGTGTTGATGGTGGTGACGGTGTTTATGAACGAACAAGAACAAGAAAATAATATGAATGGCAACAACAAACAATCAACTAGCCAGCCAGCCTAAAACACCCAGTCAGGCAGGCAGGCATTCATTCATTGAAAAATAAACAACAGCAAACAGCAGGCAGGCAGTAAGGCAGCCAGCCAGTCAACCAGCCATCAAACAAAAAATACATGGAAATTATTTTAAATCCAGCCTTGTTAAAGCGAAATAGCGGAACAAACACACCCAAGGTCGCCGACATCCACCACGCCCTAGATACGCCTCGAATTCATCAAATGTAACAGGAGATCATGAAAAACAAATTACACTCCAAATAAAAAAAACAACTCAAAATCGAAGAAATAAAGAAAAGAAGAAAACAAATGAACAAACATACCGTAACACAAACGCACAGACACACACACACATACGTATGCATATATATGCACATATAAAAGTATAGGGAAATAACAAAAAAAAACAAAGTACGGATGGATGTTATTCTCTTGGATCAGATGGTAGAGACAGCAACAGACAATGTTTCTGTGTGTGCATGTGTGTGTTGTTTTCCTACTGCTGCGTAATGTCTTTGTTGTTGCAATTGCTGTTACTGTTACCACCTCATTTGTGTTGGCAGTGTCTGGTTTCTGTTTCTACTATGAGAGGGTGGTGTTTCGTTCAAATTGTTTCGTTCTATTATGTTGTTAATATGTAAACAACTTACCACCTCTCTGTTTACGTTTACAATTTATTGTTGCGAGAGAGAGCATGAGAGCGAATATTTTTCAATGAATTTCTTTTTTAAAGACTTTCGTTTTTCATTTGTTTGTAAGAAAAATGTTTATTATTAAATGAGGGGGTGTGTTTTTTAACACCAGCTTAACATTTAAATGTAAATTTTAAATAATGTATTGCCATGAAGTGTCGCATTAGTCACTACGTAATGATAATTCTAGCAGAACAACAAAAATGAACATTTTAATACAGGGCAAAACGGAAATGTATGCGTTATTGTTCTATTTTCAAATAAAAACCAATAAAATTATTAAATCAATAATTAAACAATTAAATTAAATTACAATGAGGTGACGAGTTATACTGGCTAAAGTTCTGGACCACAAATCCAAGTGAGACCTAGAAATGTCATCTTAATT
The DNA here is from genome assembly GCA_014635995.1 of Sarcophaga peregrina. Taxonomy (NCBI): domain Eukaryota; kingdom Metazoa; phylum Arthropoda; class Insecta; order Diptera; family Sarcophagidae; genus Sarcophaga; species Sarcophaga peregrina. The sequence continues at coordinate 105,153,711 of CM025790.1, forward strand.
TTCGATTTTGAACAATTAAAGGTTTCTGATCCCCTACAAATAATGAATCCAGGAGACTCCTACTCATTCCTTACAGGATCACATCAAAAGCGAATCTCATAGATAGACAAAGCAAGGGCACTTCTTAGAGACATGAATAATATTCCTCACCACTACGCCCAATATAACAATTCACTACATTTTCACAGAGGAAGTTTACTATTATTTAAAGCAATGAAAAATATTAATGATATTAACGATCACTTCTGTAGTCACTTTTTAATTTAATTTTAATTTTCAATCACTTTATGAAGAAAAACTCTAAAAAGAGCATTTCTATGTTGAAAGTATTAAAAACAAAAGGTTTGTAATATGAAATATGATTAGCATACAATCTGGAACGTATTGACTTCTATTTAACATTGTTTACTTTTGTTTTATTTAATAGGACTTTCAATTAAATAAAACATTTTTTTTTTGTTTGTTTTAAATTCTAATCCTCTTCGTCCGAATGGTCGGATCGCCTTGAATCCCTTTCTCCTTTGTCACGTTTACTGGTATCATCAGATTTTCTCTTTCTATCTTCAGCACCACCTGTAGCTAAGCCATCAGACCATTTACCGCGGGGAATATCCGAATAAGCACTTGGATCCATGGGATCTAAAGCATCACCATCGCTACGATTATGATGACGACGACCATGACTAGAATAACGGTCTCTATCGCGTTCCGAACGTTCGCCACCACCACCACGTTCTTTACGCTGACGCGATAGAGCTCTATCCAAGTCACGGGATTTTTGTTTACGCGGCAAAGCTACAGTAGGACTGCCGGCTACTTCCTGCAGCGAAGGAAACTCATGGCTGTCTAAAGTACGCGGAGACTTGGGTCTTAGAGAAGCATTAATAATTTCCTCTACTTCACGATGATGCCTAGCCTGGGCGGACTCTTTCACGGGTTCATCTTCCAAGTCACTTAAGGGTTCACCTTCACTATCTTGTTGTTCGCCCGACGTGTCTTCCATTTGTTTTCTAATGAAGGCAGCACTTCTTGTCACCTCCGATTTGGGATGAGTGGGTGGCAACCAAGAGACAACATTCTCATTCTCACAGGCAAAATAATAACAACCACAGCCGGGATCATACATTTCAATCCAACCCTTAGGCAAGGGATATTTGCGTATCAAACGTTTGTATCTCTTCATATATTCCGGTGAAGGTTTGGTAATGCCTTCAGACCATCTATTAACACAGTACAAAGTGCACTTGTGCCAAATGTTGTATTTATTGGGACATCCCTTGTAGCCAGCAGCCGTACCAGCTTCACCCATGCGTGCCTTCATTTGGGCCAGCCAGTTGTTATCCTCTACGGGTTTGCGTATTTGATCATGATCCAAATCATACTGGGAGGGGTATTGGTATTCCTCAGAGTTCTGTTGGTTATGGTCTGTATCCATTTCATCATAATCTTCGGCAATAACTTCTTCATTTTCGGCGGTTGTATTTAAGACGGCAGGTTCTGGTAATATGAGAAAGATGGTATATTTTGATAAATTTATAGGCGAGTTCGGAAGAATTTCAATGTTCTTACCATTTTCTTTTTGGGCTTTTTGTTTGTTAACTAAACCACGCTGAGCCAATCTGGCTAGTAAGGCTGGAGGTAAACTCATTACTTTTTTTTTTTTAATGTATAAACAAATTTTATATATTTTAATCAAAATTATTTTCTCAAAAACTTAAAACACTATTGTTGTGTTCAGCTTCGGCTGTGTGTGTGTATAATGTATTATGAATTTCTGTTTGCGATTTGTTTTATTGCTGAGGAGTATGTTCAGTGCCACATTTGTTTACAAATTGCTTACAGTGTTGCATTTTAAGGTACTTAAATGATTCTTGTTAATTATGAATTAAAATATTTACAAATTCTGAATTACTTTATTAAAATTATATGAAATTATTAAAATTTTTCATTTTATTTATTTGAATAATTATTTTTTAATGAAATTTCATGATATTTGCCATGCATCTCTGTGGGGGACACGTGGTTGTTTTGTAGGTACATTCGTAGTTGTGGTTTTCTTTGTTTCTACATTTTCGCCTGTGCTCATTTGGTGTGGATTCATTGAGAGCAACGCATCTCTACGGAAGGTAAATATTCCGGAAAAAAATGTGCTTTTCAATTCCATTTGATTTTTCTTCAAATGCCACAAGAGAAGAAGAAAAGTACAAATTAACAAATTTTTACGGGCTTTTTCTTACAATATTTGTTTTCTTTTATTTTTTTTTTTTTGTTTAAACAAATTCTAGAGTCAACATTCGTCGCTGCACAATAAACAATTGAACAATAAATTGGCAAAAATTAAAGCAATTTGAGACACGACAATTGCATAAAAAAAAAACGTTATTAAACATATTTTCCCTTTATGTTGTTATTGTTTTAAAAACAAATTCAAATTACGCCGTTAAATAAATTTGAAAATTTATTACGTTTAATTTATTAAAGAAATAATTTTAAATAAAAGAGCACTACCATGTCTGCACCCACCAATGGTTTTGTAACAACTCCCACAGATGCTGGAGACCTGCAAGATGGCTTATCCTGCAGTCAACTGTTTTCCAATGCCGAGGGTTTGACTTACAAGTGAGTAGTAGTATGAGAGCCATGAGTTTAAAAATTGAAATTATTTTTTTAAAATATTTTCTCTTTTCCCAAACAGTGATTTCCTTATACTGCCTGGCTACATAGATTTCACTGCTGAGGAAGTGGATCTTACTTCTCCTTTAACGAAAAAAATTAGATTGCGTGCACCTTTGGTTTCCTCGCCTATGGACACAGTAACAGAATCTGATATGGCTATTGCAATGGCGGTTAGTATTTTAAGTTAATTCCCTCTTAAAGAGTATTATTGATCGAATTCAAGTTTGCTTTGCCGATTCAATGATTTACAAAAATTAATACGAACAAATCTAATTTCTATTTATTTTTGTTTTATATTTACAGCTCGGTGGCGGCATTGGCATTTTACATCACAACTGCACACCCGAATATCAGGCCAATGAGGTGCACAAAGTTAAAAAGTACAAACACGGTTTTATACGTGACCCTTCGGTTATGTCGCCCGACAACACTGTTGGCGATGTTTTGGAAGCTCGTCGTAAAAATGGTTTTACCGGCTATCCCATTACTGCCAATGGCAAATTGGGTGGCAAACTGTTGGGTATTGTCACATCCCGTGATATTGATTTTCGCGAAAACCAGCCTGAAATCAAATTGGGCACCATAATGACCACTGATCTTATAACTGCTCCCAATGGCATTAATCTACCCATGGCTAATGACATTTTGGAAAAGAGCAAAAAGGGCAAATTGCCCATTGTCAATGAAAATGGCGAATTGGTGGCCCTTATAGCTCGCACAGATTTGAAAAAGGCTCGTTCGTATCCCAATGCTTCGAAGGATAGCAATAAACAATTGCTTGTTGGCGCTGCCATTGGTACACGTCCCGAAGACAAGGATCGCCTCAAATTATTAGTAAACGCCGGTGTTGATGTCATTGTTTTGGATTCATCACAAGGCAATTCCATGTATCAAATTGAAATGATCAAATTTATTAAGAATACCTATCCAGATTTGCAAGTTATTGGCGGAAATGGTAAGTAATGCATTATGAGATGATAATTGTTAAATTAAGTTTTCGAAAAATTTCCTTTAATGAAGTAATTATTTCAAGAAGTAATCATTTAAAGCATTTTACATAAATTGATTCAAATTTTTAATTGTTGCTAACAGACGACACATTATATATAAGCGTGGTTTGCTTTAATAACTGCTCAAGTTTCAAATTTCTTTAAAAAAAGATCTGCTTATCAACATTTTTTTTTACGGCTGTAAAACGAGTAGGTTTTCATGACAAATGTTTTCAAAAAAAAAAACAAATTAAATATAAATTAAAATTAAGCAAAAAATAATATTCGAAAATGGTTACCAAGTAAATTTAATTCGTTATTAAATAGTTTTAAAACAATTTCTGTGATTTTTAGTTTTCTTCTTTCCTTTTCATTTTATTCTAAATTCTTGTATACTTTTTGTAATGCCAGAGACAAAATGTTCACTTTTAATTAATTTTAAAAAAAGAATATTTAAACGAAAGTTTTGAATGGTTTTTAAACTCTCTGGATATATGCTTTTTTCGATAAATTTCAATTTATTTATAAAGGTCTTTACAATTTCGTTTGCCAGAGAGTGATAGGCCCTCAAAATTTATATGTGTAGAGAGAAGATAAAAGAATAGAATATACAAGGCTATTTATTTATTATAGAATTTTTGAAAATTTCGCATTAAAAAAAAAACAAAATTTGTTACAAATTTATTGACCTTAGAATTCTTGGGTATTTTAAAAATTTTGAACAATATTTATGGGCTCGTGAATAACACACAAATAAGTATTCTTTCAATCTAAAAAGGAAATTTTCCATAAAAGAAATTTTATGTTAAAGCAAAACAAATGATTTCCTCGGAAATAATAGAGAAAACAGTTGAAAAATTTATGAGATTTTTATATAAAGAGAATGTTTTTAGCATAATTTAATTGTAGAATAAATTAATTACTCCAGGGCTACTTGATAAATACAAGAATAATTCGCTATAAAGCCAAACAGTAATAGGACAAGTATCATAACAAATATTGGGATTTCTTTTAATATTTTTCTAACCCACTGCATTAATTTAAAAAAATAATTAATTTTTATAAATAAAAACTAAAGAAATCAAAGGCCCAAAATTACTTTTCCATAGTGCATTACAAAAATAAGAAAAAAGGAGAATCACAAAACAGAAATATGATTACAAGAGCCCTAGGTGAAATTGGAATTTAACAAACAGTCTGACAAGAATTACATTTTTTAGTGGCCATTAAAGGTGGATGATCATTCAAAGCTCGTTTAGAAAACAGCGAGCTGCTTTAGTACCTTCCTGTGCGAAAGTATACAAGAATTTAAAAAAACAAAAAAAAAGGAAATAAGTTCCATGGAAATATAAATGAAAAGTACAATATAATCGCATTACCATAAAAACGGTAATTAAATATTTCATCAGTTTAATTGACAATTTCATTAGAAAATATTTGTTTGTATTAAAAGTATTGTGTTATCTTTCGGATACTATAGAGATTAATAACAAAATTTTGTTGTTGTTTTTTTTGTATAAAACAAAAACATGTTGTTGTTATTATCGTTAGATTATATATCTTTTCAATAAAACTAATTACGCTTCATATTTTCCCCTTACAACTTATTAATATAAAACCTATAATAATTAGTTTATACGCTACACAATGTATCCTACACTCCAAATTCATTTTAACAAATTCATCCTAAATCATTACGTTTTGTTCTTTTCGTTTCGTCTCTTTTTTTCTTCTTCTTCTTCGACATTTAGTTGTTACCCGTGCCCAAGCTAAGAATCTCATTGATGCTGGCGTTGATGCTTTGCGTGTTGGCATGGGCTCTGGCTCGATCTGTATTACCCAGGAGGTAATGGCTTGCGGTTGTCCACAAGCCACCGCTGTTTATCAAGTATCCTCGTATGCCAAACAATATGGGGTACCCATTATTGCTGATGGTGGCATTCAATCAATTGGCCATATTGTGAAGGCTTTGTGTTTGGGCGCCAGTGCTGTGATGATGGGCTCTTTGTTGGCCGGCACTTCAGAGGCACCCGGTGAATACTTCTTTTCGGATGGTGTACGCTTAAAGAAATATCGTGGTATGGGCTCTCTAGAGGCCATGGAAAGACGTGATGCCAAGGGTGCTGCCATGTCACGCTACTATCACAACGATATGGATAAATTGAAAGTGGCCCAGGGTGTTAGTGGCAGTATTGTGGACAAGGGTTCCGTATTACGTTATTTGCCCTACTTGGAGGTTGGCCTACAGCACAGTCTACAAGATATTGGCTGCAGGTCCATTGATGAATTACGGGCATCGATTTATAATGGCAAATTGCGTTTCATGAAACGTACTCATTCCGCTCAAATTGAAGGTAACGTACATGGCCTGTTCTCTTATGAAAAGAGATTATTCTAACATTCAACGGCCTCCATGCATGGGGCACCAACAACAAAGAAAAGCAAAATGACAACCGGCATCGTCGGCATAGAACAAATGAATACAAGTGGAACAACAAGCTATGGCCTGGGCAATCGGATTTATGGTACACATTTTAAACAACAAAAACTTAATCGTTAAACAATAAATAAAATTTACTTAAAAATTATTTAATTAAGAAATAATTGAAAAACAGTTTTTTAGATTTAGAAACTCTTGTTTAAAGTTGAATTGATGGATTGACTAATAATGATTCCCTTATAAGCCAAACTTAAAAGAAAAAAAACTAACAACAGAGTAAAATTAATCTAGCTTTGAACTTGGTTCTCCTAATAATAACAGCTTCTAATTATATTTTTCCATTTAATTTTCTTTGCTTTCTTGGTTGGATTCCTATTCTTTATTTTAAAGATCTATTTTGTATGCCTTTTTTTTAAAATAGTTTTTTTTAACTATCCTACTAGTTTTTTTTTTATAATATTTTTATAAAATTATTCTATCTTTTTATTTTTGTCTAATTATTTAGTTAAGTGTTCAGGTGTCTACACATTTATACATAAATTATATATTGTAGTGTAATATATAATAAAAAATAAAAAAAAAATATTTAAAAATTACTTAAAGAAACAAACAAACAAACAAACATTTATAAAAAATCACTCTTATTATTATGTATTGATGTTGTTACAACAGTTTATATAAGTTTCCATATACAACACATAGAGTGTACGTACGTACTTACGTATATGAAATAAATGTTTAAAACTTAAAAAGTAAATCCATAAATTATGTAATTTAAAACTTAAAAAATAAATAAAAAAAAAAAAAATATTTAAATAAACAAATTGAAATGTGTTTAAGGAGAATTTATAACAGAAAAATTAAAAAAAAACGATTATAAAACTCAAAAATTTAGATTTAAAATAAAAAATTTGAAATTAGTTTGATAATCTGACGATACTCATTGATTTCAAAGAAAAATATTAGAGAAGTGGACTTTTGGTAAAGTCTGAGGACGTGTACTTCAACTAATATATGATAAGGTTTTGAGGGCTAACTAAATAGAAATGCTGCTTTGATGGCTGATAATCTACATACATGTGTTTCAAGACTGAGGTATCAAGAAGTGAACTATAATCTAGTACTGTTAAGTCCTAACAGCACCATCTAGCATCTAGACACTGCTATTATAAGTTATTAAAAAGCATTTAAAACATTGAAATGTGAAATGTTTTTTGTTTTTATTTCTTTATATTATTTTAAAATGGAATGAAATGTTTTATAAAAAATTAAATATTAATAGACCTATTTTTGTTATGAATTTTGTGTAAAAATGGATTTAAGTTAATAAAAGTTAATATAAATCATGATTTTCGAAATTATTTCCAAAAAATAACTTTCAGTACCCGGACGTCTAATGCCGTTATTTGCACATCAATGGAACTAATATTATGAAAAGTAAATGACGGCTATAGACGTCCACCTTTACTTTAAAAAATTTTATAGAAAAAACTATAATTTTAATATGTAAGTATTAAATCCCGATCAAACTCGCCAAGATTTAAATAACTAAACAAAAAAAAAAAAAAATGAAGTGTGTTTCTGAGTGCCTTCGTCAATTTCGTGGTGAGCGTCAACGTGTTAAGGAGAATTTATAACAGAAAAATTAAAAAAAGACTCGATATCTTGAGGGAACTAAAACAGAAATGCTGCTTTAGAAATTTGTAAGAAAATTTAAAATGGATTCTGATAATCTGACAATGACATAGCCATTGATTTCAGGCAAAAGAGAAGGCTTAGCAAGAAGTGAACTATAATCTAGTACTGTTAAGTCCTAACAGCACCATCTAGCATCTAGACACTGCTATTATAAGTTATTAAAAAGCATTTAAAACATTGAAATGTGAAATGTTTTTTTGTTTTTATTTCGTTACATTATTTTAAAATGGAATGAAATGACTTATTAAATATCCATTTGACCTTTATTTATCTGGGGATTAAGTCCACCTTTTTCTTTTTGCAAATTTGCTATACCTGTTCGTGTGTAGTATATGATGCCATTAATAGCTTTACTATTTATTTATTGGCTTCAATTAACAACAAAAAACCACACAAACCGCTGGTAATGGTTATTGGTATCGTTTTTCATTGAATTTATTTCCCTACACTCTATATGTCTGTCCTCCTCTCCATAAACATGCAAAATTTCAATTACAATTCAATTGGCAACAAAATTGATTACATTTTCACCAGTTTTTTCTTCATTTACTTTTTTTTTGTTTAAATTTATGGACAGACAAACAAAAAAAAGAAAATTATTTTCTTTTGTATTGGAAAGCATGCTACCACCAACGCCATCACTATCTATTTATGGCCTAATAAATGTTCTACTATTCTGTGGTAAACTGGTGAAGACAGGGAGCGGACGACACCATAAAAGAGACTCCTCTGTCTGTCTCTGTTCTTTATCATATTGTGACGTGAACTGGAGTTATGACAACACATTTATTGTAACAGGCTTCTAGCATATGGCAGGAGGTCTTAAAATAGGTAGAGAATTCCTTAAATTCCCTCATTTATAAGGGATGAATTGCTAATATCAACTAGAGATAGAAAAAGGGAAAGTAACTAGGGAAATAAAGGGTGCAGTGTCAGCTAGGCAAATGTATCGAAGAGAGAGAGAATGTCAGAACCATTACATGCAGTATGTGTTGTACGTCAGAGGGTACTCTTTCATCACTATTATTGGTGTCCGTAGGGATGATCTGGTATAATATAGTGTGGAATCAAAAGAGCGAGATTAATGCGGCCCCTACACGTTGCAATTAATTAAGGGCTAAGCAATTCTTTGTCAACATTAGTACAAAGCAATAAAAGTTACAATTTACCAAAAACTGGACCTTTGGAGAAAATGTAATTAGACGTCTAACTGGCTAAATTAATAGGCACTGATTGCCAGAATGAGAAAGAAAAGGAATTCGTACAATAACTAATTTGTAACTAAGCAGTTCTTATGCAGCCTTAGACTTAGGCTGGGACTACTTTTGAAATTAATCAAATTTGATAAAATTTATTAAGAGTTCTGGAATGTACGAGAGATTGAATATCGTAGGGTTAATTTTAAGCATATTACTGTGGCTCAGAGAGACTTCCAACTGAATTTGTGAACAACCTTTGTATATAACTTTACTTTACTTTATCTAGGAGCTACAAGAAAAAATCGAAACACTAAAGGATCTGCAGCTTCTGTGCGGATTTGAAGGAACTTTGGCAAACATTAGAATAAATTGCATATGTGACCTATGTTGGAGGAATTGCTTGAGCCGTGAATTAGAAATAAAGGAACTGTGTTGGACAGAAAGAGAGATAAGAATTCTAATGAATGTTGGCACAGATTAGGTTAGGTTAAGTTAGAGGACGTGTACTTGTCAATTCTGATAAGTACAGTACTCGGTGGTCGAATTGACCCATTGTACTACGTCCTAGCTTCTCACACCACTTATGTTGTGTGCGTTAATTTAATACATGAGTGGCGGGACCTACAGTTTAAAGTCGACTGCGAACGACTTATTTTTTTTATGAGAAGCATTCCATGGCAATTTTTACTCTCAGAGTTTTTGGCAGAAATCTGCTGAGAGGAAGTCACCGAAAAATTATTTTCAAATTTTCGTTTTGATGTCTGACCTGGGATTCGAACTCGGGTCTTTCGTTTAATAAGCCAACACACTACTTACTAGACCACGGCGACCTATATGTTGGCACAGATAGTCACACAAGAATCTATTAACATTGTACAGTAATAGCACATTGTAAAGAGGGGCTTAATATTCATTAGGCACCCTGTATTTTCTCGATACCTATTTAATATTTTTTTCTCCATAATAAAAAAAGAAAGAAAAACAACCTGCGTAGTTCCCATATTGTTTTCTGCAAACCCTCGCTCCTGCCAGACATAGGAATGGCATGCAAAAACAACAACAACAAACACTTTTAAATGCAATACAATTTTATTTATTTTTTTTTGTTTTTGTTAGAGGCAAGAAAGAGAGATGTGGAGAGAGCATTGAATTTTTAGTAAACAATAACAGAAGGCATTATTTTACTCAAATAAATACATGGACCCATTACGTATCACACCTATATGTACATACATATATAGCGCTACACATATCTCAAATACGTATACATTCTGAGCATTGTTGACATGCCAATTGCATTGTGAACAATTAACTTTTAACGCTTTCTGGTTGCTAACAAAGCTGTTTGCCTGGCATTAAGCGAATAATTCGAATGTTGATGTTGAAATTGAAAAATTGTTGTGAACGTAGAAACGAAATAACTGTGACTGACGACGTCACAAGCACTTACCTACCTACCTACATATGTATGTATTTCACTTGCCCATACATATACATTTAATGTATAAAGAGAAGCTTTATTAACATTGACGACCAAACTACCCTTTTCTAAAGGCATATTTAAAGAAGCCGTAGTAAGGTTTGTTACTGTAAGAAGAATGGTATTACACGTTCGTCTGTATGCATGAAATAGCCTATAAAGAGCCCAAAGAGGGAACGAAACGAATCATCCATCCACTATCTGTAAATATTTGCAGTCAAAATAAATGAATGAGTGAGTGAATGAATAGCTGCAACTGCTGGGAAGTCATCATCTTTAAGGGAGAACTTCAGCAATGAGTTGCCAATGAAATTTTATTCCAATTGAGAGGGGAAAAATGTGTCGCTCTCGTTTTCACGTAAACAATGTAATTACGTGAGCAATGTATGAATATGAAAAGCGATAATAATTATATGATAATGGAAATGCAATAAGAAATTTTGTTTGTGTATGTGTGGTGGGTATTTCGTAGAGGTGTATGCATGTACGTATGTGGCCTCAACGTACTCACCTACTACATATACCTATATATACTATACATATGTGTTGTGATTCCTTGTAGTATTGGGATAACAGTTTTTTTAAGCAATTGCAGGAAACACCGTTATATGGTGGAATATGTTTTGTTTACAACATTTTGAATACATTTTACGAACGAATTTATGGATGGCATTTGGAATTTGTATAAAAACAAAGTCTTTTTGTGTGTATGTTTTCTCTTTTTAATAAGAAATTATTCAAAAAAAAATTGTTTTGTTTTTTCTTGTTTGCCATTTATTTACACGTGTGTACATAAATTTACGCGAAATAGGCCTATTTTGTCGTTGTCGCAATGACAGGAGTTCAAAATGAATAAAACGTAAATTTTTTTTAAGGTCGGTCGGTCTTCTTCATTTCAGAAAGCAGGGAATAAATAAATAAAATCAATGGAACAATATTTCTTTTTTTTGCACGAATAAAATTTATGCATTTTTTGTTAATAAAAAACCAAACCAAAACAAAAGAAAATAATATAATAAGCCTACCAACTACACGGTTTTTATAAAGAAACATCCTCCTCCCGTTCGTCCTAAAAACATTTACGAAATTCAGAACACAGACTTAGGAAGTCAGATTCAAACAAAACTAATGGCACCCTACAGCTCTTTGTATTACCTATAAAGCATTGGGGTAGACCTCAGTACTAAAATGACCTATTGGGTTCGTCCTAGAAACATTTACTTTCAAACACAGCCTTAGGAAGTCAAATTCAAAGAAAACCTATAAAACAACGCGGTAGACCTTAGTACTAAAACGATCTATTGGGTTCCAGGGTCACCCCTACAATACTATATGGCGCTGTCGTATGGATGATGAAAGAAATAAACCTAGCAACAAATATCATATGATACACTCAATATGTTGCAAGTATTGACTTATGCTGCTGTAGGGTATAGAAAAATAACAATTTCTAGCGAAGGATTTTCTACACAGGCATACAAAGTAATTAGAAGCAGGAAGTAATTATTTTTTCTATTAAATTGTTTATACAGGCGGCCTGCAATTATCCTGTTTATTAACATGCAAGTTAAAGACTTTTTGGCAAGTGGCTAGGTTTAGTTTGTTTGTTGCATTATTATTGCAGAATTATTTTCTTTGTTTTTCTCATACGTTCTGGCCTGTACTTGCTGTCCATTATACACCATCAGCATCACCTCCACTACCTTTGAGGCCTCAAAGCTACTACTGTCTGCATACATACATATGTACATACATACGATATGTGCAAATATACAAATCGGCTCAACAGAAAGAAAGAAAGAAAAAAAAGCTTAAAATATGATGGTAGAACGAACAACGTGTTTAAAAGATGGAAGTGGTGATGGTACACGTACTCTTAAGCAAGTGCAGAAAGAAATTCTTGCATGAATGCTGTGTTCCTGTTCGAATTTGATAATCATTTGCATAAATATTGTGTGTTAAATGTGTGCGTGCTGCTTAGCATCATCATTTCCATTCATTCATATTTCCATGCCACATTCATATCCAAAAAAAGATGATGATGGCCCATCTACTCTATAATAATCATGGCAGCGATAATGATGCTACTTGATGATGGTCATGTGTTGTGATTATGATAGGCCAGCCAACTATGATGCTGTAAGCATAAATGTTCTTAATACGCTTATTATCATTGCCTAAATAGAGAAATAACTACTGATGTACGGATGATATGTATGTCCTTGACTATGGTGGTGGTTTTATCGTCATATAAGAAGGAGAAAAAAATGGAAAAAAATCGATAATCATGTTCGTACATGCCTGCATGTCTACAATGGATGAATACTGTTTATGCCATGCAAAAATATCGATGGAAAAAGTATGTATAAATTTGACCTGGGCCAGCAGAAATTCTTGGGGAGTTATTTATAATTTGTAAATAAAAAAATCAAAATAAATTATCATAAAATTCCAAATATCAAATGCATAAATGAAAGCGAAGCAATCATTAGCCTTAGAGTGTATGAAAAGAAATTTTTTTATATTATTCGTTTGGCATACAGTGTGAACTAGGGATGTCAAACGGGATCGATTTTTAAAAATGCCGGGATTCGGGATTTTGTAAAACCCGGGATGTCGAGATTCGGGATTTCCCGATTGGCATCCCTAGTGTGAACATAACAAAGTTTTGAGGAACAAACGTAATATGTACACGAGTATTTATGGAGAGTTTCTCAAAGCATAACCGTGCGTCGAAGTTTAGCGACTATAGAAAATCGATCAAAAAGTTTGAGAAGATACCAGGACAGAGGAATGAATCAAAATCCAAAAGACTAACCGAAACCATGAATGACATTAGAAACGTAGTCAAATTGTTCAACAGTGTGTGCCAACACTCACGGATAAAAATAACACACGCAACATGGTTGGTATAACAAGCTAGGTCGTAATGCTGACTGACAATTAAATAGGAAAGTAAAATGGCCATTAGATCCCTAGAATATCGACATCACATCTCAGATTATTTCTGGAGAAGATAAAGTGAAATTTGACGGTTACAAACACATGTATTATGTACTTAGGTACCTGGGCGAGGATGACATTCACGATAACAACAACAACAACACGTTGATTTGAAAAAGTAGTTTAGATAATAATTTGAAAAATTCTTTCATTATATGCCACGTTTTACGAGAGTTCGATGTACTTAAATGTAAACAGAAACACTTGCTCGTAATATATGAATGTATGTACATACATACGTACATACATATTATATTTTAATTACGATACACAAACAACAACTTTGGCTTGTTTATTGAATTTATATAGTAGTAGCCTCGGCTACAGTTAGTGCTTTGCTTGTTTCTTGTTATTTTTGTTTGAATTTTTTTTCATTGAAATCTTAACAACACTCAATGCAAATTCGACATTCTTTAAAAAGCTGAAAGCCTGTTACTTAGTTCGGTTATTTTCTGGAAAAAGTTGGCATCATTGTCTTTAGCATATGTAAACAAAAGTTAACGACAACAACAACACAGAAACAGACACTGAGAATATGTGCTTTAAATGCGAACGAAGACTGTTGTTAAAAGGGTTCAATCATCAATGCCATGCATTGCGAAATTGCTGTTAAAGATGATAAACGAATTTAAGAGGGCAGTGTAAGGTTATTTAGCAGCACGTACACATACACGTACTACAGTAATAATAACATTAAACTGTTATTGTTACCGAAACAAAGCAGCCAACAACAATAATAACAATAACACGTTAAATAATATCGAAGGTATTCGGTTTTATTTTCTATTTTTTTTCGTCGTGTTATTTACACTCTAAAAGTATGTAGGTGTGTACGTGTGTGTATATGAATCTCGTGTACGAGTACTGCATTGTTTATATGAGTTTTGTTATTGTTATTGCTTGTACAACAAGTATTTGTTTATTATTTTTCTGTTTTTGTTTCTGTTTTTATTCTTGTGTTGTGTTGTTGTTTTTTTTTTCGGTTTCTATTTTCTTCTTTATTGTCATAACAATAAAAAGATTTGTTTTCATTCCTCTGTCTACACAATTCTGTTAGCCATGTTCTTTTGTTGTTGTACATCTGTTGGAAAATAACAACAACACTTGTTTTTGTTCATGCAATACAATAAAATAACACTTGCTTGCATGCATGCATTGACAGTCTTTTTCTGTTACTCTACACAACACACATACATACATACACACGCAATACTAAGTAATTTGTTATTGTTATTATTAGTGGTGTTTGCTTACTCATAACAATTGGGTCTACTACTGATTTTTTGCAACAACAATAAATTTACTATGGAAAAAACATAGAGGAACAAAATGTACAGTATGGGGCAAAATTGTTTAAAGTTTTAAATAAATTTCGTTGCAATGGATTTTTTAAAAATTGAAAAAGAAAGCACTGAAAATTTACAAAAGCCATAGACAATAGGTGGACCTATGCAGGAGGTCGAATTTTTAAAATACTTTTTCTAGTATTGCGACAAGTGTCGTCTCAGCAATGCAGCTGGAATTGTGAGTGGCTATTGTTTGTTTACGACTGTAACGTTCATAGATAGCATAGCAATGAAGTGAGTAAGGAGAATGAGTAACGAATGGATGGATGCCATTGAGAGAAGAGAGAGGTCGGTAACACATAACGACGAATATACCAACAACCAACCCCCTGTTGTTTATTATTGTTACGTCTGTGTGTGTGTATGCATGCGTGCATGTACAAATAAATTGGGTTTTTGTGTATCCAAAAACAATAACAATGATAATAGGGTAGCTTATATGTGTGTATGTATGTAAGTAATACCAAAAGCTCTATAAAAATAAGAGTACAAACAATAACAATAATAGGTGTGGATAGAAGAATGGTGTTTTTGTTTTTTATTTTGCAATTTTTTCAATGTTTTTGTTTTGTTTCTTTAGTACGTGTGTGTGTGTTTTTTTTTTATTGTTTCTTTCTTTTCTTGGTTATTTTTGTGTGCGTGTGTGTGTGTTTTTGTTTGGGTTTCGTTCAGTGACCGATCAATAGAGATAACCTCCAACTAGAACAACTTATGCGTTCCTAGTATTTTGCTTGTTTTAAAAAAACAACAACAAGTGTAAATCATATACGCCGTCACACACACACACACGTATACACAACAAATAAATAAAAAAAGAAAAACAAAACAAAACACACAAATTGTTGTTTATAAAATAAATTTCGTTTATTGTTTGGCCTGTTTAAGAAGAGAGAGAATTTCTTTACAAGGAGAAGAAAAATACAATTGTCCCCAACACAAACAACAACAAAACATACAGACATGAATAAATAAATAATGGGATGAAACAGGTTTGTGGAAAAGGGGGAAGGAGGTGTGTGGCTAAAAGGTGACAAAGAAGTGTAGTTGTTGGAGTTTGGGTCCATATATGACGGACGGAGAGAGAGGAGGAGGGCAAAGTTATAAAATTGAATTTTTTTTCTTTTGAAAATGTGGTGAATTGATACCGGGTGGTGAATAAAATCGAAACTCACCAAAGTACCGTTATTCGAAATGGTACTATACTGTATATCGTGATTTGAATAGTGTATGTCTACAATAAATAATTTTCATCTCTATTAGCAGATACATTCACTGACATCTCTGGTTACCATATACACACTATTACCAAAAGGTGTGGTTTGTGTTTGGATTAAGTGAAAAAGAAACACTGAATTAAAGGTGTATATATATCGATAATCTATGTATGTATATGAGTGGGTGGTTTGGTGCACCACAAAGAAGGTTGTTGGCTGTGACAGCGGTTTGTGAATAGCATGTGAATTCTTGTCTTAGTTATATGGATAGATATATGGAATCATTTGTATCTATGCTGGTTTAGTGAAAGAGTAGAGAGGCAGTGACCGAGGGTTTTTCGAGATGTTCCTTATGTCGTTTAGACAAAGAGGAAAAAACAACGGGGGCGATGGCGAAAAAATGTTTCCTATATATAACGTAGTGAGTTTTCGAACTATTATTGTAAGTGAACAAAATACACGACGTTACCGACCGCAATGTACTAATGCATCAACGGAATTTTTTTCCCTAAATTGAATTAAAATCGCCTTTAAATATAAAAAACTAAACTGGCAACTTTTGGTTTTAAAATTTAAGACAAAAATTGTAATAAAATCTGTTTCACTCACCACATATTTTATTGTAGTACCGCTTTGATTCTCTTCTTCATCTTCTTTTCTCATTTTTCTGCGTACTCAAGGTAAAATCCATTAGCTGCTGGCCATCACTTTTTTCATTTAAAGTTGAAAACACTAGTAAAGACAACCACGCCGCACTACCGCACTCACTAAAATTTTAATAAAACTATAAATTTTCTTTTTCTTTTCTTATTTTATATTTATTTTGATTTATTTTTCTATTTTATGCAATATAAAAAAGCAAATTTCTTTTTTCAGCTGCCCATCACTTTTATTTTAACGAAAGCAAGCATTTTATTTAAAATTTAAGATAGACTAGCAAAGACAACCACTCCGCACTCTCTAAAATTTTAATATTTACTATCACTCTTCTTCTTCTGCTCATTTTTCTTCGTAAGCAATATAAAAAAGCAAATTTTTTTATCTGCCCATTTCATTTGTAACGTGAACAAGCATTTGATTTAGTAAAGACAACCACACCGCACCGCCGCAATCACTGATATTGTAATAATATTTACTATTTACTTTACATATTTGAATGTAGTACCGCTATCATTCTCTTCTTCTTCTCCTTTTCTATTTTTTCTGCGTAAACAACAAAAAAAGAGCAAAATTTTACAGCAGCCCAACACTTTTTTCTTTACGAAAACACGCACTCCTATTAATAATTACTTTCACTTTAGATAGTTTAAACACTTGCAATTAAGATTTACTAAAAACTTTTCACTTCTAATACATTTCTATCACTAATTAAACAAAGAACTTTTCTATTATTTGTGCAAAAAATAAGAACCGATGTTCTGCCACCGCTTGTTGTCACGAAACTGAATGAAAAGGCGTTTGTACACGCGCTGCTTGTTTTCTTATCGGCCTCTGCCATTGTGACGAATTACAGAATTACAGTGTACAATTGCTTACGTTTTAAATTCAAATTTAAAGATGAATATGAATAAAAATGCCGTTATGAATATTTTTTTTTTTTGTAATTCATACAATATTTGTGTATTTTTATTTAATAATTTTGGTTTGTTTTGTTTTTTTTCTTTCATATTTTTTTATTTATTTATTTATTTTTATAATTATAATTAATATTAAATTTAATTTGATTTTAATTTACTTCACACTATTTTTTGGGGGTTTTGTTGTTGTTTATTTTATTTTTTGCTTACTATTTGTTGTTGTTTGTTTTGTTTATAATTTTTATTTATATGCTACAGAGTATGTTTTATTTTATTTAATTTTATATAATAATTATTTAATGTTTTTAATATAATTAATTATATAAGTTGTATAAGTATTTTTGCTTTTTTTGTTAAAAAGAAAATTGTTTTAAGAAAATTATTGTTTTAAAATAAAATTTTTACAAAAGATTTCTTCTTTTCTTTTAAGAATTTTTTATTCAATTTGATTATTTGTTGTCAGAGTAAATAATTATTATTTTTTTTGTTGTTATTTTTACAAAAAATGTTTGTTTGTATATTTGCTTTATTAATTTTCTGTTTTAATTAATTTTTTCTTGGGCGGACTGTCAAAGAAGAAATGCTTTTTTTTTTGTTTAAGCATTTTTCCTGTTGAAATATGAAAAAAAAGAAAATATTTTGAAAGTAATTGAAAAAGTATTTAAAAAATATTTTTTTATTGTTTTTTTTTTCTTTTTCTTATTTTGTAATAATAATAATAGAAAGAAAAATTGTTTTTTAAGTTTTGTTTAAAGGAAATAAGGGCCAGCTTTTCTTTAAGTTATTGTTTTTTTTTTTTTATTATTTTTTGTTGGTTTAAATATAATGATATGGTCTGTTAATTATTCTTTTTTATTGTTTTTTAAATTATTATATTGAATTTTTTATTTTTTTTTATATACAAAACAGTTTAGAAAAATTTTAAAATAAAAGAAAAAATGTGCCTGTTTTTTTTAATGTTTCGTTTTTTTATATTTACAAAATTGTTTTTTTTTTATTAATTTTTTTTTTATAAATTACGTATTTGTTATTGTTTTATTTATTTTTTCCATTTTTATTTTATAGCACCTTTTTTCTATACAATATTTACGTTTTATTTTTATAAAGTAAATAAAAAAATGCCTTTTCTTCTTTATTCTTTTTAATTTTTCATTTATTAAATATTACGTACGTGTTTTTTGGTTTTTTTTAAGGGAAACACAGGTTTGTCTGCCTTATTTAATAAGTTTTAAGTATTTATTTTTTTTTTTTATTTCGATTTTATTTTATGTATTTATTTTAATAATTTATATTAAACTAAATAACTTTTATGTCAGAGGCTTATTTAAAATTTTTTTAATTAATAATTTTTTTTTTTTATGTTTTGTATTTAAATTTATAAAATTTTTATTGCGAGGATAATGGTTCCCTCTGCTTAAGTATTCTGTAAGAATTTTTTTTATTAAATTCGTACAGAAATTAAATAAAAATTGTTAGAAAAATAAAAATTTTAAATGAATTTAAAAAAAAAAAAATTCTGATTTCTACTTTACCCCTTGTACCAATCTGCGTCCAACTCAGCATTGCCCGTAAACATTTAAAGTAGATCAACTGATTTATTTTTTTCTTTTGTAAATAAATAAAACTGTTTTTTAATTTTTGTGTATTTTTTTTTTTAATAATTATTTCTTTAAATGTTGTTGTTTTATTTAAAAATTAATAAAAATTATAATAATAAAACTAGGTTTTAACTAAAGCAAATATTTATAAAATAAGAAATGCATAAATTTGTGTTTTTTCTTCTTTTTTTATGTTTGTTTCTTTTTTTTTTGTTTTTAAATAATTATAATAATAATAAAAAATAATTTTAAAAATAATCTTTCTTTTTTCGTGTTTAATAAAAAGTTAACTTAAAATCTTTAAAATGTACATAAATTTTTGAAACTTATTAACAAAAAACAATTCAAATTACATTTTTTTTGTAAGTTAATTTACTTAAAATTATTTGAATTAAAATTTAAAAAGAATTAAAATTTACTTATTTTTAATATTTACATACAAATTTAATTATTTTTTTTATTTTTTTATATTTTTTGAATTTTATATAATATTTTCTACTAATACATAATTAAATGTAGAATAATTAGGAAAACTTAGGATTTTTTTTTGAATAATTTTTGGAAATTTTAGGTTGATTTTTTTTTTTATAATTTTTTTTTATAATAATAATAATAATTATAATAAACGATATGCTAATGGTTTATTTATTTTATTTTAAAATAAATTGTTTTTGTTTTAAATATTTATTTATTTTTTATTTAAAGAAATTTATGCTATTATAAGCTACTGTTTGTTATCATTTTAATTTAATATTTATAATTAAGGGCAAGTATTGTATGTATTTTGTTTTGGGTTTGTTTTTTTTTTATATATTTTTATCATTATTAATGTTTATAGCTTTTTAATAATAATTATTGTTTTGGAAAAAAAAGAGATTCTTTAGCTTAATTTAAAAAAAGTTTAACTACCTTTTTTTTGAGGGGTTTTCTTCTTTATTTTTATAAATAAATATGGATTTATTTTTTTTTTTATATTTTTTAATGTTTTGTTTTTTAAATTATTTTTTTTTTTATATAAAAAATTGTGTTTTTAATAACTTTTTTTTATATTTTTTTTTTTTTTAGATTTAAAATGTGAGATCAAAAAAGGAAGTCAACTCAGAAAAATAAAAATCATAAAAAGTTTTTTTTTTAAATATTTACACATACTACAAAGCAAAGAGAATTATTTACACACAATATTTCTTTAAAATTATTAAAGAAATTATTAAAAAGTAAAACTTATTAAATACAGTCTTGTTTATTAAAAAAAAAAAAATAATAAAAATAATAAAAATTAAAAGGAAATTTTTAAAATAAAATCTAAACCTTAAAACATGTTTATAATACTCAATTGTTTTCTTTTTATATAAAAAGAAAAATTCATTTTCTTTTCATTTCTCTTTCTTATCAACTCTTAAAACTACTACTATTTACAATCAAGAAAGTTTTTAAATTTTTCTTTTTTATATTTTTTACTCGTTTTACTCTTTTTACTTCTTAAGCTTAACTTAATCACATTTAAATTTTTTTTTGTTTTTTTCAAAAAAGTTATTCAAAATAAATTATAAAAATAAATCCAAAAACAAAAACAGAAAAAAAAAATTTTTTATAAACCCTGACCTACCATCTTTAACTAGGCCTGGATAATTTTCAAAACATTGCACTTGACTTTCTCATTTTCTATAATTTTGTTACTCTTTTTACTCTCTTTTTAAATTTCTTTGGTTTCTTCTTTTCTTCTTTCTTTCTAATCATCTCTTCTACTCTCTTTCCACACAAACAAAGAACTATAAAGAGAGTCTATTTGATTCTATTAAAATTTCTCTTTACTTTCTACTCTTTTCTACTTTCTTTACTTGCCTTTAATAATTCCACGCTGTATTTGCTGCAGCAGCATTTACCGTATTACTCGTTGTCAACGTTTCATCTTCGTTGCTTAGGCGATTGACTCGTACCATCCTGAGTTTATCCTCCTGTACCACCTTGATGCGTTCCTCATTCATTGCTGCGGCCGTTAGCTCCTCTGCATTGTGCGTTTTTTCCTGATCACTTTCGTCGCAGTCTTCTTTTTCTTGTTTGATAACGACTTCGGGTTCCATATACGATTGATGTGCCGCTTCCATGTCCATGTTGTCTTCCTGTTCTGCTGCCATCGTCTTGTGTATGTCATCTTCGTTACCACTACCACCACCACCGGGTGCTTGTTGTTGTTGTTGCTGTTCGTCACCTTGCTGCATCACACACACGCCATTAATAATGCGTTCTCCTCCCTCCACAGCTGAGGGTACAGCGGGATTAACCCATTGCGGTGCGGCAGGTTTTCTTCGATTGGAGCGCATGTTATTCAAGAACTGTTGGGCATTCATTGCATTTAAAGCATTGCTACGGTATTCACTGGTTTTATCTTCATCATCGAGCTCATCATTATCATTGTCCGACAAATGGGACTCATCCATGTCATCCTCAAAGTCATCGTTACGCTCACGTTTCAACGAGCTCATGGATAAATCCAGGCCAGACATTTGCTCTCTAAATGCCTGATTTAAAGCCCGTAACTCTGCCTCATTGGTGGGCAAGGCAGTTTGAGGATTTGTGCCCGGCATGCCAGCCAAGGAACGTCCCAATAAGGCCGCCGCCGCAAAATAAGGTGGATAGGGCAAGGGTGTATTGCCGCTTAGGCCCATGCGTTCCTTGTGCAATTCCAATAGACGTTGCTGCAGTAAAATGCGAAACTGGACGGGGTCAAAGGGTGTGGAATTGGTATTCTCTCTAGTGGGTATATTGGTTTCCTGCCCTGGTGGACCATGAGGCACTTGTTGTTTCAAACGCATACGATGGTTATGGAACCAGTTGGTTATGGTGCGTGTGGCCAAGCCCAATTCATTGGCCAGGAATTCTATGGTGCCCACATTGGGGTAAGGATCTAAGGCAAAGGCTAAACGTAAGGCTTCCTTTTGTTCCTCGGAGAATAGTACCCGTTGTTTCTTATTGGGCGGTGCTCCCGCACTGCCTACCGAACCTGGTCCAGGACTGCTGGTGTAAAAGTCATTGGTATCATTGCTTGAAGTATCCGAGCTGTTGTCCTGTTGGTTGGGCCCCGTTGAACGTCTGCGTTTGGAGGCTTCACGACGCTCGTTTTTTATTACCTGCAAACGCTCCACATTGTTGGCATCGGACAGCCACAGCTGCATGCGTATGAACGGTTCACGGCCCTTAATGGACAGCATATGCCAGGGCTTGGGCTTGCTCAGCAACTCTGATACAGAGCCTTGGGACAGACCCAAAACAGCTTCGCCAAATATCTTCTGGCCAATGTTGTTGGTTAACAAGGCCTCCTTGATTTTGGTGGTTATAACCTGAGTGTCTAAATCTTGTGTTAAAGCGGCCATTTCGTAAACGGTGGGCGACATGTGTTGGTGCATATTGCGCATGGCATTGGCTTGGTGGGGTGAGTGTATTGGCATCATCATGGGCTTTTTATCGGGCGTGGGACCGGCTGGCGTGGTACTGCCCGATGAAGGCTGTGAGTTAGCTGCTGGCAAGGCTATAGCGTGTTGTGGCGGCAGACCTGGTGATGTCAACAGCATGCTTTGGTGATGTTGCTGGGCAGCTTGTGCTGCAGCAGCTGCTTGGGCTGCTTGTACAGCTGCCTGGGCAGCCTGTTGTTGGCTCTGTTGGGCAGCGGCAGCTTGTTGCTGTTGATGTTGTTGCATAGCTGCTGACATAACAGCAGCTGCTTGCATTTGTTGCATAATGTGAGCCGGTTCCTGCAGCTTCAATTCGCTCATCATCTTTTGCATAGGCAATGAGGCCTGCATTTTATTGGCCAAACCCTGAGGAATTTGGGGAGAACCACTATAGTTACCGGTTCTCATCAGTTTTTCAGGAGCAATTTTATATTGAGAAGCCACCAGCTTATGGACAGCATTCTCGTCTTCCAAAAACATTTTCATGCGTATAAAGGGTTCTCGGCCCTTTTGGGTGAGCATATGCCATGGTTTTGGTCTGGCCAAGAGGTCTGATACCGAACCTTGTGACAAACCCAACACTGATTCGCCAAACAAACGCTGAGATATGGAATATTGCGAAAGGGCCTCTTTGACGCGGCGCACAATGTCTTCAGTGTTGAGATTGTTGAACATATCGAACTGCTGCTGGGTGATGGGTGGCAAAACGGCTTTAGTAGGCCTTTGTGGAGGATTATGATGAGGCGGTACAGGTGGCTGTGTTATCAACGAATTGGTGATGGAGGCCATTCTCTGAAGAGGGCTGGCGGTGGCAGAAAACTCCTCATTGGGCGTCATAGCAGGCGGGAGTATGGAATTGCTGAGAGGACTGGGTGCAGCTGAATTAGTGTTGGTGGTCGAATTATTGCTAGAGGGCAAGGGTGCAGGGGTTTTATTGCCCTGTTCTGATTTCATCATGCCGGGATAAAGTCTTTCCACCTCAGATGCCGAGGAAGAATCTTTATTGTTCGGTGTTGTCTGCCCGTGATTGCTGAGCGAGTTGCCGGAGGTAATCTCAAAGGAGCTGCGTTGACCATTTACTTTTGAAGAGTCTTTCGGTTTGTCCTCAGTGCCTAAAGAAAGATCTTGGGCGCCGTTTAACATTTGCTGCTGCAAAGCCATCAGACTAGAGAAATTGGCAAAGCTGGGAGGTTGAGAGACTGCATGCTGTTGTTGCTGCTGCTGCTGTTGTTGTTGCTGTTGCTGCTGCTGTTGTTGAATTTTAGACATTTCACGCTCAAAAGCCAAACGCATATTCTCATCGGCTGCCAATGCGGGAAAGGCATTACCACCCATGCTAGCGGCTGCTGCTGCCGAAGGCAGGCCACCACTGAAAAAGGGCGAAAGCAAAAACCTACAATTAGGCTTCAGTATAAACTGTTAGACCACAAAAGACATGAAGAGTGAAGGCTTGTGGTGTGGTGAGTGATAATACTTACCCGGGAAAAGCTTCTCGTGGGGCACGTGCCATTAATTCCTGATATAAACGGGCCATTTTCTCGGGATTCATATCATCCGGACGTAAATGTGATTGTCCTGGCATGACAGTTTCACCCAGGGACTTGCTGTTATGCTCCTTAAAGAAGGGCGATGAGCACGGCTGATGCGGTGATTTGGAGTCATCGTTGCTGCGCGAATCCTCTGGTATGGTAGAGGCTCTACGCTGATGATGTTCATGCAAACCAGAGGGTCCTGATGATTTCATGAGTGAAGATGCCTCATTTAAAATATGAGCAATACGTTCGTCAGACATTGAATCATCACGACTGCTACCGCCACCGCCATAAGGTGGTAAACCAGAATCTACAAGAAAAAAAAAAAAAACAACAAAAAGAAGAAGAACATGGCAAAAGAGGAATTAGTAGATGAAAAATAATATTAAAGACGAATTAATAAAACTTCAATTTGAAAGCAATAAATTTCCCATTAACGGTTATAAAAGTGAATGAATTTCAACGTTGACTTGTGCTTGGTTCGTTGAATGGTGGTTTTGCTGCGGGGATGGTATTGTGTTCTGTTCATTAAACAAAAATACGAAAAAACGGAAAAAAATACCACAAGAAATCAAAATCAATCATGTCATAAACAAATGAATTCGAAAAAGAAAAACAAAAAAAGGAAGAGAACAGAACAGAACAGAACAAAATTTTATGATCCGGCTACGCAAATGCTAAAGACATCATTGGACTGACTTTACATGGATGGGATGCCTGTCTGCAATCCATCAATTTGCCTGTGGTATTTGATTTTATGATCCACTACTATTTATTGATCTGGCCAAGAAAAGTATGCTTTTTTTTAAATCATTTTTTCTGTACGTTCCCCTTTTTCGTTTTGTTTTGAAATTAAGCCATAAAGTCTGGCTAGAGGAAATATATGTGAGTCCACAACAAAAAATTCGCAAATTATTTAACATAAATTAATAAAAAACAAAAAAAGCGCGAAAAAAACAAATAAATTTCTTGGGAATTTTATGTGCAAAGATAATACGGCATTAACCCCTTTAAAGGTCTTCAACGATAATTGAATAAAAATTGAAAAAATCATTTCGAAAATCTCACACAAAATAGTTTACTAAAGAAGCGTGTCTCTCTACTAGGAAGGCTAATTTAAATTTGTTCGATAACTTGCATTTCCTGTAGAAAACTTATCGATAACTTGCATTTCCTATAGAAAATTTAATGATAACTTGCATTTTCTATAGAAAATTTATCGATAACTTGCATTTCCTATAGAAAATTTATCGATAACTTGCATTTCCTGTAGAAAACTTATCGATAACTTGCATTTCCTATAGAAAATGTATCGATAATCATTGGATATGAATTATGTTTCCTTCTGCTCAGACATTTGCTGTCTTATAACTGTTGTCAAGGAAAATACTTGCAAATTTTTCAGTAGAACGGGATAGAAACTTGTTCGTTTCGTTGCAATTTCAAAAGCTTTCTCGCCTGTTTTAGTAAAGGCAAATGATCAATAAAATTTACACACACTGCATGGCTGGTGTGAGAAATTAGGTTTATAATGACCTATTAAGTAAGCAAATAATTTAACTTCACTGTGGAAGCTGTGAGAACACTTTTGGGATCAAGACAAGATATTTTCATTACCTCTCTGATCATCCAAGATCTAGCCGGAGATTAAGTTTCTTTTGGAAACCTTTCTTCAATTGCTTGTCATAGTAAGTACGGCTGTAATGTAATTTCCTTTCTTTTCATATGGGAAACTCAATGGAATCCCAGGTCAGACATCAAAACGAAAAATATTTCTTCGGCGACTTCCTCTCAGCAGATTTCAGGCAAAGACTCTGAGAGTAAAAATTGTCATGAAAAGCTTCTCAAAAATCTGTCGTTCGGAGTCGACTTTAAACTGTAGGTCCCGCCACTCATGTATAAAATTAACGCACACAACATAAGTGGTGTGAGAAGCTAGGTCGTAATGTATGTAAACTCAATACCTGTAGTCTATCCAACCTAACTTATTGACTTTCTTCAAAACATTCTTCTTTAACTTTCAAGGCATCTATTTAAAAGCAGATGACAGCCACGTTTGTCAATAGCGAATGCAATGCATAGCTCAAGTCTTTAAGAGATTTTTTTTATAAGAAAATTGAGGTTATGTTTATAATTTTTAATTTCAAAAAGGAGGTGTTCTCTACACCAAAAGAATTAAATTTTCGTTTTCTCTTATATTTTTCGTTTAAATTTAAAGCGAAAAGAAAAAAACTTAGAGATTTTAAAAAATATAGAAAAAAGAAAAAACTAAACAAGTTTGAGGTTATGTTATCCTTTGGTTTTAAGCTCTCCTTTACCTTAATCCCTAAATGAAGTTCTGTATCCCTTCCCTTACTTTATTACAAACACAAACACTTCTTCTGACACTTTTGGTCGTATGCAAACAGAGGAAGGAACTCGATTGATATCCTTGTTATTGTTGCTGTAGCTGTATTGTTGTTGGATTGGGATAATATTGAATATAGTTTTTTGTTGTTATTGTAATGTTACTATTGTAACGTAATCAAAACAATTCAACCGTTATATGCCATTTGTCATTCATGTGTTGATTTCCGTTCCATTTTATAGAAAGAAATCCTACATATTCTTCGATGAACGATGAATGTACGTTTAGACAAAAAAAAATGGAGCAACACTGTTTAAAAAGGACCTGATGATGTGTGGCAATATGAATGGCAATATAAATAGTACATAAGTGAGTGTGAATGTGTGTGAGTTAGTGAATGAATGAATAGATGAATGTTATCGAAAAATATAAAGCGGATGTTAGACAATCATTTATGTTTTGTTAAGTGTTTGCTCCCTCCTTTGGGAATCGATTATCCTGGCAATTGTAAAACAATTTTCACAAAAATTCTCTTTCTTTACGTTTTTCTCAATTTCAATTTTTTTTCTTTCTTTCTTCTAGCCAGCCAATTTCGTTTTGGCAAAAAAATTTCACAACATGAAAAACCACTTGTATGATTAGTTTCTGAAAGGATTTAATTAAGGCCAAAGACTGTGGCTGTTAATTCAAGAGGGCAAACGGGGGGTGGACAAATCGAGGTGCCTGATATTATACGCCATAGCGTACGTATGTACATAAGTAAGGATAACATAATAGAGAGTATAGTTTTCATTTTGAACGTGAAAGATTTAAAACGCTTTTGATTTGATATTTTTTCTACTTTTTTTTTTTTGTTTTTTGGCTTTATAAAGTGCAGTAGTACACTACACAGCAAACAGTACTACACTGTGTGTTCAAAAAATCATAAATCAAAGTGTTTCTATTAAAACAAACCAAAAGCCAAAAATTTATTTATTTTGAACAGAAAAGCACAAAAAAAGGAAATAAAAATGTTCACATGAAATGCCATAAAATGATGCAATAATTGATGCTGGTTATTCAAAAGCCTGCCTGCCAATGCTTTTCAATAACGATAAAAAAAAACTGCAAAAAAAATCATTTCAATTTCAACAAGAAGGTCATATTTTTTGTAAATCTCTCTTCTTCTTCTTCTGGTCTTTTATTTTTTATTTTTTTTTTTCGGTAGATTTCAATAAAGCCATGAGAGTATATTTTTCAAAAGGGAGTTTTTGTTTTTATTATGGCGCTGCTCTATTTGGTCATCTATAGGAATGGTTTGGTTGGGGTAGAATTTTGTATGCGATTTTTTTATTTGATTTTTGCATCAAATTCGTGCTTAACCATGCAAGAATAATGAAAAAACAAATTGAATTAGCGTTTAATAATTGTGTGAGTAAAAAAAAAAAAAAATTTTATACAAAAACAAAATGAAAAATAAAATAAAAAATCGTTTGATGTTTAATTAATTTAAATCTAATGAAAACAAGGAAGTGAAAAAAAAAAATTCTTTTTTTTTATTAAATAAAAAAAAGGACTTCCCCTACTACCACATAGCTAAACCTAATAAAAAAAAAATATTTTTTCTAATTCAAATTTAAAAATTATATAAAAAAAATTCAATAAATTTAAATTCAAACACAACTCTGTTAAAATATTAATTAAATGGTGTATGCTTTTAGGCGTATAAACAGGGCTGAATGCATTTTTCTTTGCAGAAAGTTATAACGCGGCTTAGGTGTGCTTACAAGAAGCAGGGAAGTGATAATTTTCACTGGAATATACAAGCAACTGAGTTTTCATTCATAGAGATTATATGGGGTAAAATTTTGGCCCCTAAGTATATAGACAGTAATCCTAGAAATAGAATATACTTAACAGGAGAATAAAGCTCCTACACCTTTTTGGGACTTAATTTGTAAGGGCAACGGCCTGGAAATCGAATATACTTAACATGAGGATAAAGGCCCTCTGCTCCTACACCTTTTTGGGGCTTCATCTATATAGGTAGTGGCCTGGAAACTGAATGTACTTAACGGGACGATAAAGGCCTTCTTTTCCTCTGTGCTTGCAACAAAAAAATGGAGTTTCATAATTAGAATAACTCACTGCTTCTATACAGCAGTGGTTAAAGCTAACATAACCTATGGATACCAAGGACGGTAAGCCTTGCAGAATAAATAAACTTCAATCTGATACGACAAATACAAAATTTTGCCTGCATTACGATTACGATAACCTTGCGTACTATTCCAATGATCATTTTATTATAAGAGATTAGCACGTAAAACTAGTCAACAAAATTTCTCGATACAAAACAGAATACAAAGAAACTAGATGACCCGTACGAATATTTCGCACCGTTAGTTGTCATTTTTAAAACATATAATCACAATGACAACAGTTTTATCGTGCAGTACTATATAAAATATAATTTTTATCAATGAAAATATTAATTTTTCAATTTCTAATTATTTTTCGCCATTAGTGTTAGATATAAGCTTTTAAATGAGATATCGTTCATTAAATTTGGTGCGGTGGTGTGGAACGTATTTGCAACCGACAAAAAAAAGTGCTTTAGAAATAATATATATGATATTTTTTCCTTGGCAACTTCTTCCGGCAAAAACTCTAAACGTAAATTGTTAAATTGCCATGAAATGTATTGCAAAAATCTATCGTTTGGAGTCGATTTTAAACTGTAGATCTCTAAATTATGGGTAATCTTAGCTAAAGGGTTTACAATGACAAATTGAGTAAGCAAATAAGTACAGATTTCTTAAAACGAATTGGTTTTTTTTTAGAAATTTTCTTTATTTGATTGCATTAATTCTTATATTTTAATTGAGGCAACCAAATTGATTGCAAATATCTGCATACAGTGCTTATGAAATGTACTTGAAATCGAATTTGAAATTGTAAATATGCAATCTTAAGGCTTACATTCTTTAAATTGGTTTATTTTTTTTATTTATGATTACAAAAAAGCTTATTTAAATTTGAAGTGTGAACTCTTTTTTTGCATTTGCATTTTATTCCCTCTAATTATTCAATTATATTTGCCTGCAATTAAATGTCAAATGTGAGATAGACAGACAGACAAATAGACATAGAGACGGACGGACGGAAAAAATCAATTTATG
Organism: Sarcophaga peregrina; assembly: GCA_014635995.1. Lineage (NCBI taxonomy): Eukaryota > Metazoa > Arthropoda > Insecta > Diptera > Sarcophagidae > Sarcophaga > Sarcophaga peregrina. The sequence goes on from CM025790.1 coordinate 105,183,420, forward strand.
TTAAAATATGCCATCTTCCCTATGACTACTTGCAATGTTGAATTGCGTTAAAGAAAAAAAAAATGTGAAATAAATTCTAATTAAAATGCCTATCAAGGAAGGATTGTGGATTATTATGTTTGAATACGTTTGAGCCCCGACTCCGCCTTGCTAGAAACGACAGCGAGGACGACATTGTATAGTCATAGAGTTTTTCTTTGACTTGAAAGAAATAGAATTTCTTTCTTTATTAGAAAATAAAACAGAAGATTGAAGATTGTTTTTTTTTTAATTTTGTTTTTATAACAACAACATAATAACACTTCAAAATGCAATAAATTATCTATCCATGGCAAAATAAAAAAAGATAAATAACAAGAAAAATATTATGCATGCAATTGAAATTGATTAAAAAAAAAATGAAAGGGGAGCAGTAGCATAAGACTTAAAAAAAAAATTAAAAAAAGAAGGAGAAAAGAATATAAATTTGAAAAAAATGGGTAATAATTTCATATAAAATTAGATTCTGTCGTATATTTTTTTAAATTTCTTTTTTTTTTTTTGTGTATAAAACATGAATTTTCCAAACTTGAAACATAAATTTTAAGCAGAAAAAAATTATTTATTTGCAGCCATAACGTAGAGATTTGTTTCTCATCATTATAAAGTTTATTTCTTCTAAAAATTTTTTTTTATTTTCAAAATCAATATTGTGTCCATAAATTAAACTTATTATGCGTAATCCTTTGGTGTTTCTTTAAATAAATTTTTGATTTACTTTGGTTGGTTAAAACAACTCAATTTTTTTTTTATTTTTTTGGGATTTTTTTTCTATGCCATATAAACGTGTAAAAATATAAATTTGATTGTATTGAATAAGTAATAAAATAAATTATATTGAAATAAAAAAAAAAATGAAAAAATAACAACAACAACAACAACATTAACTAAATTAACACCTACTCACATCCCAAAAAAACCAAAATAATCTCACAGTGTTTTTGTCAAAAGATTTTTTAAAAATTTCAATGAAAAATTTTAATGGTTTTCATTCGATGAAAAACCAAAAAATATCAGCCGCACAGCAGCCTACTCTTCTGCCTCCTTTCCATACATTGAATAAGAAGATAAATCTTCAATACAGAAAGAGAGAGAGATAAAGAGCAAAAGTCTTATATTGTTTTGGGTTTTTCAAATACAAATTACATGTTAAAGAATGTGTCATCATAAGCAAAGCAAAACATCATCATGTTTGGCCCGTTTACGCGCCTTACTATATGCGTGTGTTTTTCAGGTTTTCTTCTTTTTTTTTTTTGGTTTTTGATTTTTTTTGTGACAATTTTCGATTTTTCATTTCAATGATGTGTAGATGATGATGGTGTGTGTGGTTGTTGTTATAGACAAACTAAAGCAAATTTTTTTTTTCTTCTTCTAAATGCTAATTTATGGCTTTTAGTGTTAATAATGTATGCTTTTTGTTATAGTTGTTGTTGTAAAAAATAAATAAAAAGAAACAAAAAAAATGGGAAGGAAAAATGGGGAGAAAAAATCTACCCAAAGCAAAGCCCATTAAAAAATTTATTAAAAAACACAACAAACAGGTCAAAAATATTTGAAGTGTTTTGAGTGTTAAAAAGAAAAAAACAAACAATAAAATATTGCGGTCTTTTGAAATAATAATGGGACCAATACTAAAGCCCAATTGGAATCAATTGGATAAAATCTACAAGTTTCCATGCAAATATACAAGAGTTATTACTAGCTTTACAAATATTTGCTAGCTTAATAACAATGGGATTAGAACCTAGTTTCTCATACCACTTGTATTCAAAAGTGGCTTGACCCTACAGTTTACCAACAACTCCGAACGATAGATTTTTGAAATATTTACGTGGCAAATATTATTAACCAAAAGGACCGTATATTGGCAAAACTTTCTGAATATTTAATGCACTGATAACTAGGCTACTTAATGGAATACTATCCCAATAAAGCTGTTAATCGCAGAGAAAAATGTTAAAATACAAGCTAAACGTAGACAAAGTAACAGTGCTAATGTAAGACAGCAACGACTGCAAACGCAGCAATTCTGCACAAGAAAGGTGGGCAACTCTTACTACATTACGTAAGGGAACAACTTTTCCCAAAAATACCGCTTTAGAATGGGAAAAGCTTAAGTTTAACCTGGCCCCCCCTTCAGATCTATTTCATTTTATATTATTTTTCTGCAACTTAAAGTATGCTTTAATTTTTTTTCCCAAATTGTGACTTAAAGAATAAAAAAAAAAATATAAATCCTTTGTTCTTTACATAAAACCTATACTTATTAACACTTTACGCAATTAAATTTGTCTACGAGAAAGGTTTATTATAGACTCAGTCCGGGTAAACCAAAAAGTATGCAAAAAAAAAAAAACAAAAAAACTTCAAAAAAAGGATCTGCAACCCTCTCATTCTTTACAGACTAGTAGTGTTGCTGTACTGCTTGCATTCCTTAGACAACATGTGCCTTTGAGTGGTTTAATCCAAAAGGGATTTTTTTTCTTATTAAAGGGAGGACCTTTTATTTTTTTTTTTGTTGAAACCAAAGGTTAATTTGCCAACAAACGGGACATTAGTGCAAGGGAGTAAGTGTTATGAAATTATTTAAAAAATTATAAAATGTCATTAGAGTACAAAAAAATTAAAAAAAAACAAGTATTAACATGTGTTGCCTATTTTAAGGCAAAAAATTAGAAAAAAATAAATCATATTTAATAAGCTTTTGTTGTTGTTGTTGTTCACAAAAAGGCTTTTTTTTTTTGCTAATTTTTAAATAATAACAACAATTGCTACAAAATTGTATTTATTTTTCTATAAAACATAAAGCAAGTGGTGTATTTTTGTTTGCTAAAAATAAAAAGTTTTAAAATTTTTATTTTCAAAAAGTTTTTATTTTTCAGCAAAAATTATTGCCTACTTTTAAGCTTAAAAACAAAAAAAAAAAAAACAAAATAAAATGGCAACTTCTAACAATAAATAAAAAAATGTTTGTGTGTATTTACTGAAAATGAGAGAGAAAAAAAAGAAAATCAATAGCCTACAACAACATCAACAATACTGTTGGATAAGAAAAAATAACAATAATAATAGAAACAAAACAAAACAGAAAAAAAAACTTGTTTAAAAACCTTTGAAGTTCTCCTTCCATTCTTTTTTTGTTATGCAAACAACAATAAATGCAACAAACCAAACAAAATTAAAGAGTTGTATAGAAAATATACGACAATAACAACAACAACAACAATTATATAACATTAATAAATAATAACAAAAACAAGAGAAAAAACAAAACAAAATAAAACATAAAAAAGTATTGCATACACAAAAGGGGCTTAAGGCAGGATAAAAACGCAACAGCACTACATAGCTTAATGCGGAGACAGAGAGAGAGAGAGAGAGAGAAGAGAGAAAAAGATTGACGTCTAGAGATTTTAAGCGTCAATGAGTTTTTAACAATAATTTGTTAGAAAAATAACGTCATCCTTAAGCGTAATAAACGAATAAAAAAAAAATTAAAGATTTATTTATAGGGGGGTGGGTGTATATACTTCGTGATAAAAAAAATACTGTTTTCGATAATAAAAATTATAAAAAAACATTTTTTAAATGCTTGCTTGCTTTTAGGCTGTGTTATACAAAATCTATTGCCTATTTCTAGGTATATATTTTTATTTTTTAAAACACAAACTAAAGATGTTTTAGTGAAAATTAATTGTGTTTCTTCCATATCAATTTTTTTTTTTTTAAATCATTACACACACTTGCTTACTTTTAGGCTATTTTCAATACAAAATTTATTGTCTACTTCTAGGTAAATAAATTTTAAATTGAATTTTAGTTTCTTTTAAATTGAAACTAAAGGATTTTTCTTTCAAATCATTAAAAAAAGGCTATTTTTAATATAAAATTTATTGCCTACTTTTATGTAAATGAAAATTTTAATTTTGTATTACTAAAATCGATATTTTTTTTTTTTTTTGTTAACCTTTAAACTTTTTGTTGCTTATTTTAAGCCTCCAAATCGAAAGCCAATAAATCTTTTAAAGTGTCAAGTGTCACCTTGTATTTCTTATGGTTGTTTAAAAAAGTATTTACCCTGACTTGTTCAAAAAGCCAAACATTTATAGAAAACGCAGTATTTCGTTTGTTGTTGTTGTTGTTTTTGCTTATAACTTAAAGGATATTTGAAAAATTGCATGTTTCCTTCAACAAATACCTGTTTATAACGCAGAAAAGAAAAAGCCATGCCACTCTATATGTGTTTGTACTATTTAAAGAGTAATGTCAACATTTCATTTCAAATAAAGAACAAATTACAATAAAAAAAAAAGCAAAAAAACAAGTAGGAAAACACAAGCATTTGTTGCTATTTCTTGCCAGACAATAGGAAACAATTGCTACTCGTTTGCAATTGCAAATGCCTTAACCCTTTTGCCGCAAAGACCCCTCTTCTTTCGTTCTTCGTCACATGTTGCGAGTTTATTTTCAAAGACAAACGTTTGATTTGCACGCATTTCATATGGAAAACAAACTTTGATTTCTATAATGAATGACTATAAATAGTTATTGTTGCTGCTTTGGCTTTATAATTATGGAAAATTCAATTTTTTTTTTTCTTTCAATATGGAAAAATACTTTAAAATACTTTAAAAATACTTCCTTTTAAAAGAAGGCAAAAAGGTTATAACAGGTCATTAAATGAAAAAAAAAAATTGAAATTAAAAAACAATTTAAGAAAAACAAAATATTTATTGCATACTTTTAGGAACAAAAACTTAAGTGTCTTTTGGTATGAGAGCTTTTTAGATCTTAGTTTTAATTTAGAAACTTGTTAAATTTTAAAACTAATTTTAATTCAAAAACGCCTAGAATTATGTTATAAGTACTAGACAAGTTTTATAATTAACTTTAGAAGATCATTTTCTAGTGAAGGGATTATTCATCAGAATGGCCAGATAATGAACTATTATTCTGAAAAGAAAGATCTTATACTTGCTCGTAATGGCTTTTATGTTTCACTGCTCTATTTCGAAGGAAGGAATTAAGGAAGTAAATGTGATTTCTGTTGTAAAACCCCTAGAAGATAGGCTTTATCTTTTTTTTTAAATTTCTGAAAATAGTTTCCAAATTTCTTTACCTAAATGGTTTAATACACATTTTTTTTAATACTTTTGCTCTTTATTTTAAGCCCTGATAATCTAATTAACTTATTGGATTAAAATATGTATGTATGCCTGTTAGGTATGCTTTAGTTTTTAACATTTTTTGGGTTGCTTTATGGTGCCTTAGTTTTAAGGATTTTTTTTTTTTTGTAATGTTAAGAAACCTTGTTTTTGAAAACACCCCTTTGAGATATGATTTAATTTTTGGATACGTTTGTATGTTTTGTGTTTTTTTAGTTTTCTTTGGGCAACTTCTTTTATTAGCTTAATTTGAACATGCAATTTTGCATGCCAAAAAATATGCAGAAAATCTTTTTTTTTGTTTTGCTTTTGTAGCTATTGATTGTTAAGTGATTAAAATCTTGGAACTGAAAACTGAAAAACTAAACTTCCAGCAGGTTTTTGTTTCTTTATTTTTTTAAAGAAAATATAAAGTTTTTTTTGGGTATAATTAAACGTAAAATACGATTTGTTTTTGTTTTTTTTGGCCAACCAAAACTGAAAATGTAATTAAAAGAAAATCTTCATGTTAATTAAAGTTTACAAATTTATATAAAAAAAAAAAGAAATTTTTTTTTATTTGTTTTTTTGGCCAAATAAACAAACGCGCAAATTTGTAAAAATTGATGTCTGTCTACACGCCAAACGAAAATGTAAAAATTTCAATAATTAAATCAAAGTCCCCCTAACACTACTACCCCCCTTCGCTCCCTCAAGGGTCCTCCCCCTTCCTGCTGCGCCCTAACAGCACCCTCACTCAAACGAATAAATTTGATTTTTTTTTTTTGCCTTTTATTATTACAAGGGACTTGAGACATGACGATGACGATGTTACAAATTATAGCCACATTTATAGACAACCAACTACGTACGTACGTACGTACATACGATACGTTCAAACATATTCATGATGCCTTATAAATTGAAATTCCTTCAAAGACATTTTGTAAATTTATTGTAAAGAAAAAAAAAAAAAGAGAGAATAAAAGAAATTCATATTAGACTGTGTAAAATAATCAAAACTGTCTGCTTATTTTTCAATTTTTATGCAGAAATCAAAAATAATTACAAGCAACAACAACAACAACAACAACCAACAGGAGCAACAACAAATGAGAAGAAATATTTATATTTTGATGATTTTGAAGATGAAGATGATGATGAGGCTGGCTGCAACCGCCACTGATGCTATTGCTGCTTCACTACTACATACTGTCTGCTAGAGGAGCATAGCAATTGCCTATTGGCTACGGCTATGGCTATGGCTATGTCTGGCTGTTAGCCAGTTTATAGATATTTGATTTGAGTTGCATACATATATGTATGTACGTGTAACGTTTAGATATTAGCAAATAAAATCTATATATTTATTACAAATATGTGACATTAAAATGAAACTACCATACACACGTCTGTCTGGTGGTGGTACACAGTGTGCTGGTGGCATTATCAACACCATTTGCACTGCCGTTGCATGGCTTTGGTTTTTGTTTTTTTTTTTGTTTGAACTTTTTCTTTTAACTTCATTTTTAAAGTATCGGATCAGAAATGTTTAATCATTTCACGTCAAAAATAAAATAAAGTAAGGATCATTAATAATTTGTTTTGAAAAACCTTAACCCTTTGACAGACACCAAAATTTTAGGAGGCCTTCCCGTGGGACACTTGCTGTATCTCTGTTATTTGGCTACATACAATTTATGACGTGTATACACGTCATGTCCCCCCCAGAAACCCTTGTTATGACATCTATAGACGTCAGTGTCCGTCAAAGGGTTAGCTAGTTGAAGAGCAAAATATGTATTCTTCTGTTACTCAATTACTAATTAAAATTATAGATATAGATAAAGCCCTAATATATTTAACAAAGAATGTACAAAATCAAGCAACAAAATTAAAGAATTTTTTTTATTGTATTTTCTACTACACTGTTATTCTTTTAATTTTTTTTCTTTTGAAAGAAAGAAATTGTCGAATTAAAAAAACCCCAAAAAATGTGTGAAATTCTATGATAAATTTAATGAAATTTATTTTGATTAACAACCAACACTAAATGTTAAATATTCTATGGGATTTTAAAAATAATTTTAGCATCAAATTAGAAACAGAAATTAAATAGTTTTTGGCAGACATAATAAACTAATAAAATTAAAAAAATAAAAAAAAAAATTTAAAAAAAGAATAAGAAATAAATAAAAAATAATAATTAAAAATAATTGCTTTCAATAATATATACGTTTCAATAGTATGCCGCCAAGAAAATTCCTTTCAATATTTAAATAAATAATGTTAAAACTGCTTAAAGTAGACTTTAGAAATTTCCAGGTCATGCAGGCCACAAAGTGGTATGCCAGTGTGAATTTTAGTAGAGGATTCGAACCCATCACAATTCTTATAGTATATACATGTCTTAAGACAATAGAAGCTATCTATGTAGCTAGGAAAACTTAAATATGTACTCTTAAGTCCTATAAAATAGGCACAGGTAATGGAGAAAATTTTCTTTCAGATACAAAAATGTTAAATACAGTATCTTAGAGGCCCCCCAAGTAGGCTAAACACAATTGAGAGGTACTTTTCGAAATATTTTTTGGTCTACAGGACATTTTAATTATAATAAAAAATAATTTCTTTTTCAATTCCAACACTTAAGCAACTTAAAACACTATTAGAAGCCCTAAAGTAGACTTTAAAAAAATTCTTAACAATTGAAATTCCTATTTAAAATTAATAGCACGCACTTTAGCTTCGAGTAGGCGTTACACTTTTAAATTGTGATTTCTAAATTTTTCTAAACGATAGTCCACTTACCTTTCTTGGGTATTAAAGATTTGAGTAGCATTACGGCATTATCATCACACGACCATGCATGCATTTTACGATAACTATCACGTCCTTTTTCGGTTAATTTATCCCAGGGTTTGGGTTTCGATAGCAATTCCGATACGGTGCCCTGTGACAGACCCAAAATGTATTTGGCAAATATACGCTGGCCAATGTTGTGCACCGACAGTAGTTCTCGAACACGTCGCGATATATGCAACGTATCCAAGGCTTGATTGGCGTATTTATCCATGTTGTATCTTAGCATTTCCTGCAGTTTAGCCTCCATAGGATCACCTTTGGGTATTAGAGATTCACCCAAGCGGCCAGCCATGGAAGTGCCGGGCGGTAGTTGGAGATCATCGGCAAAACGAAAATGAGCACGTTCTTGAAACTGGAATGGTAAACCGGGCAAGAAACCATGTGTTAAATGGGGGCCATGGCCAGAGCCCATATGATGGGTGGTGGGTGTAGCACACAGGCTGTTATTGTTGTCCTCTAGGTTCTTGAGCGAACCATTCAAGGATAGACTGTGATGATCCTCATTGTTGCGATGCTCTTGTAAATTCGGTGTACTGGCACTGGAGCCCGACGAATCGTGGTGGTGATTTAAGCTTGACTTGAGGTCTGGATGCTCGTTTAGGTTATGATGCGTTTGCAGGTGATGGCCAAGATGATGATGATGGTGGTGGGTATGATGCAAAGATGATTGCTGCTGTTGCTGTTGTTGTTGTTGTTGCTGTTGTTGTTGCGTATAGCCATCTACAGAACGTAAAGAGGATTGAGTTGTGGTATTAGAGTTGGGAGTAGAAAAAGTAGAATTAACTAATTGACTAAGCAAAGTGGTCGTTGATGGACCACAGGGTGGTTGCGTTAAATGCTGTGATTGTGAATGTGACTGTTGTTGTTGTTGTTGATGTTGATGATGCGGCGGTAAGGGCTGATGTTGTTGTTGTTGCTGTTGCTGCTGTTGCATAAGCATTTGCTGATGTTGATGATGCTGACGCTGATGCTGTAAATGGGCCTGACTGGCGGCATTATAGCTATTGGTATACAAAGCCTTGGTATGATCAAAGCCACGACGCCAATACGAATTTACGAGTTCTTCGCCCAAAAAAGAACCAAAACGTTCTACATTCTGTTTAAAAGAGGGTGAATCCTCTTCATCCTCCTCTGGTTCTTCATGTTGTTCCTGAGCTTTTTCGCGATGTGAATCCATCGCTACCAGGTCTATGGTGTGATTAGGGCTATTATTATTATGTGACTCTGCAATTTCATTTGCATTTGCCTTCTCATTAGAATGGGAATCTTTTTTATTAACATCATCATCATTATCAGCGTTATTGTCTTCATCATCGTCTAAGATTTCGATTTTTGGCACAGTAGTAGCAGTAGTAGTAGTAGTTGTAATAGAGTCTTCAACATGTTGCTCAACATCTTGTGTATTAGTTGATGGTGGCTGCTGAGCAACATTTGTTTCTAAACATGTTTCTGTGAATTATTTTTACAAGAATTATACAAACAAACAATACCTTAGTGGTTGCTTTTAATTGTGATTTATTTTATGTTTTTTTTTTTTTAAAGACTTTTTTTTGTTATGAGAGTGAGTGAGAGAGTGAGAGAGAGATCGTTTAACAGACATAGAGTAAGAGTGTCTGATACAAATACTGAGAGAGAGAGAGAGAGAGAGAGAGAGCGAGAGCGAGAGATCGTGGTAGTGGTAGTGTAAAATGCAAAACTGAAGCAAAGTAATAAATTAATGAACAAAATCAGGCCAATTTTGAAATCATAGTTAAATTGCTCATGCACTTCTTTTTCTTCTTCTTCTTTTTCATGAACGATAACGTTTTGTTGTAAATTTATTTGTTTTATTGTCTTTTCAAGATAAGATAAGTCATTTTTAATACAATATTATGATTATGATTGTAAAATATTGCAAAAAAAAACAAAAAAAAAAAGGAAAACCATAAAACCTGGCGCCTCTCTATAAAGCCGCCCACACTCTGATTTCCTTTAACACTTCTTTGTGCACTTCTTTTTTTTTTATAAATTTTTTTTTATAAAAGATTTCTTTTTTATTGTAAAAAAAAAAAAATAAAATTTTACACCAATAAACACAACATCAACAACAACAGCCATATCATAGAGAATAAATGATTTTCTTGTACTTTTTTATACTTTTTTTTTAAATCCAATTTGCAAGATAAAGTTTTTCTTTTTCTCTTTCTGTTTTTTTTTCTTGTAAAAAAAAAATATAAAAAAATTGTCTTTGTTTGTCAATCAAGTAAATATTGAATTTTAATAAAAAACAAAACAAAACTTATATAAAAAATTATGGAAAAATTAAAGACAAAAACCAAGACGAAACAAACGCCGTGTTCTAACGAGTTACACCGTATTATTGTTTAAAATGATATAAAAAAACAAATGGAAAATTTACCTTCGCTATTCTTTAAGGCTTCAGCTGCTACCAAAGCCTTGGTGCGCTCCATTAATAATTCCTGGAATTTATTGGGATCATTATTGCAGGCAGCTGCGGCCGCTGCAGCTGCAGCAATGGCATTCTGTTGGCTAATAGAGTCTAAAGGTAATGGGGATCTAAAAAAAAAAAATAAAAGAGAAAACAATTTTTTTAAAAAAACAAAAACAGTGGAGGAAAGTGTACAATTTCTAAAATATATTTCTTCGTTTTAAAATTAACAACGAAATTATAAGAAATTTATTTATATTTTAAAGTAGACTTTTAAGATTAAATAATTTCAAAATAATGTAGCATACTTTTAGGCAATTAAGTATAGAAAATCTATCAGCAGAGTAAATAAAATTAGTCTCTTTAAAAATCTGCCGTTAGGTGTAAGAACCCATGTACTGAAGGATTGTAGTGACAAATTAAGTGAGTAATAATTCTCCACGTATAAAAAAATTAATCAAAAATTCTGTTGCATATATTTTATAATATAAAAATTAAAATAACATTTTTTTCTTGTTGTACTATACTCTACTTTAACTTACTGTGTTTCCTTTTTAATTTGTATCTCCTTTACTTGATCTGTATCCTCCTCCTCATCCATTTCCTCTCCATTTTGATTATCATCAGCATGTTTATTCTCCTTATTATCCATCATGACATCATCATCGTCCTCTTGTAGCAGCTGACGATGTTGGCTATGATCCGTTGAGGTTTTATCATTATGTTGTTGGCTTAAATCACAGTTTCTATCTTTAACAATTTCTTGTACTTCATCATCATCCTCATCCTCCTCATCGTCATCGTCGATAATTTCATGTAAGGTGGTGGTGGTAACACCGCCTCGATGCTCATCCCGTTTCTTAATTAACGGCTGATCATCATCATCATCATCGAGCATTTCACAGTCCTTGGAGAAGGAGGAGGAGGAGTTTTTACTTTGCAATTCATGTTGTAAAGGCTGTTGTTGTTGTTGTTGTTGCTGTAGTTGGGATTCTTGTAATGCTTCATTAATTTGCTGTTTATCCAGTTTGCATTCCAAACGCATTATATGCTGACGTTTGGCTTCCAAATGCTCCTCCAAACGATGAATTTGTATCAAATGGTTTTGTTCCACCGATCTTAAACGTTTAACTTCTTCAAATAAGGCTTTAATCTGTAAAAAACAAACAACAAAGAACATTAAACAATTAAAAAAAAAAAATACATAAGCAAAGAAAGAAACTCTTTAGGAAATTAATTTTAATTATTAATAAAATATAATTAAGAAACCCCCCCTCTGCTCCTTCACCCCTCTCTCAGATATACGCACACAGTTCGTATGTAGACACACATGTGTTGTCATTAAAATTGTTTCTTTTGAAAAGATGGAGGAAAAAAAAAGTATTTCTGGCTGAAAAACTTTGTCTTTTTAAGACTTGAGATAACAAGCTTTCTTTGCTTTTTATTTTTACCGTTTTTATTTATTGAAATTTCCCTTGTCAAATTTAGCCAATTATCATATTTTCATCAACCAAAATACAACAACAACAGCAACAACAACAAGTTTTTCAAGAAAATTGTTTAAAAACTCTCCGTCTCCTGTTTTAAATACCATCACCACTTAACAAAATCTACCTATTGTTTTCCCTTATTGACACACCCCCTTCCCCTCCCGACCGCTCCAGCTCTTTTTCCTTCTGTTACAGCCGTCGTTTCACCTTCAAAAATTGTCAATAAAATGAGAAATCTTAAGTTTTCCAAACCGACATATGAGTGCCGTGATTTTTCTTTTTCTTTTTTTTTTTTTGTTCTTTTACCCTCTTATGCTAATTTTATTATTAAAAAATAAAAAAAAAAACGAAAAACGAGAAACCAACAAAACTCTACACAAAATTTATTGACGAGCCTATATGTATGCCATAGAATTTAAGCGTTTGTTGTAAAGTTTCTTTTGACGAGATTGAATTACACCGCAAAACAGTGGTTGTTTTTTTGTGTATGTTTTTGTTTATTTGTTTTGATATTTTTATGATATACCTTGAAAAATTTTTATTGTCTACACACAAACAACCACATACAAATACATACATATCTATGTTAAAATAAGCCTTAAAGTATGTTATAAGTTTGCCATAACAGGCCTTTTAATATTCATTGTTGTGCTGTTAATAAAATAAAGAAAGTTTCTTGTTTTTGTACAAACATTTTACAAGAAATCAAATTCCATACAAACAATCAGGTTTTGTGTTAAAAAAAAAAAATAAAATAAAGGCAAAGCATATCTTAAGGGATATAAAGGAAATATTGAAAAATTTCAATATATTGCAGCAGAGTATTAATAAATTTTATGAAAGTAATTTATTATGATAAATTTCTTTAATTAATTTGCTTTAATAAATGCATTAAAATGTATATTTGCAAAAAATTAAAGTATACTTTAAGGCTTATAACAAAATTCTAAATACAGCATACTTTTAGGTAATATTTTTTAAAATACAAAAAAGTCAGTTTTAAACTGTAGGCCTTGACACTCATGGATAAAATTAACAAGCTTGGTCTTAATCCTGACTAAAGGCTAACTAGTTAAGTAAGGTCCCGAGTACAGAATTTCTCCACAAAAGGTAGGCTTTTTGCGAAAACAATGTATTCGATAATCCTACATTGTTGATAAAGGATCGTGCTTTATGGCTAACTTTTTTCAAACCTTGGCCTGTTTCCCATAATTACTTCCCGCAAACCCTTTTTAGATAAGCGATTATTTAAATTGTGCTAAAATTATAAAATTAAAGCCTATTTTAAGGTTGCTTATTAGAAAAATCAATACAACTGAAGTAGTATACATTTCAGTTTCAAAACATGATTTATTAATTGTTTTTAGCCAGGAATTTCGCGTGTTTATAGCCTATATATGGCTTTACTGTTGTATTTTATGGTATTTGAACCATAATTACACATGTGACATATTAATACAGGATATAACTGTAAACATGTCAACTACATTTAAATCAATGACAATAAATTTCTATTTTATGTTAATTTAACTCCCCCCCTCCACACCCTCTCCCTAAATAAAGGCCTCCGTAGGTAAGTTTGGAAGCCTATATGTGTACATACGAGTAGTAAAAGGTTACAAATATTATGATTATTGGCAATAAACAATAAAATGTTGCCAACGCAATAAAATGCAATTATTAGAATTAAAATCCCATAAAAAAACATGTTCAAATGGGTTCCAAAACAAAATACTATAGTCATCGTCATTGTCATGTTGTTGTTGTTTTTTATTTTATTAAAACCATAAAGCCGCCTTTGCCGTAGACGCGCAGATAAATTAACAAACTTTTCAAGCATAAAATATGTTCACAAATACAACAACAATACAAAAGCAAAAAAGAAAAAGGTAAAGAAAAACTTTTTTTTAACAAACAAATATAAAAATTAGCATATGAGACATTAAAAGTTTGATATTCTAACAACACAGCAACACCAATACATGGGTTGAAATCAAACCCATACTTTGTGTGGATCAATGGTAGTAACCCGTTTGAAGTTTGAAGAATTGATAAAAAAAGGGTGAATTTTCATTTACAATATACCGTTATACGTGTATACGTATAATTTTATGCGTATACGTATGTATAACGGACGGTGTGTATGTATGAATGAATAAAGATTTCATAATTAATCAAATAAGAAGAGTAACAAAAACAAAAACAAGAAGAAAAAAAATTGAATATTTGGTAACAAAACTAACCCCCTTTCTCGGTCTCAAGACAAAACTAATTAGTTATAGACAATACAGACAATATAGACAGACAGTCAAACGTCTTTAAAGAAACTGACTGCACTCATCCACCTGTGTATGTATGTATGTATGTACGTACTCAGGTTGAAGGAAAAAGCAACAGAAACTGTATTTGACTGTCGTCAACAGTGAAATTCGATTTTCTAAGTAAATAAATATTTTATGCGTTAACAAAAAGCAGAAAACAAAAAAGCCTTTCAAATACAATATAAATTCAAACAAAATAATCAAAACAATCAATGACTTTTGTTATTTTATTCTTTACCAAATACTTATTAAAAGATTTTTTACTTAAAGCCAGCCAGCCAGCCACCCTCTCTCAATGGCATTCACACATACAGCCACACACACACACACACCCATAATTGTACATACAATCAGTATTCCACTGTCTTTCAGTCTACGCCACCATCGAATTGAAAATTCAAATCGTAACAAAATGCCAATTATTAATGAAATATCGTCGAAAAATTCTCCAACAAGAAGAATAAAATTCTTCATCTCCGCTTCAAAACCGCTTTAAACAAAAGCAAAGAAAATTACCATAAAACAGTTGATGAATGGGGCAAATGGCAGTAGAAGGGGGGGTGGGTGTTGTAGTAGGAAGGGTTTAGAAAATTTTTAATCAATGTTTTGTAAGATTTTGAAATATTATTTTAAAATCATCCAACAACAAACAGCAACAAGGTAAGCAATAACGGCCATCAACAAAATGTACGTACAATACAACAGGAATTGTTGTTTGATAAATGGCCACAGGATTTATATCACTGAGGTTTCCTTTAAAGAAAATGAAGTCATAAATAAAATTTATTTGATCCAATAAAAAAGAACTTTTCAAAATAATGACGAAACTAGTTATCTTCGGTTTAATAGCTTGTGAATGAGAGTAAGTAGCAATTTTTGTTGAACGTGGCAAGTTCTAGACTATATAGGGAACATGATAAAAACGATTAAACCATTATTTTCTAAAGGGTTTTTAGCTGGTGTGGCAACATATGCTCGAAATTCAAATGTGTTGCCATATTCCAAATGCTTTTCTAAAAATACTAGCTTAAGACGATAGAATTGTCTTGTCAACAGTTCTAAAACATATGAAAAACAAATCAGTTTATTTGCAAATGCTCAGTGAAAGCGTTCTAGATCACATAGAATAACTGTTAGTAGGATTTGGCAAGTTCTAGACTACAATTTACAATCTTTTATAATTAGTTTTACAAATTGTAGTTTTTTTTTTGACAGTGATCTCTTTAACACATTCACTGCCGTGGCAATTTTCAGAAAACTTACCAAAAAAACGTCCTAGAAGAGAACGCAATCTACGAGTTATCTCGTACTTACTAATGTGAAAAAATCAAATTTGTAAAACTAATTATAAACAATTTGACAAAAGAGATTTTAAATTGTAGTCTAGAACTTACCAAATCCTACACTAACAGTTATTTGTAGTTTTCTTTTTGACGTCCTGGAAGAGAACGCAATCTACGAGTTATCTCGTGCTTACTAATGTGAAAAAATCAAATTGTTTTCTGAAAATTGCCACGGCAGTGAACGTGTTAAAGAGATCATTGTCAAAAAAAAAAAGTACAATTTGTAAAACTAATCGGCAGTCAACGTGTTAAATTACCTAAAAAGAATGCTAAAGAATCTAAAAGTTGCCAGAATGAAAAATCATTGGCGTATAAATAGAGTGGAATAAACTGTACTTTTAATAACACATGCTTCTACTCTCAGTCACTCTCCCTCCCTCTCTACGACTCTACAATTTTATTTTATTTTATTTTTTTTGAAGCAAAACATTCTTTAGAAAACAATTTGCATAAATAATATTTTCATATATAGAACTTAATTAATAATAAAACAACAAAAAATACAAAAAAAAGAAGCAAATTCGCCTCCCCCACCCCCCTCTACAACCACTGATGGCATTTGATAAACCTCTGCCTTTATAATAAGCTTGGGCTTCCATTTAAGGGGGGTTTTTTTTCTTGCTGGCAAAGTCCTTTCTTTACCTACATACTACTCTACATATACATTGTCGTGCATAAGCTTAGAACAATCAGAAATCAATGATATTTGTCACACAGTGCTTCTATTCACTTGCTCTTCCTCTTCCTTATCCTTTTCCTCCCCGTCCCACTTGAGTTTCATGATTATTAAACAACAAAGTTTCTTCTTCATCTTCAACTGCTGCTGCTTTTGCTTTTACTCTCATTAGTATACAACAACAACAACAACAAGGAATTTTTTAACCCTTTTTTTCAACAATCTTCATCTTTTTAGCATGTGATTGCATATGTAGTGGTAATATTTTAAAATTTTTCTACACGAATGAATTTTAAGGCCTTTGACTGACTCAACTGATGTCGTTGTCGTTGTTGTCGTCGTCGTTGTTGTCCTCATCGTCTTTCTCATCGTCGTCTAAGGTTTTGGCCTAAAATGTATGCGCTGCTATAGATTTTTGATTTTGTGTTTTATGTTTTGTTTTTGTTTTTATTTTGTATTTTAAGTCAATAATATATTACAACAAGAGATGTTTACACTTTAAATATAACGTATAACGTATGAGCAAATGCTGTAAGTAAAACTGCCTTTCCTAACCAAAGGCATAAAACTAAAAGCGAACACACACACACAGAGAGAAAGAGAGAGAAAGAGAGAGTGTGTGTGTGCAAGTGTTGGTGTTTTCTTTTTTGTTTATAATTTAAACAAAGCCGTGCTTACACTCTTTTCTTCTGTACTGCCCTACTACCACACCATCATCACTACTACGTATTTGTCTTCTTGTGTATGCCCGATTGAGAGAATGAATATGTGTGAGTGAGTTATTATTGTTGCCTTAGAAAAGTAAAGTGTGTTGCCAATCGATTGTGTGTAGGTTTTTTTTTCTTCTTCTTCTTTTCCATCTTTCTACGTTTTGTTTCAAAAATAATAAAATGATGCTGCTGTTTAATACATAGTAGTAGTAGTACACAGGTGGTTGGGGAAGGGGGGTGGTGGACTTTTTTTTTCACAAAAACTTTATATTATGATGTGTGTGTGTGTTGTGTTGTTGGGTAATGATGAGTTTGAGTGGCTGCTTGGCAATTTTGTTAATTACAAATCGGTTTTATATGCAGATATTATTTGTATTATTGTCTGAGACCTTAGATTGTACAGCTTCTTTTTAATATTACCAAATAAATTTTTTATATATATATATTGGTGTTGTTGTTGTTTTTTTTATTGTGAATTTGTGATTTTGCCTCAATCATTTTAATTTTTTCTGATATTACAAGAGGGTTGCTTTTTATTATTATTTTTCGGTTTAGACCATATTGTTGTTGTATGGCACATACAGGAAAGTTCGATTTTTAAGAGGTCTCTTCTATATATTCATTTATTTTTATGAATCTATACCTTTTTTGTTGTTTCATTTGTGTAAATTATGAAATATTCCTGGTATTGCTTTTTGAGCAGCATTTTAAAGTGACCATCATTCAAATGCCAATGTCCAAATGTGGTGTTTTTATTTTTTTCAAAAGAAAAAAAGGGTTTTTTAAGAGTTATTAACAAAAAAGGGTATTTTTTTTATTAATACAGATAAAACACAAAAAAAAAGAAGGCGAAAAAAAAAGAAAAGGATTTTTCATATATAAATTAATATGAATGTCATTTAAATGATAAAAAAAAACCCCCAACCTACAGAATACATGGAAAATATAGAAAAGATAAAAGCTTTTTGTTTCACAACAATTCTTACAATAAATCAATGAAATAAAAAGGGAAACAAATTTAAAATTTAATTTTTGAAAAATTTTTGGCTTCACAAAAATAAAATAAACCAAAAAGAGTAAGAGAAAAAAATAGACTGAAAACCGCCATAAATATTATTTAATGGCATTTTTGCTTATTCTCTCTCATTATCATCAGTTACTATTTGTGCAACTCTAGCAATAGCAGCAGCAACATTCGTTAAGTTTTATGCTACATTAACTGTCACTCAAACACGCCGTAACACAGTAAGATACAAGAGAGACAGAAGAGGAAATGCAATAATTTACCCAAAATGAAGACAATATTAACGATGGAAGAACAAAAAAAAAAAAAAATATCACAAACATTACAGCACTATCAGCAAAATTCTCCAGCATGTTAATCAGCACTAATGCAATACAATACAAGAAACAAAACAACAAAAAAAAAACAAAAGACACTCTTAATGTTAGACATATTGAAAAATCATACTCATCGTTCTCTCACACTCTCTCTTTCTCTCACACAGTCAAACTAAATTAAACAGAAAAAACAACCGAATAACCGAAAAAACTAATAATAATTTGCATAGAAAGGTAGAAAAATGTTCAAAAAATTATTATACACCGACGAAAAGCAAGAAAAGCCACTTACAAATACCAACACACGTAAGAGAAAGAGCGAGAGAGAGAGAGAGAGAGGAAGAGAAAGAAAGTCAAGGAGTTAAAACAAAAAAACGGAAGAGAGCTTAACGTAAAAGTCAAGGATTACAAAACAACAGAGCATATTTCAAGGGGCATTTTTTTTTTGCAAGTATAAGTAAATGTATGAGTATGTGTGCATCATGTAAGCACATACATATGTGAACAGGTCATGTTATATTTTTTAATTTATTTGTTTGAATTTGAATGTTTTTATAGAAAAAAAAGCCAAAAAAAACAAAAGAATAATCATTGAAATGTTTTGTTGGGAATTTTTATTTGCAAGACACTAAGGAAGGAAACAGCAGCCATGATAAGCCATTTTATGTACCTTCAATAACAACAACAACAACAGCAACAACAATAATATATAGACAGTTATCTGCTTAGCTAGGTTAAAGGGGTAAAACATCAAGAAGAAGAAGAAGTGACTCTCAAAAGTTATAATAAAAAAAAAATAATAAACAAAAATTCATAGATTTATTAGGGCTGCCCACTAATAAAATTGGAATAAAAGAGCAGACATATAATAAGAATTTTAAGGCCCTTAATTAAAGCCAAACAAAAGTGCAAAGCCTCCGTTCTATAAGATTCTAAGTCGAAAAACTGTATTTTGAGTTATGAGCTCTCAAAGTTTTCACGCACCATGTATTCTATTTTCCAATAACATCGGAACAGATGGGCGCATCTTAACTAAATTTTGACAGTATTTAACCTAGAGAACGTAAAATTTAAAAATGCAAAAACATTAAAACGTTCTAAGAATGGAGTTGTCGATATGTTCTTTCTTAGCTTGTAAAAGTTTGTTTTGAATTTTTCGTTAAGTTTTTTTGTTTTAACCCTTTGACGGACACCAACATATTATGAGGCCTTCCCGTGGGACACTTGCTGTATCTCTGTATTTGGCAAGATACAATTTATGACGTGTATACACGTCATATCCCCCCAAAAACCGTTGTTATGACGTCTATAGACGTCAGTGTCCGTCAAAGGGTTAAAAACTCATTATTTTAACATATTCTTATAAAATTCTAAAGTTTAAAGCAGTGTTTGAAGCTTTTATGTCCTACCCTAATATTTTATTTATTTGTTTCGTTTGTTTTTTTTTTTTTTTTTGGTGGTTTAGGTTTTAAGCTTCAGTTTTATTTCGTTTACCAAAACAAAAAAAAAAAAAAAAAAGGACAATTGTGATGTGTTACACTTATTGCTCGTAGACAAAAGTAACCAAATATTCCAACTACAAAAATTATTATTTGTAATAAACCAAATAAAAAAATGAAAGGAAAAGGATAAAAAAAAACTCTTACGCTCTAACTGCTCTGTGTTTGGACCAAATGCCGATGATGGTGGCTGGGCACATCTCAACTCAGCTCAACTTCTGCTCAGCTCAGCTCATCATATCCTTATACTCATAAATTATTGTCTAGACTATGATTTTCAACCATTTTTTGATTATGATTTTGAAGGTCTTGTCTTCTTCTTCTACCACTACCACTACTACGCGCAATATCATATCAATGTTTTAATATCGACTGTATGTACGGGTAGGTATAGTATGTATGAGAAAGTTGTAATTCTTTTTGGCCAACAACAACAACACAAAAAAAAGGATTAAAAACATAAAAGGACTTTTGGCTGCCTTTTTGTTTTGAACCTCCGTTTCGTTTCGTGTATGGAAGATAGTAGAGATATGACGAGATGATGGGTTAAGAAAGATGTGTAAAGCCAATTTTTATTTTATAAACAACAAATATAAATGAATGTCATATTCTTCTCCACATTTTTTTTATTTTTTCAATTTTTTGGTTCCTCTTTACCTTATAAAACTCTCAAAAACTCTACTTCTTTTCCTTGTGTGTTATAAAATATATTTTCGTTTTCATTTTTAATAAAATTTTATTTTTTGAGCATTTCAATGAACAAATGAATGAATGAACGAATAACGAATGAATGGTGGAATGACTGCTGAATGAATGAACGGGTATGAAATGTTTGGTTTGTTAAAAGTTTAACGAATTAGAAAATATGAAATGTGTATATATTTGCCCAAGATTGTGCTTTTGACTAGTCATATATAGTCCTCTATAAAAATAAAATTGATTAACAACAACAATAATAAAAAAAAAAAAACAAAACAAAAGGAATGAAAGAAAAAAGGATCTGTCTGCTGGCAATTAAAGTATCAAAGGCATTATTTAAACAAAAGAAAAAAAAAAAGGATTTTTATTTGAATAAAACAAAGGAAATATTATTTAACTACAGCTTTATTAAATTAGCAAATTAAACTTCAAAATATATACCAAAAAAAAATGTTTATAAACAAAACTAACTGTTGCTGCAACAAGTTGCTAAACAATTTTGTATGAAAGGAATGACCAAAAAAGGAAATTTTATTTGAATAGAGCGTTTAAGTAAATTCTCAAGTTAAAGTTTAAAAATATAAAACAAAGTATTTATTAACAAGTCACCAAGTAGACTAGACTATGGTTCAAAACCCAGCTTAGGCAGGTTCAGAACAAAATATTAAAAGTATCTTTAAAATCTGTTGTTCAGAGTTGGCTTTAAACTGCTAGTCCCTTCATGTACCTTAAATAAAATTAACACAAACAACATAAGTGGAGTAAGAAACTAGATCGCAATCCTGGCTAAAGGTTGTAATGACCAATTCTGTATGTATGTTTATAAAGAGTGGAAACAGTATTGCTGAAACAAGTTGCTAAACAAGGCCCAAATAAAAGGGCTATTTTTTATCATGGGAAAAATTTCCAAATATTTCAACAAATCATAATAGTATTTAGAAAAATGATTTATAGACTTTAGATTTAAACAAAACCAAAATTAAAATTAAAAAACGGACAAAAAAATGTTAAAAAAAATCATAAAACATTCAGTATTTAATGTTTTAATAATTTAAATACTACATAAATATCTCCCTCATGAATAGGTTATGCAACAATGTTGAGGCAACATTCCAAACTCGATATTTTCTCTCAATAATATCAAATACGCGACATAAAAAACATTCCATTTAATATTCAATAATGTTGCATCAACAATGTTGCTTTTTACACAATTGAATTATTTTTATTTTATATTCTATTCTATTAGAAAAATGTTGCTGCAACATGTTGCAATAGCATAAATAGCATTATTAAATAAATACTTTTAATTTTTTTTTGATTTTTTATAATATAATATGTAAGTAGTATGTACATGCAGTTTTTCTCAAGTATCTACAATATTTACTTTGAATGCTTGTCATGCTTAAATACTCTTAGGAATTATATGCTTGTTATGATGAGCTCTCTTGTATTTTTTTCTTTCTGTTCTTCTTTTTTTTGTGTGTATAAATATGGCAAATATCATAAAATAATAAGTAAACATTGTATACATTGTAAATTTTGAATACCAGAGAGCATATAATTTTTTTTCGTTGTTCTTGTTGCCACTGCATATTTGTCTGTACAAAAAAAAAATTCCATCATTTTTTTTCTCCTGGTGTTTCTGTTTCTGATTCTTTTCGTAAGAGAGAATGAATGACTGAATTGTTATATTTTATTTATTTGTTTGCACAATTGTTGTTGTTGCTGTTATTGTTGCTGTTCATGTTGTTGTATTTCTATTTGTTTTGATAGACAATTGTCATCTCTCACCGATACACCCATAAGACAGAGAGAGAGAGAGAGAGAGGGTCAACATAACCTATAACGAAACGTCTCTAAAGGGACCAACCCACCCAAATACCGTTAAAGGCTCAAAGGAAGAAAAAATGCAAAAGATTTCTTTTCTATAACCCAGTCATTGTTTGCTTATTTGTTTGTTGAATCAACATGAATAGCGTAGGAGAGCAGAACCGAAAAGAATCAACACTTCAAGTATCAGGCAATAGATTCCATTAACCATTCATACATACATACGTACACACGTACTATGTAGTAAGTCAGTCAGTCAGTTAGTTAGTCAGTTAGCTAGTTAGAGATGGATGGTTGAATGGATGGCATTGCTGCAGCTTTAATACCTCCAGGGTCTACTTGTTAACTTAAACATACACACTCTCATATATACTGGCTAAATAAAGGTACGTTCTACTACTAGTAGAAGAATATCATTGTGAATTAAATATTATACGCGATACACGTAGTGTAAAAATATTTATATTGTTATCGTTTTTTTTTTTTTTTTGTTTATAACGAAAGCAAAAAAAAGTTTAAAAAATAGAAAAAAAAAAATCATTGAAGTTGCTTTCTTTTTAGACTTTTTCTAGTGAATTTAAAATATTTCTTATAATTTTTGGTATTTAATATAATTTGACACTTTTTCAGCGGCCTCGCCACTTTTTGTGCCCCCTTACTTAAATTAACTAAATCTGACACTTTTCAAAATTGTTGACCCTTTTTTCCCCTTTTTTTAAAAAGTATTTGTTTCTAGGCTATAGACTAGACTGTATACTAGACTATATACTAGACTATAGACTAGATTATATACTAGACTGTAGACTAGGCTATAGATTAGGCTATATACTAGACTATAGACTACACTATAGACTAGATTATATACTAGACTATAGACTAGACTATAAACTAGATTATATACTAGACTGTAGACTAGATAAAATAGATTAGACTATAGACTAGACTATAGACTAGACTATATACTAGACTGTAGACTAGATAAAATAGTTTAGACTATAGACTAGACTATATACTAGACTGTAGACTAGATAAAATAGATTAGACTATAGACTAGACTATATACTAGACTATATACTAGACTATAGACTATATTATATACTAAAACATAGACTAGATTATATACTAGACTATATACTAGGCTATACTCTAGACTATAGACTAGACTGGAGACTAGACTATATACATTTTCTTTTCTTTTAAAAATGTTGCCCCGACTTTTTCTTCAAAAATCCCCTTTTTGTGCGACTTCTTAAAAATTTCCAGCGGTAACGCTGTGTATCTTGTATAAAATGTTTCGCAACATTGTTGCTGTACTAAAAAAATTAAACAATTTCTAGTTTTATTAAATCTTTTAAAATAATTTGCGAAACTTTTTTGAATATGATTTTTATTCTTTCAATTATATATCGGATTTTCAATTGTTTAGGTAGGAAAATAGGTTAAATGGGAGATGACAAACCATATGGTTCAAAAGACCTTATGCCAACCAGCCTACATATAAACCTACACTCACCATTAGGGATTTAATTGCTTCAGATATTTTCCGTTTTTTTTTAAACAATGTTGCTAAGCCTTTTATGAAATTTTTTACCTATCTTCGTGGCGTCTAGTGGCCAGTGTGCTAATCCATTAATGTGAGGGTGGTCGTGAGCTCAGTTTTTATTAAACAGCCTACAGTATTCTCTTGATTTACGTTGTTTCGATTAACGACATTAAAAATTTTGTTCCCTTCAATTTCGATTTGCGTTGTCATTCGATTTACTTCGCCTCTATTGTTTATAAACAAAGTCAGGGGAGTTCCCTCTTTAAAAAAAAAAAAATACATAAATGCATCTGATAGCAAGAGTTATTTGAAATTCGATTTACGTCGAGTTTTTCCAGAACACTCTACGACATAAATCGAGGGAATACTGTATATGGTTTTCGTTACTCTATTCGTATTTAATTTATAATTGAATTGTAATTAATAACATATAGAACATATTATTTTTCAATAGTTATTCTGTACTTTAGTTTATTTCTTTAAATTGTTGCACAACATTGTTGCCAAAACATTTCTTTAACTACTGTTACTAACGTGAACCTAATTTGAGCAGGAAAAACTTTGATTTATTTCTATTTTTAACACAGTTACTAACATTTCCAAAATGTTGCACAAGGATGTGGTATTTTCTTTTTAGAATATCATTAATTTTTCGTATTTAATTTATAATGAAAGAATAGTTCATCTTAAATTGTTGCACAACATTGTTGCCAAAACATTTCTTTAACTACTGTTGCAAACGACTGCAAACATAATTTGAGAAGGAAAAATTTTATTTTATTTCTATTTTAATTACTGTTACTAATTGATTAATACAACTTTTTCTTACATTAGAACTTTTCCAAAAATGTTGCACAACAACATTGTGGTTGAATTTTTTTTTTTATTCTTTAGAATATCATAAATTTTTTTAATTTTAAAATAGCAGAGATGATTATTTTTAGTTTCCTTAAGTAATCATATATATTATTTGTAAAGTGCCTTTTTTTTGTCGGTTTCCAATATCTCCCCTACCCCGCATCAAATTTAATGAATGATATCTCATTTTAAAGCTTACATCCAACACTAATGACGAAAAATAATTAGAAATTGAAAAATGAATATTTTCATTGATAAAAATTATATTTTATATAGAACTGCATGATAATACTGTTGTCATTGTGATTATATGTTTTTGTTCAAGTGTGCTAATACAGGGTCGCTTAATAGTAATGCAGTTCTACATAATATAGTATGTATTAAAATCCATTCTGGCAATACCGCTATTTACTATAATGCCGTTTATTACTAAGTCAGTTATATATACTTAGCAGTAGTTGTTAGATCAAGTGCGATAAACAGGGTCGCTTAATTGTAATGCTATTCCACATAATAATATATAAATTTGTAAAAGCCATTTTGGTAATGTCGTTATTGTCATGGCATTGTTTGTTTTATGAAGTGTAGTAATACGGATTAATAAATGGTATCAGCAAAAATTATTCATACCGATAAAACTGTACTCATACCCCGAATCAACCTTACACCTTGAGATCCAAGTGTGCCTTTCCGAATGACACGAAAACAATTCCCTGTGAAAATTGCTTTTGCTATGACGATAAACAAAGCACAAGGTCAAACCCTTCAAAAGGTAGGATTGTATTTACCAGAACCGGTCTTTTCACATGGGCAGTTATACGTGGCTTTTTCTCGAGTGCGTACGTCTAAAGATATTTTTGTTTATATTACGGATTCGTACGGGCAAAAGTTAACATTGTAGTATTAGAAGAAGTATTATAAAAGCATTTAATCATATGTATGTATGTATGTATGTAAATATGTATGATAATATTATGATTTCTAATATTTTTATACTTTTAATAAAATTTCTATTAATTATTTCCATTTTATGTTACAAAAATGACAACTAACGGTGCGAAATATTCGCACGGGTCATCTAGTTATTTGTTAATAAATTTATAATTTATGACACTAATTTTCTTTTATTAATTAAAACCATGAAAAAAAAAAAAATGAAAATGAAAATGAAAGAAAAACGATATCTTTTGATGTGCCATAATGTTGCCTCAACATTGTTGCTTAACCTATTCATGAGGGGGATATTTATGTAGTATTTAAATTATTAAAACATTAAATACTGAATGTTTTATGAGTTTTTTAACATTTTTTTTGTCCGTTTGTTAATTTTAATTTTTTGTTTTTGTTTAAATCTAAAGTCTATAAATCATTTTTCTAAATACTATTATGATTTGTTGAAATATTTGGAAATTTTTCCCATGATTAAACAAAAAAAAATGACTTTTTTTCCTTTGTAGATGGGGGATGTGGTGGATGGATATATTGATCGGAGGAGAAAAAGGGTGGTTATATATACGTATATATAAATATTATTTTTTTTTTTGATAAACACATCGCTGTGGTTTCTTGTATTTAAAAATAAATTATTTTTTATGGATTTTATAATAAACAATAGAATATTTTCGATTCGATTCTTTTCTTTTCTAATTTTTTTTTATTAATTTTTTGTTTAAAAAATATATAAATTAACCTGGTATAATTTGTTAAATCTTTAAAAAGATAAATTTTTATGGCATTTTATTTCTTTCTATTGTTGTTGCCGTTTTCTGTTTGCTGATGATGTTGAGTTTAATATTCCTGCCAACATAGATTGCCATAAATTTTAAGAAAATTTATGATTTTCGTTTTTTTTCTATACGAAAATGAAATAAAATTTTATTTTTTTTTATAAAAACAAAAAAAATATAAAAACACGAAAAAAATGACGTACAATCTTAAGTGAAATCCAATGAAATTAAAATGCCAGAATCCGCTTAAAGCGAAATTTAATTAAAATCGATTTCTAATTAAAATCTTTACATTTTACTACGTTTTACGCTATCCCCACTTTATTTTCCTTTCCCCCTCTCTCTGATTTACCACTACTATGGGTTTAATATCGTAAAATTATACGAGTATTGTGCATTTAATCTTCGAAATCATCAAAAACACTCTAGTTTTTCTTTTTTTCTCTGCTTCTCTCGTATTTTTTATCTCATTTTTCTTATCGTTTTTTTTCTGTCCACAGTTTCTTGGGGTATTTCTTGGTTATTTTGTAGTTGAAAACCATTGTAGATTGTAACGGAAACATTGCTTGGGTAGTAGTATTTAATAGTCCGCAACCGTAATTAAATAAGCTGGATGCCACTTTTTTTTTTGCTTTCATTTTGGCCCTGCATTTTTGGTTTCTCTTGTGCACGTTTTTTCTGTTTTTTTTTTTGCATTTTCTCTGCCTATAAAAATTGTATCCTTAAACAAGCGGAAGAGAGAGAGAGTGGAGAAACTTAAACTGTAGACCAGACTTTATTTCGTTAATTTCAATGACAATTTCAATTCCTTTTGGCTCATTTTCTTGACTATTTAAAGAGTAACCACCAATTAATTACTACAGACATTTCAACTTCAACTTGAAACCTCAAATAAAAGTGAATAAAAAAAAAAAAAAAAAAACAAAGATGACAGTTAATACTCTCCTCTCCTATACCATCATTCACATAGAAAATCTAGTTTGTTTTTACTTTTTCATGCCGTTTCATATAAAAGAGTAAAACCAAAAGAAAAAATAAAATAAAGCCTTCAATCATGATGATTTTGCATGTTGAAATCAATTTGTGTTTAAACAATAATCCTGTAAAGCCAAACACATACACTGCCTCCCTCCTCCGCCACATTCTCTCGTTCTCTATCAATTAATTTTATTGACAAAGTTTGATTATTGATTTATTTTTGCTCTTAATATCATATTAAGTGGTAACTTGCATGTAAATTCAACATTAGTTTGACACATTTTCCACAAAATGCTGCTGCCTGACTGCCTGCCTACACATATGTTTCATTCAAAATCCATAAAAATTTTGGTTTTTTTTTTTCTTATCGTTCTCTAACACAAATTAAAGCAAACAAAAAACATTTTAGATTAGTCGAATGAAATAGAAGAATTTTTAAAGACTTTCCTTTAAAACAATAGGGGAAAAATTAACTAAATTAACGAATGGGAATAAATGTATGAAAAAAAAAAAACTTAACGAAAGTTTTGAAAGTTAAAATAATTGTTCAATTAGCTTAAACGCTATGTTCACTAAATAAATATGATTTAAACTAATTAAAAATAATAATATTTTGAATAAATTTACACAAAAATAAAACTTGACGAAAAGTTTTAAAAAACTTAACGAATGTTTTAAAAATCAATATTGTGCCAAATTTAACGATATTATACTCGTAATTGGAACTAAAGAATAAAATTTAATAATTTCACAGAAAAAATAATTTAACGAACTTCTTCGAAACTTAACGAAAGTATTAAAATGTAAATTATTTACATATTTAGCATAGAAATATTCTAAATTAATTAAAAATAATAATATTTTGAATAAATTTACACAAAATAAAACATAACGAAAAGTTTTAAAAACTTAACGAATGTTTTAAAAATCGATATTGTGCCAAATTTAACGATATTATACTCGTAATTGGAACTAAATAATAAAATTTATTAATTTTAGTGAAAAAAGAATTTAACGAACTTTTTCGAAACTTAACGAAAGTATTAAAATGTGAATTATTTACATATTTAGCATAGAAATATTCTAAACTTAACAAAAAAAATTAAAAGTGTTAAGTTATTTTGGACAAAAAACGACGAATAGATTGATAACTGAACGAAGGCTTTAAAATTTGAAACAAATAGTCTAAAAATACTTTAAACTAAATAAAAATTAATCACATTTGAAAATTGTAATTAAAAACAAGGTTTAACGAAAATTTTATTAAGTTAACGAAAGTTTTTAAAATCGTAATATCATACGATCATACAGAACAATAAAAATTTGAGTTTTTCAGCTATGCTAGGAAAAAGTTTCTTAAGAATCTGACGTTCAGAGCTGTAAATGCCCCGACACCCAAACTGTAGCTCCCCCCTTCACTTTAAATTAACACACACAGTGTATGAGTGGTATGAAGTCAAGATCTAATCCTGACTAGAGGGTTATAATGATCAGTTAAGTATCATTTAGGAAAGGTTCCCCTAACAGGACACCAACACTATCAGTACTAATAAAGAAAACGGAAAACGTAGTTTTTTTTTGCACACAAATTTTCTGAAATATTGAAATGAAAAACTAATTAATTTTTCTTTTCATTTAAAAAAAAAAAAAAAGGAAAAACTTAACTAAACTTGTTTGAGTTTAAAGAAAAATGACATGAGGATGGCATGTTTAAGCTGCCAAAAAAACCCACTTGCGAGCGGAGCAAGTAAATCAATTAAATATTCAAGAAAAAATAATAAGAAGGCGAAGAAGAAAAAAGTCAATTTCAATTTCAATTGATTTTTCATTAATTCATTACGAATTCGAATAGGAAATTTTGAAATAAATCATCCATAAATTAAAATGATGAGAGTGTCGTCTTAACACACAACACACTGGCAGACAAGGCATAACAAGAAGGCATGCCTTGCAAAAGCAAGTCAAGCAACCATTTAAACATACACAGACAGATATGGCTACAGAATAAGAAGATGAAGTAGACGGTGATGATTCTAATGAAGATAGAAAAGAGATGTCATTTAAACTTTTGCTTCGATTGCTACTAATTGAAATGTTAAATTTCCGTTCAAGCTTGTAATTGACTTTCAAATATCATAAACGCCTACATATTTAAA
The DNA here is from genome assembly GCA_014635995.1 of Sarcophaga peregrina. NCBI lineage: Eukaryota > Metazoa > Arthropoda > Insecta > Diptera > Sarcophagidae > Sarcophaga > Sarcophaga peregrina. The sequence continues at coordinate 105,213,070 of CM025790.1, forward strand.
TACAATATACGAGAGTATCCTATGATACATCAATACATACGTATTTAAAAAGCAATAGATTTATGCATGTACATGTACATGTACATGTAGTACTTGTACTGTATCATTGAGTCCAAAATAAATGACAAATTGTCTTACAAATAAGTACCAGAAGATAGATGCTAAGGGCAAGGCAAGGCAAGGCATTCATTATATGTAGACTCAACTCGACTCGACTCGACTCACTCGCCTGAAAACGTTAATAATTTTCAATATTTTGTTGGTTTTTTTTTTTTGGGTAATTTTTCTTATTCGAAAGTGTTTCAAATTGATGAAGACATTTTTTCGACATTTTCACGCCATTGCCTTTAGAGCAGATTCGATTTTTCTGGTTTCTGGTTGTTTTTTTTCAAAAGTTTTGTTTTGTTTTTTTCGTATTTACACATGCTTAACATGTGTCTGCGATAAAAACTCATTTTTTATGATTTTTTTTGTTTTTGTTTTTTGGTCTTTAAAGAGGAAAATAACACAAAAAAAAAATGAAACAAAAATCATTTAAAAAACAAAATGAAAATTAAAAAAGATTATTAAAGATTTATTGATTTATTTTGGCACGTTTTTTCTTTCATTCTTTTTTTCTTGTATTTTTAGAATAAGAAAAAAATAAAAAAACCCCTGCAAATAATTGGAGATTTAATTGCAAAATGAGTATTTAAATGGTAAAATGAAAAATGGTTTGACATTTTTTTAAATAAAATTTTCGATTTTAAACGATTTAAATTATAAAAAATTAATTGCAAATGGCATTTTTTGAAAACAAAAAGAAAATTACGAAAAATTATTGAAATTTACGTCTCATCATTTTTTTTTTTAAGATTAGATAACTTCGTTTGTACTACAGACGCTATAATTTTTATAAAAAAAAAATTTAAAGCCTTACTACGTGCTTTGCTAATTTAAATAAAAACTAATAAAAAAGTTAAAACAGTTAAAATAAAATAAAATTTATTTATTTATTTATCTGTCTGTATACACAACAGATTTTGTCAACTTTATTTACTTTTTTAAAAATTCTTTTCAAAGTGTGGATAATAAATTTCAAACTTTTAAATTGTAAACATTTTAATTTAATTTAATTTATTTCAAAATGAGCAGCACTTTGAAAAACAATTTAATAACTTTAATAAAATGTATAATATAATACAAGTTATAAAATAAAAACTAAATAAAGAGCTACTTAAAAAAGAAAAAAATAATAGCAACAATTCCTTCAATGTTGACAATTTCGTCTTCCTATATGCTTCGATACCCAATAAATGCCTAATGTACGTCAATTTCCTTCTATTCATCGCTAAATACTCATACTTTTGTTTACATTTACTCTTTACTTCCTACCTAGACACCGTATTCGATCGCAATTTATTGAGCATTTTTCTTAGGCTCTCTGCGCACTTGTTAACATTTCTCTTTGCTTAATAAAGCGCAATCACATATTGCAACCGTTCAACAACCATACTAACTTACAACTTAATTGGCCATTACAACCCTTCAGTCAGGATTACGACCTAGCTTCTCACACCACTTATGTATGTTGTGTGCGTTAATTTTATACATGAGTGGCGAGGACCTACAGTTTAAAGTCGACTCCGAACGACAGATTTTTGAGAAACTTTTCATGGCAGTTTCTATTTACTCCCAGAGTTTTTGCTAGAAATCTGCTGAGAGGAAGTCGCCGAAGAAATATTTTTTCGTTTTGATGTCTGACCTGGGATTCAAACCCGGGCCTTTTGTCTAATAAGCCAACACACTACCCACTAGACCACGGCAACTTCCAATACACTACCTGCACACCACCCATGTTGTGTACACTCGTATTAATTTTATTCATGAGAGGCTCTTAGAGTTGTTTGTCAGAAGACAGCTGAGAGGAAAACGCAGTAAAAATTGATTTTCGTTCATGATGTCTGAGATATGGTTTGGACCACGATCTTTCGCCTAATAAGCCAACACATTGTCTACTAGACTGGGCCGCTAGGCAAGCTCAAGTGAGCTTTTGGTATCAAAGTTAAACTACCAACCTAAATAGGTAAAACCCGGCGACCTCGTGTATTCTTTCCTTAAATCGCATGACCATTTATTACAATAATATCTGGTTCTCTTATGTTACTATCCTATTGAAGGAAATGCCCTTGGACTTGTTATTCTCCCACATAACTCGTGCAGAAGTTGAGGCTTTGCGGAGGAGGACGAAGCCGTGGTTCTTAACTTCTCACTTAATTCTAGAGTCATTATGGTTTCCTATACATACATAATTGGCCATTACAACCCTTCAGTCAGGATTACGACCTAGCTTCTCACACCACTTATGTTGTGTGGGTTAATTTTTATGCATGAGTGGCGAGACCTACAGTTTTTTAAAGTTGACTCCGAACGACAGATTTTTGAGAAGCTTTTCATGGCAATTTTTACTCTCAGAGTCTTTGATAGAAATCTGCTGAGAGGAAGTCGCCGAAGAAATATTTTTCGTTTTGATGTCTGACCTGGGATTCAAACCCGGGCCTTTTGTCTAATAAGCCAACACACTACCCACTAGACCACGGCGACTTCGTGTGTTGGTTTCCTATAGAGAAGGTTTGATCCCTGGGTTTCAAATTGATTTATGGTATCTCCATAGAGGAAATGATGTTGAACTTGGCATTCTCTCAAATAACTTCAGCAATTATTAAGGGCCTTCTTAAAGAATTTGTTATACTCGGGTTGGATATTGAATTGTGGTCACTATGGACTTAATTTCTAGACGAAATGGAACCTTATCTATAAAATATGATCCACCATCTAACATTTTATTCCACGGTGAAACTGAATAAAAATTAATAGGACATACGCTATATAAACTGCCCTATGGTATATGAAGAGAAACTGATAAGACGGATGCCGTGTATACGTCAGTTGATTGTGGGCGCCAGTTACTTATTGGCCCACAGAGGCTGATCTCGAATATACGCGGCCATTTATTTATTTATCCACTTGCAATTTTGCGAACGATGACGATACGATCGTGAAAAGTTGCAAGGGCTAAGGAATTTAAAGACAAAGCCAGTCTTGACTAGGAGATAAATTAATATCCAGGAAATCAAGCAAAAATTAGCCACAAAATATGAAGAGAAAAATATTTCCATTTTCGATTTATAAAGTAATTCAAATTTGTTTTTTTTGTTTATTTATTGCTTTTTTTTGTGTGTCGAAGATGTGTACGTACGCTATTGTTGTATTTGTAGGGGATTATTACGTTTGTATGTACGAATATTGAATGCTTTTTAAGTTTAATAAGGAAATAATCAATTTACAAAAATTTCAAATCATTTATCAGCTTTAATGCTCAAACAATAATAAAAGCAACAAGAAACACGGCACAATTTTCAATTTCATTTTCAATTTTCGTTTGTTTTTTTCAATCCAATTCAATTCAATTCAAATCCATTTTTTTTTTTGTCTTTTATATGTCTTTTGTATTAAACAAACGAACGAAAAATAATCATAATCATCTCACGATTATCAACGTCAAAAACCAACGCAAAGCAAAGCAACGCAACAGCAACAACAATAACTACATCACAGTTTTAATGTGGTCAGGTCAAAAGTAGTGTGAGAGACAGACGTAAAACTAGAATTTCAGTTTGATAAACGAGACAAAATGTTAGTCAATCACTTACAGCATTCATTAGATTTTTTTTTATTATTTGATATGATTTAGAGAGATTTTTGCATTTGATTGCCCAACTACTTGCACACTCACCCATATTATAGACTCCATCATTATTTGATGTAAAAACTTGGAATTTTTCATTTGTAAAGTTTAATCCCATAAGTAAAGGAGACTTTTCTAGAGTCAGTCGCTCAAGCAAGCAGTTATTCAAATTCCAGATTTTATTTGTGAGATGTTTAAGGTCTTAAAACCAATTGATAACTAAAAATTAATTGTATTGAATTGAATTTATTTTTTTGATTATTCGTTTTTTGTTTTGGTTCCTGGTGTCATTATTATTAACTTTAAACTACCAAAAAAAGCAATAAAAACATATTTCTTTTTTTTGCACAAATGTACGTACAATTTTTTTTGATTATTAATAAAATATTAAACAACAACAACAATACTATGTTATTGTTATTATTGTACTGTCTGATAGACAAATCATTTGGAAATAATAATCATTATCAAATTTAGAAAAAAAATTATAAAAAAAAAACGCAAACACTGTGAACTTCTTAATACACAGAGTATCTATTGATTTGAATTATAAAAACCCAAAAAAAAAAAAAAACGAATCTAAAACATAAATTAACCATAAGCTTAGAAATAGAAAAAATCAACAAAAAAAACATAAAAAAAATTAAGAAAAAATAGATTAAAACAATCGATAATCAAATCAACAGAAACCTAAAAACTAAAGTTTAAACAAGTGTTTCTTTTTGTATTTCTTTTTAACATTTAAGGGGTTAGTTTACTTTCGAATTATTAAAATTTAATTTAAAGCCATAGAATTAAAATAGAACTTGTATTTCCCCCTCAAATGATATGAAAAGGAGAAGAAAAACGTAAATTTGTAGCACCTGTCCAGTTGTAAGCAATTTAAAAGCATTTTTCTCAAGATGTCAACCACGATTTAGCAAAAACTACTTGATCAATATCAATATCACTTAGGGACAGCGTTACCGTTGAGCGACTAAAGTTGCAATTTGACACTTTTTCAGCGACCTTGCCACTTTTTATGCCCCCTTACTAAAATGAGCTAAATCTTACACTTTTTTCCCCTATTTTTAAAAAGTATTTTTTCTAGAGTATAGACTAGACTATAGACTAGATAAAATAGATTAGACTATAGACTACATTATAGACTACACTATAGACTAGATTATATACTAGACTATAGACTAAACTATATACTAGACTGTAGACTAGATAAAATAGACTAGACTATATACTAGACTGTAGACTAGACTATAGACTAGAGTATAGACTAGACTATATACTAGACTGTAGACTAGACTATAGACTAGAGTATACACTAGACTATAGACTAGAGTATAGACTAGACTATATACTAGACTATAGACTACATTATAGACTACACTATAGACTAGACTATAGACTACATTATAGACTACACTATAGACTAGATTATATACTAGACTGTAGACTAGATAAAATAGATTAGACTATAGACTAGAGTATAGACTAGACTATAGATTAGACTATGGACTAGACTATATACTAGACTATAGAGTAGATACAATAGATTAGACTATAGATTATACTATATACTAGACTGTAGACTAGAGTATAGACTATATTATACGCTAGACTATATACTAGGCTATACTCTAGACTAAACTGGAGACTAGACTATAGACATTTTCTTTTCTTTTAAACATGTTGCCCCTTTTTATTGCCAAAATACACTTTTTGTGCGACTTTTTCTTCAAAAATCCCCTTTTTGTGCGACTTCTTAAAAATTTCCAGCGGTAACGCTGCTTAGGGACAATGTTCCTAAGATGATTCATCAATCCTAATATATATTATAAATCTTTCTGTAAGTCTATTTTTTTTGTTTGTTTGTTTGTTAGCCAATCACGCCTGAACATCTAGATCGATTTTCTTGAAATTTAGGATTATAATCGAGCTTTTGTCGGTGCAGGTTATAGGCTATAAATCTTTTCAAAATTTTGACCAAAATGGGAGAAAAAAATGGAACAAAAGGAGAAAAAAATGCAAAAAAATTACTACTTTATGCATAAATGCTGTTTTTTTATGGGTTTTAAAGGTATTTTTTTACGATTTAGCTTGGTTAAGTTTCCCAAATAGCTATTGGAGGTGTTCTGTTTAAAAAATTAGACCAAAAGGGGTCCAAAAAGGGGGAAAGGGGTGAAAAACGGGCAAATTACATGCATTTATATTTAGGACTTAAAGTATTCAAAAAACTGAGTTGTTTGATAAATCGGTTTTCGAATAATTTGAAAAACTGCATTTTTTTAAGAAGCCGGTTTCGAAACCGGATTTTTATTTATTGTTATTTTTATAACCCGCGCAAGGCCGGGTACAATCTGCTAGTTATTAATAATTTTATTAAACAATTAAAAAGTAGAAAAAATAGGCGACAACGGGGAAAAAAATTGAAAATGCCATCAAATCATGGTTGCCATATTTTGAAATGACCTGGTTCAGGCTAACCTAACTAATACCGCCATAGTTTTCCATAACATTGCAAATAAAAAGATTTTAATTTGTTAAAAAAAAATTAAATAAAATTGCGCTTAGCGACTATACTAACCCCTTATCTTAATCAAATTTGAATTTCTATTTGAATTATTGATTTAATAATCATCATCCATACATCACAAGAAATATTTTTCAACACAAAAAAAAAAATCTTGATCACCCCTACTACCCTGTACCTAAAACGTAATTAAAACGGAATTCCAACATTTAACCACAGCAACAAATCAAACATCAATCGATCTATCAATTGATGTAGTCAAGCGTGGTGTATGCTCGGTTTCCACACAACAACAATAAAAACAAAACAGAACAAAACTGTTGCTTTTGTCTGTGTCTATATGGTGGTGGATGGATATTTGATCGGGTATCGCCTCTTCGAAGCACGCAATCTTAATTATGGAATATGGAATATATTTGATGGATTTTATGAAGCGTTACAATTTTTTTTTTTTTTCATTTTTGTAGAACAAAACTCTATGGCCCATTACAATTGGAGTACAACCAACCAGCAAATGTATTGAACTGGTGGTCAGGCTGTCCGGCCAGGCAAGCCGTTAGTTTTACAAGTTTTTACGGTTTCGTGATTAAAGGCGCCAATCAAGCTTTACAGATTTTTTTAATTTTTATTTTTGTTTTTGACATTAACACGCAAATATTAAAATTAACAAATAAAAAATAATAATAAAAAAAAACAAATTAAATAAACAAATAAAATTAATGGAAAAATAATTAATTAAATAAAAAAAAAAAACATATTTTTCGTTTGAAATATTTAAATTTTTATAGAATAACACGTTGAGACTCAATATTCAATTTCTCTTTTTCTTTTTTTTTTTTAAGAAATTCATTCAAAAAAAAAGGTAGACCAAATACTTAGGGAGTAAAAACTTTTATTGAATTGCATATCCGTTATCTCAGAGAAAGTGCGTATATAATGCGGTGGCAAATGTCTGCCGGATAGGGCTTTATTCTATAACTAAAGATAAAGATAAGGTAATATAATATATGGTGGTGGCATCACAAAGCATCTAAAAATCACCAAACTTAACTTTTACCATTTAAGGAGAGTGCCCGAAAAAATTTGACAATGTTACGAAATTTTTTTTGATTAAATTTTAAAAACTGGCAAAGAAACAATTTTAAAACAAAATAACGATAATTAATTAATATATAAATATACTTTCTTTAATGTACACTTTCTTTTGACGCTCACTGTAACTCTTGTTTTGGAGCCCCTGAGCAATGTCCCTTACATTGGTAGTTGCCGTAGGCTAGTAGGTAGTGTGTTGGCTTATTAGACGTGAGTGAAGGAATATTTCGTCGGCAGTTTTCTGGCAAAAACTCGGAAAGTAAAAAAAACTTGTCCATGAGAAGTTTCTCAAGAAACTGTTGTTCGGAGTGCATTTAAACTGTAGGCTAGACTGCTTATTGATAAAATTAACGGTAACAACATCAGTGGTGTGACATACTAGGAGAAAATACTGACTGAAGGATTGGAATGACCTGCTTACTAACGCTTGCCAAGTGCATTGGCAAGAGCAGATCAAAATCAACAAGTCCTCTTTAGGACAAATCAAATTTTAATGTTTTTACAATTATTTGACTTGTTGAGCTATATCTGCTTTAAAATTTTCAAAAGAATTTCTAAAATATTTAGAAATCTATCTATTATCTACCTAGGTTTGAAGTAGGGATGCCAATCGGGAAATCCCGAAACCCGAAATCCCGGGATTTTCGGGATTCACAAAATCCCGAATCCCGGGATTTTTAAAAACTTGTCCCGGGATTTTTCGGGATTGTGAATTCATATGTATTTTGACCCTACAAAAGGTCCTGAAAAAAAATTCTGTATTACTTGACTCCAATAATAGCATCTCAGATGAGGAAAACCCTGCTTCCATTGATAAAAAATTATTTGATGGCATCGAAGAATGCAAAAGCCCTATAAAACGAATTAATAGGGTAACTGATTTAGATACTCAACTGACCAAAGAAATAGATTTATTTACATCAGGAGGTGGTAGAGGTGAATATTTATTTTACCAACAAATGTTAATTGCGAGAAGTGTTTTTCAGGCAGGGTATGTTGACAACAAAATTTGTTCAAGCCTATCAGATCACGTGTTGGATGCTTTAATCTTTTCGTTGGAATCCATATAATTTTCTTAAAACTAATGCATGTGCATATACATAATTGGAATACAAAATCCCGAATCTCGGGATTTTTAAAAATCGATCTCGTTTGGCATCCTTAGTTTGAAGTGAATTCGAAAAATGTATTTTTTTTAATTTGATGCCCTTATTAATATTATTCTCTAAGCTTGATTTAGTACTATTATATACTGATGAATTCGTTAAAATGTCTACTTTTATAAGTAAAAAGAATTTTAAAAATATCTACAAAATTACCAAAGATTTGTAGTGTAAAGTGAAAACATATTTTTGCTTGAAAAATTTTTTCTTTGAATTTTCCGTTTTTTTTTAAATTCTTATTTGGAAATTCTTACAAAATTAATATATTTTAATCGTTTGTTTATTTATGTTTGTGTAAATATGTGTTTTAATTATAATTATAAATTTTTATTTGTTTTTCAGTTTTTAATGGCTTTATTAAAATATTGAAAATTTCTTTTTTTTTATTATGTTTCGAAGAAATTCATTTGATTTTGCCAAGGGTGTGAGAGAGAATATTTTGAATTTGTTTGTGAAAAATTCTTTCGTTTGTTTTGAGTTGTTTTATAAAAATTTTAAAATCTTTTCTTTTTTTCGATTTTTCTGATATTTTTTTGAAAAACCAATTTATTTAAAAGCTTTTTTTCATTGCTTTCAAATGCATTTATTATTGTTTATTGCCATTATTTTTGAAAATATCTCTTCTTCTCTTACATACATTGATATTTGCAGACGGCGGCTAAAGACTAATAATAGAAATTGATTTTTTTTTTTTTGTTTGTTATTATTGTTGGTGTTGTTATTTTTGTAAAAAAAAATTTTTTTTTTGTCATTTTACGAGTATCTTGCTTCTATTGTATGTTTATTTAACAATTTCTTTAAACATCTAAATAGTCAATGCAATAATATTAAGGCTGTTGCAACATCTCACACAGCTATTGAAAAGAAATTATTTACTTTAGAAAATGTTTTCTTTTTTTGTTTTATTTTATTTTTCTTTTAAATGAATACCCATAATATTATTTTATAAATTTCTTTCCTAAAACTGCACTTCTGTGGCAAAAACGTGAAATGTTGGGTGCCAACCCATTGAAATATTGTAATAAAAACAAAAAAATAAAAAAAAGGTATGAAATTGTGAATGAAATGTTATCTAAAATATGTTGGTATTGAAAATTAAAAACCTCCACCACCTACTCAAATGCTGGTTCAATAAAAAAAAAGAAGGAAAACAGAAAAAATCCTATCTACCTATACCCTCGTATGTTGCATAAATATTAAACATTCAGTATTTATTCATTCATGTTTACAAAATAGCTTTTTAATGGATTTTTAAAAACAAAAACAAAAACAAAAAAGTGAAGTGAAGAGAAAAAATAAAATTGAAATGTATTCAATACTTTTTCTAAAGAATGTTAAAAGTCTGGTTGACAAGACAAAGATGAGGATGACGATGATGATGCCAATGAGAAAACCAAGCATGTTTGTTTTACGGCCTCAATAACAACAAAACAAAAAAACATAAAGGAGTTAAATACACACGATGGAAGATAAGAAAAATTTAAATTTTAATAAGAAATTAATGCAAATCCTGAAAACAAAATGCATCTCAACAGTTTTATTAAAAAAATTTGAGTTAAAATTTTAAAAGAAGAGATATTTTAAGTTCGAAAAACTTTTATGAACACACTAAAACAGCCAAAATTACTTAGGAATCAAGAAATCACTCAAAATGTCCCCTAATCTAGTATACAAAGTGTTGGCCTATAAGACACGAATACATAGTTCAAGCCCCAGATGGAAAAAAATAAACCCTGACCCTGGCTAACTGTAGCGCAAGCAACAACATAGGTTGTAATCCTGACTAAAGGGTTGTAGTATCAATTTAATTAAGTAAGTACAGTCGAACTTTTATAAATTGAATCACCATTATCTAGAAAAACTTCAACTTATGGAAACTTCAACTTTGGAAAGTAAATTTACAAAAAAAAGTTAAATATTTTTGAATTAGTGAAAAAAGTGCAAATTTATAGCGAGCAAAAAAAATGCAACATAATAAAAAAATAGTTAAAGTAAGTTATTTATTTAATTATAATTGAAAATTTCTTAAATAAGTTATACAACATGTGTTTTGTAATAGAAGCAGCTCTCAGCTGACAGCAAAACTGCAATTATTAAAGCCTTAGAAGAAGGAAAATCCATGCGTGAAGTTGGACACCTCTTTGGTGTAAATCAATCAATCGTATGTCGGATTAAATCTCGATTTTCCTTGCGAAATAGTGTGGAAAGGAAACCAGGTAGTGGTAATCCTCCAAAAACTACCTCTCGCCAAGACCGCCAGATGATTGCACTGGTTAAAAAAGGTCCACGAAAGACCGCAGTGGACGTTGCTAATTTCGCAAATGAGCAAATGGGAGTCTCTATAGGCGTTCACATTGTTCGCCGTAGGTTGAAAGAGGCTAATTTGCATACGAGACGACCCGCAAAGAAACCTCTCATCAGTGCAATCAATAAAAAGAAGCGCCTTGAATTTGCAAAATGTTACAAGGATTGGTCAAATGAACAATGGGCTAAAGTCTTGTGGAGCGATTAAAGCAAATTTAATTTGTTTGGCTCCGATGGGATAAATTTTGTTCGAAGACCGCCTGGACAGAGATATTCTCCAAGATATCAACTTCCAACCGTAAAACATGGCGGTGGATCAATAATGGTGTGGGGTAAGGAACGATATGTTTAAAAAAAATTATTGATATTACGTCACGTATTTACAGGTGCGTTTTCCCGTGGTGGGGTAGGTCCCTTAACTCAAATCGAAGGAAAAATGGACGCCAAGAAGTACTGTGAAATCCTTGGAGAACACATGCTTCCTCATCTGCGGGAAAAAATGCCTACTGGTAGCATATTCCAACAGGATAACGATCCAAAGCACTCAAGTCGCTTAGCTCGAAACTTTTTAAGCAGTCTCCCGATCTAGATGCTGTTGCCACGAGATGTGTTTCAACTTATAGAAACTTCAAGTAATAGAAGTTCAAATTATAGAAGTTCCACTGTAAACCAGCTATTAGTCTCCTAGGTAGTGGGTATACCATGCATCTTAAATTTTCCAATAATGATAGCCGGAAATAATGAAACATTCACTTCACTACCTTCAAATGCGTTCTTGGTTACGGGGACATGGATTGTTGGTAACAGTAAAGCTAATGCAAATGCATCAATAAGCAATATTTCCAATCCTTTGGAGGCATACAAACAAATGATTACACACGATTTGTACTCATTTGCAGGGGTAAGCTAAGATCCTGAACCCAGTTGTTGTATAGACGACAGACAAATCTGGAATCGCTTGGGTATAAAAACTAAAATTCACATTAAACCTAATCAGAATCCATCTTAGGAAGAATACTAAAGGAAGCCTAAGAGTTATAAAACGTTAGTTATGTCTGGGGGATAAGAACACGGACCAAGAATTTTTCTTTATATCTTCTGCAGAAGCTGTAATGACCACAGAACAACGAAACGAAAGATTTTTAAGCATTCAGATTTTATTTATTGAACTTTTTTTTTTTTCATTTAAAATTAATTTGAATTAAATTCACAACTTCAGGATAGTTGGAGAGAGGAAGCCATTCTACATTTGTAGTCAATGATGGAGGAAGTATTATCGGTAATAGAACGGATTTCTAAAGAATTCCATAACCTATTGTAAACTAGTGCTTTTTATTAATTATTTATATTAAAAATTGTTTGTTTGTTTGTTTATCAAAAAGAAATTTTTCGAATACATGGTTGGGTAATAGAAAAAAAAAATTGAAATTGATTAGAAAATAAATTTTTGGTTTAACTTTTTTTTTACTTTCTTGGTTTTTAGTTTTATTCAAAGAGTGGTTAGTAATTATAGATTATTTTAAATTATTTTGTTTTTTCGTTTTTTTTTTTAAATATTTAATCAGTTTATTTTTCTAAAACCAACTTCCGTTTTTTAGAAATTATTAATAAGGCCCCCCTCTTTTATATTTTGATTATTTGGTGTTTTTAAAACTTGATTTTCAATATTTCTTCGAAAGGTTTCTTTCCTTTGCTGTAAGCTGATAACATTTCTTTTTTCGGTTAGTTTTTAATAACAGTTTTAAATGGAAATATTTAATAAATTTGGTTTGTGTTGTTTTTTTTATTTTGTGGTTTATTACTGTGATAATATCGCTGCAATAATAATAATAATTCACAGGGAATATGATTTTTCAAACCACAAAAATATTTCTTTTACTTAAAAAACCATAAAGAAAAAGGAAAAAAAGAAGAAAAAATTATGAAATGAAAACGATTAATTAGAATTTTTCCTTATTTTTTTATTTAATTTTTGATACAATATTTCATATGGTTTGTCTAATTAATAACCGATAATCAATTTAATGGTTGGTAAAGCCAAAAAAATGTGTCTTTGATTAATCAAATACAAGAAATATCACCACCACTCTACACCAACATCATCAACATCATCATGATCATGATCATCATTATTGTTATAGACAGGCAACATCATTACATTTACGAATTTAAAAAAAGAAGAACAGTGTAGAGCAGAGAGAGCAGGTCTTTAGTTTTCTTGTTTTCGTTACAAAAAATAGAATAAAACGAAAAAAAAAAGATCTTTTTAGAGACGGCATAACAAATATGCAACATATGCGACCATAAAATTTAATGTCTATACTGCTGCAGCAGCAGCAGCAACAACATGCATGCATGCAACCGTGCCATGTTGCCTTAGTGACTTATTTAAACCGTTCAATCCCAATCCCAATCCTAACCAATCCATTCGCTTTCAATTCAATCGTTTGCAGACACCGTGTATACGAAAAAACTTGAATTCTTTTTCATGTTGTTGTTGTTCTTGTAGTTGTTGTTGTTGTATTTTATAGATGGAAAATGTTCATAATTTTCAAATTTTATTTATTTTTCTTGGTTTTTTTTTTTGTAATTTTTTGTTGCCTTTAACCAGACACAATTTGGATTATTTGACAAGTTTGTTTTCATACTTAAAATCATTATTTACTTTATGGTTTCTTTTCTTTTAGTTTTTTCTAAGTATATGAGAGAAGAGAGTGTATGATGATGATGATGATTTTGTTTTTGGTTGGAACATGATAAATCTGTTCAAATGTTTTCAAGTGACACTCTCCAATAATTTTTGCTTTTTAAAAACAAAAACAAACAACGAGAGAAATAAAAAAAAAAACAAAATTCAGCAAAATAAACATGCATAAAATTTATATCTTACATATGTTCATAAATATCATGTAATAATTCGTATCAAATGAATATGAATACGTACATAAATACATTAAATAAAATAAACAAAAAAAATTATAGAAAATTGTTAAAAAAAATTGCAAACAAATCGAAAATTTGTGAAAATTTTGTTGAATTTAAAAATACAAGACCTTAAAAGTATGCTACAAAAAAAGTTAAAAATATATTACCTAATTGTATGCTTTAAAAGGGCACAAATGAAATGCTCTTTTTATGCTGGAGACTTGTAGATTAGTGATCTTTGTTGTGCCAGTTGGAGGTTTCTCAATTAAGGATTTGGTAGATGAAACACTCCCTTTGGCAAATGCTTTTTATAGTTTACGATGGCTAGATATTATGATAACACGACAGGCAATATTTTATACATATGGATATCTAGTAGGAATATTTCAGAACTAACTGGGTGATCGAAGACTTCTCCAAGATATGCCCGAGTTAAAAACAGACGCAAGGTTACATCTGAAGATGTAATAGCGAAATGGAAATGCCAGCGAATACACTGGGGAACTCGTGGGTATATCCCAAGCGAAAATTTATGCCATAAAAAAATGTGTTACATTCAAATTAGATAGGAGATACAAAACATCAATACTATCAATCAGTCGGACCGCGATTCAAACACCCGACTCTTATTAAAGATGAATCGAAGATAATATGGAACTCTCTAAAAAAGTTAAATCGGCAAGATAATTACACGCTGGTTAATCAGATTATGTAGGAAATTCTCAGCAATGAGAAAGCAGACAACCTTGCGAATGGTAGAGCTTACATGCTGCTAATGGAATCAGAACCATTCTGTGGAGCAAGAGCGAAGGTTTTCAAAAAGGTCTACTCAACGAAAGGAAGAAAAGTAAAGAGAAGTAAAGACTCTTCTCAAATCCAATGGGTTTGAGGCAATCGAAACTTTTATTGGGAAACTTTAGATAGAAGCTGTTACGAACGAAACATTCAGATTCATTGAAACATATTCTTGGAACCTGAGGGCCTTTAATGCATCTAAGAAGAAACACTTGAGAGCATACCAAGTGCTAGGATTGGAATTGTCATTGTTGGCCTATTGACGATGTGTAGTAATGCAAAACGTAAAGTGTGATCAGAAAATAAAATTAAGAGTAAAAGGGGGTAAACATCTCTTCTTCAATGCTAAAGAATGAAAATTACAAACCATACAGCGATGGTATAAATGTATAAAAAAGCGAACGAAAGATTATCTGAAAGGAATCTTTGGGAAATTTTAACAAATGGTTTATGTAAGTGACTTTAATTGATATCATTCGTTTTAATTTCTTTAAGGAAAAACCGAAAATATTATCGAAAATTAAACTTGATTTGTCCTCCTTTAAATAACTTGGTTTCCCAAGCCTACATGTGTCCTCTTTTAAATGCCTTATTTGTTCAATTTAAACACTATTTTAACCCCTTAGTGCCATCATCAAAATATATTCTTTTTTTTTTTGGTTTTTGTTTGTTTTTTAAGAATTTCGAGTCATTAATCTTATAGAAAGAAATTAAAAGAATTTCTCTTAAGCCTAAAGATCAATGGCATATTTGTCTCCATATTCTGCATTTTCTTTTTAATTTTTTGTTAATTTTTTTTCGTTTCTTTTTTTGTAAAGATGTTGTATAAACACGGTCACTGATATGGAATTGAATTTTGTTGTGAAGGGCGGGAAATTTTTTTTTTTGTTTTGATTTGAGTTGACTTTTATTTGTTTAAATTTTTATTTTTCTTTTACTTTTCTTTCTCTTTTTCTTTTTTTTTGTATTATTTAACAAGATAATTTGCCATTTACAAAAAAATGAAAACAGAAAACTTGAACTTTTTCTCTGTGGAAGCAAAGAAAAAAAGGGTCGTTTGCCTTCTACTTGTTTTTTTTGTAATTTAAGGGGGGCAAATAAAACTGAAAACTTTAGACAATTGAAGGCGTAAAAAATTAACTTGTCAATACAATCTAATGTCATAAAGCCTTTCATTCTATTTAAACGATTTTTTTTCTATAAAAAATTGAGAGAAAAAAAGAATGGAAAAGTAGACACAAAACTAAGAACCAACAAACAGGAAATACAAACAACTTCCTTCCCCTCTGTACATTGAAACAAAAACAAAAAAAAAGGATAACTTTTGAATTTTTTCTTAAAATTGCGGGGAAGAAAAAACGTATCACAATCAGTATCACAATACTTTCCTTTTCTTTTTCCTCAGACAACCCGAAAGTATGCCTTGAAAAAAAAAAAATAAAGGATCTTTAGAAATAATGGACGTATGCGGTAAATCTTAACGTGTTTACCTACTACTATAGTATACGTTCTCTCTTTAATACACATTCTTAAAGTGAAAATCGTTTAAATTGTTAAATTTTAGAAATAAAAAGAGTAAATTTTGTATAGCAGTACTCACCTCTTTATCTTTGGCAGCTAATAATTCCATGTGATTGTTTTTCGTTTCATTGTTATTGTAGTTGTTATTCTCTATGAAATTCCCTCTCAATTCATCTGCTTTCTCTTCGTCGTCCATATCATTCGTATGCTGTTGTGTTTCGGGTTTGTCAGCTTCATGGCTGTTTGTTGTTTTATTTACATGCATAAGTGTTGCCAACTCTAGATTATTATCTGTACTATTTTGATTTGTTGTTGTTTTATTTACACTATTTTTGTTGTTGGTATCACTAATATTAAAACTATTGTTATTATTACTACTGCTATCTACACCACCACCACTACAATCCTCTCTTTGTTGATGCTGCTGCTGCTGCCGCTGTTCTTGTTGCTCTTCTCCCCCGCTTGACATTGCTGTTGTGGTGTGTATTGTGGTATGTTCCTGTTGTGTTGTTGTTGTTGTTGCTGCTGTTGTCTGTTGAGTATCACTTGTTAACGTTATTGCTGCTGCTGCTGCTGTTGGTGTGGTGGTGATGATGGTGGTGTTGTTGGTGTTTACGATAGTGCTGGAATCTAAATTATCATTTAAATTTTCTTTTGTATTGTTGGTGGGTTTTATTTCCATTTGTTCGTCCTGTTGCTGTTGCTGTGCAGGTTGTGGCGAATGCATGGGCGATTGTTGTTGTTGCACTGCAGCAGCAGCAGCCGCTGCGGCCGCTGCAGCAGCTGCAGCTTCCATCATCATAACTTGTTGAGCGTGATTGAAAAACAGTTTCGGATTTAAACAGCCGTTCAGCTGTTGCTGTTGCTGTTGCTCTTCACAGTTTTCACCGTGTTCGTTCTCTTCCTGAGAGCCACTTACGTTATGATTACCCAAATCCGATAGAGGCGGTGAGGGAGAGGGTGTTGTAGCCAATAAATTACCACCGTTTTGGTGTAGAGTTATGGCAGCAGCCACACTATTCAATAGCTTTGTATTGTTATTTGTGAACGAGGGCGACAACAACAGTTTATTTGGTGGGAGTTCAGTCGACGATGTCAAAGCGTTTAGTGCCGCTTCGGCGTTGTTTTCAAGTGCAGCAGCGTTTGTAGCAGTACTGGCCGTATCGGCGTTAATATCACTGTCGTCTGTGTTGGGTGTATTGGTGGATAGTTGTTCTTTCAGGGTGTTGACTTCCTTCTCAGCCAAGGTAGCTCTCTGCAAGTTAAAGAAATGCAAGTTTGGGAAATCTTTACTAATGTAATATTATTATTGACATTATTTACTTAAGAGAGCAATACATTTTTAAATTATTTACATTGTTTACATGGGACAAATGATTGTTATTTCTTAAGCATTTTGATTAAATTGTGGATACTGTAGAGTAAATTTAATATTATTTACATAATTTACTCCAGAAAAAGGTAAACATGGGTAAAATAGTGTTCAAAGAAGGTAAACGATTATTATTTAAGGGTTTACAATGATTTACAAGCTTCCTATTAAGTTTTAAGAACTGTAAACCGAATTTTACATTGTTTACATTATGTACACGATGTAAATATTGTTTTAAATGCGATAAAAAGTTAATTTTTTTCGGTTGAATTATATTTGTATAGATTTGTTTCAATTTATGCTAAATGTAGAGTTAATATGAAGTTATTTACATTCTTTACATGGTCTACATGGTTTAAATGATTATTTACATTGTTTACACTATGTAAATATTGCTAATATAAGTATTCATGGCTTTAAACTAATTTTATGGATTTCTATAGAAAATTTCTAAAAAAAAAAGCAATTGCCTTAATACTTTACATTGTTTACATAAGGTAAACAATTACTAAAAATGTATTTAAGTGATGGTTTTGATAAAAATTTCAATTCAATTTTATTTTTAAATGAAAAATACTTAAATTTACATAGCTTACCTGAGGTAAAGTTATTAAAAAATATTGAAAAATTAAAGATTTTAAATTAAAAAAAAAAAAAAATTGCTTTTATTTTTTGTGGTTTTTTATGTAAAAATTTATGCCATAAATTTATTTCTGTAGTAAAAAGCTAAGCAATTATCCTTTTTTCGTTTTTTTTTTTTTCAAAGGAGTTTTTGTAAAGTTTATAGTTTTCTTTGGTTTGACCATTTGCTATTTGAAAATCTAATGACTTTTGATTGTTGTTTAGGGATTAGGATAGAAGAAGATATACTACACACAGATACTATGTATGTTGTGTAAAAAAGTTTTCTACATATTGAAAATGTTATAAATTTACAGAGAAATTGTCCTTAATTGTTGTTTGTGCAAGCCCTCTCATAACTATGGCAAATAGTTTCCTTTACTGCCCTTGTCTTGCTTTTTTTGCTAAAAAAACGACGAAACCCTCATTAATTTTACTTTTAAAGTCATTACGGGTTAAATTTAGCCAAATTAATACATTACAAACTTCATACAGTTGTTGTTGTTTTTGTTGATGTAGCTATCGTTTTGTGTTGTTATTGTTTTTGATATTATTTTGGCCAGACTAAAGGATTTAAATGTTTTCCTTTTTATTATTGTTATTTATCGATAAGGTTTCCCCCCCTTTCTATCATCTATACCACACACTCTCCCCCTCTCTCTCTCTCTCTCTCTGTATTTATTTTATTTTTCTTTTCTTTGCTGTGCTATGCTTAAATAAATATTTCGAACTATTAGTGGGTGTAGTTTTTGATTTTATAACCGTAATTGCCAAAAAAAGAAAATTAAAAATAAATGTTGCAGTCTTTTAGGGTTCAAGGAGAAGAAAGCGAGAGCGAGAGTGAGAGAGAGTAAGAGGAAATGGAAGAGAAGGAGTTTAGAGGACGACTGCATTTAATAAACAAACGGAAGTAATGAGCTTTCGATTAAATCAACAAATAACCGAAAAAGTTTTTTGATTTGTAACTTTCTTATAGAAAAACAATAAAAAAAATAAAACGAATATTAATTGCAAAACTTTTAAAAAGAGTTCCCCCCTGCTATCCTACCTCCACCTTTCCTTCTCTCTCTTTTCTCCTTTTCCTTGATTTTTCAAAAATCTAAAAATAATCAATAATTTTAAAATATAACCCACGGCATTATTTTCAGTTTCAAAAACATGTAATCCGGTGATTAAACATGATCGACTTTGAATTTTAACGGCAAAAAAGGAAAAATAAAAAGGAAAACCATACAAAAATTATGGCAAATGAAAGCCAAAGGCTATTTAAAGAGATAGACAGACAGATGTACACAAACAAACACCCACAAATGCTTAGCAAGAAGAGTAAGAATGAAAGAAATAAAAGCTATAAATGCGTATATCCTTTTAGGTTGGCAAACATTACAAATGACTGCCTTAAGTAACTGTGTTTGCCTGGCTCAATGGTTTGCTTTACTGTTCGTTTGGCTGGCTGACTGGCTGTGGTCGTATTAAAAACCCATTTCAGCCAGACAGCAGCGGCTGTACTATCATCTTTGGCATGATTTCTCATCTTTAAAAACAAAAAAAAAAAAAACAACAAAAAAATCTCCACCATTATTGTCAATGTCCTTCAGATTCATCAATAAAGCTTTTGACGCACACACACACAAACATACACACTTATGCATAGGAAATCAACACCAAATAACTCTTGCTGTTCAAAACATCTTGAAGAGTTGAAATAAAAAACAACACAAGAAATAATGGATAAACTCTTCTCAATGCGCCTTCTCCTAACCCCCCCTCCTTACCATACTTATCTATAAACGTACATTGATTTTTGCAAGACAGTTAGACTTACACAGCCACACACTTTCTCTCTCTCTCTCTATGTCTTCTACTTTGTTTTTGTTTTTTATATCGTTTATTAAAAGACAGTTAGATGATGTTGACGATGACGATTGTTGATAATTTCTTACTCTCACTGTCCTCTCTCGCTCTCTCTCTCTCTCTGTCTCTCCCTATGTTTTTCTATGCAGTTACTAGGATTGCTAAAGGACAGTGTTTGTTTACGTTTTGAATGTTTTTTGTTTTTTCTTTTGCAACTAGTAGTGTGGTATTGTAAAACGGTGCAAATGTGTTGGTGGTGTATTGCTTAAAGGTGAGTTTTTCAATTTAAATTTATATTTAAAGGCTGTAAGGCTTTATTTTAACGAATTGTAATGAAAATTTCTTAGAAATTTCTTTATTTAACTAAACATAAATTATTATTAAATTTATTTACAAAAATAATTGAAAATCCTTTAAATTTCTTCCAAAAAAAAACCAAACTTACCAAAATTTATATTTTTTTTGTCTTTTGTTTTATTGAAATCATCACTTGTTGAAATTCTATCCACGTGAGAATTTTTGCAAGTGTTGTTTTTTTGTTGTTTCCTACAAATGTCTGAAGGTAGGAAAGGCTAAAGTAAAAAATTTGCTACAAGGACAACGAAAAACAAAAACAAAAAAAAAAAATGCCAACTAGCCTTTAGAGGATTATAACTTTAACTGAATGAAATGGAAAAAAGAAAAAGGAATAAGAAAAGCAGACTACTAAAGGAATACAAGTCTTGGAAAAATTGAAAAACAATAGAAAATTAAAGAGGAATTTAAAGGAAATTGAAAACAATGAAAAACTTAAAAATATGAAGTAACAATTTAAACTTAAAATAATAACTACAACAATTTCAAAAAACTGGCCAAAAGCGATATGATTTTTTTACATTACCAAGTACGAGAGTAGCTCGTACTTTGGCTCCCTAGAAGGGATCGTTAGTCAACGTATTAAACTCCTCATTAGCTATTGCAATAAAAGAACAGTAGAAATGAAATTTACATAGGCTTCTGGAGTTTAAAATATGAATTGATCTGCTGGTTGGGCCCTCCTCTCTTTTAATAACTTTTTGTTTATATTTGCCATGAAGAGTGCGTCTTGTTTGTTTTAAGTTAAAGGACCTCTACTCCCCACACTCCACACTCCAACTTTAAGGTAACCATACAATATCTCATCGTATGATTTTTCTTTTGGGAATCTGTTAATTTTTATTACACTCTTATGTAAATGACCTTTTATCATCGCTGGCATTTAAACTTTTTACAAAATAATTTTTGTTTTTATTTTTTTTTTTAATTTTTTGCATTCAAAAAATATAAAAACTATAGCCTTTCAATGACCTGACCTGTATGTAGGAAAAGCTATTAAAAAACAGAGGCAGCAACAGCAGCAGCAACAGCTCATATATCATGCTTTTATCAAAAGGGCATTTTTGAATATCTATTTTTCCCACATAACACACATACTCCTCACACACAGAGTGGCAAAATACTACAAAAAAAAAGGTATGGGGATGGATAGCCATACTGTGCATAAAAAAAAACACAAAAGGGGAGTATGTAGAGAGGGATGGATATCATTTTGAAAAAGAAAGAAGAATATTTCCGTTCATTTACGAGAGTCAGACATTAAATGAAATCCACCCGCATTTTAGTTAATTAACTCATTTGCAATCTTGTTTTCTGTGTGTTTTCTCTGTATTTCTTGCTTCCTTCATTCACAGTTTTTAACCAGCGCCAGCCTCCCAAAAAAATTTTCCTTTTTTTTTGTTTTTTTGAGGCCAAAAACCCCCGAAAAACGTAAAACTCTTTAGATTTGTATGAACATTAATTGATTTGTTTAAAGAATTACAGAAAAAGAAAACGAAATGAAATGAAAAAAAAAAAAAAACACTTTGAATGACTGTATGAATGGCCAAAAAAAGTATTCATTTGAACATAATCATTATGAAAATTACAAGAACCCTTTTTCCTATTTCTTCTCCTCCATACAGAAGAAGAGGCTTTAGAACAATTTCAATGGCTTTGGCTTAAAATTATTGCTAAAAAGATAAAACCACAAATATTTCATTTTCCTTTCAAAAACTCTACAAAAAAAAAAATCTTCAACTTAAAAATTCAAAAATCCAAAAAACGAAAAAAACACAAAGAACCAAGCAAATCAAACGTGGATAAGAAAAAGTTGAATTGTATGTTTGTTTGTTTGTATGTTTGTATGTATAATGAATGATGATAGATTTTTATCATTTAATTAAATTTGGTAATAAAGTTATAACAAGAAAAAATCAAATATGATGCCCAAAACGGAAAAGAATTTATTTAAAACTCATTTGCCTTCATAAAAAGAAGCTTAAAAACTTGTTAAAATTCAAAGCTTGTAAAAGCTTTAAGCTTTTTTTTTAAATATTTCAATATTTTGCAAAATTTAAATAATTTTTAAAAGAAGTTTTCCAAGAAAGACTTTACTTTACATATTCTACGAATATGTTTTAAACTTTCTTAAGACAGACAGCCTGTCGTTTTCGAGTGCACAGTGCAGTATCTTTCAAGATGACAAGTCATGACTCTTTTGACCAGGGCTTGCAAGGCGACAGAATTTTCTCTGAGTATCCCTAAACTGTTGAAGGTCGCCGTGGTCTAGTGGGTAGTGTGTTGGCTTATTAGACAAAAGGCCCAGACATCAAAACGAAAACTTCCTCTCAGCAGATTTCTGGCAAAGACTCTAAGAGTAAAATTTGCCATGAAAAGCTTCTCAAAAAAAATCTGACGTTCGGAGTCGACTTTAAACTGTAGGTAACGCCACTCATGTATAAAATTAACGCACACAACATAAGTGGTGTGAGAAGCTAGGTCGTAATCCTGACTGAAGGGTTGTAATGGCCAATTATGTATGTATGTATGTATCCCTTAACTGTTACTATTATCTACTAAATTAAGGCAACTTAACACGTTAATTGGCGCGGCAATTTTCAGAAAACTAGCGAAAAAACGACAATTTGATTTTTTTCACATTAGTGAGTACAAGATAACTCGTACTTTGGCTCTCTAGAAAGGAAAGTAACGCAATCTACGAGTTATCTCGTAGTTGGCAGTCAAGGTGTTAAAGTTCAAATAATTTTTACAGAAAATGAAGCCGTTGCATTCTAGTAGATAGTTTTATTAGACAAGAGCCCGTAATTCGAACAGAATGTCAGACATTTCAAACAAAACGAAATATGAAAACAAATATTTCTTTGGCAACTTTTTCCTCTGCAGTCTTTTGCTTCTCATAAAATCTATCGCTTGGTATCGACTTTTGGCCGTAGATTCCACCAATCATGAATACAATTATGGATGCAATAAGGTAGGTCGTAATGTTGCACTAAAGGGTTGTAATAGTCGATTCAAAGACATGCTTAGGATACGGATCACCTAAAGCCCAAAATGGTGCTTCTGTACTGAGGAGAAATTGTCCATTAAATTTTATATTTGAAATACATGCGGCATCCTAAACTTTGGCGGACCAAAGTCTTTGCAATAACTTGAACAACAAGACAATTCTAGAGGACAATAATCATATATATTATTTCTAAAGCACTTTTTTTTGTCGGTTGCAAATATCTCCCATACCACCGCATCAAATTTAATGAATGATATCTCATTTTAAAGCTTATATCTAACACTAATGACGAAAAATAATAAGAAATTGAAAAATTAATATTTTCATTGATAAAAATTATATTTTATATAATACTGCATGATAATACTGTTGTCATTATAATTATATGTTTTTGTTCAAGTATGGTAATACAGGGTTGCTTAATAGTAATGCAGTTCTACATAATATAGTATGTATTAAAATCCATTCTGGCAATACCGTTATTTACTATAATATATAATGTTATATATAATATGCATATTAAGTTGTAAAAAGCAGTAGTTGTTAGATCAAGTGCGATAAAAAGGGTCGCTTAATTGTAATGCTATACCATATAATAATATATAAAGTTGTAAAAGCCATTTCGGTAATGTGGTTATTGTTATGGCATTGATTTCTAATATTTTTATAGTTTTAATAAAATTTCTATTAATTATTTTCATTTTATGTTACAAAAATGACAACTAACGGTGTGAAATATTCGCACGGGTCATCTAGTAATAATAATAAAGTAAAGCCAGTATAGGCTTAATTTTCTTTTGCATTATCGTAAAGAAAATTGTTTTAATTTTAGCCTCAGCAGTCGTATTCTATCAAAAACTGTGTTAGCAAATATAAAATTAAAATTGCAATGAAATTTTTTTCAAAAATCTAGCATTTGGAATCGACTTTAAACAGTATGTCTCATCATTCATGCATAAAAGTAAGATGCACAACATGGGTGGTGTCAAAAGATAGGTTGTAGTCCTTACTAAAGGCTTGTAATGACTATCTAAGTACGTTATATCGTCTTGTAATATTTTGTCAATATATTTGAATATTGTTTTGTAATTTAAAACTTCTTAACACACACAATGCATGTGTAAATTGTATAAAAAATACGAAACCCAGCAAACCTTTGGCCAAATGTATGTAAAACAACACAGTGCCACAAATATTTGTTACAATTAGTCTTGAAAAGAAAAAAAAAAAAGCATTTTTGTTGTTGTTCGTATGTTGTTTTTAATTTGATTTGAAGAGGGTTAATATTTATTCTGTTGCACTTTCAACTCGTGTTGGTCTCAAGTCTTGTTTGCGCTTTCTTACAAAAGCTCTTCAAAATGAAAGGAAAGAATGAAAGGAAAGAGGAATTCTTTTGATTTTTCTTACTTTACCCCTTTTTTGCATTGGCAAAACCAAAATTATGTGGCACATTATTAAAGGAAGTAAAAGAAGTCATTGTTTCACATTTTAAAGCACGCGTCGTCAGCTGCAATTGCAAAAATTACAAAAACAAAACAAAAAAAAATCAAAATCAAACTATAGAATCACAGAAACAAAAACAAAAACAAAGAAAAAAACGGAGTAATTTTTGCGCGTGCTAATATAAGTACGTACGTTCATCGTCATGTTCACATAACCAAACCAATACACGATAAAATATTTAATCGTTAAGCAAGGCGATTTACAATACCAAGGCAGGCAGGCAGGCAGGCATCAAAGGAGTTGATTTTTTATTTTCCATTTGTCGTCTCATACAAAAGCAGGGGGGGTTGATTGTTCGCAACACTATTGAAAAGCCTTGGCTGACTGGCTGGTAACAATAAATCAAAGCAAATCAATGTAAGACGACAACAACGACGACGATGACGATTGTTACACCATCCCTAACCACTGCTGCTGCTGTTGTTGCTTATAAAATCATAAAAATTTACCACGAATGTTGTATGCAATGTAATGAAGAGGAAGAGAGAGCGTAAGAGTGAGAGAGAGAAGGATTGTGTTGTATTTAAAGGAGTTGAAACAATAAATGAAATGAAAAATAAAATAAAAAAAAAAATTCTTTAAATGCCTTCAAGTGACAGTTTGTGACAAGAGTTCCTTTTTTTATTTTTGTGTTATACTTTGGAAAAAAAATTTCTCTTGTTTTTTTGGAATTTTTTAAAGATTTTTTAATAAAGTAAAATACAAAGGGGGAGAATTTTATTCTCTTGTAATTATAAACCACAAACAAATTGAGGTTTTTTTGTATAAAAAAAAGCAAAAAAAATATTCAAAATATTTTCTAAAAATTTTATACACAATACAACGCAGTAGTTCAGTTTTGAAGAATTTTTTTTTTTCAATTTTATTTTATAGGCTAAACCATGTTTAGAAGCCTAGAATTATGCAATTATTCACATACATTTTATTGAAAAAATTACATTGAAATTATTTCAAGGTTAGATGATCACTAAATCCATGAATTTTTGATTTTTTCGCCTCTTAAGTAGTGGGATGATAAGTGGTCACTGCAACCATGTAGTCAGAATTACAACCTAGCTTATTATACCACTCATGTTGGGTGCGTTAATTTTTTGGTCATAATTGGCGGAACCTACATTAAAAATCCAGAGTGTTTGCCAAGAAAACTGTTTTTACTGCATCAGGAGATTATGCCGGGAAGCATAAATATGCAGTTTCTGTAGTATGAACCCTTGAAATATACTGAGATACGAAAAAGAACATCTCTTGCGTTCAAAAATCTTTTTTTTTCCTATACAGCGAAAAGAGGTTTTAATCCCAAGACTGTAGTTTTTCTTTGCCCACTTGCTTAGTCATTTTCTTATTTAAAATAGGCACGAATTACATTTTTATTGCATCAAAATTCCCAATCCAAGATACATTACAGCCCCTAGGAGGTATGCTTTATTTTCTTTATTTTTTGTTATTAAAATATTGCATACTTTTAGGTGAAATGCAGGTGCAAACAAAATTTGTTTTTATTTACAAATTGCAATAATAAACAAGAAAACTTTACATAATCAAATAGACAAAAAATGTAGCATACTTTAAAGCTGTAGCAAATTCATTTCATGCTAGATTTTTATTATTTTTAAAGGAATTTTTTCTTTTTAGATAAAATTGTTTATTTTTACGGAATGTTTTAAAACATATTTGCAATATTTTTTTTAAATTTCTCTTGTAAAAGCAAATGGTAGCCTTAAAGTATGCTTTATTTTATATTGTTTACTCTTGAGATATTGATGTTTTTGGTGCATGTATGTGTGTGTATAAAAAAAAGACACGCTAGAAGAATTCAACTGACTGTCATATGTTAGAAAAACAATAGAATTAAAAAATAAAACAGGATTAAACATTTTTTTTTCATTTAAAAGCAGAGAGTAATGGCAAGAACAGGCTGTGCATAAAATTAGATGATTTCACTCTAATTACGTTTAAGGCTTAAATACGTGTACGTAGCATGTATTCTATAAGAAAATTGCGTATGACGACTGTAGCAATAACAACAAAATAAATAAATAAATAAGAGTATAAGAATAACAACAACAAATTATAAAAAAAGATGAGCATATTTTTAGGGTAATGGTAAGAGGGGTTTAATGCCTTTAAAAGAAAAAGGAAAAAAAAACGACAACAACAAGACAAGAACAAAAGTAACTAATGATGGCTTATACATCTAACGTATGTACATTCATACATACAGACATACATACATACATACGTAGATAGATATGCTCACATGTTTTATAAGCATTTATTTATTCACTCATTTACCATCTCTAAAGTAGAAGGGGTACAGGAGAGGAAGGAGAAAGGACAAAGGAGGGGGCGGTGGTAGTGAGAGAGAGCAGGCTTTTGTTAAAGGGTTTTGACAATTTTTGCTTTTGTCATAAAAAAAGGCATTGAATTGAAGTGAACAGAACAGAACAGAACGGCGTAAAAGATGCTGCCAAAGCAAGACGATGTTGCGACAATGATGATGCCTCGCCGTAGAAGACACAAAATGAAGCAGAAATTAAAATTAAAATTAGAAAAAAGGGTTGCATGTACACTCTCTTCCAACTGCCAATACGTTGTAAAGCTTAAGCTGGCAACATTATTTCCAATTTTTTTTCTTCTTTTTTTTTCGTTTTCTATTTAAAAAGCCTTTTAGATCTATACTCATACGAAGACGACAACGATGATGATGACATTTGCAAAGGAAGCATCATATGTGTGAGCGTGTGTGTGTGTGTGTATGTGTGTGGCAATAGACAACCAGCAGTATTGACTTTATCAAGTGTAGGTACATTGTAAAGCATACTTTGAGGCATGGTATGAGAGAGAGAGAGAGAGAGAGTGTAATTTTTGTCTTTTGTAATTTGAATTGACATGAAAATGTTAAAAATTCAAAACCATACTTATACTCACACACTTCATTTCACTGTTGGTCCTTAAAAAAATTATTTTTTTTTTGTTCATGTATTGCTTTATTTTAACGCCTGCTGTTAGACTTTAAAATATTTTTTATTTATGCTTCTGTTTCTTTTTTTTTTTTTTCTTTCCAAGGCTGTCATGTTTTCTATGATGATTGTTTTGTTTTATTTTCATTAAATTTCTTAAGAGTTTAAAAGTTTGATTGGCAGAGGGGAAAGGGAGAGGGGGGTGTGTGTGAGTTGAATAAGGTGGGGGCAATGGATTGAATTGAAACATTTTTGTTTCTTCTTGTTTAATGTGTGTGTAATTGCAAATATGTTTTGATAGACAAAAAAAAACTGAAAAAAACTGGAAATATTTGTTCGGAATTAATGTTTCAAAAACGAAAACATTAAAAGAAAGTGCTTTGTTACCCTCTTCCTTCTCAAAAAAAAAAAAGAAAAACTCGCAAGAAGAGTAAGAAAGAAAGGGTTTTACAATACAAATTAAAGAAAAAATTAAACAAAAAAAATTTCATTTAAAAATCAAATAAACAAACATAGAAATTATTGCCTACTTTAAGGAGAATCAGTATAGCTTAGCAGGAAGTTCTAAAGGAACAAGGCAGCTTCGAAATGATGATTGCCTACTTTAAGGAGAATCGGTATAACTTAGCAGGAAGTTCTAAAAGAACAAGGCAGCTTCGAAATGATGATTGCCTACTTTAAGGAGAATCGGTGTAACTTAGCAGGAAGTTCTAAAAGAACAAGGCAGTTTCGAAAACAAATTTAAGTTTCTAATAGATTGAATGTAAAAATCGCATTACTTTGCCTTTGGTCTTTGATCATTTTGTACGAATGTGATCTTACCAGCTTTGTTCATGAGATTCCATAGGGATTTCTTTGCTATGGAATGCCTCTAATTAAAATTCAAAAGCGAGATATGAAAAGAGGAAGATTGGATTCGTGTTTCTATCGTATAAAATTTGCTACCTTTAATTGCGTAACTTTTGCCTGTCATTTGTAAACGTTATATTACTAGCACTATTATTATTTTTGATATTTTTTAAACTCCTAAAAGTAAGCAGCACTTGATTATTGATTTCAAGTGTCATTAGTTTGTTCTGTTAATTTGACGTCTACTACTTGCAATTGATTTCTTTAAACAATACTTTAATGGCTTGGATATGTTAAATTCCTAAAAAATCCTTTCATTTATTTTGTTATTTTGGTGTTGCTGTTGTTAGAAAACCAAAATTTTTTGGTAATATTTTGTTTAGATATTTCCTTACAACAAGAAAAAAAAATCCTTTTTTTCCACACATATGAGCTGCGGTAGAGTGATGGGAAAAAAAGGACAAAAGCCTATTGGGCTGCAGCTATGATGGGAGAACGGCGGACGGATGGACAATGAGTGTGTGGAGAATATTTCATTTCTTTACTTTGTATTTAATATTTAAATAAATAATTAGCAAAAAAGGTTATAATTTTTTTCGTTTATATATGCTCACAATATATGTGTGTATGGATGTGAGTAATTGTGGTATGCCGGGGCCTGCTATGCTGCTGCTTTTGCTGTTGCGGCCACTGCTGATAATAATAATAATGCTGATAATGATGACGATAATAATGATGATGATGATGATAATTATAGCAGCAAGAGTTGGTAATATTTGCCTGGGTTGAATGAGTGAATGAGCGAAGGAATGAATGAATGAATGAATGTTTGTTTTTTTTTTGCTTTTTTTTGTTCGTAAATACACAATGTTAATGATGTTTGGGTATTAAAAAGCAAATGTTATGAAAAGGAAAAATCTTTTATACCTACTACCCCCACCTTTTATACCTACTACTCCTTTGGAGTCATCAATGTTAAATGTTTACCTTTTTCTATATAAAAAAAAATCCCATAGATTTTATTCTTTTATAAAACCAGAGAGTGTTTGGTAACTGCGTAGTTTCTATTCTATTTTTTCAATTAATTGCTAAAAAGTAAACAATACATTAGAAGTTCTCTTCTATACACACACACACACACATGTGTAGACAGACCTCCTCCTATCCTATAGGTAGGCAATGACTATCTACATAACTATACGAAACTAAACAATAATGCTGCATATGTAATTATTACTAATTAAAAGCAAAAAAAAAGTTTTATTTTATAGTTTAGCAAATATTTTTAAGCCTTTTATTTCAATTCTATTAACGGGTTTTCGTTCTACACATATTTTTTCACATATTTGTTTAGCCTTAAGGTAGGCCATACAATTTTTATTATAATTTCTGTTTGAAGATATGCTTTATTGTGTTGCTAGAAATATTTGTTTATGTTGATTTGAAACCCTTTTTTCTTCTGCCAATTATTTATGAAAAATTAATGCTTTTTGGACTTGTCGACCTCTACCCCCCTCCCCTCCTAAAAAAAACTAAAATTTGACCATTATTTTATTATTCCTCCTCCCTAGATTTTTTGTTTAAATAATTAAAAATTGTTTACTTTTTTTTTAAAAGTCCTTTAAAATTATGGTAGGGGGAGTGTATTATAATATATTAGAATATTAGAAAAGAAAGATTAAAGGGAAAGCATTTTTCCTAATTTTTCAAAGCAATTTAAAATTTTTTTTATATTTAAACCAATGCACCTAAAAGTATGTTATAATTGTTTGGAATTAAAAAACCTAATTGTAATGTAATAAATCGGTATTATCTTACCAATTGTGGTGCCTAAAAGTATGCCATGTTTTGTTTACTGTTTCCAATAAAGGATATGCTTTAGTTTTTTTTTTTCTTTAACATATTTCATTAAAATTTTATTCATTGTAGTTTATTATGGTTTTTAAATGCCTATTTTCAACTTTTTTATGTGGCTCCTTAGAGCATAGCTTGTTTTAATTATTATCTTATCGATTTTCTTGTTTGGTTACGGTTTAAATCTTTGCCAAGATCAATTAATTTCGTTTAACTGCGTATACCTAGATTCCTATAAACAAAGAATATACGTATGTATGTATGTATGTATGTTGGCTTTTAAGCAAATAAATTGCTATCCTTGTAAATTGTCTTCTCTGTAAATTAATAGGAAACATGAATACAATTTTCATAACCTTACAACAACAAGCAAGCAATTCAATCAAAAATTTCCAATCAATGTCAATTTGCTTCTTCTCTTTCTGTTCGTTTTCACTACTTCCCCACTAGTTTACCTTTTTTTTCTTTGTTAAGGCAAAAGCAAAATGTATGTAAATGTCATTATCCTTAAATGGGACTGAGAAATGAAAACTACTTCGCCAACGTGCTACAACCCCTTAACATATACTCTACTCTGTCACTCTACATGCTCGTCAGAAGATGTGTATTTAAAACCGAAACGAATTAATTTAATTAATTACAATCATGTCTTATTAGATTTGAAAATGTTGCAGCTTGCCAAACGATGACGATGACGACGACGACGACGAGAAAAAAAAGAGGAGTTAACAACGAGTTTAGCTCAAAAGCATAGGAAGGCGAGGAGGTGTGGAGGTGTTTTTTGTTTTAAGAAATCGATGTGGCATTAAAATGGAACTGCCTTCTATCATTTATAAATGACTGATTTGCTTAAGATGCCACCCAATCTTTTATACACACTTCATCAAATGTTGGGTAACAAGACTAACTGTGTGTGTGTGCCTGTCTGTCTGTCTGTCTATGAGTTTGCCGAGAAGACAAAGACCCAGAAGAACAGTAAAAAGTTCATCAAGTTTTGTTTGCTGTTTTGTAAATACAAAACATTCCTTAAGGACCTTTAAGGCAAGCAGTTAGACAGAGAGTTATAAATTTTCTAATCAGTTTTCAAATGATTGTTGAATCCAATCGAAATTTTTGTCATTTACGAAAATTTATAATTGTCACATACAAATCGTAAGAGATACAGTGGCTGACAAATGAAAAGGGTTCGGAAGAACAAAAAAAAAAAAAATTGAAAATGACATCAAAAATTTGTAATGAATTGATTGATAACAAATTTATCAGAAAAATATTAAATTTTGAAAGAATTTAAATACAATGAAAATTAATATGTAAGGCTGACAAAATGGGGCATAAAAAGCTAAGAAATATTTTAAAAAAAATTAAGCTCATTTTTAGGCGAAATTATGAAAATGTTCAGTCCTACTGATTACTAAAAGTTAAGAAATAAAATATAGTCTACTTTTAGGCTTAAACTATTAAAAGTTAGTAGAAATTCAAAAAGTATTATAAAGTAATAAATTTAAACGTTACAAATTGAGAAAAAAATTAATAAAAAATCAACTGTTTGCAGCTGATTTATACAGCATACTTTTAGGTTGAATAGTAAAAATCTAAACGATAAGAAATTGATTCATATTTCCTTATAAAAGCTCCATAAATAAACAGTGATTTTAGGGGTATAAAGAGCTTAAGCAAGATACAAAATAAAGCATACTTTTAGGTTAAAGACTACAATTTTTTTTTTTAAGGAAGTTAACAAAAATTAATTTATTTAAACAAAAAAGCACATATAGGCCTACTTTTAGGGTTACAAGATTTTTTTAAAACAAACGAAATATACTTTCAGAAGAGACATGAAAATATTTAGTTTAACTTGTTTATAATATTTTTCTTTTTAATTTTACAAGATAAATATAAAAAGAGTTTTTTTTATATGAATATTTTTCATTAAAATGAGACTTCAACGCCTACACTTTATGCAAAATTTCAATATTTCAGTCTCATTTTTTCTTTTTTACATTTTTGAATTGAATTAAAATTCAGTTGTGTGTGTTGTTTTTTTTCTCAACACAGACAGTAACACACATTGGAAATGATCATAAAAAAAAGTGACAATGATCATTAAGAAAACTAAAATAAAATTGAAAAAAAAAAACAAAAAAAACAACAAAAACTTATTGAATTAAAATCATGACTTAAGACTCATCATCAGTTCTTTTTACACAAGCCAGCTTATGGATGGATAAATAAGCATAATGCCGGGGTAAATGTCGTCAAAACGTAGTCATCATCATCCACATCGTTAATGTTTGATTGTTGTATGGATTTTTATCAGACCCTATACTACACTACACTACACTACACTACAGGCAGGAAGAAGTCTTTAATAAAAACTAAACTAAAAAAAAAATCATCTACACACTCTCACTGTTGAATTGATGTATTTAAACTCCTTTGCCTTGCCATTCATACAAATTCACATTCATTTACCAGCCAGCCAGCCAGCATATGTTTAAATTAAAAACCCAAATTTATAAATTTTTTTTGTTGTTTTGGCTGCTTTTTAAAAGTATTGATTGTTATATTTCGTTTCGTTTAAAAATTGTTTTTTTTTTTATTTTTTATTGATATCAAGAGTTTTTTTTTGTGATATTTTTTATTTTTATGAGAATGTTCTGCTTTTTTTTTTTAATGATTTCCTGTATGTTTGCAAAACAATTGATATGCAAAATTAAATGACAACAACAACAAAAACAACGAGAACAAATTTGAATGAAATATTAAACTTGAACAGAAAATAATAAAAAAAAAACATGGCAATAATTAAATTCGATCGAATTTCAAATTGTCAAAATTGAACACAATAAAATGAAAAAAAAAACAATACCAAAGGAAATTGAATTTCAAAAGCGTGGGATTATTATTTTTATTTTTATCAAAAAAAAAAAAAGAAACTCATTTTGTAAAAATTGAAGGTTATTTTATGGATTTTATTAAACAAAAAAATTCTAATAAAATATGGAGATTTTCTAAAGTTTAAATCATTATTTGAATATGCAAAGCATTTTTTATAAAAACATTTCCGTAATTTGTATGTTTCTGCAACATTTCCGTTACTTTTGTTGTTGTTGTTGGATTTGTTTTTGAGATTGAATTTGAAATATTATTGTGTCTCTTGTCTCAAACAACAATTATTTATGCTCCCCCCCCCCCCACCCCAAACAAAACCACAATACCTAGTAGAAGATTTTTAAAAATCTCTTTTGCTCTCTCTCTCTCCCACTCTTTATAAAAAGAAAAAAGGAAAATGTAACTGTTCTTTGTTTATAATATTTTTCAAAAACAGCAGCTCCCTTTTGCTTTACAAAATGCATCACCCAGCATAGACAGACAGAAGCAGTTATGAACTGAACTGAAACTCATCTTATTTTGTCAGTCATCACATGTACAAATACAACCACATTATTATTATTATCATTATTATTATATTGTTGCATTTTTTTTTTTTTGTATGCTGCTAAATATGATTTATTTTTTCTCTAACTCTGCTAACAAAACAAAATAATAATAAACATGTCGTCTATACACATGCATAGATTTGTTGAGAAATGTACGTACATACATTATTTTATCCACTCATTTAAAGCATTGCTATGTTCTAATACACCCACACACACACACACACACATACACATTTTTACAAATTAAGGAAAGTTGTATAAACAGTGACTGTGGTAAAGCTTTAAAAGGAAGTTGATTATTATTAAAGGAATTGCAAGAGAGAGAGAGAGAGTGAGCCGCTAGAATTAACAAGACATTGACTTTTGAAAACTAGAAAGTATTTAATTTTATTTTATTTTTTTTTTAAATTTAAATTGTTAAAGAAAACAGCATAAAATTTATTAAAAAAAATATTTTAAATTAGAAGAATTATGTTGTATCGAGAGAAAAATTTATTATATTTTTTTGCATTTGTTAACACGTTCCCTGCCAAGCCGTTTATGAGAAGGTGTCATTTCTAGGCCACGTGTACCATTTTCGGTACACGACAACTACTTTTATAAATCTATAAAAATACATGTCCTTTTTTTATTTTAGTTTTCTAAAATCTATTTTATTTTCAAAATTATTACTATTCAAAGGGTAAAATGCACAAAATAACAATAAAAAATTAAATTTATTTCATATAGAATAAGGTACATATGGGCAATGTACTAAAAAGAATGCATATTTTACTCAAGTTTGAGTACATTAATATAATTTTTCATACTTTCTGCATACCATGGAATGGCTGAATCTTTTTACTGGTCTACCATTACAGTTTTGCAACTCATGGTGTACTTCTAGAAGGTAGGACATGGTCATCTTCTTCAGAAAATCCGTCATTGTTTGTATTACATATATGTGAAATTAGTAACTTTCTATATTTTAAAAGGTGTAATTAAACTATTGTTTCTTGTATTATATAAAATCGATGCATTTACAACTGTCGTATTCAATAAAAGTTCAAAAGTGGTCCCATAACTAATGACCACGCCGCGTGTACCGTTATCGGTACATCACTCTAAAATTGCTCTAAACATCATTACGTTACATAAAATAGTCCTACTAATAATTAAATTTTGGATATAAACATTTTAAATTAAAAAGTTCAGCTTGGCGTAGAAATGAGGTTCAGCGTGCACCGAAAACGGTACACGTGGCAGGGAACGTGTTACGGAAAGTTGTATAAACAGTGACTGTGGTAAAGCTTTAAAAGGAAGTTGATTATTATTAAAGGAATTGCAAGAGAGAGAGAAAGAGAGAGAGAAAGAGAGAGAGAGAGAGCCAACAGAATTAACAAGACATTGACTTTTGAAAACTAAAAAGTATTTAATTTAATTTTTTTTTTTTTTTAATTTAAATTGTTAAAGAAAACAGCATAAAATTTATTACAAAAATATTTAAAATTAAAAAAAAAAATTTAAAAAACTAAAATTAGAAAAATTTATTAACTTTAATATTTTGAAAAAACAAAAAAAAAAACGGAAGAAGAAAGGTTCTCAATCAATTTAACAGTAACCGTTGCAACTTTTTTTTTTTAACATAACCTAACCACAACAAGCTCATCCATATTACAGTATTACACACTTTCCATGTAAGTAACATTGACTGTTTGTCTACTTTTAAATAATAATAGGGGAGGAGGGAGTTTGGTTGGCTGGCTGGTTAAATGTTATAAACGCGGTTTGTGTTAATGGCCGCTGTTGTTACTATTGTTTCAGTTAAATAATAATGCCTACGACGAAATGTATATAATGTTAGTATGTGTGTGTGTGTTATAATTCTAAATGTCCACTTTCATATCAATTGCAGGCTTAACCTTACTTTCACACGCACACTCACACAATACATACATTACAGGCATGTATGCAAGCATACCTTAACTCTCTCTCTCTCTCTGTACTCACCACACATACATACCATACGATAGAAATTAAAAAATTCTCGTATATTGTCTGTCTATCATTATTACTGTAAACAAACCTTGTCCTACTCCTTCTTTTCACATTTAGTGTTGAGGACAGTGAGTTAGTGGAAGAGAGAGTGTGTGTGTGTGTGTGTTTTAAAATGTGTGTTATTGTTATGTGGTCGGTTGCTTTTAAAATGCAACAAAAGCTTTTGCTTTATACGAGTGTGTGTGTGTTGTGTGTGGTATGTTTAAATGCATGGGTATGTTGTGTTTAAAGTGCAGTTTTTTTTTTTTTTGGAAGGGTTATTATTGTTTTGGTTTATATTTTGGCGGTCATTGTTTTCGTTTTTGTTTTTGTCTCATTTATAGGAATATGTGTGTCAATTTTAAAAGTGTTTTGTTTACTAACGTTGTGTTGGAAAGAGGTGAATATAAATCTCTCACTCTAGATGATAAAATAACGGCATTAGAAAATAAAATTGTGTAAGGCAATGTTAATTTTAACATCTTAAAGGTGAAATAACATTAAAATGAGCAGTTCTGTATGCGAAAAATTACAGAAAATTTGTTTTTAATGTACAGCAGAATTGTTGTAAAGGAAATTACTTTAAGTTTATGAAGCATAAGTTTATTATTTAAGGATTATTGTTATTTCTTTGATGTTGTTTTGTGTTGTCATTTATAATATTTCTCTTTTGCTTTTGCTTTCTAAAAATGATCATTAAAATTTCAATTTCTTCTTTTGTTGTTGTTGTTGTTGCTCTCTTTCTTCACATCATATTGTCTTAAAATATTTCAACAAAAATAAAAAAAAAAAAAAATATAATTTGCCAAAGCGTAATATTTTATATACACGCTATTGTTGTTGTTGTTGCTTGTTTTTTTTTTTTTTTTTGTTTTGTCATTTAATTTGTTATAGGCCTAAATAATCTTTTATACTAAATTTAGCATTCATTCTCTGCAATGCAAAAACAAAACACAACAAAAAAAAAACTGCATTTGTCTGCCTGCAATAGCCGAGCAGACATTGTTTATTATTGTTATTGTAGTTGTCACTTGTAAATGATGAAGATGAAACGTTAAGCGTATGAAAAGGAAAAGCAGAGAGAGAGAGAGAGTGAAGCGAAAGTGCTTTAACAACGTTGACTGAGTTGATATTTAAAAAACATCGATTTTTCCCTATCAAATCCATAATGTCAGGCATTAATTAATTTTTAGTTTCGTTCTTCTTTTCTTTGGTGCAACTGCAACTGCTGCTGCTGTTGTTGTTGCTGCTATTGGTACTGGTACAGTACACAATCTCTTTGTACTTGTGTTTAACAGAGAGTAATAACAATGCCAACCAATATAACACTGAGAAAAATTTTTGTATTGCAATTAACAAAGAAATTTCAAGTTTTTACAAGTAAAACTATTTTCACAGTGTTTTAAGATTTTCTTTATTTCAAAACAGAGTGTAAAATACGTATTTTATTTGTGGCAAAAAAAAAAAACAATAAAAATCATACAAAATTTACACTCCACTTGTCTGCGGCGTTAATGCTATTGCTATTGTAATAATTTCTTTATTGTTGTTATTATTTGTAGCTACAATAAGTTGACTAAAAATGTACACACTGTTTGTTGTTGTTATTGTTGTTGTGGCATGTTAATAAAAATAGGCAAATAATTATTTAAGAATTCTTGATTAATTGGCATTGTGGTTTTTAGTTTTTCATTGCGTTTTTTTACGGTATTTACGATTTGATTTTCTCTTTTCGTTTCTTTTTTTTTAGTGCCAAAAATAAACAAAAATCTCGAAAAATATTTCAAAAATATTTATCTACCAAAGAGGTCTAGAAAAAAATTTCGTTGTTTCTATTAAAAATACATAAAATATGTATTAACCTCAAGTAAGCATTAGAAACTGCAAAGATTTTTAATTGAAATTAATTATAAAATCGATAAAATGGAGTTTTTAATCCTTTAATTACTGTTTACATCATGTAAATTGTTTTTTTTTTATAATTTATGATTGTAAAATAAATTTGTTTTTAATTTCCATCCTTTCTACATTGTTTACCTATTATTTACATCATGTAGACAATAATAAACTTTTCATTTTCATATATTTTAGCTTTCTTTGAACTGTTTACCTACTGATACCGTCATGTAAATAATAATTTTTTAATATAATTTTGAATTTTTTATGTCTATTCTTTGCTCATTCTTAAAATGTTGTTTACATTATTTACGTTCTTACGTTTTAAACAACATTGATTAACTTCTTGTTAAATTTTTTACATATTTACATTATTTACTTACTGTTTACATCATATATACAACTTTTTTTTTAACTTTTATTTTTTTTTTTAATTTTAGATGTTTTTAAACAATTTCTCAGGTTTTAGATTTGTCTTTTAGTTTTTTTTACTTTGTTTATCCAATTGTTTACTTGGTGTAAACAACTAACTTTTTAATTTCATATTCAATTCGATAAATTTTCGAATGATTTTTTACAATGATTTCATATGTTTCACATTGTTTACATGTTGTAAACAATTATTTTCCAATTATTAACTCAAACTGTATACGTTTTTGTTGAAATTTTATATATTTACATTGTTAATCTATTTTCTACATTGTTGACCTTTTGTTTAAATGATGTAAATAATAATTTTTGCCTTATTTTTGATTGTTTACTGAAACTTTTTAATTTTTTTTATTTTTTACAGTGGTTACCTAACGTTTACTTGATGTAAAGAATTAGTTGTTTCCTAACTTTTTAATTTCATAATACAATTCGATAAATTTTTGATAATGTTTTAAATTTTACAATGATTTCATATATTTTACATTGTTTACATGTTGTAAACAATTATTTTCCAATTATTAACTCAAATATTATACGTTTTTGTTAAAATGTAATATTTTATTGAAATTTTATAAAATTTACATTGTTAATGCAACGTTTACATGATGTAAACAATTATTTTCCAATTATTAACTCAAATTGTATACGTTTTTGATGGAGTTTAGTATATTTACATTGTTAAGCTATTTTCTACATTGTTGACCTTTTGTTTACATGGTGTAAATAATAATTTTTGACTTTTTGTTGACATTTTTTAAAATTTTCATTATTGATGTAATGTTTACATGATGTAAATAATAATTTTTGTAATATTTTTAATTGTTTACTGCAACTTTTTAAATTTTTCTTTTATTTTTTACATTGTTTACATGATGTAAATAATTATCTTTCGTAATATTTCCAAGTTTTATTGAAGCTTTCCTAAGTTTTTATGTAATTTTTCATATATTTACATTGTTAAGCTATTTTCTACATTGTTGACCTTTTGTTTACATGATGTAAATAATAATTTTTGACTTTTTGTTGACATTTTTTAAAATTTTCATTATTGATGTAATGTTTACATGATGTAAATAATAATTTTTGTAATATTTTTAATTGTTTACTGCAACTTTTTAAATTTTTTTATTTTTTACATTGTTTACATGATGTAAATAATAATTTTTGCTATATTTTTAATTGTTTACTGCAACTTTTTAAATTTCTTTTTTATTTTTTACATTGTTTACATGATGTAAATAATTATTTTTCGTAATATTTCCAAGTTTTATTTAAGCTTTCCTAAGTTTTTATTTAATTTTTCGTATATTTACATTGTTTAACTAAGTTTTACAGAAGGTAAGGTAAATAATTATTTTTAAAAAGGTTTTGTTTTGTGTTGGTATTTTTTTTTTCTTATTTTCTTCAATATAAGTTTATAAAGGCATTGCGTATTTTGTTGTTGTTGTTATGATTTTATGCTAATTTTTCTTTTTTTTTTTAGTATTTTTAACATTTTCAATAGCCTTTAATTTTGTTTAACACACTATTTTTGGTTTTTTTTCATCGTTTTTTTGAATAATTCATTCTATTTTTTTGTAAGCATTCATTCATTCATTCATTAATTCTTAAGCCAGTCAACCAACCAGACCTTTAACAGCCTTGAAACTCTTATTGTCGCTGGAAAAGGCCTTTACTTTACACAGCCTTTTAGAATATGAATTACTACTATACACATGACAACAATGGCTGGCTTGCTTGTGTTTCTTTTATTTTTTTATACAAAATATTTACGTTCGTTAAACGACACAGAAAAAACCAGAAGACAGTAAAGAAAAGCGAGGCGAAGAATAAACAGGCACAGGCTTTTAACAGCCAAAATAACGCACCTCTTTTTCTCTGGCTTTTTTTCTTCTAACTTTGTTTGGGGAGAACAACAAAAAACGCCTACATTTTCACTTATGAATGAGGCTGGCGAGGATGTTTTTTTTTAGACAATCATAATGAAGATCATCATCATCGTGATGTTGTTGTTTGGCAATGATAATAATGATTGTGTTATGAATGAAAATATTACGAGGTTCTACTGGGTTTTCTTCCTTTTTTTTTTTTTCTTGTTTGCAAAACTTTTTTTTAGCATCATTAAGAGCGTGAGGGGAGAGGAAAAACGGTTTTAAATTGTTGTTGTTGTGCAAATGTAGCCTGTTTTTATAACACAAAACAGTGCCATTCGTTTGAAATCGTTTGACTTACAAAAACAAGGAAATATTTGTGTGACAACAGAGAGAGAGAGAGGGAGAGAGGGAAAACGGTTTTAAATTATTGTCAGACGTTCGTCTGAAATCGTTTGACTTACAAAAACAAGGGAATATTTGTGTGACAAGAGAGAGAGAGAGAGAGAGAGAGAGAGGAAAAACGGTTTTAAATTGTTGTCAGACGTTCGCCTGAAATCGTTTGACTTACAAAAACAAGGGAATATTTGTGTGGCAAGAGAGAGAGAGAGAGAGAGGAAAAACGGTTTTAAATTGTTGTCAGACGTTCGTCTGAAATTGTTTTGACTTATAGAAACAGGGCAATAATTTCCGCCTCTCTCTCTCTCTTTTTTAACGATTATGTGGTTTGTCTACCTACTTGTTAGTGTAAATTTTAAATATTACTCACTGTGTGTACATTTGTGTAAACATTAGATTGCAAAAGGTAGATGGAAGATAGGTGATGATGGACTTACCTGTAAGTAAAATAAAAAAAGGAAAATTTAATTAATAAATTATTGTTATTACAATAGAAATTTCAATACCAAAAAAATAATAAAAATTCC
Organism: Sarcophaga peregrina; assembly: GCA_014635995.1. Taxonomy (NCBI): domain Eukaryota; kingdom Metazoa; phylum Arthropoda; class Insecta; order Diptera; family Sarcophagidae; genus Sarcophaga; species Sarcophaga peregrina. The sequence goes on from CM025790.1 coordinate 105,254,085, forward strand.
TTAGAAAATTCCTTTTAATTTTATTTTTTGAACGAAAATGAAAAAATTAACGTTTTGCTCACGTCAAATAACCATTAACGACTGCTGTTTAGGCGTGTGATAAAAAAATTAAATTAAAAAAAAAAATTAATTTCTTTCGAGCAGAGCATTTTGATTAAATTCAAATCTAAAGAAATATTATTTCACCATCCATTAGTACAAAACAAACTAAATAATCTAATAAATATTTTTCTTTTTTTTTTTGTTTAATTAACGACTGCTGTTTAGGCGTGTGATAAAAAAATTAAATTAAAAAAAAAAATTAATTTCTTTCGAGCAGAGCATTTTGATTAAATTCAAATCTAAAGAAGATATTATTTCATCATTGAGTACTAAAAACTAAACTAATAAATCTTTTTCTTTTTTTTTTTTGTTAGTCTATCCTCCAAATTAACAATAACAATAACAAATTCATAATTATTAAGTAGAATTATTATTAACAATAGAAGAAAATAAGATTTTTTTTTATCAATTTCTCGTTGTATTTTATTATGAAACATTTGTTGCTATTAAAAAAAAAAAGGAGTCATAAAATGAGTAGCATGTCTTGACGACCAGAAAAAAAATACAACAAAAAACAGATAAAATTTTAAACTGAAATTATTATTAAATTATTAAACAAATAAAGCGTTGTTTGGTTGGTTGGCATTTTTTGTTTTCGAAATATTTGTTGAATCATAAATCAACAACAGAGGAAGAGATTTCTGCGGCTGTTGCTGTTCATTCGCGTTCGTATTTTCTGTATTCTTAACGGATTGATGTCTATTGGTTCAGTAACAATTGCTTCTTTTGATAAGATAACACAATAATAATATAGCCCCCGTCCCCTTTCCTTCTCCAGCCCCCCTCCCCCTCTTTTCTCAATTAAACTTATAAAAATTGCCAAGATTTGATTGGTTTTATTTGCTTTTTTTTTAGTTAACGTGTATGTATGATTATCATTGTTTTTTATTTTTATTTTAAATATGGCTGACTAGTAATAAAAATAATACTGTTAACACAGTCATTTAATCAGAAATTAAATAAATATTGAAATAATTTATTTTCATATTCATATTCGTAGATAACAATTAACACAAAAAACGAAAAAAAAAAACGAAAAAAACTTACAATTTATAACTGAAATAACCTTAAAACACGAATACATACATAATTGTAATAAATCAAGAAATTCATCTGTACTAAAATTTAGTACAACAAATTTTCAATAAACCACACTACAAAAGTTTTAAAACAAACAAGAAACATGTTCCCATACAAAAACTAAATAGAGTACTAAGCTTTTAGTACAAACAAATTCTTTAAGGTCCTTTTGAATGTACTTTATAAAATCATTTTTCAATTGATTTTTACATAATTTTTTTGTACAAAATTTAGTACTATATTTTTAGCACTAATTTTTTTTAGTACATTGTTTTCTTTTTTAAATCCCTAAAAATTTAAGGCTTATTTTACATTTTGAACACGTAGAATAATAATAATTTTTAGTACAAAATATAGTACAATTTTAGTACTAACTTTATAGTACATTTTTTAAATCCCTAGAAATATAACGCTTATTTTACATTTTAAATACCAATTTTTAGTACAAAATATAGTAAAAAAAAATAATTAGTACAAAATTTAGTACCACATTTTTAGCACTAATTTTTTTTAGTACATTTTTTTTTAAATCCCTAGAAATTAAAGGATTAAAATAAGAAAAAAATACCTAAAATTTAAGCTAATTAAAAAGGAATTTGTTAAAGAGAAATGAAAATTATTTAATTTGATACTAAAATTTACATTTAATTTGGGAAAAGATTTTCTTTTCGATATTTTTTTTTTCAATTTTCTTTTTGATTATTTTCCCCTTAAAAAAAAAGAATCTCTTCTTTTATTATATTTCATTTCATTTCATCTTCATTTTTTTTTTGTATTTATTGTCCAATAGCGTATATATATGGATGTGTATGTATGTATGTATATGCAGGTGCAAATGAGTTCTTTTTTTCCGATTTTTTTTTTTAGCATTTTTAACTGCTAACATTTTTGAAGAGAGCCCTGCTTAGCACCTAAAAGCATACTACATTTCTTTCATATTTTTTTCTCCTTCTTCTTCTTCTACTACTACTACTATAACGAAATAAGAAAAAATGTTAAAATACAAATAATTCCGTTATTTTTTTCATTTTTAATTTTTTTTGTTACGTTACGTTGCTGTGCTCTTCAATTTCATTTTTTATGTGAAGCCCTCTTCACTCAAGCAAATAAAGACAATCAAGGCATGAGAGAAGAAATGAAATAAAGAGTGTATGAGTGTGTATAACGATGGTATAAGTGTGTGTGTGAACACATACAATATATTTTTATATCTATGGATGTATGTATGTATGTATGTATGTACCTATATATATGTAAAAAGGAAAAAAATCTATAGAAAAAATCACATAAAAATAAAATTTATTTTTATATTCTTAATACATACATACGTACATACGTACGTATGCAAGTGTGTGTTTATATGTTTGAGAAAAAGTAGGTGGTACTCTCTTTTTGTCATGTTTATGTGCATGTGATTGCTTGAGTGTGTGTGTGTGTATGTGTGCCTGTGTATTAAGTTAATGTCATTTATATACTACATCATCAACCAAGTAAAAGCAATAATAACGGCAACAACAACAACTATTCATATTACACACCCAACGGGTATAGAGTTTTATAGATGGATTCCCAATCGTAATCAATGTTGGTTTTATACGTACCATACATGCATATGTACATAAATCCATACACACACACAACACACATACACATGCATACATTTACCGTATATTCGTATTAGACTCTCTTTTACATGCTCAAATACTAACAAAAATCGAAAAAAAAAAACCAACAGACACACACAACAGCAAAAGAAAAAAAAACAGCTTCTCCTATATACACTTGAATTGTAAAGAGAGAGAGAGAGAGAGAGAGTAAACATGGGGGGCTTAAAGAGTGTAATGGTGTAAAAATATAGATGAATGTAAAGGGCATTTACAAATATATCACCAATACAAAAAAAAAAATACTAAAAAAAAATACTAAAAAAAGTAAAGAGAAAAAAATCACACACACACACACACACACAATATGTATAAAAGTTAACGACCATAAGAGTAAAAGAGAGTGAGTAAGTAAGTAAGCTTAAGCCAAAAAATGTGAGAGTATTTTTTTTCGAGTAAAGCGCCTGCGATAGAGAGAATCCTATAACAGCAACAACAACTCAACGAAACAAATAAAAGAAAGCATTTCTTTTTTATTTTCCTTGCTTGCTTGCTACCCATATTATTTATAAAAATTCAATAAATACATATAGAAAGAAAAAATAACAACAACAACAACACCAATAAAAAGAAGAAGAAGAAAAAAAATTCCTATATCAAGAAGAAAAAGATGAGAACAAGAAGCTGTAAAAAAAAAATATTCTTTAAGAGCAAGTATAGATGAATAGCAACAAGAGTGGTTGTGGATGGGTAGGTGGGTGGTATGGTGTGGTGTGGTGGTGATAGTAGTGTTGGATAACGTTTGGTGGTGGTGGTGGTGGGGAGCAAAATGTCATTATTGGTAAACTGGTTTGTTGTTAATGGTGTTGAAATGTCCTCTCGCTCTTTTACAATGATATTTTCCCCCCCACCCCGAGAACTAAATAGAGAGGGAAATTTATATGTGAACTAAAGAAAGAAAGAAAGGCAAAAAAAAAAAAAACCAAAATCAACGAATTCAATACACACTCGTGTATTGAAATTTACCATCATTTTCCAATTGTAGCATTGCAAGTATGTATGTATGCATGTATGTATGTTTGCCAACGTATATGTAACTGGTATAACAGTAAGTAAGGCTGTATGTGTTGTTTTTGGTTAGAGTTTATATACCTTTACGAAAATGTTTTCTTTTTTTTTTGTACGAATCTGTGGGGAATTAGTGGATGGTAGTAGATGGATGAATGAATGGTGTAGGGTAGGGTAGGTAGTTATTCTTCTTTTATGCTGTGCATTGGGTTCATTGGATGTTTTTTCGATTTTTATATATTTTTAACGGTTTTTTTCCACACTTTTTTTTTGTTGTTCTTCTTCTTCCTTTTTACAGGATTTTTTTTTATTATTTATTTCCATTTGGAGCGTATTTTCGTTCATTTTTTGTTTTTTGGGTGTCAATGTATAGGAAAATAGGAATAAAGAATAAAAAAAAATCTCGTTTATTTTTATTTTTAGTTTTTTCTTCTTCTGTAAGCATTGAGAGTCAATTGAATTCGATTGGACGAATGGCAGACGTTGTTGGGGAAAAAAGTATAAAAAAAATGAAAAAAAAAGGGAAAAAGATGGTACTTTAACAATAATAAAGAAAATAAAGACGAGGAAAAAAAGAAATATCCCAGAATCTCAAGAAGGAGTGGTAAATGTAAATTTATTACATACAACAACGATTACACATACATACAAACGTATGTATTAATGTAGTATATAGATAGATAGATAGAAAAAAAAAATACAATACATATGTAAAGGAAAATTTATAAGAGATAAAAAGAACACATTAAAAGAAATTCAATTTATTTTAAGTTACGAAATATAAAAAAAAAAAAATCATAAAAATCTTCTTAAAAATACCAAATTAATGTTTAGATATGAAAAATGTATTTAAAATAATTGTTTTAAATAGAATTTGAACATTTTTAAAGCAAACTACAACAGATAATTGTATGTACTAAAATTTAGTACATAAAAAATATCGTTTATAACACCCGATATATACAGAAATTTAAAATAAAGTTGAATACAAACAAAATACGATAAAAAAATAAAAAATTTTAGCAGAAAATATTAAGTACTAAAATTTAGTACTAATAATAGAAACATTATTTAGTAAAGTACCTAAGAAATTTTCAATAAAATATATTTAAAACATAGATTCAATAAGAAAAAATAAAAAAAAACTGTTTAAAAATTCAATGTTTCCTTAAAAAAATGTTTGTACTAAAATTTAGTACAACATTTTTTGCTTTAAATCTTTACAATTTGTTACTAAATTCACATTTTTTAAACATAAAAATTGGAATTTTTTAAAGAAAATTAAATTAAAGCATAAAAAATACTGAAATGCTAAAATTTAGTACCAAAAAATTTTTCATTAAAAATCTTTACAATGCATTGCTATAAATTTACATTTCTTATATTAAAAAAAAATCATGAATTTTGTAAAGAAAATGAAATTTAAATAGATATCTTGATGTACTAAAATTTAGTACCAAAAATATTTCTGTAAACCCCAACAATACATTGCTAAAATAAATTTTTTTTACATAAAGGTTGTATTAATCAAGTACTAAAATTTAGTACTGAACATTTTCATGTAAATCTTTACATTTATTTCTAAATTTATGTTTTTTTTATATACAAAAATGTACAAATAACGTACAAATATAATAGTACTAAAATTTAGAACGTATTAATTTTCTCTAAATTTATTTTTTCCTTTTTTTTATTAAATTTTCTAATAAAGCATAAATTTTAAAAGCAATTTTTGCATAGATTTTAGCTTTTAAAATGCATCGTTAATTAGAAATAAAAAATTTTAATAAAAAAAAGGCAAAAAATATTTATTTACAGAGTACATATCTAAATAAATAAATTTAAATCTAGAAAATGGAAAATATTTTTAAAATTTTTTCGATTCAAAATACGTAAACAAATTCGAAATAAAAGTTAATAAAACGTCAGAATAGTGAATTTGATTTCTTTGTCCTTTTTCCAAACGATAGAAACGGGGAAAGAAAAAAAAACGAAACGATATTTTTATTTCATTTGTCGTGCCTGGCTTTGCAGTAGAAACGAATGAACGAACGTAACGTAACGTAACGTAAATGACATTTCCATATAATAACCACGTCAATCATTTATATTTTTCAACCCAAAGCACACACACACTCATACACACATACACTGACTGATATGTACAATCTCTCATACAGATATACAGCCACACGTATGTACGTATATAAACATTACGTATGGCGTTCATATAGTACTAAAGTCCTTATAAAACCAACAACAACAACAACGTCATATACTTAAATTGTACAAACTTTACAACAACAATAATACAAAAGAAGAAGAAGAAAAAAATTATTATTATTTGTGGAACAACCTTTTCTGCTTTTTTTGTGTTTTTTTATTTCATTCATTCAGTTATTCACACACACTCACTCACACACACTCGACTTGCACACATGCACACAAAGTTTAGTTCGTTGTCGTCGGTCGTATGTCTCCGTAAATGTCCCTAAAAGTATACCCTCCTCCTCTTCCTCTTATATCCTCACAACAAATACGAATCAACATTACATATGTACGTTATCATACTCTGAGTATAGGTGGTGTATGGGTGTATGGATGTATGTGTATGTGTGTATATAGAAAAATAAAAACCTTAAAAACGTAAAATTGTAGCTGCAACAACAATATTAACATCATCAACATTACAATGATAATTTTTTTGTAGTTGTTGTTGTTGTTGTTTTTACTTTTTTCGATTTTTTGTTCTTCTTTATGCTCAATGTCCCGCAGTCAATAACATCCAATCAGGTTTGTTAAAAATCTATCCATATACTAAATACAACAACAACAACAGCAACGACAACAATAAAAAAATATCTACCAAATGAAAAAGTATATGCGTGTGTGTGTGTATGTATGTGTTGATTACATATATAATGCATTTTTAGCTCAATGCCTTTGATATGTCTGCTGTTGTACCCTCTCTGCATTACAGTACAACACTACTGTGTGTGTGTGTAAATATTGGGTAAAATGAACTCAATGGTATAAAATGTTATTATTGTTGTTGTTGTTTATCGAACATACATTGAATTGAACAGCATTTTGTTTCTTTTCATTTTTTTTTTCTTTCCTCTTCTTCTTGTAGAGAGGAGTAGAGAACCTATTTTATAAGAGCGAGAGAGAGAGAGAGCGAGAGTGTATTAGTAAAATGTCAATAAATTGTAGTCGTTGACGCCGTATTATAAACGTAGTAAATATGTTGTGTGTGTTTATGTTCAGCAACAACAACAACAAAAAAAAAATGTATCAACCATCTTGTACTCATTTAATATGCGCTTCATTTCTTTTCTAACATTTTTACTCATTCACTCAAAAACTCTTTCTCTCTCTCTCTCGGTTTTTTTTCGTTATTTTTTTTTCACTTTTGCTTAAGTTACTCTCTCTCTCTCTCTCTCTCTGTCTATACATTTTTATTATTATTTGATTTTTGTATTGAATTGAGTAATATAATTTTAAAACACACACACGCACACACATACATATATATACACTCTCTCTCTCTCTCTCTCAGTTACAATTTCTCTCTCATTTAAATCGTTTTCTTATTGCTTTTATTTCTTCTTAGCCAGAGAGCCAGAACAAGAGCGAGCGTATATATTATGTGCGTGTGTGTGTGTTTTGTAACAGGAGAAATGTGTATCGAAATAAGTAAACAAAACGTAAAGCAAATCACAAATGTTTAATTGAATGGTTGCAAATAAAAGGAACTAAAAACGTATGTGGTACGTACTCTATTATTCGCTTAAATAAAATATTGAAAATGCCGACGGTAAATTAAAAATTAAAAGTTTTTTTTATAAAAATTTCAGTTTTAAAGACAAATTAAAGCCAAATAAACAATATTGAGAGGAACTTTTAATATTTCCAAGCAATAGTAAGAGAAATTCTATAAAAATAAACTTATTTTTAACGTAAATATTATAATTTTTATATTTTTTCTAAAAGAAAATTCAAAAAAATTGCTCCCATACTTTAGTTTTTAGTAAACATAATCGATTTAAACAAATTTTTTTGTTTTAATAAAGAGTTTTAATTAAATTCAATAACTTTTCTATAAAAAAAAGACAAATACAAGAAGAAAATCTACATATTAAGGAATAATTAAAAGAATTTTAAAGTAAAATAAGATTTGCTGTTAAAAAAGATTTTCATTTTTAAAAAAATTTAAAAAAAAAAAATATGAAATATTTTATTTAAATAAAGATTCAGAAAATATAACTGAATAAAACTTTAAAAAATTGGAAATTTTTTTAACTTCTACACGATTTTGTGAGTTTTATAAAAAAATAACGTGACATTTTTAAAAACTTTCAAGATAAATAAGAGCTCTAGTTAACTTTTTGTATATCAAACTTAACTTAACATTTGTATATCACAAAGCAAGGTTAAAGAATATGAATAATTGTTCCTTTTTAACTCTTTTTAATCGGATGCATTGGTTAGGTGGTCGAAAGTTCTCTGTTACACCACACCGAGCATAACGTCAAAACTGCTCATTTGAAATTTGTTTCTCATGAAAGTTGACATGGTTAAAGCTGTCTTCAAAGAATACGTGTAATATAAAATAACTTTTGAAATAATTTTAAATAAAAATTCAATTTAAGCCAAAGTTTATATAATAATTAAGATTTGAAAATATAATTCAATGGCAAAACTGTAGTAAACTATGATAAGAAATATTTTAAATATTTGAAATCGAGTGGTTTTAGTAATATTACTTAGGTTTTGCAAAGAATAAATTTAAGAATTTTTAAAAATATAAAAAAAAATTTGCAAAAAATTAAATACTTAACAATAAAGAGAAATTTCCAATGGAAAGTAATGAAATTTTGAAATTTATGTAAAGTTTTTGCTTTATATTCGCTATATTATATGACTTTTTCAAGAGGCTAATACTAAAAATTAAATTAAACTTATGGAATTGAAGGATATTTCCATTAATTTTAATAAATTACGATGAAATTTAAAATTTTCTTTAAAATTTTCTAAAATTCGAGACATAAAATCTTTAATTTTTTAAAGTTTTCGACGATTTTGTAAACTTTTAGTTGGAAAATGTTAATAAATTTATAAAAATTAAAAAAACAAATTAAAAAATTCTATTTTTTTATAGAAATTTTAACACAAAACTTAAGATTTGAAGCAGAAGTAAAGCCATTGAACTGTTTCAATTACCCGTAAAAGGTTTTCAAAAAGAAATTTACAGAGATTTTCTAAGGATATCCAAAAACTAGGGCCTTAATCTTAATCCAAAGAAAATTCTATTAAAAGTAAACGAATCTTATTGAATTTTATAAAGATTTCTTATTTTTTATATTCAAAAAAAGTACTCAATTTTGCTTTACCATTCCATACCTTTTTTTTTGTACATTTTTTCTCTCCAATTTTCTTATTCTTATAACCCGGGGAGGAGCCGGCATTCTTTTTTTTTTGTTGTGCTTTTGTGCACAATTTTTCGATTTTTATTTATTGAATTCAATGTTAATATAACGACCTCCCTATACTCTCGTGTCTGGGCTGCAAAAAATAGTACATATTCTCAAAACTCAATGGATGTTATTGCTTGTTATACTTGTTGTTGTTGTATTTTTGTTGTTATTTTAACTAACATTGATGATGCCAATGCCTTTTGCGCAACGCATTCATCCTGACATATTTCCAATATCATTGGTCGATAAATACTGTTCTTATGCGGTATGAATGATTATGTGTGTGTGTGTGTGCACTTTAAACGAGTGTGTGTATAACATACGAGTGCTACTAAAAACGAACAGCAACAAAAATTATTGGAAAAAAATAACAAGAGCCATGGACCACCAAAATTTCATACAAACCACACACACACACTTATACACTTGCATATAAAAATGTATATACATAGAGGGCATAAAACACAATTTAAAATAAAGAAAAAAGAAAAACAAGGAAAACTAAAACAGCACAACAATACAAATAAAACAAGATGATGAGAAATGAAGAAAACAAATAAGAAAAATAAAATAAAGCTCATCTATATATGAATGTGTGTGTGTGTGTGTGTGTTAGAGTGAGTGTGAATGTAAGTAAAGGAAAGAACAAAAAAAAAATCCCTAATGCAACAACAACAACAACAGCAGCAGCAACAGCAATAATAATAACCGTAACAACTCTAGCAATAGCAACTCAATAAATAAAGAACACCAGCCAGCCAGCCAGCAATAGCAACAACAACTCCATACAAAAAGGTAAAATAAAAATTTTACAACACAGGACTGACTGACTGTGTGTGTGTGTGTGTGGCTTGTGTGTTTCTATGCAAGGAAAATTACAAAAGATAAGAGGAGAAACAAAACACCAACTGAGAGCAGGTTTAAAGCATATAAAAAAAAAAAAATCAACAACAACAACAATAATAATAATAATAAAATTGATTGTGTATTATTTTTTCTGTTCTGTTGTGGTTGTTGCTGTTGCTATTCTTCTTAAACTCAGCTCAGCTCAGCTCTCTTTAATGATAAACAATAATGGAGGTTCCTGCTTGGTTGGTTGCTTGCTTGCTTGCCTGCCAGCAGTAAAGCTGCAATTTTCAATACAGAGTTGCATTAAAAATGTATTGAAAAAAAAAGGAAAATTCGAAAATTTTATTAAAAAAAAATAAAGATTTTTTATATTAAAAAAAATTTAAAGAAAATCTTGAGATATTGAAGAAAATACTTCGGTATGGTTCCCTATGCTCAATACCAGCTAGAGAGCATGCGGTAATTTTTATATACTTTTTTCGTTGCCTGCTTCTCGATATTTTTTTTGTTTTTTTTTTTTCAATATTAATGTCTTCTTGTCTGTCTAAAGTAAAATGAAAAAAATAAAAAGAGATTGAGTTAGAGTTTATGGTGGGCCAGGCCAGGCTAAAGTATAGGAGCAAAAAAAAAATGAAATTTTTATTTTATTTATATCCTTGAGCGGTTCTCCTCTTTTTTTTCTCTCTTCGTTTACAAAAGATGGTTAGCAAATGATACGTAAAAGAAAAGATTTTTTTTTTATATAAAAAAAAACAGTAAATAGTGGTTAAAAAAAATTGTAATCATTTTATTGGTAAAATTACGAAATAAGAAGATAGAATGGAACATAAAAAATCCTTAAAAATAAATGAGTTTTTAAGAAATGTTCATAAGAAATAAGCAAAAAATTAAACATTTTTAAGGGAAACGTTTAAAATATTGAATCCAACAGTTTAAAATTAAATTCTTCTTAAAAATTATAATTCTAAGTTTTCATTTTACAAAATTTAGAAGATTTGAATTTACGTTCATAGGTATTACAATTGCTTTAATAGTTTTCCCCATTCCTTATAAACTTTCTTTTAAAATTTAATGAAAAACATTTCGAAAATAAACGATAAATTTTAAGAAATTGTAATATTTCAAAGAATATTGTCAATTTAAAGGAGTTTGGAATCAATTTAGGCTTGATTGGATTAATAATTGATCTAGGAAAAGAACAAGAAAGTCAAACAATAACAAAACAACAAACAAATTACTAGAATACAAATCAAAATGCATTAATAAAAGTACTCAGAAAGGATAACATAGCTAAAAAAGTAAAACTTACAATAACAAATCAACAGTAAGATTCTAGAAGTTGTCAAACCGCTAACAGATGAAGTATTAATGGAAAAGTAATTGTATAAGGGAGTAGAAAGAAATAAAACTAAAGCTTAAAAGTTAGATCTTTCTAATAAAATGATTGTATAATAAAATAATTAATAAATTAACATAAGAATTGTATTCAAAATAAAATAAATTTTTTATACTATGCAAAAGTAACATTTCAAAGAGGGTTTTATTTTTTTTTTAAATTTCTTGAAATCTTAACAACTTTTTAATAAAATTTAATAAAAGATTTCCTTTATTTTACATTATTTTTTTTGGGTTTAAATTACATGAAATTTAATGGACTTTTAAATCAATTTTAATCAAAACTAAATCGAAAACCAAGCACAATTGAAAACATTTTCTTACTAAATTGTAATTTAAAAACTAAATAAATAAAATCAAGTCGAAAAAAAGAGAAAAAATAGCTTAAACCAGCATTATAAAGATTGTCTATAAATTTAGCAGCAGCATCCGGTTTAATTTAATACGATTTTTACGCAGTTTGCTATTTAAATAAATGATACTTTATATTATTATTGTTATTACAGAAAAAAACTGAAAAAAAAGTAATGATTTAAAGATCCAATCACAGCCTCTCATCGTTGAAATTACAAAATATTTATCAAAGCCTTGTCATACAAAAAAAAAAAAAGAAAAATATCAACTGAACTGAACAAAACCGAACGAATACATGAATAAATGAACTGAACTGAACACTGAACTGAACGATCTGTCAGAGATCCATACCAACAGTCATTTAGAGTGTCAGCTAAACCATCAACCACATGATAATCAATTGCTTTAAATAAAAATAAAAAAAATAATATTAAAATCTGGTACATAAACATGCTGCTGCTCTGACTGAATGATTTACAAAAAAAAAAAAAAAAAAAAAAACAAGAAAACCAGAGAAAAGAAACGAACAAATGAACGAACGAACGAACGAATAAAAGATAATTGAATTCGATTGATGCAAAAATATTTCAACGGAAGTTAAACAATTGAATTAAATCAGTGGAGCAAGTATAGCAGCAACAGCTAGCTATTGCTGTAGTACAATCAGGCAATCATTAGTAACATCAGCAACACAGCAACAGCAACAGTAAATCAACAAATATCAGCGGGCCATAAGTTCAATTTTTTAAGCTGATCTTCATAAAAAATCAAAGTTTCTTTAACGCTTCATACATACACACACATACATATGGATGTATGTATGCGGCATATGTATGTATGTGTAGGCTTCATTTTGTAGCGGAAATTCAAATTAATATTAAAACAACTTCCTAATTTAATAAAATTTCTGTATTTTGGATCTCTTTTGCCTCTTTTGCATACACATTCCATTCCATTCCTCAAGGCCCAGCTGTTTTTTGTTTTTTTTCTCGAATGTTTAAAAATAAAAGGATTTCGTGTGACACTCAATGTTTTCTGTTTTCTTTTTTTCTTTTTTAATAAATATTTCAATAAAATTTTATGTTTTTAAACAAAACCCTCGATGATATGAAACAACATTAAAATCCTATAAAAAAAACCAAAAAAACAAACAATGTCAACACTGTTACTTAAAAAAAAAATAGTAGCGAGGAGAGACGCAGACAAAAAAGCAAAAGAAAAGTGCGCGGGCGTGCCCATAAATCAAAATTAAGACTTAGACTGACTTGACGATGACGACACAACTGCCAGTACTACTTTACACCATCATCATCATCATCATCAGCATCATCAACGTCATTGTCATTAGCATTAGCATTTACAACAACATTTCCTCTAGATTTTCTGTCTTCATATGTTCCCTTTTACATTTAGGGCTGCCACAGCCCTACATTAATAGCCCGCATTTGTTTATTTTGCTGCTTCTTTTGTAATGTGTAATGCAGTCAGTAGAAGACCAATATTATGACTACTTATGCTAGGCATCGGCATCATTATTAGCAGCCACCACCGGCGTCTGGTATTACTTACTCTCTATTGCTTTTGCTTTATTGCTTCCCCTCTCTTTTAAAGTAATTAAAACGTTAATATTGAATAGTTTTCCTTTCGTTTTTGGTTTTTTTTTAATTTAATACAAGAAATATAAAAAAAAAATCAATGTTTTAAAAAATAGTATCAGTTTGTTTCTCTTTTCTTTGTTTTTTATTAAACAAAGGGGGGATGGATGGGATCTTAAGAAAAATCTCCCAGGCTGTGTAAAAAACTATTGAAAATCATTAAAAAAAAGCAAGAAAAACAAGATTAACGAGCAACAATTGTTGATATTGTTTTCAAGAAATAAAAGGGGATTTAAGAGTTTTCAAACAGAAATTTATAAAGAAAATATGCATTTAAAGCTCTCAATAAATTATAGAATTAGACTTGAGACAGTCTATGTGAGTATATAAAAAAATAAAGTAAATAATGTGGTAAATTAACTAAGATTCGAACAAAGGTTCCATAGTAATTAATACTCCATTTCTTTATTTTCAACTCCAGAAACTTTGGAATCTATTAAAAAGAGCAAAGTTTCAGATATTTTCATTAAATTTTCAACTTTTTTCGAGTGAAATTAATCAAGATTCTAGATTTATTGGACTTGGGCTATTAAAAAGAGGAAAGTTTCAGATATTTTATTCTTTTCTATTGATTTTCACTAAATTTTGAACTTTTTTCGAGTGAAATGAATCAAGACTAGATGACCCGTGCGAATGTTTCGCACCGTTAGTTGTTATTTTTGTAACATAAAATGAAAATAATTAATAGAAATTTTATTAAAATTATAAAAATATTAGAAATCATAATATCATCATACATATTTGAATACAATGTTAGAGGTAATGACATGATAATCGTTAACTAAATGCCCGTACGAATCCTTAATACAAACGAAAATATCTTTAAACGTACGCACTCGAGAAAAAGCCACGTATAACTGCCGATGTGAAAAGACCGGTTCTGGTAAATACAATCCTACCTTTTGAAGGGTTTGACCTTGTGCTTTGTTTATCGTCATAGCAAAAGCAACTTTCACAGGGAATTGTTTTTCGACATTACCAAAATGGCTTTTACAACTTTATATATTATTATGTGGAATGGCATTATAATTAAGCGACCCTGTTTATCGCACTTGATCTAACAACTACTGCAAAGTATTGCTAAAACAGATTTTTACAACTTAATATGCCTAATATATATAACTGACTTAGTAATAAACAGCATTATAGTAAATAGGGGTAATGCCAGAATGAATTTTAATACGTACTATATTATGTAGAACTGCATTACTATTAAGCCACCCTGTATTACCACACATGAACAAAAACATATAATCACAATGGCAACAGTATTATCATGCAGTCCTATATAAAATAAAATTTTTATCAATGAAAATATTAATTTTTCAATTTCTAATTATTTTTTGCCATTAGTTTTAGATATAAGCTTTAAAATGAGATATCATTCATTAAATTTGATGCGGTGGTATGGGAGATATTTGCAACCGACAAAAAAAGTGCTTTAGAAATAATATATATGATTCTAGATTTATTGGACTTGGACTATTAAAAAGAGGAAAGTTTCAGATATTTTATTATTAATTTTCATTAAATTTTGAACTTTTTCGGACTTGTATTTATTGGACTTGTACTCATCATCATCATTTTTTTTGTATAAAATATTAAATAAATAATAATTTATAATGCTTTTTGTAATATAAAGAATATTATTTTAATTAATTTTATATATTAAATAGCAATTCTTACAAAAAAAAAAATAAATTTCCATAAAATAATTGAAATTCGCTTTAAAAAACTAAAAATTTCGTAGAAAACTTTTAATTTCAAAATAATTTCCTTTAATTTACGCACTCAAAATATGCAACCGTGTGTGTTAATTCAAACGGTATTTGCTGTGTGTGTCTGTGGCTGTATGTGGGTGAGAGAGACAATGTTTGTGTTTATTTTTAAATATTTTCTTTAAATTTTTGAAGGCATAGTTAGTTGTTTACATTTTTGTTTTTTGCTGTAGTTGTTGTTAGAGCTTCTTCTTTAAGCTCAAGGACATCATGGCTTTTTTTTTTTTTTGTCTAACTACAACGACCGACTACTGACTGTTGATGTTGTTGTTGTTTCAAAGGTTATTAAACGAGTTAAAGCAGCATTGTTTTGTAAAAAGAGTATGTAAAATGAAAGAGAAACGCAGAGAGAGGGAGAGAGAAAAGAACACACAACCAAACAGAAAAACACAGGCACAGACACAGACACAGTTATAGTACAGCACACAACAATGGCAAACAAACACAAACAAACATTATTATTATCAACACAAGCAGCAAAAGTGAAATTAAAGAAAAGCCTTTAATTTTCTGTATTTGTTGTTGTTGCTGCTGCTTGTTTTAAATATTAAAAACAAATGCAAACACAGAAATTGTATGTTTGTATGTATGTGTGTGTGTGTGTATAGTCACAAGTAAAGCTACTTAAAGTCTTTAAAAACATTTCATTTACACAGTAACAGAGAGAGAGAGAGAGATTCTTTGGTTTTCGTTGTTGTTGGTATTATTTTAGTTTTTACATATACAACAACAAAAACAAAACGTTAATATTTTTTTGCATGTTTTTCATGTTTTTTTTTGCTGCTGATGATGATGATGATTTCTTGCTTAACTGTCTGTCTGTCTGTCTGTCTGCTGAGAGTCTAAAAAGAGAGAGGAAAAAAAAAACTAATTTCTCCCCCTTTTTTATTGTTACTTAAGCCGCTATAACACCAACACCACTACTATGACTACTACTACTGCTGCTACTAGTACTACGTCTGCTACCAACATTATGGAAATATGTATGGCTGTGGTAGTTAGTAGTGTTGCTTTTATTATTGTTGTTGTCGTAGATGTTCTTAATGAATGACTAACAAACAAATGTTGGGGAGCGTAGTTTTTTGTATAGCCAAGCCAAGCCAAGCCAAGGCATACCTTTAAATTTCGTGCTTTAAAATGAAGAAAAAACACACAAAACCTCTAGTAAATTTTTGAATACTGGCAACCCCTTTTCAGTTCCTTAAAACACACAAAAATAAATACACAAATGGCAACAGAAACAGAAACAGCAACAGCAAAAGCAACAAATTTAAAACGAAGACTTAACGGAAGATGTTTTTTCTTGTTGTTGTTGTTGTTTTTCATTAAGAAGAGAACCTAAACTTCGTAGGCTGTATGGCTGTATGAGCGAGCAGAGCAAGAGAAAGTAAGTAAGTGTAGGTGAAAGAAAGGGAACAACAACAAAATGTTGTTTAGAATTCTAATTCTAGAAATTAGAAAAACCCCTTTCAATGAGAGCGGTATGGTGAGAGTTAGAGAGAGAGAGAGATGGAGAGAAAAAATCAGAGCAGGGTTAGAGCACAACTTGTTGGGAAAGGTTAAGATTTTCTTAAAGCTGCCGCAATATTTAAAACATAATATTTTAAAGCAGCAAATAAAACCACAATTTTAAATAAAGAAAAAGGAAGTCAACAAACTTTGGCATACTTTAAGGCTGCAAATAGAATCCTAACAAATTTAAAGCATAATAGACGGCATTTTAATGAATATTTTGATTTAAAATACAAAAATTTTATTGTAGACTAGTAAGATGAAAGTAAATTAAGTTTTAGAACGATTTAAAGCTTAAATATTGGCTTTTTTATTAAAAAAAAAAAAAGAAAAAAAAGCCTACTTATAGGTTTTATTTTTATTTTCTAAATCAAATTAAAGTTTATTTCAAATATATTTAATATGTTTTAAAGTTTAAATAATAGTTTGTAAGTTTCTTTATATAAAAAACCGCCTTAAGAAAATGTAAAGCATACTTTCAGGTTGTTAAATTAAAAATTATAGGCTATTGCTGGTGTTTTTAAATCAAAATAAAGACTTTGCATCGTTTTAAGTACATTAAAACAAGTTTTAAAAAAAGTTTAGTTATAGTTTGCAAGTTTTTGCTTCAAAAAATGTCAAACAATCAATAAAAGTTTATTTAAAGCCGTAAATGTATTTTAAAATTTAAAAGAAGTTAAAAAGTTAGCTTTAATAACAGTTTGTAAGACCTTTTCAAGCATTATGTAATTCTTAAACCAACTGCAGCTTATTTAAAGCCTTTTAAGCAACTAAAATTTTTAAAAATTAGTTTCAAGGATAGTTTGCAAGTTTTCCATAATAAAAAAAACTAACATCAACGAATTTGAAGTATAGTTTAAGGTTTTAAATAAAAAATCAAGCCTTGTAATGTTTTTAAAGAAATAAAGTTTTTTTGAGGCTGTTGAAATACGTTAAATTTTATAAAGAAATAGTTTGTATTTTTTTAATTTTAAAACGCAATTTCAGAAAAAATGAAGTGTGCTTTTAGGCGTTTAAACTAATAAAATCATTAAAATTAATGATTTTTCCTTCGAAATCAATTGAAGTTACTTTGAATTTGTGTGTGTTAATTTTATACATAAGTGGCGGGACCTACAGTTTAAAGTTGACTCCGAACGACAGATTTTTGAGAAACGTTCCATGGCAATTTTATTTACTCGCAGAGTTTTTGCCAGAAATCTGCTGAGAGGAAATCGCCGAAAAAATACTTTTTGTATTTTATTTTGATGTCTGGCCTGGGACTCGAACCCTGGCTTTACGTCTCATAAGCCAGCACACTACCTACTAGACCACGGCGATCTTTGAAATATTAAAAAGGCATAAAAAGAGTTAAACTAACTGACATTTTTACGTGTGTTTGTTTGACAACACAGGCCATTCCTTAAAGCTTGCCATTGCCAAAGCAAATTAATTTCATTAACTTTTGCTTTTGGCAGTTAAAATTTAAAATTGTTGCTTATTTACGCACATGTTCTGTCATAAATATTGCTTCCCTACACGTAAACGAAACTTAAAGTTAAAATAAAATAATGGAGTCTACTTATAGGCATTGCATAGAAACTAAACAAAATTTTTGTTTTGTTTATAACACGTTTTGTTTGTGTGAGTATTTAATACAGTTAGAAATATACATATGAGAGAGTAACAAAAGCATGACAGCGATAGAGAGAGAGAGTGAGAGCAAACGAGTTTGTAAACCGAGTATTTAAATTTAAAAGCATGTTAATTTGTGTGCGACTATATATGTAAGTGTAAGTAAATACACACACACACATCGAGTAGGTGGTGTTTTGTTATTATTATTGTTTGTGAGCATGTGTCTGTGTGTCTGTGCATAAAAGTAGAGAGACAATCACTATTTAAAGTTGTTTTTAAAGGCTATACACAAAAGCAGCAGCAATATGTTGCATTTTAGACGATTTAAAATTTATATAAACACACACACACACACACAAGCTCATCTACTTATATGCATACATATACGGTGTATATATTTATATATGTGTGTGTGGTGTTTGTGTATAAATAGACTACATATAGCTTATGTTATAGCATGTGAACGTAAATTATTTTAAATCATCGTTATATATTTTCTATTAAAGTTTTTCATATGCATGTATGTGTGTGTGTTAGTATATAAACATATGTTTTCATATACGTATGTATGTATGTATGCGTTATAATTTTAAGTATATAATATGGTGTGTGTTTTTTGTGTATGGAAGGCAAAAAAGTACTAACACAAAACCAAAAACAAATTTAAGTATTTAAAACGCAAAGTGTCCTTGAAAGTTTTTGGCATAGTTTTTAGTAAGTCTATGTATGTATGTATGTATGTATACGCACGTATGTATGCATGTATGTATGGGTGTGTGTTAGTATTTCAAACACTATTATTTTGTTTTAGGTATAGGAATACACACAGACACACACACACACATAGAAGAAGTAGAGAATTAGAATTGCACGCACTTTTGCTTAGAAATTCATATCTTAAGAGATACCACCACAGCACAACACAACACAACGTCATCGGTATCGGCAACAGTAAAAGCAGCAACAATAACAACAACAAAATGAAATTGAAAACAAACACATTTTAAATGTGGCTTTTTTTTTCTATCTGTGTATTGTATGTATGCATAGTTGTGTAAGTGTTTTAGGGTTGCTGTTGCTGTTGTTTCTGCTGCTGTTGTCGTCGTTTTTCTTTGTATTTTTAATAGTGAATGTATTTTGTTTTTTTTTTTTAAATAAAGACAGAAAAAATAAAATAAAAACAAACACAAAGTCTTTGAACTTGACATGTTTGTTTTATATAAAAACATATTTACATACACACACACATACAAACACAATCGCATTCATATTTGTATGTACATAGGCTGGCTGACACTATTGTAGTGTTGCTGTGTCTTTTTTCCTACGTTATAACAAAACAAAAAAAACGGGAGTTTTATTTTTAAAACAGGTTAATGACTTACTTGGCGGGCAAGTTGAAACAATGAAAAATATTAAATATTTCCCAATTTAATATAAAAAAATCTTTATTTTGTGTAATTATTAATCACATGACTAATCAAAAATAAACAATTTTTCATCTTACAGAGAGAGAGGGAGAGAATTCTATTATAAACACCTTAAAATATGCAACTTCTATTGTTTTAACAGATAACTATATGAAAATAATGTTTTGTTGACATAGAAATCTGGTCAAAATTTTACGTTAAGCCTAAAAGACCCTTAAAATAGGCTATAAGTTATATTAAAACTAGTATTTGCGCGTAATAACAGGTTACGAATAGTAAAATGGCAGTTATTTTACATAAATGTGTGACTTTCAAAGTCGCCGTGGTCTAGTGGGTAGTGTGTTGGCTTATTAGACGAAAGGCCCGGGTCCGAATCCCAGGCCAGACATCAAAACGAAAATATGAAAATATTTCTTCGGCGACTTCCTCTCAGCAAATTTCTGGCAAAGACTTTGAGAGTAAAAATTGCCATGAAAAGCTTCTCAAAAATCTGTCGTTCGGAGTCGACTTTAAACTGTAGGTCCCGCCACTCATGTATAAAATTAACGCACACAACATAAGTGGTGTGAGAAGCTAAGTCGTAATCCTGACTGAAGGGTTGTAATAGCCAATTATGTATGTATGTATGTAAATGTGATTTTCATAAAAAATTTAACCGATAGAGCGCCTAATAGTTTACTTATATTTTTATGTTAAAGACTTTACTTAAAGACTGGGCCTTTTATGAAAGGAAATCTAAAAAAGTAACCTTTTTTTTTAAAGTAAATTAAAAGTAAAATGTGAATTCAATAGATAACTTCATTAAGAAATTTGGCTTTTAATTATAAAAGTTAAGCTTACAACTTTTAACATTAATTATTTTTGACTGCAGCAAGCACGTGCTTTTTAAAGCTAGAAAACCGCCTGCTGGGCAACCCCAAAAAAACTTTGCAAGCCTTCCTTACAACCCTTAAAAAAGTTGAAAAACCACAAATGTCAATAGGCAAACATATTTCGAATATTTTTTTTGGTATTTCTTGTGGTTATTTAAAATGATTTTTGATACTTTTGAAATTTAAAAAAATATTTCATCTTGAAAATATCTATTTTTGTATAGAAAATTTAGTGAAAGTGGTCACATAAATGCTGGTAAAACAACGAGACACAACAAGCGACAGTAATGGAGAATCAGAGAATTGGTTGACCTGATAGAGAGTAAAAGTAGGTAAACAACAAAGTATTCATATAACGTATACGCACGCTAGACTGAAAATCATTTAAGTAAGGTTTTCTTTTCTAATAAACTTTTTGCTACTCAAAATTTTTAGAAAAATATTTTTATGATGAACATTTTAAAGTGTTAAGTCTCTTATAAAGTTTCATTTTCAAAGGTATTCGTATTAGTTATAAAGTTATGTCGTTTTCAAAATTTTAATACGAATTGGAAATTATATTTTTTAAAAAAGTAGGTTTTTTTTTAACAAATTTTTTTTTTATTACTCAAGATATTTAAATACATAATATTTTTTGTGTTAAATAGTTGAAAGTGTATACACTTTCAAAAAAAATTTTTTTTTTAATTTTGTAAAGAGTAATAAATTTTTTCAAAATTTGTTTTGAGATTTTTTAAAACATAGAAGACTTTCTTAAACCGGAGCATATGTATGATGTTTATGGGATATTTTTTTTTTTATCTAAACGAAACCCTTATTTTTAAAACTATAGACATAAGCATTATGGCCAGTTATCGAACGAGTTTTCAATATCTTTGCATAGATGGTGATTAAAAATTACTTTTAACACACACAGAGAGCGAGAGAGAGAGAGAGTGGAAAAAAAGGAGATAAAAATTATCACTTTAAAACGCCCTTGACACTTAAAAATAGCAAAGCAGCAAAATAGTTTCCCTTTGAATATTTCATTGAAAATTAACCCCTATGTTATGCTCTTTTAACAGTTATTAGTTGGGTTCGGATGGATGGTTGGCCGGTCGGCAATAACGACGAATGCTATCAGGATTTTATTTTTTTATTTTTAAAAGATTTTAAAAAACAAAATAGCAGCCATATTTGTTTAGCTTATTGAGTTGAGAGATAAACCTAGAGAAACCGGTTTTAATAATTTGAAAAAACAAATTTTTTTTATTTCGATCAATACATATGCGTACATACATACATAGATCAAAAATTTAAACCGGTTTTTTTTTTTAAATGATTTTTTCCAAAATGTATTGACCATAACCGACCGAATTGAAGGAATTAAGGAAACTTTTTTCGTTCTTTTTTTTTTATAAAATAAAAATTTATTAATTGATTAAAAAGACTAAAAAAAAGGGGTGGAAATTCTTGGGTACGAATGTGATGTGATGTGTTGTGTTTGTTGGTTGGTATGGTTAGTGAAAATGACAATTGCCGGATAAATTATCCTTTGATTTCTGAATTGAAATAAAAATTATTTCAAATATGCAAATGCCTAATATACGTACGTACATATGTATGTATGTATGTATGTATCTATATGACTGTATGAAATAGGAAAAAAAATTAATTTCATTAAATGACATCTGCTCAAAAGATCTTAAATTTATGGGTATTAAAATCATAAAAAAATAGAAAATAAAATTGAAACGCTGGCTGGCTGGCAGGCTGATGTTTGATTTTACCACTCTTTCTCTATAACTACGTCTATATTGGATTTTCTGTTTTTTTGTTTCTTCTTCCTTATTTAGATTTTTTTTTTGTTTAGTATCAAATCAAATCCAAAAAACGAAACGAAAAAAAATCGAGAAAAAATTGTCATTTAACAGAAGGGGGAAAAATTCACTTATTATGGCTGAAGAAAATTGAAAGATTTTTCCTTTTTAATATGCTTTGAAAATTGCTTTAAAGCATAAAATATTTGCGGCTCATTGCAAAGCACCAGACGTAATAAAAATTATGATCGTTAAATATTTACAAGAAATCTACAAAAAAAATCAGACAAATTCAGACAGTATTTCAACACAAAAAAAAAAACACTTGAAAAGATCATGAAAAGCATAGAATAGAAATAAAAAAAACAAGCTTTTGTTATTTGAATTCGTTTATTATTTTTTTTTTCACAACTTTGACAAGCTCATTTGTTTTGGAAAAAAAAAAAAACAAAAATCTTTAAAACTCATCAATATCTCTGCTTCTTACACCACATCACCACATCTACCCTCGCATACATGTGTGTAGTCGTATTGAAGAGACGTATTATTAATAAGATATCAAGCATTTAAAGACTTTTTAAAGAGCTAATCATGTATTCTTCTTTCCTTCTTTAGCTACTTCAACAGCAACCACTTGATCCACAAAAAAACAAGAAAAAAATATTTTTTTTCTGCTGCTCAAGTAGTCTATTTTCTGGTATTTTATTTAATTGATCACTGCTACTGCCAAAGATCTTGTCAAAGAGACAACAGAATCGTCTTTTTTTCCATGACATTTAAAGAACAAAAATATTCAAACGTTCAAGTGCCTAGAATTTCGTTTGATTTAATCCCAACCGAATCTGTCTATAAAACAAACAAAATACGAAGAAGAATATACAAAAAAAACAAAAACAAAAAATTGTATTGATTTTAAACTATTAAGCAAATAAATGTAGGCGTTTGGAAACATTAAATTAAAAAAAAAGCACAAAAAATGTGAAAAACATCAAAACATTTAATGCCTTGCTTCCTAGTCAAAAAGCTGGGCAGTAGATAAGATTTTTACTTACTTAATTGCGCATTACAATCCTTAAGAAAGGATTAACCACCATCACACACATCACACCAACCCCATTTAATCTAATGATTGGGGGGACCTTCAGTTCAAAGACGACTCAGTCCTACACAATTTTGGGAAACTTTTCATGGCAATTTTATTTCTTTATCAGAGTTTTTGCCAGAAGTCTGCTAAAAGGAATCTGTTCAATTTGTCTGAGCTAAGGTTTGAACCACGGACTCTCATCTAAAAATTCAATACACTACAGTGCCTTCCAAATATAGGGCTAAGTAGTTTCCTGTAATTAAACTGTAACGTAATTGGTCATTAGAACCCATTAGTCAGGATTATTGACCTAGTTTCTCACACCACTTATGTTGTGTGTGTTAATTTTATACATGAGTAGCGGGACCTACAGTTTAAAGTCGACTCCGAACGACAGATTTTATGAGAAAAATTTCATGGCTATTTTATTTACTCGCAGAGTTTTTGCCAGAAATCTGCTAAAAGGAAATCGCCGAAAAAATACTTTTTGTATTTTGTTTTGATGTCTGGCCTGGGACTCGAACCCTGGCTTTTACACTACCTACTAGACCACGACGATCTTTGAAATATTAAAAAGGCATAAAAAGAGTTAAACTAACTGACATTTTTACGTGTATTTGTTTGACAACACAGGCCATTCCTTAAAGCTTGCCATTGCCAAAGCAAATTAATTTCATTAACTTTTGCTTTTGGCAGTTAAAATTTAAAATTGTTGCTTATTTACGTCATGAAGCTGTACAGCGGAATAATTCCCACGTTTGTAGATCAACAACCGCACTTCGCAAACGAATCGTTGGCGTACAAAGTTTCCAAAGTATGGGAAACAACTGGTCAAAGGATACCTCAATTAAAAGCTTTTCTCGCTTTAAAATAGCATGATCAGGTGGAATTTACCTTAAACTGATCTAAACCTCGTATCAACTCAACCTGTTGGAATTTACAATGCTTGCCTTACACGCCAAAAAAAATTGGCAGAAAAAAACCTGCTATGCGACCTTAAAGACTCTTTACGTCCAATTATTCTAACCTCCTTTTGGATCCAAACAGAAACAGAAAACATATTCTCCGATACCATATTCAAGAGTAACAAATCATATGAAAGGCTGAGCTTAAAAGAACATTAAATGAAGACAAGTGTAGATCGTTCTATACAAAGCCACACACTACATAAGAGGTCCTTAGATGACAAAGGATATTCTCTTGTATTATGCATTGACGTTGAAGAAGCCTTTAATCATTTTCAAAGCCTTGCAATAATCCAATCCTGAGATGAGTTTCAGCTGGCCTAGACGCTGATTGACTCTATTGATGGATAGATTGGGGTGCCAACAATATAATTAAAATTAAGAATGGAAGGAAAGCAACACCCTAAGGAAGGAGGCATTATTTCCTCTCTCTCATGTGGATATTAACCGTCAAACGATTTCAAACTGTTTACTACGTGGACAATATGTATTACGTCGTTTTAATTAAAATTCTTAAATTTTTATTAGAATCTTAAGGTGTGTGTATATGTATATAGTATATTTAGATTATATTGATCACAAGATCTGCAAAATAGAACAGCAACAACAACAACAAAAGATATGTAAAAAAAATTTAAAGAAAAGAAAAGTTTGAAAAAATATAATAAATATTCGGATATTCGGACGACAAAGTATAATAAATTAAAAACAATTCAAAAATTAAAACATTAAACTGCTGATCTGGTAGAGAATACAACAGAATACCGAATAGAACAGAATACAAATATAAAATAAAAATTTATTTTTATTTTTATAACAAACGACAGAGAGAGAGAGAGAGAGAGAGATCGGTTCTATTTTATATTGTTCAATACGATACATGTTACGATTCTTTAAAAAAATAAATTTTTTATATGCTTTAAAATGATCATAACGATCTGTCATTTCGATTTATAATCAACACAGAGGAGAGCATCATCATCAGCAACAGAAATTTATAAAAGGGGGGTCGGGAAATGGAACGGGTATAGGAATAACATCAATAGCTTTTGATGGGCATGATAGATATTTTATTGTAGTCAATCGTAAGTAAAATTTGTTTGAAATTTTTGTGGTTTTTTTTTTTCAAAATGAATAAAAAATACTTTGGTCATCCCATCCCATTGCCTAAACTAAACTAAACTAAATGTCTGCTGCATATTAAATTAAAAATAAATTTCTTTTTCTTGGGAAAACCTAAAACAGAACCTGAAGAAAAAAATATTTGCTTTTTAAATGGTTTTCTTTCTATAAAAAAAAAAAACAAAAAGAAAGAAATCGTTTTGCCTTCTTTATGAAAGCAAATCAATCGTTTTTGATTGTCACTGTTACAGGGGGGAGAGGGGAGGGGGTGGGTTTTTATAGAACAATGCAGTTGTTTTGCTTTTATTGTCATATTGATGTTAATGTCATGCCATGAGAATTGGTACACAACAACAAACAACAACAACAGCAGAAAAAAAAAAAAATCATGTAAGAATTGTTTTATGAGTCTATTGTTGTTTTTGTGTAAATAAAAATTTAATATTTTTTGTTGGTGTGTGTTAATTTATTTTAAAATTAATTTATTATTACACAAAAATAAATAAATACATAAATAAATTAATATGTATTATATAGTCAAAGAATTTCAATTTGAAATCGAAAAAAACAAATTTTATTATACCCAAGAGAGAAGGCTAAAGAAATATTTTATTTTTAAAATTATTAAAAAAAATTATTTTTGTATTAAAATTTTTTCTTTACATGCCGTATTAAATATTATAATTCTTTACTTATTATTAAACATTACAAGGCTTTGGATTACATCTTTCAAGGGTTTTACAAAATTAAAACAAAAATTTTATAATTTGGAATGCATTATAAAGAGTTTTTCTTCCAATTTCCTATATTTCACGTAAAAAATTTTTTAACCACATTACTTTCTATTTATTATTCAGATAGACTAGTTTCTTAAAAACAAATTTTTTTTTAAATGTTTTAATTTTTACAAAAGTTATAGAGCTTAGAAAATTTAACCAAAAAATTTTCTAAGAAATTTTCCAAACTTTTTTCAACTCGTTTTCAATTTTTGTTTGTTTTCGAAAAAACTAAAACTTTCTATCGTACAAAATTCAGAATGTCTACATTGTGAAAAACAAGATTTTATTAAATTATGATAGGCCTTGTAAAAATTCTTGAGTTTGGAAAATGTAAACTAAAAAAGGTTTCCTCAGAAATTTTTCCTGTAATTTTTCTTCAATTTGTCTTTACTTTATTAAGTTTTCAGAATATTTTTTTAATCATACAACTTTCTATACATAATTCATAAACTGTGTACTTTCATTAGAAGAAAATTTGAGTAAAATATTTAAATTTTTGTAAAAGTTAGAGTTTCAAACATATTGCCATAATGTTTTTTTTTTTTTTTTTGTTTATTCCTCAGTTAACTAACAATTTTATAACTTTCAACAGATATTGTTGGCATACATACATACATAATTGCCCATTACAACCCTTCAGTCAGGATTACGACCTAGCTTCTCACACCACTTATGTCAATTTCATACATGAGTGGCGGGACCTACAGTCTAAAGTTGACTCCGAACGACAGATTTTTGAGATGCTTTTCATGGCAGTTTCTATTTACTCTCAGAGTCTTTGCCAGAAATCTGCTGAGAGGAAGTCGCCGAAAAAATATTTTTGATATCTGACCTGGGACATAGATCAAGTAAATAAACAGTTTTTGGATATAGAGTTATTGCATGTCGACAAATACCCTTGGTGTTTATATAAAAGAGTCTACTATCTTGCCATTTCAAGCGTTCTTTAAATAAAGTTTCACGCAATAGTTTTCTGGTCTAAAAAGTGACCAATAATATTGCAGTTCTGATCATATTGAGTCCCTGCTTATGATTACACATAAGCCCTCTTGAATTCAAGGATATCATGATAAGAGCAAACGTTGTAACTGTGAAATATTTTGAAAACCTTGTTAAGACGGCAGTGCATGACAGTGTAAGCTGTAGTTTATTCAAGAGTATTGATATTCAAAGGTCGCCATAGTGTGTTAGTGGCTTACTAAAAGTGAGGACGTGGTTTTAATCCCAGTTTAGATAATTCGAACAAAACGAAATTTGAAAATTTGATTGTAAGTAAAACTAACATGAAACGCTTCTGAAGAGAATCTGCCATTCAGAGTCAGTGCTAAACTTTAGATTCTGCTACTCATGGATAAAATTAAAAAGCATAACATGGGCGGCATGTAATCCTGACTAAAGTGTTGTAATGTTTAATGAAGTAAGTAAATAAAGTTTTATTTTAATTACTTCGTTTCGAATATATTTTAAAAAAACTTATTTGTATAATAAAATTTTATATTTTTGAATGCAAAAATAAAAAAAACGAAAAATAGAAATGAAATTAGTTTTCCAGTTCCAATTTAAATTCTTTTGTTTTTTTTAGTCATGTTTCTAATAATAAAAACACAACAAATATAATGAAAAAAAAAATGTCAATGTTGCTTATTAATCATTTAAAATACATTTAACAAAACATTTAAAGAGAAGCAAAGTAAAATAAAAAAAACCACAAATTTTGTTTTTGTTTTAATCATAAAACAAAACAAAACAAAAAAATTTTTTTTTTTAATAATTTCGATGACTTGTCATTTGAAAGAGACCCCCTACTACACGCTTGAAAAAAAAATTCGTTTTTTTTCTCTGGGGTTTTTAATGAAAGAAATAACATTTTAATATGATCAATAAACATAAAAATTTATTGATGAAATTTTCACACCCCGAATAAAAAAAAAGAATATCAAAAAAATAAGAAGAAAAACAAGAAAATAATTTAAATTTGGGACAAAAACCCGAGAGAGAGAAAAAAAAAACGAATGAAAAAAACCATTTAAAATTGATCATTGAAAAGATCATGAACTTTTATTAAAAGACGAAATTGAATTGGACTCCCCCACCACCACCATTTAAGTGTTTTTCTGGTCGCTTTATTTTTTTTCATTACAAATTTATACAAATCGAATAGAAATTAATAAAATGTGAAGCTTTTTTTCCTTCTTATTTTCGTTTAATTTCCGTGCTGACAAATTAATTTAATATAATTAACCAAAAAGAGAAAAAAATTGAAAAAAAAACTCGCTTTTAAAAGCTGCTTCTGTCGATCATTTAAAAAAGACAGTCAGTGAGTGAGTGACTGGGTGTGAAATGATTTTATGAGGGCGTTTGATTAGTTTATTTAATTCTTGTTTTTTTTATAATATTATTTGCTATTACAACAACAACAACAACAACAAATAATAACAGAAATCTTTTAAAATTCTACAACCGTCTAGACTTCAATACGAAATGTTCAAATGAAAAAATAAAAATAAAAATAAGAAACGTCGACGATCATTAGAAAAAATACTGTTTGTTGCCTGCTTGCTGTTGCTTTTAATTTCCATAAATTATTTGTAATTTGTAACGATTTTTTTTCTTTCTTCTTCTTCTTCTTTATTATAAATTTTTATAGTTAATTTTTAACATTAATGGTTTGTTAAATTTTATTGATACTCTAGAAATGCAAAAAAACAAATCACTTATACAGTGTCTAACAAAAATGGAACACTTCCTAGTTTAAAAATATTTAATTATTTATTCATTAATTAATACACAATTACAAATTATATTCTAATTCTATACGAGCTGAGTAACTTCGACCATATGCTCGGTGTAGTGTCACAGACCAGAGCCTCTGGTGGGAATCGAACCCACGACCCTCACGCCTAATAGTCTAGCACACAACCCACTAGACTACCAGGACGCTCTAAAAATATTTAATTTTTTTTTAAAACAATTTTAGTTACTTTAGAGCTTTAGAATTAAAATTGAAATCTTCTTTTCCCTCAAACGATACGATGATAGAAGGGGAAAAAACTCAAAATAGTACAATGTGTTTAGGTTTTTTTCTCGACATACATAACCTTTTTCGTTCGTGCTATTACGATTTAGCAAAAACTACTTGAACGATTTCGGTGAAATCTTGGGAAAATATTCCTAAGACGAGTGGTTTTAGCCCGAACTAGGAGATTTTTGATTCACCAATAAATATAAATTTTATAAAACAATAGCCAGAGTAAGCGAACAGAGAAAAATAAATTTCAAAATGCTGCCGTTAAGTTTCAATTAAAATCAGGCTTCTAACTCCCCATCTGGACATCTATTGGGAAATGGTTCCTTCCTTCCTTAATTGTACTCTGATTACAAACGAATGGTTAGATTTTTCAAGTTTTGCAAAACTTTTTTTCAAAAGTAACAAAAATAAGTTTTAACTTCAAAAATCATAACAAATTTTGAGATGACCCTCCTCTTCAGGCTGCCGTACCACTACAGGACTTAACAATACTGAAAATTTTTCTCTTTAACCGTTTGACTGCTAAGCGATTTTGGTAAGAATCTAATAACCTACAGCTGTGTGAAATATAATAGTAGCGCTACAACATAAATTTAACTTTTCATTACTGCAATGTCGTTCTGTTAAGAAATCAAGTATTATCTATGGATATATCATCCCTAAACCTTCACCATAATGATCAGAAATATACATGTCTTTTTCTTAGCATTTTTAAAAGTTACAGTTATTTTTTGTAAACCATGCCAGTTTCTTTCTGTGTAAATTAATAGTAGCAGGCGAGTATAAATTCTTAAATAATTAAAAAATTTCCATAAGGCAATAAGTTTTTGGCTATAAATTAAAACAAATAGTGTTTTCATTCAATTTTTTAATTAAAATTATTTATATAAATAAATAAATATAATAAAAAATGGGACAATGGGAGAAAAAGTTAGCAAAATTAATACTTTATGCATAAATGCGGTATTTTATGGGTTTTAAAGGTCTTTTTTTACGATTTAGCTTGGTTAAGTTTCCCAAATAGCTATTGGAGGTGTTCTGTTTAAAAAGTTGGCCAAAAAAGGGTTCAAAAAGTGGACGAAAAACGGTCAAATTGCATGCATTTGTATTTAGGGCTTAGAGTATTCAAAAAACTGAGTTGTTTGATAAACCGGTTTCCGAATAATTTGAAAAACTGCATTTTTTAAGAAGCCGGTTTCGAAACCGGATTTTTATTTATTGTTATTTTTATAACCCGCGCAATGCCGGGTACAATCTCCTAGTTATTATAATAAAAAGATCTACAAAATTCTAATAACCTATGTATAAAGATTTATAGGGTCTTCTAGTCTTTTGATTTCATTCTAGCTTTTTGACTAAAATTTTACACTGAAATTCGCAATGCAAAAGCGAATTTTCGTAACAAAAGAATGCAGCGCTTTTCCGCCTTTAAAACATTTAACATATAAAAAATTCCAATTGTTTAAATAAATAAAATGAGCCCTTGGAAGTATAGGAATACCCCCCCTCCCCTTAAGGAAATATAAAAAAATTTATAAAAATCTAAAAAAAAAAGGAAAAAAATATTTACAAATTTCCTTTAAAAAAAACTAATTTTGTTAGCCACTGTTTTATATTTTTATTTAATTTTTTTTTTACTTTTTTTTTTTAATATAAATTATTTATTTTTAGTTTTTTTTTTCTTTCTTTTATTTATTTTTTTACACTGCTTTGGAATATTAATTGTGTTCGAAATGTTTTTGGCATGTTAACAAGAAAACTGTTAATATTGAATATACAACAACAACAACAACAACGAAAACAATTACAACAAATACATTAATATCATGAAATTGGAAATAAAAAAAAAATCCACTACAGTAATATCTCTTAAACGAAATGAGCAACAACAACAACAACCGTATAAAATACCCCAGTAGTTGAAAAAATAAAAAAAAATTAAAAAAAAATTTTTTCTGTTGTAAACGTGAATCATCATTTAAAATGGAGCAAAAATTTTAAAATAAAAATTATTATTTTGTTTATTTTTGTACAGACACACACACTATAACACAAACAACGCGAAATTAATAAATATTTAAAGTAATAAAATGACAATTTTCAACTCATTTTATGTGTGAAATTAATGCAAAACAAACGCACGGTTGTGTACATGAATGCGATTGTAAAAAAAAAGAAAACTAAATTCGAAATCTATAAAGACAGTGTAATTATATAATAAACATAAAAATATCACTTTCAAGATTTGCTTTCAAAATAAAATAAATATTACAAATGTTGACTCGAAAAAACTCATTAAAGAATTGCTTAAACTCTTTAAAACTTAAGAAAGGCTCTTGAACACTCTCTAGATCAATTTGTGTGCTAAGCTCTGCTCTTTCCTAAATCGGAAAAATGTTTTAACAACATCTTCTGAACTTATAATGAGAATTGTAAACACTTCTAAACTCCCTAAAAGACAAGAATCGAAAAGCTCTTTAAAACTCTTTATAGCACATTCATTTCAAAACATAAGAGAAAATGTTAAGAACTCTAGAAAATGGTTAACAACCATGAAGGACTTCATAAAGATTTTTTTGCAAAGCCTTAATATAGAATATATTCTCAATTTATAATATTGATTAGGGTTTGAAAACTCCCTAAATAACGATGTACTCTTTAAAACTCTTTAATGTGCTTTTCTCTAAATTTTCAATTTATGCAATCTGGATTGGAAATATTTTTAAGTTGCCGTGGTCCAGTGGGTAGTGTGTTGGCTTATTACACAAAAGGCCTAGGTTCGAATCCCATGTCAGACATCAAAACGAAAAAATATTTCTTCGACGACTTCCTCTCAGCAGATTTCTAGCAAAGACTCTGAGAGTAAAAATTGCTATGAAAAGCTTCTCAAAAATCTGTCGTTCGGAGTCGACTTTAAACTGTAGGTCCCGCCACTCATGTATAAAATTAACGCACATATTTTAATTAACATAAGTGGTGTGAGAAGCTAAGTCGTAATCCTGACTGAAGGGTTGTAATGGCCAATTATGTATGTATGTTATTTATGTATGGATTGGAAATATCTTTAAAGAGTTTTTAATAAAAAAAAACATTTTTAAACTCTACATTGAGTGTAAAGTTGTTCATAACAACAAAAACTCTTCAAATTTAATTTATTGTTAAAAGCCCTGGCAATTAATCATTGAAGGTGAAGACCAGTGTCATTCTTCTCCTCATTATTGTAGGCTCTATAAAAATCATTCGGAAGGGGTCCAAGACCAAGACGCATCGCCTGCGTGGCAATAATATAATACAATACCAAGTAATAATCCGATAGTAATACTGACTTGCTTTTTTTTTTTGTAATTTAAACAGAGTTGCAGAGGGCACTCCATTCTACGCCTTTCTTTTCGTGTTCGAAGCTGCCTACCTATTACTAACTAACGAAGCTTACGACTTCCTTTTTTTTTGTAGTTTAAGCAGAGTTGCAGAGGGCCCTCCATTCTACGACTTTCCGTCCGTGTTCGAAGCTGCCTAACTATTACTAACGAAGCCTACGACCGCATTGTCAATTGTAAGCTTGCATGTTCTCAAAGGAATCCCGAACGTCGAGAAGGAGACATTAGTGCTTGTGCCAGTTCATCTGCTCTGCAGTTACACGGAATGTCCCTGTGCCCTAGTATCCATGTGATAAGCACATTGTATCGACCAGCTGAGGTGTATGTGACAGTTGTACATCGTCTTGGTGTTCATCACATTAGAGTTCAGTGCTCTGATATCTGCCTGGTTATCGGAAGGTACGGCTTTTTCCAACCGCGTGTAGGGGGTTTATCATTCCTTGGAGTACATCGCATTAGAAGTCAGTGCTGGCTGTTGGAAAATATGGTAACTACTTGGCATAAGGGGAGGTAGAGTGATAAAATTTCAGAATTAAAAAAAAAATGGTTTTTATACGGCATTTCATCGGGTATGCGGTAACGCATTTTTATCCTTAAGTTAGGTTGGTTGGTTGGTGCAATTTCCCATAGAACAAACCCATTAAGTTACAAAATTTTTTGAAGGAAGTTCCATTAAGGAGATCGAGTATAGAATTCCTAGTATTTTCAGACGAATTAGTTCTTTGGCTTAGGCAGTGACACACAATGTTTTCTATTGCAAAAATCATGTGAGAACGTGTCTAAATAAAGGGCAGGGTATGGAAAACGGTTTCTTTTTAAACTCTTTCAAAAATTTCAAAATTATATTGTAATTAAGCAGTTCGTTCTTAAGGTATTAATGAAAATTCTCTTACAAATTTAGTGTTGAAATTAAAACTAAACGATTTGTATTGTTTTTTTTTTGTTTTTGTTGTTGTAAATAATACAGGAAATTATTAACAATTTGTTAAAAGAGTAGACATTTAGAAAAGAACTTTGGCAGGGCTATTGTTTGAAGAGACCAAGCTAAGAATGGTTGTATGGAAGAATTAGAATTAAAAAGAAAGAAGGAAAGAAAAAAGAAACGCCAATTAGTTAAACTAATAGCCGAAATGAAGCTTAAATAACTATTAACGAAGGAAATATAATAGAAAACGAGAAGAAGTATTAATTGCACATCAATTACAAAATTTATCAAACAATTGTTGAAATGATTTGGAAATGAAAAAAATAAAATTCTTAGACGTGTACAGGCTAGGCCAAGGTTTGGATAGACAGAGAGAGAAGGAGAGAGAGAGGATCTTTACAGCTTAATAACCGGCTAATGGCCTTTTGATAATAATTCGACAAGAAAACTAAAAAAAAGAGAGAAAATGATCATTTATTTTGGTTGGATTTTGATTTTTTCTTTGGAAAACGAAAAACATTAGCCATGGGCCCGGGAGTAAGAAACAAAATTTTTCTTGTTTTTTTTTTTTATTTTTAAGTCATTGAGCATCAAGTCAATATATCAGTCGATATCTTATGAGTTTTTAATTTTAGGTTTTCACATTTGAGACGCAAATACATCAAAAACGAAACGAAACTGAATGTCGAATAGCCTAAGAAGGCTAAGAACGGTTTTCATTTAGAAAAGAAGAAAAGGAAACCAAAAACCAAAATAAAAAAATAAAGAAAGAAACAAATTTCTCAGACTCATCAATCGTATTTGGGGGAACATTTATACCAACACAGTTACCAGTTACAGATGGATGACTGACTGGCCTGGCCTGGCTGGCTGGCTGATTTGAGTTAGTCACACAGTGCACAGGGAAGCGCAGTGCACAGTTTTCATCATCAGTGAAAAGGACAAATCGCTGCTGCGTGTGTAGGATATTGAATAAAATATCATTTTGTACACACCCCTTTCTGGTCAATTGCCCGCCGTTTGTTTTAAGCCGTATGTTATTGTATTTTAATGTTATTGTTATTTATTGTTGTTGTTGCAGTTGTTACTGTTGTTGTTGCAGTTGTTACTGTTGCTTTTAGCCATGCTAAGTGCGTGCAGGTTGCAAATATTTTTTTCAGTGATTTTTTTTTTGTTTTTTTTGCCATGTTTTGCAGATGATTTTGATGATGATGATGACGTCTTTAATGAGTTTCTTTTAAAATGCATATGAGACCAACGAAACCGAGCCAAACCAAACTACAGCAAGCAAGCCAGTCACAAAAAAATATTCCTCAATACACTAATAAATTATTTTTAATAGTTTTGATTTTCTTAAGAATTTTTCTTGATTATTATTCGTATTATTATTGCTTTTGATATGAAATTAAAAATAAATTATCATTAATTTTAAAGTTTTCTTTTTCTGTTCTGTTCTTTTTCTTTTAATTCTCTTAAGTTGGTCAAGTAATTAGACCAAGTTTACATTGAAAATGCAGCGCAAAAACTTAAAAGAAATATTTCATAGAATTTCAATCAATATTGTATTATTGTTTGTTTTGCTGACATCAATAATAATTAATTTTGATTTTTTTTACCAATAAAAATTGGGTCAAGTTTAGTTTTGTTAAGCCACTAAGAAAACAAATGGAATACGGAACCGGTAAGGTTCTCACAAGAAAAATTGAAAACTCAGCTTAAAATTAAAAACAAAATAAAAAGAAAAGAAAACAAAAAACAAGACAAAGTAAAATGATATAATTTTGAATCAGGAAAACAAGAAAACCAAGAATGAAAACGTAAAACAAAAAAATAATATTGCAAACAATACATGATGAAAATAATAAAAAAAAGCATAGAAATGAATCAATAATAACGAAATAAGTGTTAAAAATTAAATAAAATTAATGGATAGGTAGTAGGGATGCCAATCGGGAAATCCCGAAACTCGAAATCCCGGGATTTTTAAAAACTTGTCCCGGCATTTTTCGGGATTTTCGGGATTGCGAATTCATATGTATTTTGACCCCACAAAAGGTCCTGAAAAAAATTCTATATCACTTGACTTCGGTAATAGCATCTCAGATAGGGAAAACTCTACTTCCACTGATAAAAAAAATTATTTGATGGCATCGAAGAATGCAAAAGGCCTATAAAACGAATTCAAAGGGTAACTGATTTAGATACTCAACTGTTTACATCAGGACATGGTAGAGGTGAATATTTACAAGCTGCATACAGCTATCTCGGAACTATTTTACCAACAGATGTTGGTTGCGAAACGTGTTTTTCAACGGCAGGATATGTTGACAACAAAATGCCTTCAAGCCTATCAGATCACATGTTAGATGCTTTAATCTTTTTGTTGGAATCCAAATAATTTTCTTAAAACTAATGCATTTGCATATGCATGAATAATTTTTATTTCTGTTAATTTACGCTTTTTTTTATTACTTTTTGTCTTGATGTTTGTATATTTTATATTTAATGACATAAAATTCTGATATAATTGGAGTATAAATGATTTTGTTAACAAAATATATTTATTATTGAGAGAAAATCGCAATTTTTACCGTGATTTTTGGGATTTTTGGATCCCGAATTATCCCGGGATTTCGGGATCGGGATTTACAAAATCCCAAATCCCGGGAGTTTTAAAAATCAATCCCGTTTGGCATCCCTAGTAGTTAGGTAGGTTGAAGGAGAGGAGACCAATCAAGGGTCTCATGCCTATTGACATACACACCCTACCTTACTTTCTACTGGAAGTCTGAATCTTGAACAAACTTCCTTCAGTTTACCCCTTTGAGATGAGTTATGTGTCATCCTCGAAATATTGGGATGCCATGCTTACGAAAGCTGCTCCATCATTTCGATGTCCGCCGATGTCAGTTCAGCTATAAATCTAAGACGGAGTGTTCTGACCTGTACGCTTATTAGCGTGTTTGGGTTTTAAAATACTCATGATTCTCTCCTCAATGGGATAGGCCCAAAATATTTTTGTAATTCAGCCTTGTATTGACGCCTCCGTTCTATAACATTCTAAGTCGAAAAACTGTATTTTGAGTTATGAGCTCTCAAAGTTTTCACGCGACATAAGACTGTATGTGTAATCTAAGTATTCATACCCTATAACTCCGGTATGGATCGGCGCATCTTAACCAAATTTGGACAGTATTTAGGTTAGAGAACATAGATACATAATTGGTCATTACAACCCTTTAGTCAGGATTATTGACCTAGTTTCTCACACTGTTTATGTCGTGTGTGTTAATTTTATACATAAGTGGCGGGAACCTACAGTTTAAAGTCGACTCCGAACGACAGATTTTTGAGAAACTTTTCATGGCAATTATATTTACTCTCAGAGTTTTTGCCAGAAATCTGCTGAGAGGAAATCGCCGAAAAAATACTTTTTGTATTTTATTTTGATGTCTGGCCTGGGACTCGAACCCTGGCTTTACTATTAGACGTAACAGCACACTACCTACTAGACCACGGCGAGAACGTAGAATTAAAAAATGGAGGAACACTAAAAACATTACATTATAGAATGGAGGCGTCCATATGACGCTTCCGTCAATCACTCCTTGATGACAAAGAACTTATATAATCCCTACCATTCAAAGCCTGAACTAAATGTTAATTGCCTTTTTTGTTTACACTTCAGGACGGTCTATGATCCCGCATTCCAGGATTCTAAGTTTTGTAGGAAACTGATTAAAAAAAATTAGAAATTATTTACAAAATTCCGATTTTTCAAACTTTGTTGTGGTTTTTTCGTTTTTAAACATAAAAATCTTTAAATTGTTTTCAAATGATTTCAATTATTTTTAATATTTAAACTCTAATGTATGAGAATTATTTTCTTTTCTTTTCGTTTCGTTTTTTTTTTTTTGTGAAAATTTTAATTAATATTCTTTGGATTTTACAAATCATTTAAAAACGGCTTTCATTTAATTTTGTTTGTTTGGTTCCCCCTTGATTATTGCCTTAGAAAATGTCATTACAAATTTTAAAGGGCTAGATAGAGAAGCGTTTTTATTTTGTTTTCAAAACTAGAAAATAAAACTTGAAACTGAAAAAGAATTGAAAATCATTAAAGGGCATATAAGGAAATTTGGCGAAAAGCCAAAATGTCTAGGAAAAATTACATTTTGCTTACAAATAAAATAAAAAATAAAAAAAAACGAACTGAAACAGATATGAAACAGTAAAAATATTAAAAAAAAAAATAACCGAAAAAGAATAAAAAGAAAATGGAATAAAAAAAACCGAATTCTAAGCAAAAGTCTAGACAAAGTTACTGAAAAAAAAAGAAAAACGGAGAAATCTTCTTAGTGTTTCAACCACAGATTATTAATTATAAATTTTCACTTTTTTCCAATACTTAATAACGAAATGACATCATTATTAATTAATTATTATGATTATTAATAATTTTTATTCATATTCTGTTTTTGTTTTTTATCAATAATTAATATTTTTTTAATAATAATTAATCAATCACATGGCGAGAGTGGAAAAAAAACTAAAAATCAATTGTAAATTATTAATAATAATAAAATAATAATAATAATCATTACGTTTTTATTAATTTTTTTTTAAACAATAATAACAATTGTTAATAACATTAACAATAACTAAACAAATGTTTGTTTTTGTACTTTAAGCTTAATCAAAGTAATTTTCAATAAATTTTTTTTTTATTATTTTTTATTGATTAAAATCCCCTCTCAATCCATCCATAATCAACAAAAAACATGATAAACTACAGAAAAAAAATTAATAAATTTTTCAAACACGCAACTGTAATTAATAGAGGAGGAGGTTGTGTTGTTTTAACAAATAAAAACACACAGAAAACTTAATTCAATTTAATAAAAAATAAAATAAATATTAATCCATTGAAGAAAAAACAAAAAATCTTGCCAGGAATACAACAGGAACAGGAACAGGAATAACTAAAAATGGGATCTAATACTGGATCTAATTCTAGCAAAATTGATTAAATTTTTGAAATGAAAATGATTTGTAGACAAAAAAAAAAAAGGTTCAAAAAAGAATTACAAAAATTCCTCTCATCATATTAATATTAAAATGATTTGTTACAAAACATTTAATAGCAGACATATTGTAGAAATATATTTTAAAATTGCTGCTAAATTTCCTATTAATGCGTCAATAATCCCCTAAAGAAATCCACAAATTAAAAAATATATATCGTATTATTAACACATTAATTTTATAACAAATTATTAAGAAAAATTAAGTTTTTAGCATTAATTCGCGACTGAAATTACAAAATAAATAAAAAAAATTATATTTATAGCATTTTAAATACATACATAATTGGCCATTACAACCCTTCAGTCAGGATTACGACCTAGCTTCTCACACTGCTTATGTCGTGTGCGTTAATTTTATACATGAGTGGCGGGACCTACAGTTTAAAATCGACTCC
The DNA here is from genome assembly GCA_014635995.1 of Sarcophaga peregrina. NCBI lineage: Eukaryota > Metazoa > Arthropoda > Insecta > Diptera > Sarcophagidae > Sarcophaga > Sarcophaga peregrina. The sequence goes on from CM025790.1 coordinate 105,293,439, forward strand.
GAACGACAGATTTTTGAGAAGCTTTTCATGGCAATTTTTACTCTCAGAGTCTTTGCTAGAAATCTGCTGAGAGGAAGTCGCCGAAGAAATATTTTTCGTTTTGATGTCTGACCTGGGATTCGAACCCGGGCCTTTCGTCTAATAAGCCAACACACTACCCTCTAGACCACGGCGCCTTCTAGCATTTTAAATAGTTTACTTTAATTTTTGTGATTTCTTTTAAGAGATTAAAGTTTTATATTCTGGTACTAAATTTTTGTTAATTTTATTTATTTTTTCGCTAAGGCTTGCCTTACTTCGTTAACACGTTGACAGCCGCGGCAATTTTCTGAAAACTGACCAAAAAACGACAATTGGATTTTGATTTTTTTCATATTAGTAAGTACGAGTTATCTCGCAGACGGCAGTCAACCTGTTAAAGAAAATTGTTCCAATTTTCCTAAATTCAACCTGATTGCTCTGCAAAGTTTAATATCTTGGAGTTTGTCAAGTTCTAGACAAGATGGTAGTGTAGTAGATCGGCTTCCTCAAGTGCAAATCTAATATAATTTGTTTGGTGCCACTCAATTACTGTTGTACCGAAAGGGGCCACTAACTTACGTATTTAATTGGTCATTACAACCCTTCAGTTTTTGTGTATTTAACTATAGGCTTTTAAATTTTTACCAGAAGACTGCTCAGAGGGCTAGTTGGCGAAGAATTATTTCTTTTCTTATTTCGTTTCGATTGAAATGTCTGAGCTAGGGTTTTAATTACGGCCTCATGTCTAATAAGCGAACACATTATCTACTAGGGTACGGCGAGTTCTCATTTGTTTAGTACGATTTAATTGTTTGTCTATCGGAAGGGGTAATAATTTAGGTTAAAGGGAAGTATTTTTTTCCGAAGTGTTTTATTTTTATTATTGTAAATATTGCAACTAATTGCTCCAAGAGTAATATATGAACAACTTCTGTAACCCCTCGTGTTATGTTGTTTTTCAATTCAAAAATTTATTGGGAATTTGGAAATGCAATTCTCCTCTTCTCTTATTAGCAGCCCTGAATTTCTACTCAGGAGGCTAAGGAAGATTAGGTGGCGGACCTTTCTTGAAGAAAGAAGCTCTACTTAGACCAGCAGCAAATAAGTTTTTAACCCGGGTGCTCAAACATTCTCTAGAGGAAACCAATTCGCCTCTAAATTAAATCTTTTGTCATTGCAGCAATTTGGACATCTATTGGGAAAAGGTTGTCGGTAAACAACATACCTGAATTGTGTTTCTACAACGAATGCTCTTGTTACAAATGAACTCGACTGGTTAGATTTTATAAGGTTTTAAGGTTAACTTGTTTTCAAATGGAGCAAAATGAAGTTTACAAATGAAATTGAAAGGGGAAATTGAAATTAGCACTACAATCTTCATCTTAGAAAGCTTGGTCAACGATGTTAGGAGATGAGAGGTCAAAAAACAACGTGTTTTTATTAAAAAAAAAACAAAAATGTGATATCACATGAAGGGCCTGTTAAATTACTTTGCCTTTGACTTCTTCTAGCTTATTTGGATTATTTTTTTAAAAAATATTTTTCTTTTATTAACATTAAATATCTTAAGAAATTTTTAATAATTTTCTTATAGTTTATACTACAAAAAAAAATAAGAGAGAAAAAAATCTGTTTTATACGTTGGCGGTTCCGCATTTTGCTTAAGATAATTACAGTTATTGACCGTCTAAAAGGCATTAGGCCGTAACATTAAAATCACAACACTTTTATAAAGAAAATTATTACGCAGAGGTTGCATTAAATACTAAATAAATAATAATTTTTTTTTTTTTTAAGAAAACAAAAAGAAAATTTTTAAAAAAATTTAATTTAAAAAAAAATTCAATTTATTTTAAAAAAATTTTAATTTTTTCAAATAACATTATGAGAAATGGAAAATCCTGCCTCAGACTAAGGGGCATAAGTAAGTTTTAATTAAAAAAGAAATATTAAGATTTAAAATTTAAATTGACTTATACTATGTTCAGACATGCACTTTTATTAAATCAATATTCGGTTTATTGAGAACAATATTTTTAGCGTTCAGACATATAATCTACGAAAATTTATTTGACAGCTGGTAAACAAAACAGCTGATTGCTTCAGCAACATTGCGTTTAATTTGATCTCGAAAATTAGTGGCAAAAAATTTTTTTAGAAAAAATGGAAAACAATTGAACATTGGAAAAAGTATTGCTAATGATTAACCGAAACGCCGAGCTGTTGCGGTTAATAGGGACTACTTGTGACTCCAAAGTGGCTTTCCTCAGATGGATGAGAAAGAAAAATTTGATAATATTGGATAGCTAGCAGAAAAGAAAGCTTTTGCTTATGGCACTGTCGTTGTTTACATTTGAGTTGTCAAATATCAATAGAAAGTGTTCGGAAAAATATAATATGCTCACTGAACGTACTTATGACAGTGTTGTATTTAAAGTTTTAATCAATATTATAACAATTTATGAATTTATTGATCAATAATTAATTGAAATTTTATATGAAATATTGAGATCAATAATGCCGTTTATTGCGATTTACGCAATAAAGGTGCATGTCTGAACCCAGTATTAGGCTGTTATTGCTAGGGACCGTAGAACAAAAAACAATTATTAGGAAAACCTACAAAATTTTTAATTCGTAAAGAAATTTATTTAAAATGCTTGTGATATTAAAGGAAAAAATTTATGGAGTCTTGTTAAAAAAAAAGAAACTAAAATTTGCCGTCGGTATTTTATTAAAACTTATTTCAACTTCTATTGCAGTTCTCCATTAGATAAGTAAATCAGTGAAGTGCTTTTTTTTTTGGTCATTCCTGTACTCTAAACATCATCTTGTGTGCTATTTTGTGTAATGCTGCATTGAAATTCAATCGTTTTGGAACAAAAAAAAAACTCAACAAATTTATTAGAAATCCTCACCAAACCGGCTAAAGTGCTCAACTAATGGCAATTTTTCAGGTTCTTTTTTTTTTTTTTGTATCTTTTGCTGTTTACTGTTGCAAATCAATACATTTAAAAATGCGCTTTTAGTAGATTTCTAAAGAATTTCATGAAATTCCTGGAATTTATTTTATTTTATAATACCAATAGAGCAGCAACATTGTATCTAAAAAAATTATTGGGGATTTATTACTTCTTCAAAGCAACAGCAATCAAACAAAAACAAAAAAGGAATGGAAAAAAGAACAAAAGAAAAAATAACTTTTGAAGCAACATTAAATGAAATTAGAATAATAGATTATGGTTAAATGATTATTAATAATAATAATAATGAGAAAACAACCCAGCGAGCATTTAAAAAAATAAAAAAACTCAAAATTGAAATTAAACTTTAAACTTTTAAACATTCTTAAGATGTTTTTCTCAATAGAACTTCAACACGTTGACAACCAACTACGAGATAACTCGTAAATTGCGTTCCCTTTTAGGGAGCTAAACGACGAGTTATCTCGTACTCACTAAAGTGAAAAAATCATGTTGTCGTTTTTTGGCTAGTTTTCTGAAAATTGCCGCGACAGTCAACGTGTTAATGAAATTAATTTTAATGTAAAAACTAAAATAGTTTAAAAGGAAACCAAAAAGAAATAAGAAAAGTTTACCAAAAAAATATTGCAGAATATGAAAGAATATAAATGGATGGATCCCAGGTCAGACATCAAAACGAAAAAATATTTCTTCGGCGACTTCCTCTCAGCAGATTTCTAGCAAAGACTCTGAGAGTAAAAATTGCCATGAAAAGCTTCTCAAAAATCTATCGTTCGGAGTCGACTTTAAACTGTAGGTCCCGCCACTCATGTATAAAATTAACGCACACAACATAAGTGGTGTGAGAAGCTAGGTCGTAATCCTGACTGAAGGATTGTAATGGCCAATTATGTATGTATGTATGTATAAATGGATGCAGATTTTAAATTCAATTTTAGAATTTAATATTGACATCATAGTGAAGAAATGGAATTTTAATAAAACCGATAAGCGTACTAAAATCTATTATTAACGAAATTTAACAATTGTTTCATAATGAATGAATGAATATAAAATATTTTCTAAAATGGACTGCAATCAGGACAAAAGCTGAGAGGAATCCTATTCAAATGGAAAAAATATAAGAAAACGGATAAGTTTGACAGGGAGGGCGGCTATGGTTTTTCTCATCTAGAAAAAATCATTTATCAAAATGTTAGGAAATAAATTAACAATTTTATTAATTATTCACATTTTTTCGGAACATAAATCTCTAAATTGCTTATTTAAAAAGACAATATTTAATGATTAACGAATTGAAATTACGAATCCTGTATTACTTTAAAAATGTAAAAAAGAAGATGATATGAGTGCAGATCGATAATTCCCAACCTTTCAAAATAAAACACAGAATTTTGAACTGTGTTAGTAGCTATAAAAGTGGGGAAAAACATTAGTACTAAGCAATACTGTTAAGCCTATTAGAAATCTGTTTGGGGGATATATTTTTTACCACAATTTTCGTTTCAAATATTCATTTTTAAATTCGACTTTTATATTCTTAGTAAAAAAATACAACGTCTTTTGAAAATAAGTTTTTTTTCAATTACTTTTCATTTTTTGCTTAACAGTGAGGGGCAAAATTGTTCAAAACTACTTGAAGTCTACAATTATTTTTCTTAAAAATCGTTTTAAAGCTGTTTCCCTTCACAATTTATTATTTATTAAACAATATAGCTTAAAAGCATTCGGAAAAAACATTAAACAACAATTTTATGAACGAAAACTTTATATTTGAAGCACTTTTTCGCTTTATAAAACAAATTTCGCATTCAATAATAATTCAAAGGCTTTTGAGAAATAATTTTTTAAAAATGCTAAGATATTAGAGTAAAGATTATGGGTTCAATTGCCACCTAAGTCTCAGGTTTGTTGCACTACACCGCGCCTATAATCTTTGTCGCTTCGTTTATAATTATTAACTATGATTTGTAATCCAATTTTAATTAATAAGAAATAAAAAAAAAGTAAATTTTCTTTATTAATTCCAGCAAGTGAACGGACTAAATGTATTATCAATGAAATATTCTTTTTAGAAATCTCCTTAAACAATTTTTAAAATTCCTAAATAAATTACGATACTTGCCCAATGGGGGTATTCAAGTAACCCCAAATAGAACAGAAATAAAAAGAACTATATTGGAAACTCTATGAGAGATTATTGCCTTAATATTATTATTTTTAAGCCGGGTTTCGTTAGATTAAAGAGCAGGAGTAGCCGAACAACTGTAGGTTTTTCTTAATTTTTTTAAGCAAAGGCTTGCAAAGATTTATTTTTTTATAATTAAATTTTTTTTAAATGTCTACAGTAGTGTTTAAAAAAAATTACAAGAAAGTTTTAAGAATTGTTAAAAAAAAACTAAAATTAGCATTTTCTAAATGCTTAAAATTCCTACAGTAAAACACCCTTAAAGTGTACAAACTTTTAACAAAATAATACTTTTTTAAACCAATTTTCGGGTAAAGAATTCTAGGCACCTATCTCGTTTTTAATAAATTACAGTGTGGCTTAAAATTTTTTTTTTTAGAAAACTAACTCTACAATAGCTTAACATTTTAAATTCCTTATTTTTACAATTCTTTTAGCAAAAAAATTTTTTTTTAGTGAAGGATTTTGTCAGTTTTTTGAATTTGCACAGTGTGGCTTAAAAAGTGTTCAAAAACCAGATTTTTAGCTACGTTTTGTAAACCAAAAAAAACCGGTTTTTGTAAAAACAGTGTTGTAAATACCTACAGTAGGCTAAATAAATAATTTCTAACTTGGAAAACAAATCATTCAGGCACTTTTTTGTATTTTTTTTTTTTAAATTAATTAAATGAAACGCATTCTTTTTTTTTTACAAAATTTCTAGGTTTGTACGTTTTTTCTTTACAAAACAAACATAAAACATTCCTACAGTGTTTAACAATAATTTTCTAACGGCTAAAGATTCTTAATTTAAAAAAATTTTTTTTTTTTTTGTGGAGAATAATTTTCTCACGTACCTGTTGCCAAAATTGTGCCAATAAGTAAATTTGTTCCTTTTTGAAAAACCAATCCATTGATTGCACAGCCGTCAAATCCATATCGGCTGTACCGGCTGTTTGTGGCAATGTTGGCTGCATTCGGCTGATTTTTTGATTTGTGGCAACACCACCCGGTAAATCAATTACAGCCTTAAAATTTGACAAAATTTCTGGTACTTTATGCTGCTGCTGCTCCTCCTCCTCCTGCTGTGTATTATTCAATGATGCTGTTAATAATGCTGATGACAATAATGATGATGATGACGATGATGTTAATGGTGCACCAACAGCAGCAGTGGCAGTAGTTGCTGTGGTTGCAATAGCAGCAGCCGTACAATCAACTAAAGACTGTTGTTGTTGGCTTAGAAAAGTTTTCAACGTTTCAAGGCGTTTAGATTCCAGTTTGTCTCACTTTGTTTTTCTCCAACAAAAAATTCAATTTAATTAAAATTTTTTTTTTTAATAAAATGTTGTTTTTTTAATTAATTATTATTTTTTTTTTTAAATATTATTTAATAAAAAACACTTTTAATTTTATTTTGGCCATTTAAACGCTTAAATTTTATTTTTTCTTCTTTCTTTATATTGGAAACATCATGTTGTTGTTGTTTGTTTTGTTAATAAAAAAAATAACCAAGATTTTTTCCTTAAAAAAATGAATTTTCTTTTTTTCAAAATATTTTTCAAATTTTCCGTTTCAAATCAAATCTTTATAGGATATTCAGGGTTTTTCTTTTCGTTTCTTTTTTAATTTAAATTTTCTTTGCAACACTTGTTTGTTTTGTTTTGTTTTTATTTTTAATTTTATCTTTTAATTTTAATTTTTTTTTTTATTTTTTTCTATTAAAAACACTTGTTTTTCTATTTTTTTATTCCCTGTTTGTTGGGATATTTCTTCTTCTTCTGCAAGAAAACACTTGTTTTTGTTTGTTATTATTGTTGTTGTTGTAGTGTACGATTACTCCTCTTAAATTTTTCTTTTAATTTTATCACTTGATTTCTTTAATTTTTGTTGTCGTTGTCGTACGATTTCCATTAAAAACTTTATTCCAATTAAACATTTTTTATTTTGTTTTCTTTCATTTGTTTACTTCTTAAAAATTAATTCATTTTAATATCAACATTTTTTTTTGTTTTATTTTGTTTTGTTTTCAAATTTTTATTTTTGTTTAATTCTTAATTGATTGATTTCCCATTTTGTGTAGGTTGGTTGGTTGTTGGTTGCTTGTAATAATTGTAACATTTTTCTTTTTGTTTGTTTGTTGTTGTTGTTGTGTGCATGATTTGATTTGATTACTTACTTACAAAAAAAAAAAACAATAAACGACAGAGCAACGTTAATCTAATGAGTTGTTGCCTGTCACGAATTCAACTGATGACTGAACAAATCGAACATTAACGCAGCTTACACAACCCCATTAAACAACAAAAACAACATTATAGAGTAACAACAACACACTATAAAACACAATGCTTCATACAAAACACACAAACAATCATACACACACACACACTCTGCTCTGTCGCCTGCCTATACATTGTAAACATTTTTAAAAACCTCTACTCATTTTTATCTACTTCAATACTCATGCTCTCTCTGATTCTCTCTGTCTTTCTCCGTATTTGTGAGACTCGCAAGCGCCCCTCATTCAATATTTTTTTTCAAATTCAAAAACGAAAACAAAAAAATAACCGAACCACACGTGAGTATTGTTGTTGAATTTTTTTTTTTTGCTTGCTTGTTCCTATACAATCTACAATTGAGTGTTTGTGTTCGTTTGTTTGTTTGTAGGTGCAGAATTTATTTCATTTTCTTTTTTTTTGTTTGGAGCTTTGATTATTGAGAAATAGAGAGAGAAAGAGAGCATCGTGCACATAGCATACAAGAAAGAGAGTAAATGCGCTCATGTATTTGTGTTGAAATGTGAATGTAATGTTTGATTTGTTTTGAATTGAACCAATATTCACTCATTCTTAAACTTACACTACTCTAACTCACTCACTCACTCATTCTCCTGTCCTGTCGGTAGTAACCAACAACAGCATTAGTAAAGGAAAAAAAGAAAATCGTAACGAAAAATACTCTCGTTATCTTGAGAAGAAAACAACAACAATACAAGAATGAAAGAAAAAACAAATACTCCTGTAAGGAGTAACTTGAAATAAAAAAAAAAAAAAAAAATCTAAAAGAAAAGAAAAACTGTCATGATAATTTTATTTCGATTTCAATACTTACCATAATTTACAGTTACAAAACAATGTTGCCGAGGTGTTATTATTATCAATTGTTGATGATGAAAAATATCCTGCAAATATATAGAAATTAAAGGAAATTAAATAGAATTAATGAAAATAATAATAATAAAAAAAAATAAAAATAAATAAATTTTAATAAACTTTAGGTGTTGTTTATAATAAAGAAGCAAAATTAAATTTAATTAAATAATGATTAATTTACTTTTAATAACAAAATAAAACAAAAAAATTAATTGAAAATTTATATTTTTAAACATTAAACAAAACATAAAATATTGAATTAATTGAAAGAAAGGACAATTAAGAGACTGGAAAAATGTTTAAAAATATAAAAAAATATGCAATAAAAACCAATTTTCAACAGGTGCTGACCTGAAGCAAAGGAATAAGTGAATCTTCTGCTTAAAATAATTTAAAACTTGAAAATGTTGTTGTTTGTATTCATGGAATTCCACAATACAATTTTTAAGGCAACAAGGAGAATAATAAATATTGTTTCAATTAGCAAAAGTGTCGAAAAAAATTGTTCGATTTTTTATTGCATCAAGACTCTATCATAAATACTTTAACTAGATACAATTTGGCCTCCATAAGTATCTCCTTCTGATTAGAACTCTGCTTTCTATTTAAAAATCTTGATCAGAAAAGCATTTTAGACAACTTATCACGATTAACAATCGCATATTAACAGTTTCCTAAAACTTTCCATTAATTGAATTCTGTTTTATTATTTACTAAAGAAGTTTTTAACAATAACTATGGAGGCATCTATAGTTTTGTAATCAAAATTGAATATTCAGAGGGCACAAAACTTTAATAAATACTAAACACAGTTTAGATTTTGAGAAGAAGTTGATACCAAACACAATAATGGAGACACTCCTCCCATTAAAGGTCCTGTTATCACTTTAATTTAATTGAGGAAATAATGGAAGCGTGGGAAAAGCTTTGTGATAGCTCTACGTCGCTTACGAAATGTAGGTTAGGTTAGGTTAGAGGACATGCACCTGTCGGTCAAGACAAGCACAGTACCCGGAGGTCGAAATTGACCCATTGTACATTGTCCTTAGGGGAGGAAGGAAAAAGGAGGATATAGGAAAGTAGGGAAGGGGAGGGAGAATGGGAAACGGAGGAATGTAAAGAAACAGACACAAAACAAAAGAGGTAGAGAGTGCGACTACACTTATGAAGTGTGTAAAGAAATACTGAAATTGTTTAGTTGTATCGCTTAGCCATTGTAAAACTTTTCTAAAAAAAAGCTATGCTTCAAAAATTAAAGGCTTAACTTTAAGTTAAGAAATAAGTTCTTGAATATTGGGTTAAATTTTATTTTGAATATTTATTTTAATAAAAAAAATCTTTTCAATTAAAATTTCTTCATTTTTATTTATGATTTTCCTTAATAGGTACACCATGAAACATAAAAATTCGAAAATAAATTCTTTAGCGCAATGGCAATACTGTTTGTTTACAATGTGATGATATTTGAAGATTTTTTTTCTCATTCTGTAAAGCCAACTCTCAATAGCTTAAGGAACATAAACACTCACTCTCTTAAATAAAGACCGACCGACCGAAAGATAAAAAACTGCCTTTTTAAAAACGTTAGTAGTTCCTATTTTTATTTTTTGTTTTTTTTTTTTTGTAAATCATAATTAAATAAATTACATTTCTTTTAATTCTATTTTATTTTTATTTTAATTTCATTTTAATAACAAAAACAAAAAGGAAAAAGGAGGATATAGGAAAGTAGGGAAGGGGAGGGAGAATGGGAAACGGAGGAATGTAAAGAAACAGACACAAAACAATAGAGGTAGAGAGTGCGACTACACTTATGAAGTGTGTAAAGAAATACTGAAATTGTTTAGTTGTATCGCTTAGCCATTGTAAAACTTTTCTAAAAAAAAGCTATGCTTCAAAAATTAAAGACTTAACTTTAAGTTAAGAAATAAGTTCTTGAATATTGGGTTAAATTTTATTTTGAATATTTATTTTAATAAAAAAAAATCTTTTCAATTAAAATTTCTTCATTTTTATTTATGATTTTCCTTAATAGGTACACCATGAAACATAAAAATTCGAAAATAAATTCTTTAGCGCAATGGCAATACTGTTTGTTTACAATGTGATGATATTTGAAGATTTTTTTTCTCATTCTGTAAAGCCAACTCTCAATAGCTTAAGGAACATAAACACTCACTCTCTTAAATAAAGACCGACCGACCGAAAGATAAAAAACTGCCTTTTTAAAAACGTTAGTAGTTCCTATTTTTATTTTTTGTTTTTTTTTTTTTGTAAATCATAATTAAATAAATTACATTTCTTTTAATTCTATTTTATTTTTATTTTAATTTCATTTTAATAACAAAAACAAATTCAATCTACTCTCTTGGCTCTCTTATTTTACGCTCTTTCTTGCTCTCTCTGTTTTTTACGATTTTTTTTTTGTTTCGGTGTGAAACCCTTGTTTTTTTTTTCATTTATTTTTTCTGTAGGTATTATGGTCCCCCCATTTTTTTTATGTTTTGTTGTTGTTGTTGCTCTGTTCTTTGATTACTTGACAATAATCAGGTTCTGTCTCTTTCGCTCTTTTGTGTTTTTCACTCTGATAAGCTGCTAACCAGTGTTAAGCTCTCAGAGTGTTCGATTTTTTATGTCTTTTGCATTTATTCAATTCGATAAGTTTTTTTTTCTTATTCTTCGTTTTTTTCTTCGTGTGTTTTTTTTCTGTTGTTGTTGTGTCTCCCGATTTGATGTCGTTATTGTTATGCTTGTTACCAAACCAGTAAACAAAACGTACATACATGGGTGAGGTGGAGCAGTGTTAGCAGCAGCAACAACAGCAATACCAGCTCCAATAAGTTCGTATAGTTGCCTGCCTGTGCATGCGACTATTGTTGTTGTTGTTGTTGCTGTTAACAATTCATTGTTCTGCCATTTCTTCTTTATAAAGTGAGAAAAAAAAAAAAACAGACACTCATGCACACACACACACACACACACAGATTTGCATGAACGTAAAGCTGCTGTTTTCTCGTTATTCCCGTACTTCTCATAGTTAAAGGTTTCTCTCTCACTATATACACCAACAGCAAGCAGCAGCAGGCAGTGGTGTAGTAGTAGTAATGGTAGTGGTGATTGTAGTTGTAGTAGTTGTTGTTATTATTATTGCTGTTATTACTTATCCCATAGCTAAATAATGATTGTTGTTGCTGATGTTCGAATATAAAAAATAAAGAGCACAAGAAGAAGAAGAAAAAGACCATAGAGAAGAAAAAACAACAACAGCAACAACAAAAAAAAGTAAAAATTTATAGAAAATCGTCATATGGAATTTGGTTCGTTATTATGCTACAGAATGAGTGTGAATGGAAATATGTTTCGATGTGTGTGTGTGTGTGTGTGAGTATGTATGATTATTTTTTTTTTGTTTTTTCCATCATTCTTGCTCTTGATTTTTCTATTTTATTATTGTTTGCATACATACATATGTAGATAGTAGCTTTAGCTAGTGTTGCTACTGCTGTTATTGCTGTTGTTGTTGTTGCAATTTGATTGTATTTCCCATTTGGTCTCCAATTCTTTTCTTTTCGGTTATTTAGGGGTTCATTGTTATTGTCGTTGTTGATGTTGATGTTTAAGGGTGTCTCAATAGGATTTTTTTCTTTTCTATTTTTAGGGACTCCTCTGTATTTGTGCCATTGAAATGTAGAAATATGATGAACGGCAAAATATTACAGCATTAAAGGGAGGATGAGTGCAGGTGGTATGAGTTTAATTTTTTTCATAGAGAAAATTGTGAATGGCTATGCTATGGCTTAGTGGTTGCCATTCTAAATGAAAACTAGTGTGGAAGAAAGCCTTTTCATAAGGCACATATCGCGGTTGTTCGAGTTCACAAATTCACAAAAGTGTTGTTGTGGTTTTTTAAACACAATATCGATTCAGTTTTGTGCCTTATCCGCCCCATTGCACTAGGCAGGAGCAAACAGCTGTCCCAAGTGATAATTTTTTGTGTTTTGTGTCTGATATCTGTTTTGATGAAATCGTCAAATTTTACTGTTTCGGAGAGTATAGGCAGACCTCAATGGAGGCTGATTGAAGGGTCTTTACAATATTTTCAGAATTTTCTGTACGAAATGGATACTGAAGACATTAATAGTGTGATGAAGAAGGGTCGGGCAACTACTACACAGGATGTGTTGAGCCGTCTTCTCCTCGTGCACAACACGTCAGTGATCATTGTGCAGTTAAAACCAATCTGAACTCATACTTTTCAATACGATCTTACAATATTTGGTTAGTGATCACTCTGTGATAATAAAATTCGTAATAATTCATTTGAAATTAATAAATTTTAAACTTAAAAGAGAATTTTATTCTTCACTTTTAAACCTAAATCCTCTATTTTAATGAAAAAAGAAATATGAAAACCACATTTTCATTTCACCCGAAGGGAAAGAGTACGAAAATTTGCTTGAAATTGTTTTTTTTATGATTTTTTTTTAAGTTGAAGGGGGCACCCTATACTTTATACCTACGATTACGGTGCCAACACCAACAACAAGCCAACGACGATAGCATAGCACCACACCAGCTCCAACAACAATAACAACACAATATTGATGTTGTGTAGAAGAACAAGAGAAGAGAGCAAAAAAAAAAAGAAAAATTTGCAAGAAAAAAAATTTACAAAAACAATTTGTAACGAATGGGGGGGAGAAAAAAAAATCAGTCTCTCTCGTTTGTGCACACATGTGCCATTAAATATGATTGACAATCGATGGATGGATGGATGGATGAACGAACGAACGAACAACGACTCCGTTTATGTACTTACGTACTGACACCCATACAAAGACCAAACGAGCACTACTTAGAGGAAGACACATAGCCAAAGAAAGAGTGTGAGAGAGAGGAAGAGAGGAGTTGCTAAGAGAAGACGAAGAAGAAAATTAAATGAAATAAATACGGTATAAACGAATGAATGAATGAATGAATGGTTTGATAGATAGATGGCTGGCTTACTGAATGTAAAAAAAAAAAACGAAAATGATGACGATGATGATGATGATGATAATATGCTGATGGTTGTAGTATAGTTATATTGGGTGGCGGGGGAGGGGGTTATAGTGTAGGTGACTGACTAACTCCTCTGTGCCTCTGTCTCTATGTAAAGTACAAACATAAGTTTTGCTTTGTGTTTATGTGTTAGTGCAGAAAACATGATAAAAGTTTGAGAGAATTTAAACAAACAAAAAATGCATCTCTAGTAGGGTACACAGACACAAACATATAAGTCTCTTCAGTTTATTTGCTACATATTAATCCAATAACAACAAGAGAAGTACAAAAAAACTTAAATTAATTGCCGATAAATTTTTTATTTTAAGAGTGCCTTCATGCGCTTGCATATGTTGTAAATGCATTGGCAAGTGTTTTAAACAACCCATACACTGACACTGACACTACCACCTCTAACAGCCGTTATTTTTGCAAAGGTCATTTGTGTGTGTGTGTTGGTCTGTTATAAAGTGGCGGTGGATGTGTGTGAGTTGGTGTTGGTGTTCGTGTACGTATAGTAATCAAACTGTTGTGATTGATGGATTTAAAATAGAGTAACGGTTGGCTGCTGGCTAACTTACATGGTGGGAGAAATTGTTTTTTGTAGTTGTTTTTTAAACGGTATTTTTGCATTTTCAATAAATAGGGGTATTCACATAAAGTTAATGAACAGCTGTTTGTTTACTTCGTAAGAAGCAGAAAAATAAACAAAAAAATTAAATTAAATAGAGGCAAATAAAAGTATTTTTCGAATAATTTCAGTGTTCTTTAAATATTAATGCCAATAATTATGATTTTTTGTGGTCGCCGTGGTCTAGTAGGTAGCGTGTTGGCTTATTATGCAACTAGCAGATTGTAACCAGCGTTGCGCGGGTTATAAAAATAACAATAAATAAAAATTCGGTTCCGAAACCGGCTTCTTAAAAAATGCAATTTTTCAAATTATTCGGAAACCGGTTTATCAAACAACTCAGTTTTTTGAATACTCTAAGTATAAATGCATGCAATTTGCCCGCTTTTCGTCCCTTTTCCCCTTTTGGTCCAACTTTTTAAACAAAACACCTCCAATAGCTATTTGGGAAACTTAACCAAGCTAAATCGTAAAAAAATACCTTTAAAACACATAAATTACGGCATTTATGCATTAAAGTATTAATTTTTGCCCATTTTTTCTCCATTTGTATATATATAACCTATATATATAACCTGCACCGACAAAAGCTCGATCAATATCCCAAATTTCAAGAAAATTGGTCCAGGCGTTCAGGCGTGATTGGCTAACAAACAAACAAACAAAAAAACAGACTTACAGAAAGATTTATAATATATATTAGGATTAACACACACAACATAAGTGGTGTGAGAAACTAGGTCAATAATCCTGACTGATGGGTTCTAATGACCAATTATGTATGTATGTAATTATGATTTTAATAGGAAATCTTATTAATTCTGCCCCCTTTAAATAAGGAATTAATATGATTTAACATTTAAATAAAATTTAACTTTAAAAATTCAAATTCAAAAGCTAAAATATTTTTTAAAAAATTATAAAAATCAAAGGAGCAACATATTTAAATAAAAAAGTATTCATTTTATAGAAAAAAAGCATTGATTTATAACCAAAAATTCAAATAAACTATAATAAATCTGAAAATATTGAAGTTATTAAATTTAAAAACAGAAAAAGTCGCTTAAAGTTTTACGAATTTATTCTTTTTTTTTGGTAAGCTCTACAGAAGTGCAATTATGGAATTTATTAGAACCCATTAAATAGAAAATCGTGGACCCTAGCTTCAATGCAGTGTGAAAACTGTCCCTTTAAACGTGTTTAGACAGGTTCTCACGTTCAGATTAGAAACAAAGCGAGCTCTATGCAAGTCCTGCGTAAATATTTACAATTTTTTTTTTATTTAAATAAAAAAGATATCCTATATATAGGTAGGTATGATGAAATGAACCTCCTTAATGCTTTCCTTTTATTCTAAACATTGCATCTCCGCTGAACATGTCAAAACTAAACCTGCAGACTCTCCAATATCAAGTGTATTAGTAACAGCAAATAGTTAAAAGAAGACAACACCAACAACAACGACCCCTACTTATATATTGTAATACAATAATAATAATAAAAAACAACAACAAACAATAAATTAAACTCAATTCATAAATACCCACTCATCTATCAATTCAACACATACAACACTCTTCTGCATCCTTCTCACACACTCTCTTAAATAAACATTTTTAAAAACTCCTCTTTTTTACCATTACATTACGGTATAGTATACTCTCTGGCTCTCCTAAAGCCTGAAATTTCACTCTTTTTCTCATTTCCCTTTAGATTGCTGCACAACACAGTCAGAGTGATGATGTTTTCTTGTTCAAGCTATTCAACCATACAAACCAATTGGTGATGTTCGAAGGGGCAATATGCGCTCATACTTGCTTGCTTGTAACCAACCAGTAGGGGAAAAACACGTGCAACACATTGAGTTGGTTTTGTAAGTTCGAAACAATGTTTGAAGGCTGGCTTAAGCTATGGCGATAATAAGAAAATGTTGGATTACACTCATAAAAAGATTGAAAGTTGAAGTGAATGAAAGAAAAGAGGAACTGGAAGGAATAAAAATTTATTTTCATTGAAAAACGTTTTAAATTTCATTGGTTTTCTTTAATAGAAAGCAAATCTAAACTTTTTTTCTTCAAAAGTCCTATGAATAGCCCTTAATTAAGCAATGCTGGATCAGTTTCTTTGAGGTGAAAAAGAAAAATTCAAAAAAACTATTATTAAGCAATATCCTGTAATGAAAAATTGATAACATTTAACATTCTAACCCTCTAAGCGTCTAGAGAAAAAGAAAAAAAAGAAGGAACTAGTTTGTGGCAAGAGTTTAAAACCCCAGAAAGAATTCCATGGGAAAACTTGCGGTTCTCTTCCAAGCGGAAGCCTATGCCTTCGAAAGATGTGTTCAATTCAACTTGGATAGGAAGAAAAAAGACAAGACATAGCAATACTATCTGACAATCAAGCCGCCATTCGAGGACACAGCCCCTGTGAAGTTTAATTGAAGATAGTATAGGTTTGTCTTAAATAGCTAAATAAGCTACATAGAGAGACAGAATAAGGTTACCACCCTCTGTGTTTGGTGCCATGTTATGTATGAGTTCTTGGCAAAGAGCAAGTCGTCTACCTAAAGGGAGGACCCAAGCCTTTTATTGGGGCTAAAACTTTTTTGTAGAGTGAGAATAGACAATTGGAAAGAGATGCTTAACAAAGGGAAAGATAAAGTGAGGAAAAGAACTCTACTCACACCAACTGGGTGGGAGACAATTGAAATATTTGTTGAGATGTGGGTCAGACTCTTTGAAAATAACCAGAGATTGACAGGGTATTGTAGACTCAGAGTACATTTATTCTGCATGGAGGTTGTCTCGAGAGCAACGTGTAGTTTCTGTGACGTTGAGAATGAATCTTTTTAGCACATTTTTGAAATCTGTAAGGCATTTCTGCAGTTACAAAAGGAAACTCCAGGTCCTAAATTTCGTTTATAATCCTAATCCTAATATATATTTTAAATCTTTCTGTAAGTCTGTTTTTTTTTGTTTGTTTGTTAGCCAATCACGCCTGAACGCCTGGACCGATTTTTGATATAGATCGGGCTTTTGTCCGTGGAGGTTATAGGTTTTAAATTTTTGACTAAAAGGGGAGAAAAAATGGGGAAAAAATGGGCAAAAATTAATACTGTATTTTATGGGTTTTAAAGGTATTTTTTTATGATTTAGCTTGATTAAGTTTCCCAAATAGCTATTGGAGGAGTTCTGTTTAAAAAGTTGGACCAAAAGGGGTTCAAAAAGGGGAAAAGGGGCGAAAAACAGGCAAATTGCATGCATTTATATTTAGGACTTAGACTAGACAAACTGAGTTCTTTGATAAACCGGTTTCCGAATAATTTGAAAAATTGCACTTTATAAGAAGCCGGTTTCGAACCCGGATTTTTATTTATTGTTATTTTTATAACCCGCGCAACGCCGGGTACAATCTGCTAGTTTTATATAAAATAAAAATCGTTTTCCCGGCGATTCATGATAAAATTTTTTTTTATTAAATTAAAACTAAAACGATATATTTTCATAAATTTCACATAGTTTTTGTATGCGATTGGTGGTAATACCTATTTGATAAATTTATAAAAATTTTGCAAAATTTCCGTTTGTTTCAAATTTAAATTTAGGAAATTTTAATTTCTAAATCTAATCTAATTTTGATCAAAAAATATATCTTTACTCTCTTCTTTTATAATTATTTTTATATTTTATTAAATAGTTTTAAAAAAGTTTTAATATTTCTATGAAAAACTATTATTTTTCTCTTGCCAATAAGTTTCAAGTCAACTTTGTATTGAAATTTCCCCTGCCAACTACTGTTGTTTACAACTATAAACAGAAAAAGAAATCTCACTCATACCCCTGTGTGTCATACTCATACACTCGTTTAATAGCAACAGCAACAAAAATAAGCAAAAGAAAAACAATAATAAAAAAAAGCTTTATGCTCTCAATTTCCAATAAACACGAATGAGTTTCGTTTGGACACACACGCCATGTGATGTGTTGGTGATGAATGAACAGAAAGCAATAACATTACAATACCAATAACAACACCAACAACAACACACTCTCATACACAGTCTAAATAAGACACACAGCCAGCCAGCAAAATCGAATTCACACGACAACACGAAAAAAATAACAACAGAAAAACGCCAATACATACCATAAAATAACAACAAAAACAATATTAAGCGTATGAGGTATAGAAAAAAAAAATTGGAATTTTTTTCTTGTGATAAATTAAGCTCCGCCCCATTTGATTGGCGAGTAGCAAGGTATAAACGCATATCAAAACACACGCACATGTAGAAAACACATGCCAGACACACAACACTAATACGAGTTATTGAAACGAAAAAAAATAAAAAAATTAAACGACAACGACAATCATTATTATGGTCACAATCATGTATAGGAAACGAAACGAAAGAAAACGAGAAACAAAAACAATTAAAGGCAAGAGAGTCTTTGAAGGTGTTCGTCGTTGAAAACAGTTTTAACAGGTTTGCTTAGCTTACAAAAAGAGAGTTCATGGGTGTGTGTGTGTGTGTATTAGAATAATAACAAACCATAGAATTTAATTCAAACACAAAATATTAGTAAAGGGGGGAGGGGGGCAGATGGATACGAGATAACAAAAACTAAAAAAAACAATAAAAAGAAAAGAAAGAGAGACAGTAATACTATTTCGATTTTTATTTTTTTTTTGTTTTTGTGAGAGCATACATATGTAACTACAACGTCTTGCTTTGTTACTTTCTTAGGGGGTTCTTCTTAATAATATCACACAGTGTTTGCTACTGTTTAAATAGGAGAGCAAAAATGTGAACAACAGCAACTACAACAATAATAATAACAGCTTTAATAATAAGTAAGTGTTACTTTCCCTTTAAAAGTCACTGCATTGTTTTTGTTTTTGTTTTGTTTCTCCATTCCGATCATACTCTCTATCATAATTTATTAGAGTGTGGTGTAGTAATGAGTAGGTGTGAAAGAGTGAGTGAGTGAACAGCCATAGTTGTTTTAACCACATACAGACACCCGTTCACACACATACACTCGCATAACAGCACCACTTATCATACTCCTATTACTCAACATCACCTGATAATAATTATTATGTGGATTAATAATGAGTTATTAGTTCATCTACTTATTTAGTACACTATCACGTCGTCACACATACATATATACTCACTCGCACACAGAAATATACTTGTACACTGTGTAGTATAAGGATAAGATTAGAAATGCTGTGTTGTATTATTTATTATTGAACAGAGATGGAAGATTTAAAATGGTGTTTTTTACGGAATTAAAATAATAAAATTTTTCGTTTTAGTGCATGATATCTGAGCTAAAGCTAGAGCTCGTAGACAACGTCAATGAAATCTTAAATCAATGCATTTCATTTAGGAGCTGTTTTGAAAAAATTGCAACAAAAGTAGGACAAAAAGAGTCATGAATCTCCGAACGTGAAAGGAAAAACATCCGATATTATAGAGAATTTGAGAACTTGCCATCCAAGTTCAGTTTTTTGCTTATTTTTTTTCCAACAAGTTTGAAATTAGTGGGTGTATGTAAAATTATATATATTATTTCTAAAGTACTTTTTTTTGTCGGTTGCAAATATCTCCCATACTACCGCATCAAATTTAATGAATGATATCTCATTTTAAAGCTTATATCTAACACTAATGGCGAAAAATAATTAGAAATTGAAAAATTAATATTTTCATTGATAAAAATTATATTTTATATAGAACTGCATGATAATACTGATCTCTTTATGATTATAAGTTTTTGTTCAAGTGTGGTAATACAGGGTCGCTTAATAGTAATGCAGTTCTACATAATATAGTATGTATTAAAAGTCATTCTGGCAATATCGCTATTTACTATAATGCCGTTTATTACTAAGTCAGTTATATATATTTAGCAGTAGTTGTTAGATCAAGTGCGATAAACATTGTAGCTTAATTGTAATGCTATTCCACATAATAAAATATAAATTTGTAAAAGTCATTTTGTTAAGGTCGTTATTGTCATCGCATTGTTTGTTTTATGAAGTATAGTAATACGGATTAATAAATGGTACTAGGCTAATCGTAATAAATTTGGGAGAGCCCATCATATCAGCTAAAATTATTCATACCGATAAAACTGTACTCATACCCCGAAACAACCTTACACCTTCTGAACCAACTGTGCCTTTCCGAATGACACGAAAACAATTCCCTGTGGAAGTTGCTTTTGCTATGACGATAAACAATGCACAAGGTCAAACCCTTCAAAAGGTAGGATTGTATTTACCAGAACCGGTCTTTTCACATGGACAGTGTTATACGTGGCTTTTTCTCGAGTGCGTACGTTTAAAGATATTTTTGTTTGTATTAAGGATTCGTACGGGCATTGTATTCAAAGAAGTATTATAAAAGCATTTAAACATATGTATGCGTATGTATGATGATATTATGATTTCTAATATTTTTATATTTTTAATAATATTTCTATTAATTCTTTTCATTTTATGTTACAAAAATGACAACTAATGGTGCGAAATATTCGCACGGGTCATCTAGTTTTAAATTTAATTTTAATTTTAGACAAACTCATCTAAGACGAAATAATTTTATCAATTTTAAAATTTTTTTAGATATTTTCTTTAGTAAAAAATGTTTTTTTTTAAATTTTTTTTTTTAATTTTTCCATTCTTCTAACCTCTATTATTATTTATTAAATCATTGACTTTTTGTTATCATTTTTATATTATCATTACATTACAAAAGAATAAAAAAACAACGAACAATAAAAATCCTTTTTAACCCTTCTCTTTATAAATGCAACACAATTAATTTTCGCACTATCGCCTATTATTGGAAAACAATGCCTCAGCAACACTGATTGATTTTCAATGTAATAACAAGGAATGCTTCTTCTCTCTTTAATTGCTGTAAATATCTTGTTTATTAAACCTTTTCTTTCTTCTTTATGCTCTTTTTTGTTTGCATAGTTTTATTGCCATTGTTGTGCCGTTTTATGAGATTTATGGCAGTTTAGAGCAAATCAATAGGAGATCAATTAACACAAGTAACGGCAAAATAATACATGGGTACGCAAAAAAGAAAACAAAGAGATAATAAAACCCTGAGAGAGAAAGAAACATTGTTTCAAGTGTAATTATCAATTGGTTTTGCAAAAACAAAACGGTGGTTGGCAAAAAATATTTTTGTTTTATTTTGCCACTTTCCCTTTCCCTTTTCTATTTCCAGAAAGTAAACCCTTCTTGCTATACTAAACATGTTTAGAAAATAAAATCCCGTAATTTTTTTTGCTTTTGTTAAAGAGAAAGAAGAGAGAGTGTAGGTATGCATGTGTGTGAGTGTGTGTGTTTTGTTTACAGAATATTCAATTGTTTCCCTTTCTTTACAAGTTTGCTTGCCAGGCGTTTCAATTACTCTAGCAACACTAGTAATCATTACTTTGTAAATGCACTTACACTACACTGCTGTACAGCGCTGTGTGTGTGTTGTTGTTGGGTTTCTTTTTTCCCAATTGTTGCATTTCTCTGCTGCTTTATATTGCGGATTTTTGCTTTTTGTGCAGATCCTTGTTATGGTGGGTATTTGTATTCATTGTGTTCTGTACATGCTGGTTTTCAATTGTTATTATTGTTGTTGTTGGTGTTGCTTTTTATTTTAAATGCAGTTGCAAAAATTTACACACACACACACGTATTTTTTTTTTGTTTGTTTTGTTATTGCATTTGTTGCGTGCCCAAAATTGTTTGTTTATATTTCGTTTGTTATTATTATTATGTATTGTTGTTGTTGCTGTTATTGCTGTGGCTTGTGCTAAATTTAAATGTTTATACAGTGGCTCTCTACTCAACATTCTCATTTTTAAGTGTTTAATGCCAATGTAAGAGGATATTTTTTTTTTGTTCTGTTTAGCCACATACACGTACATACATGTGGATATGTACACTTGTGGAGTTTGTGTTTTGCTTCTCACAGCTAACACACACACACACACAGAGACAATTACGGTGCGTGTTTAAGGAGAATCAAAACAAAAATGAAAAGAAATTCAATTTACTGTTCGAAATTCAACAAGAAATAAAGAATTTTCCGTTAATTTAGCATTTAAATTAAGATTTTTTGTTTTTTCTAAAAGGAAAATTTCAATAAATTTTATATGTTTTCAAATGTACAGTAGCGAGCACAAAAAATGCAACACTGTGCCATATGATCTTTAATAAGATCTGTTTCAAAATAACGGTAACTAATTTATCTATTTTCTTTTGCTGTTAATTCTTTCAATTATAAGTTTTCAAAGTAACCACAGTTTATTCCAAATTCTGCTTTAAAAAGTTAAATATTTTTGAATTAGTGAAAAAAGTGCAAATTTTTAGCGAGCAAAAAAAATGCAACATAATAAAAAAATAGTTAAAGTAAGTTATTTATTTAATTATAATTGAAAATTTCTTAAATAAGTTAATCAACATGTGTTTTGTAATAGAAGCAGCTCTCAGCTGACAGCAAAACTGCAATTATTAAAGCCTTAGAAGAAGGAAAATCCATGCGTGAAATTGGACACCTCTTTGGTGTAAATCAATCAACCGTATGTCGGATTAAATCTCGATTTTCCTTGAGAAATAGTGTGCAAAGGAAACCAGGTAGTGGTAATCCTCGAAAAACTACCTCTCGCCAAGACCGCCAGATGATTGCACTGGTTAAAAAAGATCCACGAAAGAGTGCAGTGGACGTTACTAATTTCGCAAATGAGCAAATGGGAGTCTCTATAGGCGTTCACACTGTTCGCCGTAGGTTGAAAGAGGCTAATTTGCATGCGCGACGACCCGCAAAGAAACCTCTCATCAGTGCAATCAATAAAAAGAAGCGCCTGGAATTTGCAAAACGTTACAAGGATTGGTCACGTATTTACAGGTGCGTTTTCCCATGATGGGGTATGTCCCTTAACTCAAATCGAAGGAAAAATGGACGTGAAAAATGGATGTGAAATCCTTGGAGAACACATGCTTCCTCATCTGCGGGAAAAAATGCCTCCTGGTAGCATATTCCAACAGGATAACGATCCAAAGCACTCAAGTCGCTTAGCTCGAAACTTTTTAAGCGACAATGATGTCAATGTTTTGGATTGGCCATCACAGTCTCCCGATCTAAACCCCATAGAAAATCTATGGGAGCTATTAGATCGGGAAGTTAAGAGGAAACATCCATCAAATAAGAGGCAATTAGAAGAAATTTTGAAGAGTGAATGGGAGAAAATATCCATTAACACATTAATAGCTTTAGTCGACTCTATGCCTTCTAGGTTGCAAGAAGTCATAAAAAATAAGGGCTACGCCACTAAATATTAATTTTAAAATTTTTTTTGTAAGAATTAGTATTTAATTTAAATAAACACATTAAAATTAATGCTGTTGCATTTTTATTGCTCCCATGAAATTCGCACTCTTTTTAATAAATGACAAAATAATATATCATTAATTAAAAATATTTACATAATGTTATTGATAATAGGTATCTATAACTGTAGGGATTAATAACCCAAAGAAATATTTTGAACTGGTCACCATTTTTTTAAAATTGTCACACTTAAAGATAATTTTACCCAACGTTGCATTTTTTGTGCTCGCTACTGTATGTGTGTATGTAAGTTTTTCTGTTAAACTTATTCCTATTAATAAACAAAATTATGATGTTTTCGCAATCGTCAATTATAGCTTGTATGCCAAGACAATACAGTACAGTGTGGGTAAAATATGCGGCTTAAGACTTTAGTAACGAAAGGCAAAAAAATAATAAAAATAATACAATTAAATTAAATTTAAATTTAATTTTTTTTCTTTTAATATTTTTCTATGTTTTTACATGTACAAACAACAATTGATTTCTTAGAGAAACCTAACCTGAAATAATGAAATAAATTCCCATGACGTATAAAAATGAATGAAAAAAAAAAAACAGAAACCGAAAATATTTCGTAAGATTTTTTTCGTGTGTTTTTCTTGTGTTGTCTTTTAATAATTTTCCTACAATTGTCGTAAAGTAAGTCGGCAATTTAAGCTTTAAATTGTTAATTATTAGTTTGAAAAACAGAGAAACAACGATTTTTTTTTCTTTAATTTTTATTAGACACACAATTATGGTCTTGTATGGCATACAAACGGAACATAAAACTGAACTTAATTAATAGACCAGAACAAGAGAGAACCTGATCTAGAAACAAAGTCACAGTCAATCTAATATTCTCACACACACATTCAATAATAGAAACGTAAGAACGCACTTTAGTTTTCAAAAGGGTTTTGCAAGATTTTCAATTCAATCTAAGGGGCACAACATTAGTTCATTGATTTGACTTTGCTCTGGGAAATTCCCAGAGATAAATAAAAGCAGTGTGTAATAAATTTTGTCAAATACCGTATTTTTATGACAAAAAAAAAGTACCTTTTTACTTGATTTGGTACTCTTTGAAAACTAAGCACTAAAATGAGCGGAAAAAGTATTAAAATTTCTACCGGGTTTGGTACTGTTTGAAAAGGAAGTGACAAAAAAAGTACTTTTCCTATAAAATTCTTAAGTTTTGTAGTTTTAAAAACAAGTTTATTCAATAAAATAGTGGAAACATCTTTAGTGCTAATAAAATACAGTGAAGTATGCAATTGGTGCCGTATGTCAACAATTTTTAGTACCAAGTTTGGTACTTTCCTAGATCGAACATTATTTTTTTGTATTTATATATTTAAAATGATAACGTTATATTGCTTAATAAATAAATTTTTCTAATTTTGGTACTATTTTTGCATTGGTCCTACATTTTTTTCGTCAGTCTATCTTTTGTGGTTTTTTTTTTTTTTGAATTTTTATTAAAGATTTCGTTTCTTTTTTTTTAGTTTTGATTTAATGATTGGAATTCTGTTCATTATTATTGTCGCTGATGACAAATTGCTGTCATAATTTTTTTTTACTGACCCAGTTTTTAAGCCAGATTCCATATAAGTTTTCTTCAAGAGTTCAAATAGAGTGGCGTGTCTTGGGGCGGTGGTCTTATAGACACATAATAACGTTTATTTTGTAATTTTTTTTTTTTTTGAAAATAATTTGTTTTCCTCTATCAGTTTTGCTTGTCTTCTGTTGCTAAACTTAAAATAATAACGCGTACCTGACAATTTCAGATTGTCTGTCTATAATTTAAAAAGAAGAAAAAGAGGGGGGAAAGAAAAAACTATTTGATTACCATGTATGACCCCATAATCTAAAAATAATAATGAATTGTTATGAGATTGAATTGTTTGACCACAAATAAAATGAAAATAATGGGAGTTGGAGAGGAAATAATATTCCCACGTTTTCTATTGAAAAAAATAAAAAAAAATGAGCAAAATGAGCAGAAGAAGATTACCCAGCTAAATATGATTTGGTTTTGATGAAATGATCATAATTTTTTGAATTTTTCTTTCAAAGTAAAATTATTTTCATAAACTTTTGCATAAATTAAGAGACTGTAGTAGTAGCTGGCTGTTCGTTTAAAACTCACCCCACTTTAGGGATTTTGAAATTGAAATTTACTTACGTCTTGCTACAGAGAGCACCAGCGCGAGCAGTATGGTTGTTTAATTGTTAATTGGAAATTGAAACTTCTAAGCAGATGTCCTTGTGCCTTGTAAGACTTGCTGTAAAGCCTTAATGCCTATACCTTCCTTATCGAAACAATAAAAAAGTATCCTTCCTTGTGTATCATATTGTATTGTATTGCATTGTATTTGAAAGTTCGTTTAATTATTATAATTTATTTTCGTTCTTCTTTCTTCCTTTTGCTGTTCAAAGATCCTCCTTTTCAACGCTTTCATTCAATTCGTAACGTAACGTTATGATCAGGACACTTTCATATGCAAAAGAGCTGCTGGCTGCCTCTACCAACGTCTCGGTCAAGGGTGTTTTCTTTTCTTCTTTTTGTACTTCTTCTTCTTCTTCTTTAATAATTTCCAAAGGGTTCCGTTTTTGTTTTTTTTTTGTTTTCTTACGCCGCATTCAAAACGGGAAAAAGGTGTTTTAATTATCAAAAGGTGTTCGTTCGTTCGCATTCGTTTTTCGATTTCGTAACGAAATTTTTTTTTTGAAAAATTAATTACAATTGCATTCCAACAAACGTTAAATGCAAACGATAAGGAATCTATGTTTTTGGTCGTTGGCAAAGGGGTCTCTTTGTATTTCAAATTTTGTTTTATGATTTATGATTAGAAATAGAAAATCATAATAACAATACAGTTATTATAATAAAATGTCAAAATATATAAAAAAAATACGCGTTCATACATAAACTTTATGTACAGTTAGTTTGATTAAAATTATTTGTTAAAAAAATTTTAAAAATTAAATTAAAGAAAATAAATAAACGAACAAAGTTCCAATGTCGATCCCTGTACATGAATACCAAGGATTTCTTGGAGAAATTTTAGAAGACAAAATTGAATTAATTTAATGTACCTAGACTATGTTAAGTTTTAAGGAAACAAAACAACTTTGCAGACACCGAAGCAAATGGTAGTCAGTTTTGATAACTTATTTGATGAATTATTCTATTGTCGTAAACTTTTCCCTTCTCAAAAGAATAATCAATTGGCTAGCGGCACTATAAACTTTATAGTATAAAACATATATACATACATGCATGTATGTATGTATGTATGTATGCTTTGAAAATTATTTTTTTAATTATGTACTTTTAATTTAATTTTATATCTATTATTGTTTTTAAATATGTTTACTTAAGTTTAATATAGAAAAATTAGCACTAACCTTTTTTCCAATCAAGATATTTTTAACCCATAAACGTAAATTCTTTCAGTTTCTATATATGTATACCGGAACACGGCAACACTTATTTGATATGTTAATGACAAACGAAACGCACCAACAGCAAAGTATAAGCAACATAATAACAACATCTTTGATATGTTTTGTTACACTTTTGAGTGTATTTGCGAAAACACACAAGACGAACGAACAACAACAATAACGGAACGCCATTTAAATACGAGCGTAAAAGAAATTTCTATTACATATTTGAGTGCATTTGCACTTGCGCTTTTGCTGTCCTAGCGAAAACGAACAAGACGAAAGAACAACAACAACACGCACATTACGGAGCGCCATTTAATACGAAAACAAAAAATGTTCTGTTATACATTTGAGTGCCCTTACACTTGCGCTTTTGGTGGCTTTACAAAAACGAATAAGACGAACGAACAACAACAACAAAACGGACGTAACGGATCGCCATTTAATACGAAAGCAAAAAAATTTTCTTCTTTAGAATTTTTAAGGCACTTATTGATATTTTTGGTAATAAACACTTTCAAACTTTAGATTATTGATACACTTATTGATTAAACAATAGATTTAATGAAATTTTATAAATTATATTACATTTCAATAGGATATTTAATAATTTTAATTAATTTCAACACGCGGACACCCGGTACGACATTTTTTGATATTTTTGGTAATAAACACTTTTATACTTTAAATTATTGATACACTGATTGATTAAACAATGGATTTATTGAAATTTTATAAATTATATTACATTTCAATAGGATATTTAATAATTTTAATTAATTTCTATACCCGAAAACCGGCACGACACGAAAAAGATGCTAAAATTTCTAAAGATCACGAACAACTAACGGCGGCAGAACAAAAGAAATTGTAAAGTGTTATAAAGTACATAGGGGGAAGAAGAGAATAGAGTGACAGCAAGTGGGCAGCGGTGTTGCCGTTGTCGTTAATTGTTGGCATATTTAAGTTTCTGTCATATATTTTAGTGCATTTGCACTTGCGCTTTTGGTGTCTTTGCGAAAACGAACAACACGAACGAACAACAACAATAACACGCACGCTAAGGGAAGTCGTTCAATACGAAAGCAAAAAAAATTCTTTTACATATTTGAGTGCGCTTGCACTTGCGCTTTTGGTACCTTTGTGAAAACGAACGAAACGAACGAACAACAACAACAACAACACACGTAGCGGAGCGCCATTTAATACGAAAGCAAAAAAATTTTCTTCTTTTACATTTTTATAGGCAATTATTGATATTTTTGTAATAAACACTTTCAAACTTTAAATTATTGATACATTTATTGATTAAACAAGAGATTTAATGAAATTTTATAAATTATATTACATTTCAATAGGATATTTAATAATTTAAATTAATTACAACACGCGGACACCCGGCACGACACTTTTTGATATTTTTGGTAATAAAACCTTTTAAACTTTAAATTATTGATACACTTATTGATTAAACAATAGATTTATTGAAATCTTTTAAATTATAGGACTTTTCACTAGAATATTTAACAATTTGAATTAATTTCTATACCCGAAAACCGCCACGACACGGAAAAGATGCTAAATTTTCTAAAGAACACGAACAACTAACGGCGACAGAACAAAAGAAATTGTAAAGTGGTAATAAAGTAGGGCGAATAAGAGAATCGATAGAAGCAATCAATAAGAGAGTGACAGCAAGTGGGCAGCGATGTTGCCGTTGTCGTTAATTATGAGCAGATTTAAATTATTGTTACAGATTTTAGTCCACTTACACTTGCGCTTTTGGTGGCTTTGTGAAAACACACAAGACGAACGAACAACAACAATAACACACACGCTAAGGGACGTCGTTTAATACGAAAGCAAAAAAAAATTCTTTTAGATATTTGAGTGCGTTTGCACTTGCGCTTTTGGTGTCTTTGCGAAAGCGTACAAGACGAACGAAAGAACAACAACAACACGCACGTAACGGATCGCCATTTAATACGAAAGCAAAAAAAAATTTTTCTTTTACATTTTTATAGGCATTTATTGATATTTTTGGAAATAAAAACTTTTAAACTTTAAATTATTGATAGACTTATTGATTAAACCATGGATTTATTGAAATCTTTTAAATTACAACACATTTCACTAGAATATTTAACAATTTTAATTAATTTCAACACCCGAAAACCGGCACGACACGAAAAAGATGCTAAAATTTCTAAAGGCCACGAACAACTAACTAACGGCGGCAGAACAAAAGAAATTGTAAAGTGTTATAAAGTAGGGGGAAGAAGAGAATAGAGTGACAGCAAGTGGGCAGCGGTGTTGCCGTTGTCGTTAATTGTTGGCATATTTAAGTTTCTGTCATATATTTTAGTGCATTTGCACTTGCGCTTTTGGTGTCTTTGCGAAAACGAACAACAACAATAACACGCACGCTAAGGGAAGTCGTTCAATACGAAAGCAAAAAAAATTCTTTTACATATTTGAGTGCGCTTGCACTTGCGCTTTTGGTACCTTTGTGAAAACGAACGAGACGAACGAACAACAACAACACGCACGTAACGGATCGCCATTTAATACGAAAGCAAAAAAATTTTTTTCTTTTACATTTTTATAGGCAATTATTGATATTTTTGGAAATAAATACTTTTAAACTTTAAATTATTGATGCATTTATTGATTAAACAATAGATTTAATGAAATTTTATAAATTATATTACATTTCAATAGGATATTTAATAATCTTAATTAATTACAACACGCGGACACCCGGCACTTATTGATTAAACAATAGATTTATTGAAATCTTTTAAATTATAGGACTTTTTCACTAGAATATTTAACAATTTTAATTAATTTCAACACCCGAAAACCGGCACGACACGAAAAAGATGCTAAATTTTCTAAAGAACGCGAACAACTAACGGCGGCAGAACAAAAGAAATTGTAAAGTGGTAATAAAGTAGGGCGAATAAGAGAATCGATAGAAGCAATCAATAAGAGAGTGACAGCAAGTGGGTAGCGGTGTTGCCGTTGTCGTTAATTATTAGCAGATTTAAATTACTTTTGCACATAAAGGGTAGTAGGTGGGTACTTGTGAATTTTGAAAGGGTTGGAAATTGCATTTGTTAGTAACAATAAAAAAAGATTTAAGAACATATTGTTTATATAGTATGTCCCCAATTATACGTTATAAATGTTTTTTAAATGTAACTTTAATCGATTAAGTACCTTTTCAAGAGTAATTTTTCTTTTGTTATTGTATATTTATAATTATAAAATTAATTAATTTATTTCTTCATCTTTATTAAAAATAAAACAACCAAAAAAAAAATTAAAAAATAGAGCAAGAATTGTCAAGACATACCTACATGTAAACATGTG
This sequence comes from Sarcophaga peregrina, assembly GCA_014635995.1. Taxonomy (NCBI): domain Eukaryota; kingdom Metazoa; phylum Arthropoda; class Insecta; order Diptera; family Sarcophagidae; genus Sarcophaga; species Sarcophaga peregrina. Next base: position 105,323,668 of record CM025790.1, read on the forward strand.
TACATAATAGGCCATTACAACCCCTCAGTCAGGGTTACGGCTTAGATTCTCACGCCACCCATGTTGCGTACGTTAATTTTATATGTGAATGGCGGGACCTACTTTTTAACGTCGACTTCGAACGATTTCTGAAAAGCTTTCCATGGCAATTTATTTACTCTCCGAGTTTTTGGTAGAAATCTGTTGAGAGGAAATCGCTGATGAAATACACACTACCTATTAGACTACGGCGACCTAATGTGGTATTCCTATTGCCTCTGTTAAATTAGAAATTATCCAGGCGTTTTACAGGGAGGCTAGACAGTAGGAGGATACGTGCAAAATTGCTGGACTCTGCTGGTCAACATATGGATAACTAGTAGGGCCGGCCATACATCGCACACTAGCACTTCTTACGGGCCACTGTACTTTTGGCAGGTATGCCAAATGACTTCTGCGCGGGCGGTGGTTTTAAGGAGGAGTAGGAGACCGTATTTAATCTCATGTATCAATATATAACTCTTCTCAAGAAAAGACGGTAAGTCGCGCAATTTTTGAGTACTACTATGGCAAGATTTATTTTGGACTTGGAGTCTAGGGAATGTTTGTTTCTTGGGTTGAATATTGATTGTGGTATCACAATCTGCCTAAATTCTAACCTATGTGGGATGGCCTGCTTGAAATAGTGTCCGCCACCTTATCTAACCCTGCCTACACCATCCGAATATTGTTTTCATATAGTCCAGCTTGCCTTATGTGTCTTAATATCCCTGTGTTAGCAGACAAATTCCATTTTCATAGTTGGGGTGTTCTGGAGTTGTGTTTAAACTCCACAGGTTATCCTTCTCAAGGTGGATAGAGTACGCTGTCAAGTACAATATTGAATAGCATTGGAGAAAGGAGAGGTACAGGAGCTTATGTGACACAAGTTTTATTGCCTATTGGATGAGGATGACATTTCTGTCACAGAGTGTGTTGCAAAGAGGAGAGGAGAACAAAATAAAAATCCATCAGTGAGGGGCGATTACCTTATTTGTAAGGCTAACTAGTCTAATTCTTTTTAAAATTTCTATAATTCATCAACAGTTATCAGTCAGCCAAGCATTTCTGTGGTGATCGTATATTTATCTCTTACCGTGTAATAAAAAATATGATCTTAAAATAAATACACACAGATCAACAGAAAATCTTATCTTAGGTTTTTGTTTTTTTGATAATTTCATTACAAAACTATGTAGATGACAGTGTAGTGTGTTTGTTTTATTATGGAATGGATTTCTATAAATTCAGTCAAGAACACATGAAATGATTTTCGTTGAGTAAATATTTGCAAAAGAATAGAAAACAATGGAATATAATGACAATAAAAATAATTGAAATACCTGTTAAAGGTACGTGTAGGGGCCATCGTACTACTGTCAGTCAGTCAGCCAGCCACGCAGTTATTTTATTATGTAAGTGTGGACTAATTTCAGAACACGATGCTGCTACAATTGCTGCTGATAAAACTAATGACGACGTTTTTAAATTCATGATAACTTGCTCTACTGGGTATTACAGAGAGTATGTTTTGACTATCTTAAAAGCAGATCTGTTTAATAAGTATCTAAAGAACTCATTGTTGTTTTATATTTCGTCTATGATTCTACTATTCTATTGTATTGAAAACACTGTGTTGTTATTTGCGTCATCAGTAGGTGGCCGTATTCATATGGCAGTTTCAAGGGCCCACCTAAAGAGGTGTGAAGTTTATTTTAAGGACTTTTACTTCCGTTTTAACAAAAACTAACATGAAACGAAAGAGTTTCTTAATCTCTAGACATTAAAAACAATTCATTGTCAATGAATTTTTGTTTTAAAACAAAAATTTTCCTATCTTAGTAAGCATTTTTCACACAAAGGTCAAAAGGTTAAGATTTTAAGACTACGGTTAAATGGATATTAAAGAAAGTGAAGGTCAAAATGTTAATCAAGGATGAAATTCATAAAATATTAATATTTTAATCAAAAGAATAAACAATTTTTAAGGAAATATTCGAGTATATGTACTTACATAGAGGCTGTCAGCTTTTGTATGCAATACTGCTTGCATTTTTATATTTTTGTTGCACGAAATCGAAGACATTCTTTTCTTTTTGGATTTCCATTTTGATTTTCAATTGAATAATAGAAAAAAAAAAACAAAACGTGTCCATAATCTCTAATTCATAGACTGCCAACACGTACTGCTCCAGATAAATAAAATCTTTTGAAGAGATTTCCTATAAAAAACGTAACAAAAGATTGAATTATTTTTTCTTTTCAGTGATAATATTACAAAAACTAAACAAGAAAATTTTATTTTATTTGAGATTTACTCTCAAAACAACAAAAAAAAAAAATTAAAACAGAAATGCAGAAATGACCAGTACTATGTACTACTGTGACTGCAATTGCAGATAATGAAACTTGAAAACTATTTTCGAAATTCGAATGGCATGATGGCAGGATGAATGGATGGATGGATGGGTGGATAGACGGATTGGATGGATGGAAAATTTTCAATTGAAATGCAAATTGTTAAGAAAGCTTTTGAAAACATAATCACGCTTGTTTAAATTACATTTACAACTAATGTTTTCTTATTATTGTTGAAAAAATACGAGATTTGTAAAGCCATGGGTACTACCTATAGTTTGCAATACAATAGCAAAGTAATTCAAAACCTTTTTTTTTCAATTGCAGACAACAATCCATCGTTAAATAAATGAAAAATAAAATTAAATATCATTGCCGTTGTTGTTGTTGTTGCTGTTGTTGTCATTGCTCTAAATAATAGATAAAAAAAAAATTGTATTTAACGAAGGAAAAAACGAACGATATTTGCCAGATACTTTGACTACTGTACAGTCTAATATAATTAACCCTTTAAAGCCTAAGAGGGCTCTCTCTCTCTCTCTCTATTTTCTTAAGAAGTTTTTTCTTTTAATGAAATGCAGATATTCCCCGACTTACGACCGAGATACATACATACATACATAATTGGCGATTACAACCCTTCAGTCAGGATTACGACCTAGCTTCTCACACCACTTATGTTGTGTGCGTTAATTTTATACATACAGTAGCGAGCACAAAAAATGCAACACTGTGCCATATGATCTTTAATAAGATCTGTTTCAAAATAACGGTAACTAATTTATCTATTTTCTTTTGCTGTTAATTCTTTCAATTATAAGTTTTCAAAGTAACCACAGTTTATTCCAAATTCTGCTTTAAAAAGTTAAATATTTTTGAATTAGTGAAAAAAGTGCAAATTTTTAGCGAGCAAAAAATGCAACATAATAAAAAATAGTCAGCTGACAGCAAAACTGCAAACATTAAAGCCTTAGAAGAAGGAAAATCCATGCGTGAAATTGGACACCTCTTTGGCGTAAATCAATCAACCGTATGTCGGATTAAATCTCGATTTTCCTTGAGAAATAGTGTGGAAAGGAAACCAGGTAGTGGTAATCCTCGAAAAACTACCTAGATCCACGAAAGACCGCAGTGGACGTTACTAATTTCGCAAATGGGAGTCTCTATAGGCGTTCACACTGTTCGCCGTAGGTTGAAAGAGACTAATTTGCATGCGAGACGACCCGCAAAGAAACCTCTCTTCAGTGCAATCAATAAAAAGAAGCGCCTGGAATTTGCAAAACGTTACAATGATTGGTCAAATGAACAATGGGCTAAAGTCTTGTGGAGCGATGAAAGCAAATTTAATTTGTTTGGCTCCGATGGGATAAATTTTGTCCGACAGAGATATTCTCCAAGATATCAACTTCCAACCGTAAAACATGGCGGTGGATTAATAATGGTGTGGGGTAAGGAACGATATGTTTAAAAAAAATTATTGATTTTACGTCACGTATTTACAGGTGCGTTTTCCCGTGATGGGGTAGGTCCCTTAACTCAAATCGAAGAAAAAATGGACGCCAAGAAGTACTGTGAAATCCTTGGAGAACACATGCTTCCTCATCTGCGGGAAAAAATGCTTCCTGGTAGCATATTCCTACAGGATAACGATCCAAAGCACTCAAGTCGCTTAGCTCGAAACTTTTTAAGCGACAATGATGTCAATGTTTTGGATTGGCCATAGAAAATCTATGGGAGCTATTAGATCGGGAAGTTAAGAGGAAACATCCGTCAAATAAGAGGCAATTAGAAGAAATTTTGAAAAGTGAATGGGAGAAAATATCCATTAACACATTAATAGCTTTAGTCGACTATATGCCTTCTAGGTTGCAAGAAGTCATAAAAAATAAGGGCTACGCCACTAAATATTAATTTTAAGATTTTTTTTTGTAAGAATTACTATTTAATTTAAATAAACACATTAAAATTTATGCTGTTGCATTTTTATTGCTCCCATGAAATTCGCACTCTTTTTAATAAATGACAAAATAATATATCATTAATTAAAAATATTTACATAATGTTATTGATAATAGATATCTATAACTGTAGGGATTAATAACCCAAAGAAATATTTTGAACTGGTCACCATTTTTTTAAAATTATCGCACTTAAAGATAATTTTACCCAACGTTGCATTTTTTGTGCTCGCTACTGTAAGTGGCGGGACCGAACGAAAGATTTTTGAGAAGCTTTTCATGGCAATTTTTACTCTCAGAGTGTTTGCCAGAAATCTGCTGAGATTTGAGGTCTGACCTGGGATTCGAACCCGGGCCTTTTGTCTAATAAGCCAACACACTACCCACTAGACCACGGCGCCCGAGATAGATTGCTGATAATCGGTCGTAAGTCGAATTTCATATAAAAAAAAATTTTTTTATTTAATTTATGGGATGATATAAAATTATTCACTTAAAAAAATTCCGACTTAGCTAATGTAATGTATTTAAATCAAATTTTTTTATTTTGAATTTTTTTAAATTTTTTCCATATATTTTAGGGATTCCCCGCAGCTAAATATTTGTCTTCTTTAAGTATTTTCTATGAAAAAAAAAATTGGTCCATAATGGGTTAATTTATATATAAAATATCAGTTATTTTTGTTAAATATATGCTTACTTATCATCTTGAAATTGTTGTACGATCAGTCAGTCAGTCAGTTAGTCAGTATTTTATTTAAAACAATTAGTAAGTAAAAGCCAAACGATATCCAATGACTGCAACCTCAATTTACTTTACTTTACCGTCACATCTCCTTCAATTGCCAACCATCATCATCATCATGATCATCATCATATCAAGCGCATATAAATTTCGTTGCAGTTGTCAACTTTTTTTTTTGTTTGTTTCTCTCTTTCATTTTAATGGCATCTAATTGTTATTATTATTATTATTGTAGTTGTTGTTGTTGTTGTTGTTGAAATCTATATATAATTTCAGTGATTTTATTTAAAACAATACAATAAATTTTCTAAGATTTCAACACCACTCGGACTCCCTCCTATGAAACCTCATCATCATCGTCATGATCATGATCATCGTTATCATCATCATCTTTGGATCACATGTCACAGTTTCTTTATGATTTTAAAACAATTTTTTGTTGCGTTGAACAACAAACGAATGTTATTTGAATAACGGAGACGTAATTAGAACAACAAAACAATTTCAGATTTTCAATACCCTACCTTAAGTCCTTAGGAATTTCTGGAATCCAAAAAAAAAATGTATTTTTCCCTAAAAATTTAAATTCTTTTCTTTACTTGCCCAGAAGTTTTAAATTTTTTTCAGTTTTGCTTTTGCTGTTTACTTTTGCTAGACCTTATGTAGGGTATTTTCTTATGGTTTGTTACGCTCCTCTTGAGATTAAATTCCTAACACATGTAATCATTTGATATGCCCCAGCATTTCAGAGACTGTAATTGGACGTTCGTTCGTTCGTTTGCTTGTCCAACATTTATCGTGTGGGAGAATTATTTATTCTGCGATAAAATATTTCTGTAATTAGCAAAATCCACACTATTTTTAAACAAATGACAACAGAGACCAGAGACCAGAGACATAGAGAAAGATTTCATAAAATATTAGAAAATAAAGATTAAATGAATTAAAAAAAAACAAAAACTTTGAATTTTTTTATGGCAATTTTTTGAATTGAACACGTTTAACAAGGAAAATTCTCAAAGACAATCCCACAGGGAGTGCTACTCCAGCTTCTTTCAATTGAGGGATCGTTCATTCAGCAGATGATTCATCTACCACGACAGCTTCAATTCCCAAAAAATAAGATAAGAGTTAAGGACGGAAAAATACATTTACCTCGGGTTCGAATCCTTGCTAAATTGTAGGGAGATTAACGTATTTTCATGCAAGAGGATAGATCTACCATTCCGGTGCATAAGAAGAGATCTTTTGGTTCAAGATCATTTACCTTTGCAATGTTTAATCAACATGAAATAAATTTCGTTCGAATTTAATGAAGTTGAGTGACTGAAAGTTCTTACATACATACATAATTGGACATTACAACCCTTCGGTCAGGATTACGACCTAGCTTCGCACACCGCTTATGTCGTGTGCGTTAATTTTATACATGAGTGGCGGGACCTACAGTTTTAAAGTCGAATCCGAACGACAGATTTTTGAGAAGCTTTTCATGGCAATTTTTTACTCTCACGAGTCTTTGCCAGAAATCTGCTGAGAGGAAGTCGCCGAAGAAATATTTTTCGTTTTGATGTCTGACCTGGGATAAAAGCTCTTAACTGACATTGTTAACTTTTTTAGCTTAGGGACCACCTTTCCTCTAAGTAATGTATAAAACCCAGGCATCTACTTAAGCAAGGGTTGGTAATGGGGTTAGTAAATCCGGTTCCCAGAATTATGTTAAAGTGGAAGCCGCATCAATTAAAATCTCTTGATTTCCTTGAACAGTTAAACTGCAATTAAGTCTTCAACGAGCCTAGTCTCAGCGTCCATTTTTGTCCATCAAAGCCGAGGAGTTCTCAGGAAAATTTCAGTTTCTTTCAAAGATAACTCTAATATGGATCGTGGGACATAGGTTTATCGCTGAAAATTGAATGAATATTGGATACAGCCCGCTTATTTTATGGAAGCAAGAGGATACATGCAGTGTATTGTCAGATTCTGCTAGACATGCAATGATAAGAAGAGGACCGACTTCCTTTTTGTGCTTAAATCGTAAGGTCTTCCATCTAGCAATAATGATTTTAATGGGTTTCAGTCCTTTTAGGAAGGCATAACGAAAGGCATCTGTAGAAATAGTGAGGCCTAGAATGAGGAAGAGACTGTTTTTTACCTCATGTGTCATTACCTTGCTCTTGTTATAAAAAAGAGGAGGAACAGAGCTTTGTAATGAAAGGATTGCTGCAACAGCAAGATTTATTTTATGCTCGGATTGGTTTACCATTTGCTAGTGGATCAACAGGTTGAATATTAATTGGACAAAAGGACTCAGTGGAACCCCTTCTATTCTATTCAAAAGCTAGTGTCAGCTTGCAGTATCTCTGCTCTGATCCTATAGATTAACGTTAATAGGAAGGTTAATGGTAAGCTTGAATGCTGCTTTACATACATACATAATTGGCCATTACAACCCTTTAGTCAGGATTACGACCTAGCTTCGCACACCGCTTATGTCGTGTGCTTTAATTTTATACATGAGTGGCGGGATCTACAGTTTAAAATTCGACTCCGAGCGTCAGATTTTTGAGAAGCTTTTCATGGCAATTTTTACTCTCAGAGTCTTTGCCAGAAATCTGCTGAGAGGAAGTCGCCGAAGAAATATTTTTCGTTTTGATGTCTGACCTGGGATTCGAACCCGGGCCTTTTGTCTAATAAGCCAACACACACTACCCACTCTAGACCACGGCGACTTCTTCTGAACGCTGCTTTATCTTTTGTATTTCACAAGAACTATTTATTTTAAGAGTTTCAAAGCCTTTTTCAAATACGAAAAGTTTTTATTAATTTTTTGAAAGCATGTTATCGTCGAAAAAAAGGCTGCTGATTGGTAAACAACCTGCTTTCAAAAACTGTCATAAAAATTTCGTTAATATTTTCTAAATGAATAAGTTTTCTCATCTCCTTTTCAAAGCTTTACAAAATCCTCTCCATTTTTTTTTTGCTTATTTTTGATTTTGAATTGCACTTTTTGGCATTTTAAAAATTACTTTCAATTATTTTTATATGCAGAGAGACAAGCTAATTTGCATATTTTATAAGCAAAAAAAAACAATTTTTTTTAAATAAAGACAAACACTTTCAGAAAACACAACAAATTAACAAGATTCCTTGCTGCTGATTATTTTGGACCAGGGATAAGCCGCCTTGTAAATCTTTAGGGTGGTTTGTTTAATTTTTTTTCTCTCATTTTCTATCAGCAGCAGCAGCAGCAAAAAGGTCATAGAAAATGCTGTCAAAAATATTTTTTTTTGTTTTTTTTTTGTTAAATGTTTCGGATTCTGTTTCAGTTTCAGTTCCGAATGTTAAAAGGTTAAACAAGAATATTTTATGCTTCAGCTAACGTTGAAAGTGGTACAAGGCACAAGGAAATGCAAACATTTGGCAGTTATAGGTGGTAAATAGACAGCGAAAGTAAAAAAAAAAAAACTTTAAAAATAAAATCCCCTAAGGATGCTAACTGATATGAGAACGAGTACTTCAACACAACAATTCTAATGATTTTTATTTGAAATTTTAATGGGAAGGTGGGGTAGCATGCTATTGAAGCCACATTAATTACCTCTCAATAGTGATTTTTCTGCTTTAAAACACCGGCATATGTAATGGCCATAAATCTTGTAAATATCAATGCCTTCTTCCATTATTTTTTAATAAATTGTTAATGATTTACGTTTAAAATATGCAAATTTTTCTAATGCAACAATAACAACAACAACAACAATATCTAGAATAATTGCTTAAAACGAAAACAAACTTTTTTAAATATTCCCTGTGATAGTTATGTGGGTTGCTTGTAATGCCCTCCTAGCAAATCTATTTTAACTGCAGTTTATCTCTCTCTCTCTCTCTCTCTCTCTCTGTCTCTATGCCTCATTCTCTGTGCCTTAGTTCAGCATTCCTTAGTTTGTTTAGATTTAATTTTGCACGTTTTAAGCATAAATTTTATGCATTTAAAGAATTTTAAAATAAAAACCGTTATACGTTAGACGTGCACTTTGCCACATACCTACGTAGATACATTCAATGTGTGCAACTTGTTGATTGCCACAGATGAGTAGCGTATGTGGTCAGCAGGTAATAGAATTTCTTAACCCTTTGACGGACACTGACGTCTATAGACGTCATAACAAGGGTTTCTGGGGGGGGGGGGGGGCATGACGTGTATACACGTCATAAATTGTATGTAGCCAAATAACGGAGATACAGCAAGTGTCCCACGGGAAGACCTCGTAAAATTTTGGTGTCCGTCAAAGGGTTGAAGAATTTTGTTCCGTTTTTATTGCATGAAACTGTTGTTTCAAGCGATTCATTTTCAATGAATTTGCAATAAAATCGATAGTTTTCTTTTGAAAATGTCGTTCACGATACAGAAAAAAAAAATACGGAATATGGAACCAAGCATAATGCCTAAGCTCATCCATTTGGATTTGACACAAGATTCTAGTTACTCTGTAGACCACTAAGTCTACATCGCCTGAAGTATTATTTGTGCAGAAATAAACACACTTCAGGCAAGTAGTCATCTGATTAAAATACTTTCTTAACATACATACATAATTGGCCATTACAACCCTTCAGTCAGGATTACGACCTAGCTTCTCACACCACTTATGTTGTGTGCGTTAATTTTATACATGAGTGGCGGCACCTACAGTTTAAAGTCGACTCCGAACGACAGCTTTTTGAGAAACTTTTCATGGCAATTTTTACTCTCAGAATCTTTGCCAGAAATCTGCTGAGAGGAAGTCGCCGAAGAAATATTTTTCGTTTTGATGTCTAACCTGGGATTCGAACCCGGGCCTTTTGTCTAATAAGCCAACACACTACCCACTAGACCACGGCGACTTTTTACTTTCTTAAAGACTTTGTAATTAAAAGGCTTCTCCATCAACTGTATTGAATTTTAGGTTAGGTTAGGTAAGGTGGCGAACCTCCCATTATAAAATACCACAATCAATATTCAACCCGGGGATCAAGTACATATTCCTTAAAGGAAACATCACCGAGTACAAAATAAATCTTGCTATTGTAGAGTTGCGATTAAATAAATCACATTCAAATGTTCACATTCAGATCTCCATAGGAAGGAGCAGCCGAATGATATCTTAAGCCAAGTCCTTTCCGAAAGAAGAGAACTTCCGCTAATCTGTAATGGTATCTATGGGTAGCGTAACCTATACTTTCAAGTCGCCTCTAAACGACAGATTTTGAAGAAATTTTCCATGGCAATTTTTTTTTACCTCCAGAGTTTTTGCCGTAAAACTGCTGAGAGTAAAGCTCCGAAGGTATATTTCGGTTTGTCCGAGATGTCTGAGCCAGGGATTTGAATCATGGGCTCTCGTCTAATAAGTCACTACAGTATCTACTAGACTGCGGCGACTTTACATTAGACTACTTGGCTGGTGAATAAAAATTCAGGCAAAATACTTGTGAATAGTATCGGAAAGTAAATCAGTCTAGAGGACCAGGGATTTGAACCGTGCTTTAATTTCTAGTGAAAGTTGGGCACATCAGCCTGTAATAGATTTTGAACGACTTAAAAAAAAAGAGAATAAGCGTGTTACAAACAATCCTTAAACTTTCAAGGTTTTTTTCTTTCACTTTCAGCGATAAGAAATCTAGCTTAACATCTGCTTCCTTTTACGAAAAAGGAAAAAGAAAACGAAAGAAAAAAAAAACAACAAATTGTCATCAATAAATCAAGATAAGAAAAGGAAAATTAATTTCTTTCCAAAGCAGAAAAAAAAAACACTCTTCAGAATCCATTCAGGCAAAATGGTTACACACAGACTGTGCTCCGAATAAACTATAAACACCCATAATATGCAAATATGCTTTGGAAAATATGTATTTTTAACAGATTATCATATGAATGCTCGGGCTCTGTGACGGGGAAATTATGTGTGGACAACCGAACGAATGAACGTAACGTTATTCAATCAATATTTGGTGGATTTGAAATCCGTAACAGGCAAATGACGCGAAATTCTTTAAACAAATTGCAGTGTGCATATGTAATTATGAGAATGAATCTCGTATAAAACGAACGAATATGCAAATGAGCTTATTTTAAGAAGAATTGAAGGACATATATTGAAAGGAAAAGGATATGCTGCTAAAGACATCTGTAGTATTAAAAAATGTGCAGCTTGTGTTTTCTTCTGTTCTGTTCTGTTCACTTCAGTTTCAATTTCATTGATATGCAAATTTTCTTTTTTTGTTTTCTATTTCAGTCTTCATTTCATTTCTTAATAATAAATTGAGGGCAGTTTGATTACTGCTTGAAACTATAAGATCAGGTAGAAAATTTTTTAATCAAAACACCCCTTTGTCTGCTTCTGTTGCCACTGCTAGGCAATATGACTGACATACGTACGTAATCTTTACTTTCTATGAGCATTTGTTTTCCATAACAACAAGCTGATCATTTTTGGTTTTCTTTTATGTTTTCTGTGTTAATTTATCGATTGCTATTGATAGGTTTCAATATCCTCTGCCTAGCTAAACCGTTTTAATGCAATTTATGTGCCATTATCGATTTGCCAAAATCCTTTTGATTGCTATTCTTTATCCTTTGTAAAGAAATTTGCCAACCTCTTTTGATGAAATGTGGTGAAAATATCCGCTTTTGTTTTTGTTTTGTCTGATTGTCTTTGGCAAAGAAAGCCTGAATGGAAGAAAGTAATATCGTTCGTTAACAAGCCATCATCAGAAGAAGGGTTTCGCCTTTAGACCCCCTCTCTAAGCACAATTAACGCGAAATAATATTTTCGCTTTGGAAACAATGACAGAAGTTTGCAAATATTGCCCTTTAAATTCATTGTTCTGTCTTTGTCATTTTCTTTCTTTTTTTTAGTTGACATTGAGTGAGTGATTTATCTGTTTAAAGAGATCTTTTTCTTTTGGTTATAATCGGTATAAAGCCGCCTTTAACTTTTTTTTTTTTTCTTTTAAAGACTCCACACACACATTATTTTCTATTACAATTTTACTCTCGAAGACTTTGTAACTGGTGCGTGCGTGCTCTAGGCTTTAATTAAGTTTTCTATAAAAATTTTTAAATTTCTGACAATTTCTACTTCTTTTTCGAAATAAAAAAAAAATCTTCAACTTCATCAAGATCATCTGCATTATTATTTATATAGGAAAACAAAAACAAAAAACAAATTATAAAGATGTGCAGAATACACTGGCAAAAAAAACTATATGTTACCCCTCAATGGCTAATACAGAATAGATTTCAGATGAGACCTTCCAACGGAGTCTTAGTTTTGCTCTTCACTTAAGCTCCTAATGTCCTAATGTTCATTACGGATCATTTCGATCGTTTGTATCACAAAAACCAAGAAGTTTTATCCTTCCTTGACATAGTGGTAGTGGTGCATCTAATGTGTACAGAATAGTTTTTTCGCTTGACTCGTACCTACAGCATCTGCAGAAGTGGCTTACCTAGTGTCCAAGACAAATAGATCTCACATAAGCGCTCTGTGAGTTCTCTGGACTTTGCACAGTATAGTCCAGAAGGTGTTCTTTCCAACCGTAGTAGTGGGTAAGCCTCACTAATTTTGAGAGTTGACATTTTCAATTTTGAAAAAAATCGAGTTTTGGCCATGAATATTTGAAAATCCTCTAGAAGATCAGTGGCCATTTGGGAACATATAGGAAATAGTACACCATACAGACTACATGCAAATAATATGCCACTGTGCTGAGCAGACTTTCCGTACACGTTATAACTTTGGCCAGATTTGCTGCGCCAACTTATACGCATCAGAAGCCGTCTATGTGGTCTTAACAGAATCCATTACATACATAACATAGCTTTTTTTTACATAATTGGTCATTACAACCCTTCAGTCGGGATTTTTGACCTAGTTTCTCACACCACTTGTTGTATGTGTTAAAATTTATACGTAAGTGGTGGGACCTACAGTTTAAAGTCAACTCCGAACGACAGATTGTTTTGAGAAAGTTTTCATGGCAATTTTATTTCTAGTCTCAGAGTTTTTACCAGAAATCTGCTGAGAAGAAATCGCCGAAGAAATACTTTTTCGTTTTGATGTCTGACCTGGGATTCGTACCCGGGCCTATTGTCTAATAAGCAAACACACTACCCACTAGACCACGGTGAATACAATACTGTATTGTCAATTATAAGCTCGGTAGTCTTCAAAGGGGTTTTTAATACGGAGTACTCACTGCAGAGTATGCTGATTGTGCCCCTCCTGGTTGGTTCATTTGATCTACAGTTTCCTAGAATACCACACTACGTTCCTAAAACCGGGTATAATATGAATGTCTATACCACAACGCCATTTCGTTGAGAAATTTACAAAAGCCAATGCTTTTAGAAAGTAATATTTGCTTCAAGAACGTAACGAGTTGTCACATAATGACAATATTGTCATGACAAGTGCCAGCGAATACAAATTGTTTTCTTTAAAGTGTAGTTACAAGTTAAAATTTAAAAGATTCTGCTACATTTTGACTCTTTGTCTGCTGATTTATCCGTGGGTCTGTCTGTCTGCGCTGATGTTGCAGTGCTTCTCTATTTTTTTTTATTTTTTCTTTTACGATTATGATGACGATCCATATAAGATCTCAACACAAAAACAAGAACAAGAACAAGAAGATTTAATGAAAATGACAGAATAAAGTATAGAGTATGTACGTATAGAAGTAAACGAATGAGTTAGTTGAGCGAATGAGTGAGTAAGTGAGTGTGTGAGTCTTTCTTTTGAAATTTATTGAATGCGTGTTATGTGTGCTTGTCACGCCGCTACGTGATCACCCATTGAGGTGTAATAATTTTTATTAAAAAACTAAAAAAACATTTCACTCTGGTTGACAATAAAAATTAAAAATTAACAAGAGAATCTTAAACTGAATCTTTTTCGTTCTTTAAATATGAATTATATACTCCCAGATGAAACTGAACAGAAGTGAAACTGAAACAAAATTGAAATGAAATGGATGGTGTGGTGTGGTGTGTGTGATTGTAAAAAATAAAACAAAGAATAAAACTGACTAAAGATGAAAATCTTTATTCCTAGAAACAATAATAAAATTTTGAATTTATTTTTCAATTTAATTTTGAATTACAATTTTTATTTCATTGTTTTTCTTTTTACGTTTACGTTCTGAACTTTTCAATTTGGTTGCATAAGAAAAGAGGTGGATGGGTGGAAAATATTCCTTCAATTCAATTCAATTCAATTTTTTTGTTTTATTAAAAACAAGGTGTGGCTTTAAATGCTTTCCTTTTCATTTCCTGTTTGATTTGCTATTCAAAAAAAAAAAAAAGGACTTTTACGTCTTTATATGTACATACATGCGGATTCCTTTGGCCATAATGCCTATGAAAACATCATTAATATGCATTAATTCCGTATCAAGAAATATATTTTCAATGGCAAAATAAAAACTGAAAAGAAATCCTAAAATAATAACGAAATTTCTATCAAAAAAAAAAGAAGAACGAAGAGAAGAAAAGGATTTAAATCAACGGAAGTATTCATATACCCATTGATGTGATATACAATCCATACACATGTGTGATGTGATATTTAGATTTCCGAAATGCTTACAAATTCTCTTAATGACACATTTTGAGGTTGAGAGCTGTGATTGTCTAGATTTACATGTCGAGCCAAGAGCTAAACAGAAAAAAGGGTGCTTTTGCCAGCCTAGCAAGCTGTACTCTCTCTCTCTCTCTCTCTCTCGGTTTTATTTGCATCATTTACCTTCTTTTTTTTGTTCCTCAACAAGGAATGCATGATTTTGACATAATCTGTAATACAAACATGTCATACGGAAAACTCATACTTTTTCGAAAACACTACTGCCACAGAAATAAAAAAAAAAAAAAAAAAATGAGGCTTCAAATAAATGAATTGTAAAGCCAGAGAAAGAGAGAGAGCAGAAGACCAAAAAAAAAATAATAAATATTCTCTATAAGTAACGAGTTAATGATGTTTCACTCTAACAAGGATCATCAAGGATATGGAATTTATTTTTCTCTGTGCTAATAGTTGTTGTCACATGTAAAACATTGCCACTTTATGCTAAGGACATGTGAAAGAAAAATCGAATTTTAATTTGAAGGGATTCAAAAGAGTTACAAGAAAATTAATGATGATAATGACAGGACAGGTTAGGTTATGTTGAAAGTGATGCAAAGCAACCCTATCACACTCCAATGTAAAGGAATGAAAACACATGACAAAAAATAGAAAAAATAAAAAATCGGGCATAAATCGATACAACTTCAAAAGCTAGGGTTTTCGGATTTACAGCTATTGGATCAAGAATTCAAAACAGGTTTCCTTAAGGCCCCAGGTATAGGCCACGTAGCTAACAAATAGAAAAATTTACAAATCTATGTACATACATACATAATTGCCCATTACAACCCTTCAGTCAGGATTACGACCTAGCTTCTCACACCACTTATGTTGTGTGCGTTAATTTTATACATGAGTGGCGGGACCTACAGTTTTAAAGTCGTCTCCGAACGACAGATTTTTGAGAAGCTTTTCATGGCAATTTTTACTCTCAGAGTCTTTGCCAGAAATCTGCTGAGAGGATGTCGCCGAAGAAATATTTTTCGTTTTGATGTCTGACCTGGGATCTACTGAGTCTACTACTACTATTGGCATATTAGATGTAAAGCCAGGGTTCGAGCACCAGGCCAGACATTCAAACAAAATACAAAAAGTATTGCTTCGGCGATTTCTGGCAAAAACTCTGAGAGTAAAAAAGAAAAACATGCCATGAAAAGTTTCTCAAAAAAAAAAAAATCTGTCTTTCGGAGTCGACTTTAAACTGTAGGTCCCGCCACTTGTGTATAAATTTTAACACACACAACATAAGTGGCGTGAGAAACTAGGTAAACAATCCAAACTGAAGGGTTGTAATGACCAATTATGAATGAATGACTTGTCGACGATAATGATTATTCATCACAGATATCTCCAGTCATAAGTAATGGCCGACTGTAACAAAAACTGTATTGGAATCCTTGCTACTCTATCCTCGGCTATCCAGGTTAATGATACTCCAAATTAATTATACCTGCCGGCTATGAAAAGATAGTTCCATCCAGTTTAGAAAATTTGTATGGAGTTCACAAGCAATGGCCATAGGTTAGGTTAGGTTAGAGGACGTGCACCTGTCGGTCAAGACAAGCACAGTACCCGGAGGTCGAAATTGACCCATTGTACATTGTCCTTAGGGGAGGAAGGAAATGGAGGATATAGGAATGTAGGGAAGGGGAGGGAGAATGGGAAACGGAGGAATGTAAAGAAACAGACACAAAACAAAAGAGGTTGAGAGTGCGACTACAGCCCAAGCTGCTAATTAATCTGTGGAGAGCCTTGATGTCAGCTCTCGACACAGAACTCAAGTTCTCACAGAAGGCCCTGCCAAGGGTCCTCAACCTCAACCTACCAAGGGCTGGGCAGTTGCAGAGGAGATGTTCGACAGTCTCCAACTCCTCCGGCTGGGATCTGTTCCAGATCCCCGTCAGCGACCTAATCTCGCAGTGCCCCGTGATAAAACCGACAACCAACCTTAAGCTGGCCTTAACCAAGCCCAGCAGCCAGTCTGTCCTCTTGCTGTCCACAGCAGGCCATAGACGCCTAGAAACAGAACAACTCGATCCGTTCCCCCAACGTCTCTGCTCTTCCCTCCTGACCCATCCATCGATGAGGCCATAGATGTGGCAGACTGGGCGGTCAGGACCAACTGTCAAATCGCCACCTGAAAGCGAAAAGCAATGGCCATACTGATTAGCAAATTGTAAGGAATTATTTCACTGAGATACATTTGCATTTACCCTACATATGTAGGTTCTTGGGTATGCAAGTGAATTATGAAATTTTTGCCGATTTTTTTTTGGAAAATTTCCAAAAATATCAGAAGATTATGGCACTCTTTTGCACCTCTGTTTAAAAAATATGTAGCTGTGGTTTGCTTTTTTTTGTAATATTTCAAACTGGAAATTTGTTTTCAAAACATTCGTTTGCCAATATTTTTTTTTTTTGGGGAAAACAAACATCGTTCTAAAGATCTACGCAATGATTTATGATGTGATAAAAAGAGACTCTTAAGCATTTGAAAAGGAAATGTCCTGAAAATCAAATCTTCAAAAGGGAAATACTTCAAATGCTTTTGATTGAGAACAAACCGTAGAAACTAGAAACAAGTGTTTCTAAGCAGGCAAAGCTGCTGTCAAGCACGTTTGACTAGAAGTTCTATAAAATGAAAATCAAAATCACAAAGAATTAAGAAGGAAAACTAAAATCAATTGGTGGGAATTTTTTTGAAATCACAATCGAAAATTTCTGTTTCAACATTATTTCAAAGCCTTGAAAGATTTTTTTTTTGTTTTGAAAATCAAATTCAATGAAACGAATTCAATTCATTCAATTTCACACTGCTTGATGGCTGGTTGGTTGGTTGGTTGGTTGGTTGGTTGGTATTAAAAAGTGTTTAAAATTTTATGCAAATTAATCGTTTCTTCTACTAATTCTTGTTGTTGTTATTATTATTGTTTCGATTGAATATCATATTGTTTCGCAATGATAAAGAAGCTGAACACTGAAAATAAAGATCACTTTTAGCCTGATTTGCATAATTCTCACACACATTAAATTCAATTCAATTCAATTCAGTTCAGTTCAGTCATTTCAATTCAATTCAATACAAAAAATTCTCTGGTTTTTCGTTTTCCGTTTCTTCAGAAGGCAATGGCGACGATGGCTTTTGTTTCTTTTTTTAATGATTTTTCATTGAGAATTTATGCTCGTTTTTCTAGGCTGTGTTCTAGAATTGCGTGTCCTTGAATATGAGATCAACAGATTCGTTCTTCTTTTTTTTGTTTTGTTTTGTTTTGGTGAAGGAATTCTAATGACAGACTGCGTGATGAGAGAGTCAGCCAGTATCAGTTTCATTGATTTGAAGCATAATTATGCAGTAGCATGTCATTGCATTAGATGGAACATTTTTATTTTTATTGTTTTTGTTTTTAATGTTGTTTTCAAATAGCAATATAGCCTTGAAGATTTTGAAAATTATATGAGAAACATTGACAATAATTATACGGCACTAGATGCATAGATCAACAACGACAAAAAACCATTCGAATTCTAATGAAGTAACACTAGAGTTGTGCTGTAAGGTTGGTGGTAATAAGCAAGTTTATTGGTCCCTCAATGTAAAAGATGAGATCTCAACTATATATTAAGCATTCCAGAGTTTCTTGGAAAACTTGGCTTCATCTGCAAGCAAGCAAACGCTTATCTCCCAGATGCTTATTAAACACTATATGTGCCTAAGGCTCTTCTCCTCTATGAAATGAAAATGTAATGCAAAAACCTGTGAAATAACTGGTATGATAATAAACTTTGAACTCTATAAGTAACAGCAATGAAAAGCTATTCCAGCAATGAGGTTAACAAGAAAACATGGAAAGGAATCTCGTTCCAAAACCCATGAAGGGCCTCGTTACAGGATATTCACAATCTCGATCTATGCTGCACGATAACCACAATGACACAAAAGCAAAATGGATGAGATGTAAGAAGCTAGGTTGTAATCGCAACAATACATACATAATTGGCCATTACAACCCCGCAGTCAGGATTACGAACTAGCTTCTCACACCACTTATGTTGTATGCGTTAATTTTATACATGAGTGGCGGGACCTACAGTTTAAAGTCGACTCCGAACGATAGATTTTTGAGAAGCTTTTCATGGCAATTTTTACTCTCAGAGTCTTTGCCAGAAATCTGCTGAGAGGAAGTCGCCGAAGAAATATTTTTTCGTTTTGATGTCTGACCTGGGATACGAACCCGGGCCTTTTGTCTAATAAGCCAACACACTACCCACTAGACCACGGCGACTTCGTAAACGTTTTATGCTCCTGATAAATGGCTTCATCTGCAAGCAAGCAAACACTTATCTCCCAGATGCTCATTAAACACTATATGTGCCTAAGGCTCTTCTCCTCTATGAAATGAAAATGTCACACAAAAGTCCTGCGAAAAAACTGGCACGGGAATAAACTTTAAACTCTACAAGTAACAGCAATGAAAAGCTATTCCAGCAATGAGGTTAACAAGAAAGCATGGAAAGGTATCTCATTCTAAAACCCATGAGGGGTCTCCTTACAGGATATTCACAATCTCGATCTATGTTGCACGATAACCACAATGGCACAAAAGCAATATGAATAAGATGTAAGAAGCTAGGTTGTAATCCCAACAATAAAAATTTCGGGAAACGTTGGTATAAAGTGATATCAATTACAATCCACAATGCCTTGCAGATGTGAGTAGAGCACGTTGGTATACGTTTAATACAATTTGGAGAACAGTTAGTATTCGGACAGAAATATTGGTAACTTCACGAAGAAAGATGATTTCAAACTAGAGACATAGTTGCAATTCTAGGTGGTTAGGTTAAGCTAGTAGTCACATCACTGGTCACAGCCTACTTGGATATTGCAGTGTTTCGTTGTAACACCAATATTAACCACCCAGCCATATGATTACAACTCCTGATTGATATCTCTCGATTATATCGAGGGTTTTGTGAAAGACTTATTCTTTCACTATCTGCTGAGAGTTTCAAAATTCTACTTCCCAGTTTCCCAAGCGCCGTACAATGACAGAGAAAATGTTCTGTGGGTCTCCACTCCTTCCTTGTGATTGCAACTTCTGCAGAAGTCAGAGCGGACACCCATAGGCTAGTGCCCAATTATCACTGCTATAAGGTTCCTTAGATGGAATCTTGTTAGATTCAGTGTATATATCAATGTCGGGCCATATCTGTTTGGGGTTTCTACAAGTGGGCCCTTTGCCAATGAATGGAGTTTTTGTGAGACCGTTTGTCTGCCTCTCTGTTTAAGTGGCCTTTCTATAAAAAGTGTTAAAGAGAGGGGCAATATTAAGCTTGAGAAGTCGCCGTGGTCTAGTGGGTAGTGTGTTGGCTTATTAGACAAAAGGCCCGGGTTCGTATCCCAGGTCAGACATCAAAACGAAAAAATATTTCTTCGGCGACTTCCTCTCAGCAGACTTCTGTCAAAGACTCTGAGAGTAAAAATTGCCATGAAAAGCTTCTCAAAAATCTGTCGTTCGGAGTCGACTTTAAACTGTAGGTCCCGCCACTCATGTATAAAATTAAAGCACACAACATAAGTGGTGAGAGAAGCTAGGTCGTAATCCTGACTGAAGGGTTGTAATGGCCAATTATGTATGTATGTAAAGAGAGGGGCATTATTAAGCTTGAATTAGACTTTGAATTGATAGATAGTGATCTCATTTGGGGAAGGGAAAATTGATTACATGGCGGTCAGTTGCATTGTTCATGAGAAAGAACGTTGGTAGACAGTGCTGTTCCGCATTACAAACCAATCCATCAAGGGGTGTAATTATTGCTCTCTTTGGAGTATTAAATTAATGAATTTGAAAGAGAATTTATTTAAATTTCTGTGGCTGGACAGGTGCTTTTAATTAATTATTCAAAATTTTTATGACTTTTGTAGGGTACTGTACTAATGATTTCATTTTAGTTTTTTTTTTCACTAAATTTCTTTTATTGTTTTTGATTGTTTTTATTATAGTTTTAGGTGGTCTTTAGCTACAATATTTTAGGAAACAAAAACGTAGTAGCAATAGGAATACCAGCGATGATAATAAAGTGTCAGTCAAATGTAAAATTTATGCAAATTATGAATACATAAACCTCCCAAAAAGACTAAAAAAAAAGAAACACATTCATAATTAAACCATAATAAAACTATAGAAACAACAATAACTACAATGGCAATAGCAACAACGACGACTATAGAAAATTTATTAACATTAGAAAGTTGGTTAGAAAAACAATAAACAATGTTGGCCATTTTTAAAAGTTAAAATTGTGGCTTAAAGAAGAAAATTCATAAACAAACATTTTCTTTTCACATGTCAAGTCAAATACAATAAGCGACTGAAAGTGAGACAGTAAGACTAACTGGGCTAACACAGACGACGGCCAAATATGATCTGTGGCTGGCTGGCTGTATTGTGTTATGGATCAACGCTTTATCTGGCCAAAAAAGAAAAGAAAAAAAGTCATGGTTTCTGTTTAAAACAACAGCAAACAAAAATTATGCGTAAAGATGATCTCTTTCTCTCTCGGCTGCCACAGCCATTCAGCCAACCAACCAACGAACCATTTTGCCACAAATGAAATGGATCAAGTGTAGGTACGTAAGCGGCAAATACAGCTTAAAACCTAACGTATATTCATCGCGTATGAGTGTCTTATTTGTGGCTTAAGGTATGGCTTAATGTCTATGCCTTGTTTTTTTTTTGTTTTTGTTTTTGTTTTGCTTTATATCCACATACACACTCAACTAACTTATTTGCTTTAGTTTTTAAGCTTATCTATGGCTTTATAACGTCATCTCTCGGTTTTTTTGGTTAGTTTTTTAGCCGTTCAGCAGTTTTGTTATGGACGAATGATTTCTTTTCCTCCTCCTAATGACTGAAACCCCAGTTAAAAAAGAATAAAAAATTCATATGCTTTGGCAATTCATATTCATATATACGCTGCTCTCAGTCATATCAACATTCAGTCCGTCATTCATTCATTCATTCATTCATTCACTTAGAGGTTGTTAAAGTAATAAAAACAACAACAAAAATATCTTTTTTGTTTTTGGCTAATTAGCGTTATCGTTTAACTTTAAACAGTTTTAAATATTTTTCGTTAAAACAAAAAAAAAGAAAAGGCAAAAAAAATTTTAATTTATAACCTCCTTTGATCTCTGCACTCACTCTGTACAATAATTATGAGAAATATTTCAAATAAATTTTTAAAAATTCAATAAAAAAGATTTCTTGAAAAGTTTACGACAAGATATTCATTAATTTTATAAAAAAATAAATGAAATATGCCGCCAAATGCAAATTAATTTGAATGTTGCCCTATGCCTTCGATCCTGGATTTCTAACAAAATAAATAGGAAGTATCCCCTTATGGGAATGGTATCCTTAAGTGTCATTTGACAAGATTAGATGTGGAATCTATTTGTATCAGTTGAATCAAGATAACAACCTAGCTCCTGACACCACCCGTGTAGTGTGTGTTAATTTTATCCATGGGTAGGGAGACCGCCCACAGAAAAACATACTTTTGAAAAACTTTCTTACGATAATTTTACTGAGAGGAAGGCGCTGTAAGAAATATTTTTTATATTTCCTTTTGTTCATGATGTCTAACAGAGGGTTAAATTATGGACTCACGTCTTATAAGTCAACATAGTAACCACTAAACTCGGCGACTTCACGTTAGACTACTGGTTGGTGTACAAAAAATGGAGGCAAAGTACCGGAAAGTAAATCAGCTTAGAGGACCTAGCATTTCCATAATGATATGCAGAAGTCTTGCGGAAAAATCTATAGAGTGCAGGCTAAAACTGCGAAGATGAATCCATAGATGATAATGGGCAACGGATTTAATAAGAGATTTATCAGAGTAGTTATCATGAACTGATATACCTAAAGGTTAGCTGCTGCCAACCTTTCTTAATTGTCCTCTGAACAGTAGCTACAAACTTTATGGTTTATGTAGTTTGGAAGCAATACAATCCTGTGGTATATACATACATACATAATTGGCCATTACAACCCTTCAGTCAGGATTACGATCTAGCTTCTCACACCACTTGTGTGCGTTAATTTTATATATGAGTGGCGGGACCTACAGTTTAAAGTCGATTCCGAACGATAGATTTTTGAGAAGCTTTTCATGGCAATCTTTGCCAGAAATCTGCTGAGAGGAAGTCGCCGAAGAACTATTTTTCGTTTTAATGTCTGACCTGGGATTCGAACCCGGGCCCTTCGTCTAATAAGCCAACACACTACCCACTAGACCACGGCGACAACATAGTAACCACTAAACTCGGCGACTTCACGTTAGACTACTGGTTGGTGAACAAAAATGGAGGCAAAGTATCGGAAAGTAAATCAGCTTAGAGGGCCTAGTATTCTATAATGATATGCAGAAGTCTTGCGGAAAAATCTGTAGAGTGCAGGCTAAAACTGAGAAGGTGGATCCATAGATGATAATGGACAATGGATTTAATAAGAGATTTATCAGAGTACTGATCATGAACTGATATACCTAAAGGTTAGCTGCTGCCAACCTTTCTAAATTGTCTTCTGAACGGTAGGTACAAACTTTATGGTTTATGTAGTTTGGAAGCAATACAATCCTGTGGTATATGAATGGCTCAAAGACAGATAGTGTGGCGAAAGTTATTAATCCAATAGTGAAATATTCGGAATCTATGGAAGAAAGGCGAAAGTATGCACAAATTTAACATAGACAGGAAAATCAGAAAGCAGCATATACAGTGGAACTTCTATAATTTGAACTTCTATTACTTGAAGTCTCTATAAGTTGAAACACATCTCGTGGCAGCAGCATCTAGATCATTTGTAAATTTACTTCTTAAAGTTGAAGTTTCTATAAACGGAAGATTTTTTTCTGGATAATGGTGATTCAATTTATAGATGTTCGACTGTAACAATACCATCTGACCGTTAGACCATCATTCAAACACTGTTAGCCTTTAAGAAGTTGACTGGAGATAAGTGTGGAACTGTCGAGGCAAGGGAAATAGTAGAATCCTTTAAATCCTAGTTGATCTGTTAAATCAAGGCAACAAACCGGCAGTTATGATTGCCAGGAAAAGGCAAAACTCTTTCTCTGGAATGGGAAGAACAGTTTAGAAGAGCATTGCTCGCAAAGTAAAGTTATAGAGAGACTTTTCTAACTGCAAATGAGGTTTGTTATGCTGCATCATGTTCATTCTCTCTTTTTCTATTGCCATTCCATTGAAATTTTAATTGACCTGTTTTGACCCGGTACCATCTGCATTTCCTAAGGTCAAGGGTCATAATTTTTTGGTATTTTTTTATAATTTTATTTTTAATTTTAAATAAAATACTCTCTGATAAATTATCAATATTTGATAAGTTTTTCGGGGAAAATTTATCAATCAAAAGTGTTTTTTGCCGCTTTGCTTTGTCGGCAAACGCCTTGTTGATTTAGGCCCATTTAGAGCATTACCTTTAAAGATGTTATGTAATCGAAAAGAAAAGAAGGCAGCGAAGAAAAGAAAATGAATTTTATTTAAATATTACAAGGAAACTACAATTCAAATAAAAGTGCGGTAAGACACAAATTTAATGAGGTCCAGTGTAAACACTTGCACTTTAAGACACTTTTATTGCTAGGCCATAAAAACTAGGGCAATGCAATACAAGAATTAAAAGAATCTTTGGAGATGGAAAGGAAAACATTACAAAACTCACAGACAAATATTAGAAGAAGTGATCGAGAAATACAAGAGAAGAATGAAGGAGAGAGAAGAGAAGAGGAGAGTATGTGTCTGTCTTTATTATTTAACAGGAAATCCGTGTTAAGGCTGATTTGAGAATTCCTGGAAGGATCTTTAGCGCTACTTTGTTGTGGTCTACATAATCTATTAATTGATAATTACGGGGGTACTTACCATAGAAGGTGATTGGTTGGCTTTGGCAAAAGGAACAAACGTTGTGAAAATTTTTATAAAACAGGAATACACACAGGCTCCGGCATTTCTTGTTAGAAGGGAAGAAACCTAGAAAGAAAATTTAAAACGGAAAATTTTATTAGAAAATTGAAAATCCTTTCTTAAATTCAATTAAAACAACAACAGCAACAACTTTCTACCAGCAAAACGTTTTTTTTTTTGTCGTTTCGCAAGCAACATTGACCAACATATTTGGTTTAAGGACACAAGCCATATATACGTAGTACCTAGACAGACGTGTCTCTATATTATAAAAAAAAGGGCAAACGAATACAATAACAACAACTAAAAAAAAACTTTAGAAAATGAAAAGCTAAAACTGCAACGCCCTTGGCTAAGGCTAAGACGGGTGTTTTCATTCGTTTTTTTTTCTAAAGCCAACTGGACGTGTATTACTATAAAGAAAGACTCTTTTTTCCACTCATAAGTATGTGGGTGGTTCGGTTTCATTGTTGTGGAATCTATTTTGTTTTTTTGCCGGCATAAAAACTTTTGTAAAAAAATTTCATACAACATATGAAAACAACAACTCAACGATAGTCTCATACATACAGACGACAGAGGACTGGTCTTTTTGCTTTTGAAAAGAAATTAAAGAAATTTTAAACAAATAACAAGTTTAAGTTTAAAAATCAAACAGTCAACCCTTTAAATGCAAGGCAAATAAATGGTTTCGCAAATACTCCATTCATGGGCAAAGGTAGCCCAACTCACTTGCAGAAATACCAGACAGATTTGGACC
Organism: Sarcophaga peregrina; assembly: GCA_014635995.1. NCBI lineage: Eukaryota > Metazoa > Arthropoda > Insecta > Diptera > Sarcophagidae > Sarcophaga > Sarcophaga peregrina. The sequence continues at coordinate 105,349,160 of CM025790.1, forward strand.
GTCATGAATAAATGCATGCAGAATAGTAATTACATTAAACGTATCAAGGTTCCATCTAAGGAAGCTTATATCAGGGAGAACAGGATAGTTGTCCCTAGTGGAGGGACCACAGTAGATTTTCTGTAATTTTTAGGCGCTTGGAAACCTAAGAAAAATAATTCCTTGACCCCAAGAATTTAATGACTCTCAGGATGGTTGGGAAATACCACCCAGGAGATGTTTGCAAGTATATTGCCACAAAGGTAATATCTGGGACCTTATTGGACCCTAGTAAGCTGTTCTCAGTGAGGCGGGTTAATATGTTTCCATATGTAAGAGTAGGGAAGTCGCCGTGGTCTAGTGGGTAGTGTGTTGGCTTATTAGTTCGAAACCCAGGTCAAACATCAAAACGAAAAATATTTCTTCGGCGACTTCCTCTCAGCAGATTTCTGGCAAAAACTCTGAGAGTAAAAATTGCCATGAAAAGCTTCTCAAAAATCTGTTGTTGGGAGTCGATTTTAAACTGTAGGGCCCGCCACTCATGTATAAAATTAACGCACACAAGTGGTGTGAGAAGCTAGGTCGTAATCCTGACTGAAGGGTTGTAATGTCCAATTATATATGTTATGTATGTATGAAAGAGTAGATTTAGTTTGTTAATATGAACTGCAAAGTTATAGGGTCAAAGGTCAAATGGTCTTCAAATTTCCAGAAAAATATAAAGACTTTGAAGTGCCGTGAAAGGAGAGAACCAAAGGTTATATTTCAAAAAGATTTCGATTATTTTGATCGATGATTTCCCATTTACTTATCATTACAGAGCCAATTGTAGTTGCCCTTCGAGAGTTTATAAAGACAAGGGGTGGTGGAAGTTGGTTCGTTTGATTTTCCTTGCCTTAGTGGCTTAACCTTTGCATTACACGTTCATAGATGTATGTACACGGGGTTATTAACAAAAGTACATGCGTGTTATTGTTGCACATTGAAAGTATTTTTTTTTTATTATTTTCAACACTCTCTTTTTATATTTTTTATTTTCAAGTGGCTTGCCTACGCACTTCTTTTCCTTTTTTTTTTTGTAAATGGAACCCCGGTGTTTAATAGAATTTTTTTTGTTCGTTGTTTGTTGCCTTTACGGTTTCAATAGAAGAGAAAAACAACAACAAAAAAATAAAAAAAAAAGAGAAAAAAGGAGGTGATAACACCCTTTTTAGCAAAGTGTTTAGTATGTGGTCAATACCATGTTAAATGGGGTTAATATGGCCAGCCAGGGTGGCTATAAACATTTGTATTCTTTTGACCATTTTTTTTTTGTCTTCTTCTTCATATCGTCGTAATACAGTAGGAAAACAAGCTAGTATTTGTAGGGTCATGTCAACATTTTAACTTTGCCTTGATACAACAATAATGAGACATACTTTAAAGGGTGTTAAAGAAATTTCATTTCATTCAAAATGGAAATAATCAAAAAAAAACAGAGAAGAAAAAGAAGAGCAGAAAAGGTAATTTAATTAAAGGTAATTTATTTAAAAGGAGTTAATTTAATCATTAAATTAAACTATTACTAACACGTCACTTGAAAACTGTTTGAAATAAAATTAATTGAAAGGGTTCCGCTTTCACAAAAATTTGTCACTTAAATTCAGAAAAATTAAACCCCACCCCGGTTGTTTTGTTTTTTTCGTTTTTTTTTTTTGGCCATTTGATTTGGAAACACCTTTTTAACCTGCATGGTTTTTTGTTTTCCCAATGTAATTGTAATTAATTTTATTTTTATAAATTCATTAAAATATTAAAAATTTAAAAGGAAATTTCATTTTTGAAAATTTTTGTTATTCAAACACAACACAAAGTCTGTGTGTAATTCCAATGAAATATTAAACATTAGCCCGTGTTTTAACAGCAAAACTTGCTTAAATTTTGTGAAACGCAATTACAAAAACAAAAATAAAAACCAAAAAAATTAAATGAAATATTTTCATTAAAAATTTATAATAATTATGCCATAAAATTTTTATTATTTATAAACAAAACATATTAATTTTAAATTATTATTACTCCATCATTATACATATTGCCAAAGGTTAATGGAAATTTTTTTCTTTTTTTGAATAGCAATTAAACAAATAAAGTTAATTAAACGATAATCAACTCAAAAGTTTAAAGGTCAATTCAGCAAATAATGTAAAAATAACTTAAAGATGATTTTATTTTGAATAGAGACTGTGGATGGAATTTTATTTGGCTACATACATAATTAGCCATTACAACCCTTCAGTCAGGATTACGACCTAGCTTCTCACACCACTTATGTCGTAGGCGTTAATTTTATACATAAGTGGCGGGACCTACAGTTTAAAGTCGACTCCGAACGACATATTTTTGAGAAGTATTTCATGGCAATTTTTACTCTCAGAGTCCTTGCCAGAAATCTGCTGAGAGGAAGTCGCCGAAGAAATATTTTTCGTTTTGATGTCTAACCTGGAATTCGAACCTTTTGTCTAATAAGCCAACACACTACCCACTAGACCACGGCGACTTCTTTATTTGGCTACGTTATATTCAAATTAAAGGGATTAAACCCGAAGTATATACGAGTATTATAAGTTTATAGGGATATCTTCCATTAGAGCAATGATTAGTGAAAGGGCAGGTCTGGTAAACCTGATTCGATTTGGTGGATATATTGAAAAATATAAAAAAGAGAAAACGAATATTATCGGCTTAACTTATATCATTCATAGCTTTATGTAATAACCCTTCTAAATCTGTTTTTTTTCTGATGCATAGTGGAGTCACCAATGATGTTAGCTGATAGTAGGGATGCCGATCGGGAAATCCCGAATCCCGGGATTTTCGGGATTCATAAAATCCCGAATCCCGGTATTTTAATAAACTAGTTCCGGGATTTTTCGGTATTTTCGGGATTGTGAATTCATATGTACAGTGAGCGCCATAAGTGAGTCAACACTCATTATAATTTAAAATTTTCTATTATAACAAATATACTTGTAGTACAACAATAATTTTGTTTTCTGTTTTTGTTTTAACATTTTACAAGTATTATTAAACGTTTTTATTTTTGAAAATTTATTCGACTATTCCCATTTACTTTTCTCGCTATCCAAAGAAAATGAATTATTTCAGTGGTGTTTACTCACTTTTGGCGCTCACTGTATATCGACCCTACAAAAGGTCCTGTAAAAAAATTCTATATCACTTGTTTTCAATAATAGCATCTCAGATGAGAAAAACTCTACTTCCAGTGATAAAGAAATTATTTGATGGCATCGAAGATTACAAAAGGCCTATAACACGAATTCAAAGGGTAACTGATTTAGATACTTAACTGTTTACATCAGGACGTGGTAGAGGTGAATACTTACAAGCTGCATACAGCTTTCTTGGAACAATTTTACCAACAAATATTGATTCCGAGAAGTGTTTTTCAACGGCAGGGTATGTTGACAACAAAATTCGTCCAAGCCTATCAGACCAAATGTTAGATGATTTAATCTTTTTGTTGGAATCCAAATAATTTTCTTGAAACTAATGCATTTGCTCCTTTGTTAGATTTTGTCTTGCTGTTTTTATATTTAATTTTTAATAACATAATTCTGATGTACATAATTGGAATACAAATGATTTTGATAACAAAATATTTTTATTGTTTTATTTTTGATTTTTCCTGTGATTATTCGGGATTTTTGGATCCCGAATTATCCCGAAATATCCTGGGATTTCGGGATCGCGATTTACAAAATCCCGAATCCCGGGATTTACAAAATCTCAAATCCCGGAATTTTTAAAAATCGATCCCGTTTGGCATCCCCAGCTGATAGGGATGATATACGTCACATTTAGCGCCATTTTTTATTTCGAATACTTGAGAACATTTTGTCAATACTGAGGTTATTTTTATTTTTTTATTTCATTTAACTTTTGACCCACTTTAATGAGAATTAATTACAGTTTTCAAGTGTTTATCTTTCAAATTCATTAATTTGTTTTTTTTATTGTATTTGTCACTAAGAAATCTTGTTTGGATTTGATTAGAAAATATTTGCTTTTTTTTTATTATTTGTTTAAATCTTAAAACACATACCAAATGTCAGACATCATCCATAATAAAAAATAAAAAAAAAATAAAAAAAAAATGAACAGAAAAGCGCAGCAAAGAAACTTATGAAATGAAACGAAACGAAACTCTTTGAACACAGAGCAATAAAAACTATTAATAATAATGAATTATGAGTAGTAAAAGTATTTAAAATTTAATATTTAATATGAGCTGTCGTAGACGTATGTACATAGTAGTACATCGTAGTACTAGTACACAGGATGTCTTCAATAATCGTCAAATAAATATGGAAAGACGTCATCATCATCATCTTCAGATCAGAGTAGCCTCAGTCTTAGGCTAGCTGCTGCAGCTAGCTACAGTGATAGTTATTATGCATATGGAGATGTGATTGAATTTATTTTTAACAATAAAACAGAAATCATTTTCAGCATTTTCTTTGGATGGATGAAATAAAATCTAAACTGCAGCTAATAATTTAAAATAGCAGTTCACAGACAAAGAAATACAGATCTTGTAATTGCATGGATATCTTCCCCCCTCCCTGTTACCGTCTCTCTGCCTCTCTCAAAATTAAAAAAAAGAAGAAATCCAAATAAATAAGACAATATCTAAACGATAATGCCATACACAATAATTTCAAATACAATAATAATACTGACTCGTCCGTCCGTCAGTACGTCCGTCCGTCCGTCTGTCTGTCGTTTGGACGGGACGAATGTTCTTCGTTTATACAGTTATAAAAATATAATTCATAAATTCTTTTTAACACCTACACACGTATGCGAAACGACATCAGAAAAACAAACAAACAAACGAACGAACGAACGAATGTACGAAACCAGCGAATATACATTGAATTTTGGTCTGATGGCACATTAAACTGAAATTTTAAATGACATCTCTTGGGCCAATACCCTATAATAGGCATTTAAACCCTATTACAACAAGTTAACTCAAAATTTGGAAAAAAGAAAAATAGCTGTCTGTGTTTAAAAGGAATACTGTCAGTGTTTAATACAAATGCTGTCTAATCAGGTTGATCTGAAAGAAATGATCTCCTAAATGCCTTTGAATTTTAATTTCTAACTTTCCTATGCAGTGCTAGAACAGTTTCTATTTTCTATCTCGTCGAAACAGATCCTGCAACTGATATTTTCTAGATTTTTTATGTGAAATTACGACCATAGCATACATACATACATAATTGGCCATTACAACCCTTCAGTCAGGATTACGACTTAGCTTCTCACACCACTTATGTTGTGTGCGTTAATTTTATACATGAGTGGCGGGACCTACAGTTTAAAGTCGAATCCGAACGACAGATTTTTGAGAAGCTTTTCATGGCAATTTTTTACTCTCAGAGTCTTTGCCAGAAATCTGCTGAGAGGAAGTCACCGAAGAAATATTTTTCGTTTTGATGTCTGACCTGGTATTCGAACCCGGGCCTTTTGTCTAATAAGCCAACACACTACCCACTAGACCACGACGACCATAGCATGGCTGCACCATAAAAGCGATTTCATAGTCATCTTACGGTTTTTTCAGCGCCGTAAGGAGTGATAGGTGCCTAGTAGCTTGAGAGTCACTTATCAATCATCCTCGAAGTTACCATCACGGGATATCATTTTGTCGTTTCGTTATACAGAGAGCTGATCAGCCTCTTCAATCACCATTTTCGACTACACATCTGGTAGAAACAAATTCTTACCAAATTGATCATTACAGGCCCTTAGTTAGAATTACAATCTAGTCCCTAACGTCACCTATGTGTTGTGTGTTCGGTTTACTGACGAGTGGCGACACCTACAGCTTAAACATCATTTACTTTGAGAGTTTTTGCCAGAAAACTGCCGAGTACATTGGGACATAATTTAATATAAAAACTGTCAGTATTTTCCTTTTCCTCCAAACAACAAAAACTAAGTGTAGCTGTGTTTTGAAACGTTTTAAATCCATATTTTTTACTTTGATTGGCTTTATTTTTTTGAAATTTATTTCTTTTTTTTAAAAAAATATATGCAAAGAACAAGATTAGAAAAATATTTGCAAGTGACGCAAAAAATAAATTCGTATTGTTTGAAAACAAGACGATGATCATGATGGTGATGATGATGATGATGAAAAACGCTGCAATGAAGACAAGAAAAAACAAAAACAAAAAGAAAAAAGAAAAACGAAAACACGAATAAAAATTTATAAAAAAAAAAAACTGAGCCACCACAAATAATTCGTTACAATAACAAGTGTCAAGTGATAAGTGACATAGAACATGCTTCATGCCACATCTTCAACAGCGGTGGCAGCAGTATTAGCCACTGCTGCAGAGGTAACAAACAAACTCAAAGAAATAAACGAATGTAAATTATGAAAATCATAAAAATAATGCCAAATGACATTAAATTGCGAATATAATTAACAAAATATGAAATATACTGGAATAATTTACGAATTTTTTCCGAAGCATAAATACATATACAGTCAAACTTCTATAAATTGAACCAACATTATCCAGAAAAAGACTTCAACTTATGGAAACTTCAAGTTAAAGAAGTAAAACGTGATAGAATTCGTCTCCAAGATGCTGTTGCTGTGCTTCAACTTATAGAAAATTCAATAATAGAAGTTCAAATTATAGAGGTTAGACTGTATGTATGCACGCCTGTACAACATGCGGACTATACAGTCGAAGAACCCAATGGTGGGTATTGAAATCCTTCTAAACATTACTGATCATGACGTTACAGGAGGCAGCTGCTATGCAGCAGTCTCCATTCCTAGGAAGCAACATCTTAAGGCAGGAAATTTTATGTTCATCTAATGAATCTTGGTGTGCATAATAAGACCATATAGGTCTTGAACTCAGTTTCATTAGGAATTATGGAGCATATTTTCCCACTAGAAGAAAAATGTGGGCAATGGGCGAAATTTTGTTCATAAGTGATACACAAGCGCCAGCGGAGTGTGAGCAAGGATAAAGGGAGTCAGGCCACCGGACACCATAGTTTTGGAAGGGGAACTAAATGATATGCTGGAAACTGTTAGAAGCCTATCCTTAATTTTCGGAGAAGGTTGTCCTCAAAGTTCTTAGCATTTCTACATATACGCCCAAGGCTTTGTTGAAGTATCACAATGTTCTCCACAACTTGTTGACTCAGAAACAAACTATTTTGTTGTGGATGACGGAATATGAGAGCCATGAAGGAGATTAGATGTCGAACATCTATACTAAAAGAGGAGCTGAGGAGATTTTTACTGGTTATAGACTATTACGTATGTACGCTTATTATACGAGAGACCATGGTTCAACACCTGGCTGAGACACCTCGAACGAAACGAAATATGAAAACAAAATATTTCCCCTAAGCAGTTTTCTGGTAAATACTCCGAGAATAAAATAAAATTACCAAGAAAAGTTTCTCAAATATGTCATTACAACAGTAAGTTTCGCCACTCATGAATAATATTAACACACCTACAGCGCGAATGATGTGAGAAGCTAGGTTGTAATCCTGGCTAAAGGGTTGCAATGACCAAATAAGGTAAGTAATTCGATGGTGGCTTTAATGAGAGTCCTCTGTAAGGGTAGTTGAGGAAGTGGTCATCACCCATGAAAGAAAAATGTTGAGGTGGAAGCATTACTGTTGACCACACCGAACAAATTTCAGTTTAGAAGCTGATAGAATAAGAATCCAAGTAGGATTCGGACTTTAGTACCTACATATTCTGCTGTGCGAAAGGCAGGCATAATGGGGCATCATACCGGCTACTATACTACTAAACGCGTATATGCTGATAAGGTTGCTGAATGTACGAAAGGTTATCTTTACTCCCTCTTCTTAACTGATTCTAAAATGTTATTAAATACATAAAAACTTAAACGTTTTTTTTATTTTATTTGTATAAGTTTTTCAAAAGTATTTCGAACAAATTTTCAAATCAACTTGTCATTCATTCGGTTGTCAACCAATGTCATCGTGATTATTACAAGAAATAAATTTCAATTTCAAATAATAAATACTCCTCGTACAATCGAAACAAAAAAAACAGACAAACAGACAAACTTTACACTCTTGTCGAAAAGTTTTTGAATTTTTTTCTTATTTTTTTTATCACTGAATTAGAAAAATATTGTAAAAAAAAAGAAATAGAAAGACAACGAAATACTTTCCAAATTCCTTGGGGAATATCAAAGGCATGTAAAGAACTTTGAATAGAAGAAGGAGAAAAAAAAACTCATAATTTTAAACGCCAAATACCGAGACTTTCTGGCTTCCTTTTTTATGTAATTTTTCTCATTCCCTCTCTCTCTCTCTCACCCTCTTTTCTGCTTCTCTTTGCTAAATATTGCTTTACAACAACAATAAAGAACCATTAAATAACTTAAAAGACAATATTATTGAAAAGCTAAAGGGGTGTTCGTTCCTTTTGTACTCTGTTATGGGGTGTCGTCCTTACAGTTTCCTTAAAATTAAAGGACAACAACGAATTTGGAGCACTGTTTAAAAGAAAATTTCTTAGGAAACCATAATCAAAAGGGAGTTTTATAAGGAAACAGTAGCTCATTTCATACGACTTGAAATTAACCGCCAAATTTAAACTTTTTCAATGATATAAAACTCCGAACTCGTACATTTTAGATTTCGTAATACAGTTTCTTAACTCATTAACTACTTAGTAGTTCTTAATTTAGCCAATGCAAGACTCGATTTAGGCTGCAGAGTAGGTTGTTTTTTTAATGAGTCTAGAGTTGCCTTTACATACATACATAATTGGCCTTTACAACCCTTCAGTCAGGATTACGACCTAGCTTCTCACACCACTTGTGTGCGTTAATTTTATACATGAGTGGCGGCACCTACAGTTTAAAGTCGACTCCGAACGATAGATTTTTGAGAAGCTTTTTCATGGCAATTTTTACTCTCAGAGTCTTTGCCAGAAATCTGCTGAGAGGAAGTCGCCGAAGAAATATTTTTCGTTTTGATGTCTGACCTGGGATTCGAACCCGGGCCTTTTGTCTAATAAGCCAACACACTATCCACTAGACCACGGCGACCAAGTTGCCTTTAAGTTATTTAAATTGTTCTAAATATGAGCTTAAGTCCTCTTAATTTGAAAGGTAGTCTGTTGGTTCATTGGATGGCCGTGGTCCAACGCTCGGCTCAAGCCTCTCAAACGAAATACGAATAAACTTTCCCTCAGTAGATTTCTTTCAAAAATACTGAAAGTAAATAAATTTGCCACGAAAAAAAAATCATCTCCAAAAAATCTGCCCTACGAAGTCGACTTTAAACTCTAGATGCCGCCTCTTGAATGAAATTAACACACTCAACCTAGGTTTAGCACGAGAAACTAGTTTCTAGCCCTAACTAAAGGATTGAAATGACCAATTAAGTCAAAAAGTGGGTAAATAGCAGCCATAGATATAAACTAATTTCGGATGTCACAAACTAAATACACAACTTTTTATGTGACTGTAGCTCCCTCCTCCTCTTAAGTCTAAAGAGAAAGAAAATATTGAAAAGTGTTTCTTAAACAAAATTTTTTTTTCTTTCATTGGCGTATGGAAAACAATTTTAAAAATCGTTAAGAATGAAAAGGTATGTAGAGATAGGATGAGGGGTGGGGGGAGGTGTAGCTGATTTACTAAATATATTGTTTGTTATTACTGATGTTGTTGTTGTTGCTGTTGTTTAAATTGTCATTTGATCGTTTATTTAGTGACAATAATGTTATAAATTTCGATAGAAATTTTTTTCTCCTTCTTCTTCTTTTCCTTTTTCCCTACTACTGTGTGTCATAAGACATGTTGAATGAAATGAAAGGGGGAAAACAACGTATACGACAACAGAAAACCCTTTTTTCCAATATTTGTTTCACAAGAAAAAATTCTTCTTTTTTAGTTTTTTTTTTTCGTTTTCGCTTAACAATTGTTTTGTACACTGACTGCCATAGATGTGTCACTGTCAGTTTTGTAATATTTTTACTGACAGTTGTTTAATAAATTTATTTTTTTTTTTTTTGGGAGAAGGGAGGCAGAAGGTGTACAGGCGACATTGACGTTAACGGTGCTTGGTGATGGTATATTTGACTTTATGTGGATATAAACATGTCATTAAATTTGTATGACAATATGAGTCAATTTAGTTGAAAGGCAAGTTATTTATTGGCATTCAATGAACAAAAACATAAATTGTATCAACTATAGGACATACTTATTTGAATGAAAAGAGACGGGGGGAAAAGGGCGAAGAGAAAAAGAGAATAAATTTTTTAATAAAATTGTAAAAAAAAATTCGTATAAATATTAGGAATTTTTCTTTAAGAAAATTGAAAGCAAAGAAGAGGAATTTTAAAAATCAAGTTTATGTTGCATTATATTTATGGACTACACTGTCTTAATTTCCAATACCATTCATACATAATTGTTGGCCATTACAACCCATTAGGTAGGATTGCGGCCTAGCTTCTCACACCACTTATGTTGTGTGCGTTAATTTTATGCATAAGTGGCGGGACCAACAGTTTAAAGTCGATTTTAGAGAAGCTTTTCATGATAATTTTATTTACTTTCAGAGTTTTTGCCAGAAATCTGCTGAGCGTAAGCTGTTGCTATCCATTTCGAGAAGAGGATACATAGTATTTGCTAATCGTAATTGCTAGTAGAGTCTAGGACCTTTACTTCCATACATACCACAAAACGTTTGAGGGGCATCAATGCATGCGTACTATCCCTTAACGACCTACAGTCGAACTTCTATAATTTGAACTTCTATTACTTAAAGTTTCGATAAATTGAAACATATCTCGTGGCAACAGCATCTAGATCATTTGGAAATTTACTTCCCAAAGTTGAAGTTTCTATTAACCGAAGTTTTTCTCTGGATAATAGTGATTCAATTTATAGAAGTTTCACTGTATTTCTTTCTATGCCTGCCCTTTCTTTGAGGACTTTGCTGAAGTGCTTATTAGCATCGAATGATGTGTACTGTCAACAATTGGCCTTTAAAGAACAGGGATTATACACTATTATTTTTTCTGAGTAGAAGTTTTATTTGCCATGCACAGTAAATAACGGATTGCAACGGATACAGCTAGATTCCGGTTATAATGGGCCACATGAATTTATTTATAACTTCAAGACGTTTACACTCCTGAGTATTTAGGCTACATACATACATAATTGGCCATTACAACCCTTCAGTCAGGATTACGACCTAGCTTCTCACACCACTTATGTTGTGTGCGTTAATTTTATACAGTTTAAAGTCTACCGGGGATCAACAGATTTTTGAGAAGTTTTTCATGGCAATTTTTACTCTCAGAGTCTTTGCCAAAAATCTGCTGAGAGGAAGTCGCCGAAGAAATATTTTTCGTTTTGATGTCTGACCTGGGATTCGAACCCGGGCCTTTTGTCTAATAAGCCAACACACTACCCACTAGACCACGGCGACTTCAGTATTTAGGCTAAGCAATCACAAAACAGACCAAATAGACTTCATGTTATAATTCTTTAAATGCAGGACGAAATTTTTTTATTCGTTTGAAAGACAAATTTTAATGATTAAAGCGTAAAAATCAGATCGAAATTGCCAGATGGAATGGGTCTTGTTAGCTTTGACGACCACTGTGGTTTGCAGAGTATTCGTGTGCATCGTTAGACTCAGTGGCCATTACCTTCATGTTAGTTTTATGTCGAACAGGATACAAAATAATTTTTTTTCTCTATTTTTTATGAACAAAAAAATCTCATTATATTTTATATTTTCATTTCGTTTCGTTTTCACTTTTTTTTGGAATTAATCGCCATAAGCTAATGATTTTTTTTTTTGTTCTAAATATGCCTTTATTCACTCACGTTATATACAATATGTATGTATTTCGAAAACCAAATACATTAGTATGTACTATATATTGTATTGGCCAATAATCAAATGTTAAAATTATTCAAGTAAAGGCCATTAAAAACCCACCCCATAAATACGCCGATAAACTAAAAGCCATATTAACAAAATGAAAAATCGAAAAAACCTTGAAAGTTTGACAATCAGTCAAGCCAAAAGGTCCTCTACGATACTGCCATATACTACATATGTATGTCTGTATGTATATTGTTTATGTATAATAAAATTCCTCTATAAAAACAAAACCAAAAAACGATTCACTATTTATAAAACATTTCGAATTGAAAGAACACAAAAATAAAAAACAAAAAATTAAAGCGAAAAAAGTTATAGTTTTAGTAGGTATTTCTGGTGCTGTTTTATTTTTTATACATTTTTTGTTTTCAGTTAACAATACCATTGGGTGTCATTTGATTAGCATAAATATTGTATTAAACTCGAAAAAAAAACAAAAAAAAAAATAGAAATAGAAATAAAAACCAAAATGGTGTTCAAATGTATATTCATTAAAGTGAGTTAAAAACGAAACAAAAAGTATTTACGAGTTTGAATAGGAATATTACCAATATTAAGTATTTATCGTGTTGACTTGTTACCCATACACATGGTTCGTTTTGTTGAGTTATTATGGCTTAAAATAAGTGAATTTTATTAGCGTTAATGCACGCGTTTTAGACCAAATATGTACTATGATATACTCATAAAATAAAAAAAGTCAATATGTACCTTAAAAAAATAAAACAACAACAACAAAAAAAGGCAAAACAAAAACAAAAAGAACTATGAAAATGTCAAGTTTAAATACTTGAACACTTGGAGAAATTTCCCCTTATAGGACCATTGATATTCAGTCTTTTAAATGCCTGTGAGATAAAGACAATTCATTCGAGGAATGAAATGTCGAAGAAGAAATATCGCCTATAAACCTTCCAAGTTCATGTTGAGTTTATAAAATCCCAAAAGTTCGTAAGTCCAACAAAAATCCCTATAGGTTACCTTCAGTCTGCCAAATAACTAAAATAAATGGAAATGTTAGAGAAAGAAAGAAGGCAACAAAAGAAAATTGAAAAGTAAGCACAATAGTTGTCAATAAAAAATGAATGAAGATAAAAGAGAAAGTCTTTCCAGAAACAGAAACCCTTAAAAACCCTGGAAGAAATTGTGGTATAGTTTCTGAGAATACGACTGTGAATAGCAGATCAGACTTACAAGTACTGCTAGGCAGTCTCAGACTCACTTAAATCCATCGAACAGTCAAGTGAAAAAAGATTCAGCCCAGTGTTCAGTCAGAAATCTCGACAAAGTTAATGAGATAACCAGCTTTTGGATAGACGCCGTTTCCGGAATATTCTTGGGCCTATTCCCATTTAAAATTAAATTAAAAGCATAACATAAGATGTCTTCTACAGAGACGCATCTCTCATATACACACATATTTCACCATCCCCCTCTTTCTCAAATTCGATTAATTACTTCCAACATTGGGTATTACAAACCGTTAGGAAAACAACCCAAGCTTCTGTATTAACCCTATCCAGATGTTGCGGAATCTACTCCGAAAAACTGATTTTTGGGAAACATTTCACAATAATTTTATATTATTCTTAGGGTTTTTGGTATACTAGACCAAATGCATTACAGAGAAGACCCTTTCTTTAGTCTTACACTCTTCTTCTAAACATCCATAAACACTACCCCCCTTGTTACTCCCTCTCATAACATATTTTCTCTTCTCTAAGTGGAGGTCGTAAAAAAAAAATCCTAGTGAATAATATATGCAAGCAGTGCTACCAAGTTCTGTTATAAGCGTATTATTAAATACGACTTCTCCGCAAATTGTGAAAATGCCGTGATAAAAATCGTTTTATTTTTTTTGTTAAATTCTCCGCAAATTGTAGAAACGTATTCTTTATAAAATATAACAAATAATTGAAAATGAAATATGTTTTCTTAAAATTTCTCTCCGTGTAACATGAGGCCACCAATCCAATTTCAATATTTCAACCACATTTATTCTATTTTTATGGCCATTTTTCAAAACGTATTGCTTTCACCTGGTCATGTAAAATGTATTTTCAACAAATATTCTATGAATATATATTCTTCTTCTTCTTCTCTTCTGTTTTTTTCCGAAATGGCTTTGGAAAAAAATGTCGGTAATTTGAATATTTATTACGTTATTACGTTTAACGTTAACGTAATAATACAAATACAAACCAAATACAAATAGAAATAAAAATGAAAATATTCTTGACCACTATTACCAGGTATTTATTAGTCAAACGGTGGAATACCACAAATAAGAACCAAAAGGCAAAAAAGTATGAGTAAAAGCCATTTGACTATCGTTTGACTATTTTTAGGGAATTTAATTTATGGCTTTTATAGGTTTCAACTTATAACAGGGAGTAATTAATGGCCTATGAGTCAATGTATGTACGGTATTAATGAGAAAGAAAGGTGTTTTTTAAGGTGGTTGTGTACAAACCAAGGAGAACAAATTAACATATGAGGTCAATAAGGGATTGTTAGTCATATATTATATTTTGTTTCTTGTTTTTATTTTTATTTTTTATTATTATTGTGGTATTGATAGAATTTAGTGAGGGTTGAAGGTTAATTTTCAATTCAATTTCATTTGAAATAAATGATTGGCTAGAAAATATTTTTTTTTTTAAGAATAGTTTGAGAAAAATAAAGGGAGGTTTTGGGAGGTTTTTTTTTTTATATAAAAAAGCGAGACAAAATATACACTCTTGAGGGTTACTATGTTACATTAGACACGTTAACTAAACCAGTCGACTGACCAACACTACCCACTACTTCGCAGACAATTTTCTAATTCCAAACTAAAAAATTTATTTGCTTTAAAAGGAAACCAAGCTGATGTATATAAATGGTATATAATCGATTATAATAAAATCTCCATGTTAAAGTTATTTTATTGCTTAATATTTAATTAATTAGTACAACCCTTATGTCAAATTTACATCCATAAGTGACAGGAGCTACAGTTTAACGTAGACTCCAAAGGACAGTTTTAAAACTCTTTTTCATTGTAATTTTATTTTCTTTCAACACACTGCTCTAACTACAAGCTATCTTGACTAGCAAAGCTTTTGGTTACACCCGACAATATCCTGCAGAGATCGATAGCAGGGACGGGTCAATTTCACTAAAACGTTGCATCATTTACAAGACAACTTAATTGGAAAACGTGGATCCGATGCTATGGAGAGCATACAACACCGTAGCGTATATTCAACAGCGATGGAATAGAGGAGACAACTTGACAGAGAAATTATACGGATAAGCTGGAGTTAACTGTGCATACAGGCATTAGCCAGAAATAGATGCGAATGATATTTATTTGTAATGGTCGTATACTCTTTATTGCTTTAACTATAATATGTAACAGAGATCAGCAATGAATCGTTTTTCCGCTACTCATAAGTACTCATGCAATTTTGAGTATGAGCGAATCAACAGAATTGAAATTCAACTACTCTCATTCATTCGTACTCGCTGCAGCATTGATTTATAAGTATAGGTTACAATGAGTATCAGTAAAACGTTGACATCAAACTAACAACATTCGAAATATGTTTGATTCATAAGCCTACTCATTCTGATTCATAAATTTAGAAAAATACTTATAAGTGATTTGGGTGATTCGAATCATTCATTAAAATTTATAGATCTTGTTGTTGTTGCATATACAAACAAAGAAGAAAGAAAAGACAAAGACAACAAGCAAAGCATACACACAATCTTCTTGTGAGTATTGCAGTACTCGTACGCGAATCGTACTCATTTTGTGCTTCTTGTAAATGTTAAGTAGAAACGAGTTGAAGACTATAACATTATGCGTATTGTTAAGTATGAATACAACGAGTATTTCAAACTTTGGATATGAGTAGTATGAGTATCATATCAAAACAAGTATGAATGCGTATACATACATACATAATTGGCCATTACAACCCTTCAGTCAGGATTACGACCTAGCTTCTCACACCACTTATGTTGTGTGCGTTAATTTTATACATGAGTGGCGGGACCTACAGTTTAAAGTCGGCTCCGAACGACACATTTTTTGAGAAGCATTCCATGGCAATTTTTTACTCTCAGAGTTTTTGCCAGAAATCTGCTGAGAGGAGGTCACCGAAAAATTATTTTTAATCTTTCGTTTTGATGTCTGACCTGGGATTCGAACTCGGGTCTTTCGTCTAATAAGCCAACACATTACCTACTAGACCACGGCGACCTCAGATATGAGTAGTATGAGTATTATATTAAAATAAGTATGAATGCGTATAAGTATCAGAAATTATAAGTATGACTCGAATCTGCTCATCGTTTTGAATACTCGTTGCTGATTTCTGCTATGTAAAAAATTAAATACAGTGAGCAGACATAAATAAATTACCAGTTAATTAGTTTTTAAAATTGAAACAGAAAAAAATAGAAAAAATTATAAAAAAAAAAAACTTCGAAATGTTGTCAAATTTTTTCGGGCACTCTCCTTAAGTAGTAAAATTTAAGTTTGGTGGTTTCTTTTGCCGCGCACTGTATTTAATTTGTTTAAAAAAACTACTTCTCCGCAAATTATATTTCTAAACAAAACTAAACAACGTTTCGTATTTAATTAAGGAAAAAACTCTCTGCCAATTTGAGTTCTGCACAAAATTGATTAAAATTTCTTTGGTATCGAGGGAAGTTTGGAAAATTTCATAAATTTATACACAAATATTTATGATTTTTTTTTTTAATGTAAATCCATTAAATATTTTTCCCTACGTACGACTGTTAATTGTATTTGGCTTGTTTTTACATTTAAACATGCAATTTATTTATTAGTAACGATTTTCTTTTTGTTCGTTTTTTTCTGTTTTTTTCATTTTGACTCACATCCATATGTCAATTTTATGACTTTTTTATACTGCGTATGGAATGACTTTTAAATGATTTGTCAGCAGACAGTTCATCAACATTCAATATTATTATCGTATTAAGAAAAAAAAAATACACAGAAAAATATGAATAAAAAAAACAAGGAATAGAGACGACAATAACAACATATTGTCATAAATTTTTTATTATGCTTATAACATACATACGAGGGAGGGGTGGTGTGGCTGTGGTATATGATGCCCTCTTCTTCTTACTGTTTTTTTATTTTTTATTCATATTTAAGGTGAATAATGCTCATATTAAAGGAAGAAGCAACAAAAAAGGAAAAAGAAAAAAAATTATTTCGATAACTTTGACAGATGACATGTCACTGACTCTGTCATTTGAATATAAGCATTTGCTTTCTGATTAGATGAGAGTTGATTTGGGGGAGGTAAAAGTTCATCTATTTGTTTTCATTTTTTTTTTTTTTTGATTATAAATGATTAAGTGAGTAAATATCAGTGAGTACGAGTGAGTAGCTGCTATGCATGTCAATTTATTTGCGTGTAGTTAACGAATTAACGATACGTTACATGAGTACTACTCTAGGGGAGTTTGTCAGGGTTGACTTTGTTGAATATTGTTTAACAAATTCATTTCAATTTTGTTTTTTTTTTTTTTGTTATCATATTCAATTGCGTTTTTGAATGTTTAAAACTTGTAATAATTAATGATAATGGTAATTAATAAAAACAAAAATATATGTATTGTAGATAGAAAAGTTACTTATGATCATTCATTAATAAATATTGCGACCATATGTAGTAGAACGCTTTTGTTTTAGCTTGCCATATAAGGGTTAAATAAAGCAATTTAAACAATTTTTAAAAATACAAAAATTTATTTGTAATAAATTTCCTAGTAGGACTTGGTAAGAGAAGTTTTTTCAATGGGAGGAGTATCGTTAAACCTATTCACCGATAGTTTGTATTTCGAGAGAATTCAGATAATGTTCTCTCTGTCATTCCATTAATGCATATTTGAATTGACTGGGTCTTACGATCTGCTCAAAAACTTGTTGGGAAGCTTATAATCAATCGGTAGGGAATAATAGTCTAAGCTATAACTTGTCAATGAAACTGCTTAGGTTTGCAGTCTAACGATTTTAACATGATTGCCGTAGTAGTAGCCTGCGGCCCAAGCAAAAAATCTGTAGAAAATTAATTATCATTGCTATTTGATGTCGTCCTCAGAGCACTGGTAAATAGGATGGTGTTTTCTAGAACCTTCCAGTTGCATTGTTTTGCAATTGCTGTCCACCACACGGTCGATTCTAATGGCATTACTAGGTTAATTACCGCTTTGTGTAGCCAGGGTATTGCAAAGTGTTTGCGGCACCATCTTTACCAAAAGCTTGCTCTTAAGGATATCTCTATACATGTTCGGAATCAAATAATTGACTGTAGAAAAGAAGCTAAAGTCGGGATTCTATATTTCCTATTGAACAGCATTAGCTCTGTATCCTAAGGACTAATCCCCTCGGTTTTCTGGGGATTAATTCCCAGACAATTTTTTCGGCTTCAAATGGAAAGGTTTACCTTTAAATAGCCACTCCGAGAGCGGTACCTGGACTTATCAGGCAATCCCAGGATGTTTCCTTTTCATTGCCGATATGACTGAAATTTATTTACAATTGATTTAAATATACCCGCGTCGTAGTAGTTATTTTATTATACGAATTTAATTAAATTTTCTATAGTTTTTAATGGAAATCCTTAATTAGGCCTGGCATGAGAATATAAATTTTTAACTGTTTTTGCTCCTTTCATTGTATGTTCCTGGGGCATGATTACAATTTTTTAAACATTTTTTTAAATTAGACTGGGAATTTATTTTAAAATATTTTGCTTTTATTAATTCCTGTTCATATGAATTTAATAAGTTTCTATTATTAAATATTTTTTATTACTTTTTCAATTATTTTTCCTAAGTCTTTTTGTATTTTTTTTTTTTTCTTAATAGAATGCCTATTAAATTATGTTCTATTACTTGTGTAATAAGAGTTGCTTGTTATCTCATATTTTATTAACATGATCATGATCATGATCATTTTCAAATATCATCGTCGAGGAGAAGACCCGCATGGCAAGAAGTTTATTTTCTTTTTGTAATAAATTTTTTATCATGAAGAAAAGAAGTTTAACTAAGAAAAACTACCGTAAAATAAATATTAACGATAATGCCTCTTGTTTTTTTTTATAATAGAAATTATCAATCAATTTATGGTTATTAAGAAAGTATATTTAATGATAAAAAAAAGCGATAAAAAAACGACATAAGAAAATTTTACATTAGTTAAACAATAATTATAAAAGAAATAATGAGCCCAAGATAAAAAAAATACTTTAAATTGCATGATAGATTTCAAATAACATCATACTGTAAAGGGAAAATGTACAGAGAGCGGACAACAAAATAAGGACGTAAATTAAATAAGCAGAAAACAAAGATACAAAGCTTTAATGAATAAAGGCCCAAAAAACTGTTGATATCAACAAAGTATCTGCTTGTCCCTTAGTCACTGTGTACCCCCTTTTGCTAACATCTGCATTTTGAGACACAATATCTGTGTTGTAAACTCTCTTAATAAGAAACTAAATTGTTACTTTCTATAAAAAAAAAACAAAAAGAAAATATTGCAAGAAAACTACATACGTTTTACATGCAAACAAACTACAGACAATCAAACAAACTGTGCTTGTAAGAAAACAATGGTTTGTTAAGAGGAGAGTTGTACTTAAAAATTAATTTCCCACAGACCAATTTAAACTCAATGTTTAATTTCTAATAATAACACACAGGCATACATACACATACACAACATGGCAAAGAAACTTTTTTTTTATTTTGTTTTGTAACTGAGAGGCCATTTGGGTTGGGTTTTTGTCGTTAGACAAACATTATTTGTTAAACGGAAGTTTAACTTGAAAAATCTGAATTTGAACAACAGAAAAAATACTCTATAAAAAGAAAAATAATAAAAAGAAAGAAAGTAAATACAAATAAAAATAAAAATTTCCTAAAGAAACTCATAAAAAAAAAAAATAAAGAAGAAAGAAGAAAAAAAATCGGAACACTAGTAGTACAAAATTCACACTTGAATTGTGGTTAAATTTTATTCGAAACTGGATTAATAATAATGGTGGTACTAAAAACTATTACACACACACATACATATAGTATGTATTTATACAAATACTGTCTTATAATTGAAAAGATATTTTTGTATGTACGTACGTACATACTCTAATAGATTTCAATTGCCCTCATATACCAGGCCACCACATCCGGTGCAAATAAACAAAATTAGTCAAAAAGAAAAAGAAAAAAAACACGAAAAACAAACGAAAAATACAATACCTTTCGTTAAGATTTATAGATTTTAATTTAAGACAAGTTTTAGTTTTTTGGTATTCTTCTTCTTCGCCACTTCTCTTCAATTCTCTTCTGTTTGATTCCCATAAAAAAAAATTTAATTTCAAATAATATTTAATTGTAGAACACAATTGCAAAAATAGCAAAAACGTAAAACAAAACAAAACATTGTTAAAAATAATCATAAATTACAGATAATTTATATAGGAATACCAAAAAAATTTTGTTAAAAAAAGCTTTTGTTTTTAAAATTTTGTCAAAAACATGTGAAATATTTTACAATTTAAAGTAATTTGCTGAACTTTTTTTTATTGAAATCATTTTAAATTAAAAAAAAAATTGCTTAACAGTTCAACTAGTAAGGGAGGTAGGTCAATACATCACAACACATCATTTAAATGGATTCCCATTTTGGCCATTTGCTCTGTCATCCAAAGATATAATTCACCCATAGTTTCAATATGCTCTCAACATTCCTTGCATTCTCTGTTAGACATCCCACTTGTTAAGTTTAAGTGCATCTGTAAAGTCGAGTATCCCATAAAGACATCGATCATACTGCTCTCAGTATTCTCCATATCTGATCTGAATAAATGTTCTATAGCGCCTGTGTAATATTTTCCCAGAGCCGTGCGGCGTATTGATTCACAAATTACGGCCGATAACTATACTTTTGATACAGTCAAGGAATTCATTTACCTTGGCTCCGCCGTTACCACCGAAAATGATGTCAGTCTGGAGATCAAGCGCAGGATTACTCTTGCCAACAGGTGCTATTATGGTCTCAATAGGCAATTGAGTAGCAGAGACCTCTCTCGCAAGACAAAACTAATACTCTACAAGACGCTCATCATACCCGTGCTTCTTTATGGCGCAGAAGAATGGACCCTATTAAGAACTGTTGCAGCTGCCTTGAGAGTATTCGAGAGAAAGGTCCTACGTAAGATCTTCGGTCCAGTGCGAGTTGGCGATGATTTTCGCAACCGATACAACAGTGAGCTGTATGAGCTCTTCAACGACATGGACGTTGTACAGCGTATTAATATCCAGCGGCTGCGCTGGCTCGGCCATGTCGTTCGTATGGAGGAGGATGCTCCGGCGAGACGAGTATTTGATGCGGGGATCTGCGGAAGTCGGCGAAGAGGACGACCTTGTATCCGTTGGAAGGACCAAATCGAAGAAGCCCTGTCATCGATAGGTGTGATCAATTGGCGTAGGCGCGCAAGAAGCAGAAGCGCCTGGAAGGATGTGTTGCGGCAGGCCGAAATCCGTTAATCGGGTTGTTATGGCCAATTAAGTAAGTAAGTAAGTAATATTTTCCCTTTTGCAATTTTCTGACGTTGTACTACTGAAGTGTGTCTTAACAATTGTCGAACTACTCTTCTGTAAATTCATTCTTCCTCTACTAACTTTCATAGCTACAAATTTTCCTTCTGTTTTCATTTCTATTTCTGAGTGGATCATGGTATCCATGGATTCCAAACCAATTTTCATTACTATTATGTTAGCTTAACTTTCTCTCATTTACTGTAAAAAAGTATATACAGTGGAACTTCTATAATTTGAATTTCTATTACTTGAATTTTCTATAAGTTGAAGCACAGCAACAGCATCTTGGAGAGAAACTCCATTAGGTTTTGCTTCTTTAACTTAAAGTTTCTATAAGTTGAAGTTTTTCTCTGGATAATGGTGATTCAATTTATCGAAGTTCGACTGTACATAGGTTTTGCAGCTAACTTCACATAGATTGAAACAGGAGCTTAATACAATTTCTTGTGTGTTTTACTGGATGATAAGAAATTTTTGTGAATGCTGTCTTGGGAGAAGGTATTTCAATGGGCATACGATTTGCAAAAGTAATATCAGATTTAAAAGCCTTACCACAGAAGCACTTGCTGGCACCGAGTTACCTGCTTTTAACCATATTTTCTACAGCTAATGGGCTCTAAGTTACCGTTTTTCTGTAAAATTATGGTCGCATGAAATTAAAAATGAAAATACTTTCTTAATTTTTCTCTCTGCGGATAGGGTTTTTGGTTTATATTGTCCACTTTTGATTAACTAGGGCCTGCATTTTAATAAATTGTGGTGTTTTTAATTCCAACTTATTTGGCCTGCAGTATAAATTTGTCAAGAGAGAAAAATATCCCTTTTTGTGCTGGTTGTTCTGAATTTTTAATTTTTTCAATTAATTTTTCTTTTATTTTTCAGGGGGTTGTGTAAGGTTTTCAATACATTTTCTTTCTTTTTTCTTGTGATATTTTTTCCTGCAATTTTTTTCTTCCAATTATTGTTAACAGTGCCTTTTGTTGTTGTTGTTGTCTTTGTTCCTTTAAGCATTTATAATTTCTTGGGCAATATTTAATTTAATTTCTTGTTTCTTTTGGGGTTTACTTTACCCCCTACACCTCTCCATCACATCAGTGGCCTGTAAATTTTTAATCATAATTTTTCTTTGTTAAAGCAATGCTTACAGATGATGCGGGGGAGGGAATAACAGCCACAATAACTAACTACAGTTTGTTGGCTTATATTGTATAAAAGAAATCCAACCATATTGCAATTTTTATAATAACAAGAAAAAAAGAGAACAAAAAATAATGAAAATTATAACAGAATCGATCTAAAGAGTATGTATTTTCGTTCTTCTGTTCACCCTTTTCGGTGAATATTTTTTGTTTGAAAACAAAACAACAAAACAAAAAAATCCATTTGTTTTGGTAATTTTTTATTAATTTTTGTTTAACTTTTCTTTCATTTTTGTTTTTTTCGTTTTTCGGCTGGTTGATATTTAATCGCCTTCGATACGCTTCGTTTTATAAATTTTCTTGCTTAACAGGAAATGTTTTAAAGCAGAAAAAAAACACAAAAACGAAACGAAATCATAAAGAAAAAATTTCGTTTTTCCAATTTTTTTTTCCTTAGTTTTCCTATGCAAGGAAATTAAAAAGAAAAACAAAATATTCCTGTTGTGTAGTCTTTAAACACGCAGACGTTATTTTTTCCCCAACCCCCCAATTTCAAAGGGGTGTTTGGCTGGTTTGCATGGCCGCATAAAAGAAAGGATTTACTTTATCAATATTTTTATTATTTTTATTTTCTTTTATTTATAACAACAATAAAGAAGAAAAAAAATTATAACAAGATGTTGTTATTTTAAGCCCTTCAAGTCATTAATAAAAAATTAAAAACAAAATCAAAAACGAACATTTTTTCCATAAAAATTTGTTCAGAGAGGAATTAAATGTACCCTACACTACCTTAAGAATACAGTATTTAATTTTAAATTTAACAAGAATTCTTAGAAATAAGATAATTGTTTCAAAAACAAAAAAAAAAAAAAATTAACTGGTAAAGCTTTCTTTTATTCACAGCACACTTTTAATTTTTTTTTAACAACCGTAGTGAGTTATTTTCTCTTTAAGTAAAACAGTCTTTCCTTATGTTTAAAATGATTTTATGTATATAACCTTCGGTTATTTTTGTGGCAAAGCTGTTATTCCAGTTTTTCGCTGTTTTCTAAGAAATTTAAGTCCTAAAGGAGTTCTGCGAAGGAAAAGTTGAATTTACAATGTGTCATTACAACAACACACTTCTAAAACAGCCTTAGAACAAAATTATCACAAGTTTCACAATAGAACTGATGATATTTTTAATTTATTAATAACAGCACACTTTTCAAAACGACCGTATTTTGTTAAATTTAAAAAATATTTATTTGTACAATTTTTAATAACAATTTTACAAAATATTTGTTAAACTTTTCATTAAGAGATTTTAAATTATTTTTTTTAAAGAAAAATTTCATTAAGAAATAAAAACAATTAGTACAACACTTTGGTTTGTTAAAAAATGTATTGTTTTCTGAAATAAAACTCCCAGTTAGTCTACATGGAACCGTTAAAGAGTGTAGATTTCCTTATAAAAATTTAATTGGAAAGAAATTCTTTTAATTTGTAACATTTTTATTTCCTCTTTATACAATAGTACAGGGGAATAAAATTATTCTAGACAATCAATCATTAGGAAAACGAAAATAAAAAAAAAAACACTGTGTTATAAAAATCAACCAACACCACATCGTAAGTAAAGTAAAGTAGAGACTTTTAATAAATACTACGAATATGATTTGGTGAACGTATGTAATCACTCAACGTAAAATTCAAATCAATCAAATCTAATAAGAGGTGGTAGTAATACAAGCTACAATGATTTCTTATAATTTTTTTTCTTTTGTTCCCTCTCTCTCTCTCTGAATTATTATTTTAATGTGTTTTATTTTTATACAATTTTTTTGTTTGATTATTTTTTATTTTTATTTTAATTTTAGTTTACGGAAGTAAGATTAGTTAAGTTTCCTAATCCAAAAAAAAAAAGTACAAGAAAATCATATAGGTTTTCTTATTTAGATTGCGTGTTTCATATCGAAAAAGGAAGTTAAATTTTTTTTTTCCCAAAAAAAAATTAAATTTTTTCTAATTTTCCAAGCACAAGAAAAAATTGAAAGAATTTATTTCCGTTGTGACTTGAACTCATAATAATTGTTAGAACGAGAGTTAAGCTGTTTTGGTAGGAAATTAGGAAATGATAGGAACAAAACCTATTAAGTTCTGTCTTTGGTTTCTTCATTACAATGGCAAAAAGTACATTTGACAGCCTGTGTTTAATATTTTTCCCAATCAAAAATATTCAAAATACAAAAAAAGGCATTTTCGGAGTTTGGGGATACTTCCTAGGAAGCCATAAAGCGGCATGCCAAATCAAGTGGCTGTCAGTTCCCTCCTTTACCAACGTCACCAAATCAGACGTAAATATAAAAATGTATGGAGAGAGAGAAGTCGCCGTGGTCTAGTGGGTCGTGTGTTGGCTTATTAGACAAAAGGCCCGGGTTCGTATCCCAGGTCAGACATCAAAACGAAAAAAATATTTCTTCGGCGACTTCCTCTTAGCAGATTTCTGGCAAAAACTCTGAGAGTAATAATTGCTATGAAAAGCTTCTCAAAAATCTGTCGTTCGGAGTCGACTTTAAACTGTAGGTCCCACCGCTTATGTATAAAATTAACGCACACAACATAAGTGGTGTGAGAAGCTAGGTCGTAATCCTGACTGAAGGGTTGTAATGGCCAATTATGTATGTATGTATGGAGAGCTTTTCTCTGAAATATGCAGAACTTATGGAGAAATTTGCGGGTATCTTCTAAGCGGAAGATGTGCACAAATGGATAGAAAGTAGAAAGAAGAGGATACACCAATACTAGCTGACAGTCAGTTGTCTTTGGGCTAGTCTGGGAGTATTTGAGAAAGCTAATACGTAAGAAATAGGGTCAAGATCTGCTGCATTTCATGATTTCTTTAAATTCGTTGAAATAAGCAGGCAGATGAGCTTGCGAACAGCAGGGCTTCTTTCCAGAGCAACTGAAGATTACTTCGTCCTTTACGAGACAGACATTCGTTGGTTACCCTCACGTTCACATCAGCAGACGGGGAATCTGTACGACGGAGAAGAACGGCGCTTGGGTGTCTGAGAATTCGATTTCTTGAACACTGACTAGTTAGTGTCAAAACTTGGCTAGTCGAATGCCAACCGGGAGCTATAATTGAATGGTTTAATAGGTAATAACGGTGTGTTCGATTATGCACATCCCAGTTTAACTTGTCCTAAAGACAGTTAAGGGGCTTCTGATCAGATATTGCAAACTCAAAGAACAGTTTCACTACTCTTACTGGAATGATTAGTTGGCTTTGTCGCGTAATTTAAAGTTTATTTGGATGGTGGTGCAAATCTAAATACAGAATACGTCATAACACCTAGTTAGACTGGGAATTAGAAAATTCGGATAATACTCCACTATTTTTGCTTAATTTGAACGACTAAAATTTTCAATTGTAATGCCTTAGTTTTTAAGCCCTTTCCAGGCTATGTGGAAGCAAATTTATACTGTTTCTTAGCTGGAATTAATATTTTAAGCTTTTAACTCCGTTGTAAATAATTTTTTTTTATTTTTTTTTTTTTAATATTTTCCTTCAATAACGATATTTCCATAGTTTATGGCATTTTAAAAAATCCTTGACCTGTGTGTGTATGTCTTTGAATGTCTAAGGGGTTGTTCTAATTTTTAATGTAATTTCCATGTTCATGGTGTTGTATTGTTTTTTTTTTCTCTTGTCTTTTGTTTTTCTTTTAATTGAAATTCTTTTCCAGTTTTTTGTTTAATTTTTTTTTCTGTTTAATTTATGCATTTCATTACAATTATCTTTTGGTGTTTTCTTTACCCCCGCGAAAGCAAGGTAAAATTAAAGCGAAATTCGAACAAAGAATTGAGTTCAAGAACTTTAACTATTTTTTTGTTTTTGTTTTTTTTTGTTATTGTATTTATGAGAATAACGAGGGACGACAAAACAATAATTATTGAAATTGTTTTAAACGAATTAACATTCGAATTTAGTTTTTCTCTCTTAGCCAACATTGCTTGCCAATGTTTCAATGCTAAACTTGGCATTAAAGTGGCGCGAAAAACCGCGAATTCTTCCCCAAAAAATATTGCTGCGCTGTGCTGTGGTGGTATTTCGTATTTAGAAAACGTTAATTCCAGCAACAACAATCATTAATTGCGGCAGGTGAGGTGAACTCATTCGTGACAGATTATCGTTGTAACAATAACAAATAACAACAACAACTACAACAGCAACAGGAACAAAAAAATTTTTTTTAATAAATATTGTTGGTAATAAAATGCCATTGTACCAATGATTATGATGATGACGACAACGACGACGATGTTTCGAAACGTCTCAACACCACTATCACCATTACCACCACCATTTGGAAGAAGGAAAAAAAGACTTCAAGTAAAGAATTCTTCCGTTTTATTTCGATTTCTTATAAAAAATAAAAAGAAAGAAAGAAAGAAGAAACGTAGACGATCACATGTAATGTGCGTGTGTAATAAGAAGCAACAACTGCAACCAAACACATGAGAAAACCCATCATTTCTCACTCACTTCAGTGAACCAATTATTTGTGCTGTTTTTGTTGTACTTGTACTTCCATAAGTTCGTAGACAAATTGTATTGAATTTAATTGTTCGTCTTCCAGTTCCTATTTTCTTTTTTTTTCCCGTTTTTTATTTCATTTTAATTTTCAAATCCATGTAGAAAAAAAACACCGTCTTTTTTGACGCTTCAGTGTTAAGCATGTTGAAGTCGTCTTTTCAGGAGGAACAAGTTGAAATAACAAAAAAAAAAAAAAGAATAAAAAAGAATGTAAAATGAAATTAAATAATGACAAACTTTAGTCATACATGAGTGATTTTTTTTGCCATACACTGTAAGAAATTGATCTAAAATTATAATCACAAGCTGGCTGAATTCAATTAAATTTAATAATTTTAAACCAATGTGTTACTAAACTAGAGATTTACAGTAATTCAGCTAGCTGAATATGGTTTTCAAAACAATTCAGCTAAGAAAACATGATAATTTTAATTTTTTTTACAAAAAGACCAATTCAGCTAGCTGAATAAAAGAATTAATGCTGATATGAAAGTTAATATATTATTTATGTAAAATTTTACATAATATTCCATAGCTGAATTGAGTTTATAGGTATTCAGCTAGCTGAATAAACTTGTTATGCTGTATTTATAAGAGATTTTTCCAATTATTTTATTTTTTTTTTAATATTTGGTTAGCTAGTATTTTAGCATTTTTAATAAAGATTTGTGCATTAATTTATTTTGCATATTCAGCAACATGAAAAAAAATTTTTTTCTTTGGAATTAATTTCGTTTTAGATATTTGCTTAGCTGAATAGGTCTTCAGCTGGCTGAATGTGAGTTTTAATAAAGATTTTCATATTCAATTTAATTGTTTGTATTGTTTTTTGCTTTTTTGCCTATTCAGCTACTTGAATAGGTTCGTATTAATGATTTTAATTAACTTTTTTATAATTGCTCCTTAGCTGAAGAGTATGTTCCCATATTTAGCTATTGAAATTGAGAAGAATTTTCAATATTTAATTGCTATTCCATGTACTTTTAAGGTATTCAGCTAGCCAGCTGAATATTTCTTAATTCTTTATTTCTTAAGACTTGTTTTTTGATGTTAAAATTTCAAAATAATCATTTTTCTTAAGAATTTCTTCATTATGAAATGAATAATTTATGGAAATTAAATTAATTTTTCCTTTGTTTAACAACAACAACAACAACAACAACCCTTATTATACATTTTCAATATACGAACAAACATAATTAATGATCATTTTATGTAATAAATACGCGAATTGTTTTCAGTTTCAGTTTTTTTTTTTTGTTTGCGTTCGTAATTTTTCAATTGAGTCATGCTCGAATTCAACAAATTGACCACAATAACAAAACCAAGTTTTTGGCATGCCATGCAAAAAAAAAACTGAAAAAAAAACTAAAAGGAATAGACAGTCAATATTACACTTTCTAGAATACGGTGGTAACCACCATTTGACCATCAGTAACAAATAAAAATTGTTTTTAAAGGGAATGATACTGAACAGAAATAAACGAGGAAAAAAACAAAGAGAATATGACTGTGAAAGGGGGAAAATAGTTGTAATGGTGGTGGCATAAACTGTGTTGCAAATTCTTAATATTCTGAATGTGTGTGTGTGTATGTGTATGTGTCTGTGTTATCAGTGCTAAATAATCTTTTGGCATAAAAATTCTAAAAATATATAATAAATGCGCGGCGATATGCCCCTGCCATGTCAGCCGCATAGTCGGCGGTTCAATATTTTAAATAAAAACAAAAAAAAAATATCAAAAGAAACAACAACAAAATATAACGAATGACTGCTAAAGTGATCAACGAAGCATAAAGTCGCGTCGCGTTGCATTCAATTTACACAAATAACAACAAATAAAAGCAACAAAAACAAGAAAAAGAAAGAAAATTATGCTCATATTGATCAAAAAGGGGGGTCTGGCCAATGATGGCAATTCTAAAAATGTATTCACATATCGATAGTACAACTAGATAACTTTGCAAAATGATTGGCAGCAACAGAGGCTAAAAAATTAGCAAGCAGCCCTCGTATTTATAAAATTCCTAAAGACAATGTTAAACCATTATTGAGAATATTCTTTAGCCATCAATTTTATGTCGCAAATCCATTTACTTCAGCATAAAATCAGCATCATCATCATCATCGTCATCATCTCCTCTGTGCTATGTTTTGCCGTCATTAGCGCCATTAAATTGCAATCGGTCCTTGGCAATAATACCGACTTAATATCATTCAATGATTCAATTTGTTTTTTATCTTATTGCCTGTATTAAATCAATTTTTATGATCAAACAGCAAATGCTGCAGAAAAAAAAAATTAAAATAAAAATAAATGCATCATCAAACATGATGATTAGCTTGACAGTCTTCGTATACACACATGCACGCACTCACTCACTCACTCACTCGCTCATTCACTTGACACTGTTACGAGTACAACTTTTTTTTTTTTTTATAACAACAAAAAACAAAAAATTGATGATGATGGATTTTTAACGATTCCATTTTATAGCAGAAATGACCACAAACTACAATTGTCATAAAAATTACACGAATTTTGTAAAAAAAAACAAAAAGAAAAGGAACCAAAGTTGCATGTGATAATGCCAATAATGGCCAGCTGAATGGTTTAAAAATTGTTAAAAATCTATTAAATTTATAACTTATCAAAAGAGAATTTATTATCAATAATAGTTTCAGGAAATTATCCGTATCCGCATTAGCTGGCTGAATAAACTCCTGGCTTTAATGCATTTACAATGCCTGTTTAAAACTGTCCTAGAATCTAAATTTCGCACACAACCGCCAAGAACTTCAGAGCCGCGAGTTTATTTTCTCTTCTTCTCAAAAAGCTAGTTGGCAACCATATCAGATCCAATTACATACCTAATTGATCATTACAACCCTTCAGTCAGGATTATGACCTAGCTTCTCACACCACTTATGTTGTGTGCGTTAATTTTATACATGAGTGGCGGGAGTTTAAAGTTCCGAACGACAGATTTTTGAGAAGCTTTTTCATGGCAATTTTTACTCTCAGAGTCTTTGCCAGAAATCTGCTGAGACGAAGTCGCCGAAGAAATATTTTTTCGTTTTGATGTCTGACCTGGGATTCGAACCCGGGCCTTTCGTCTACCCACTAGACCACGGCGACTTTATCAATAATAGTTTCAGGAAATTATCCGTATCCGCATTAGCTGGCTGAATAAACTCCTGGCTTTAATGCCAACAACCGCCAAGAATTTCAAAGCCGTTTAGAGTTTATTTTCTATTCTTCTCGAAAAACTAGTTGGCAATCATATCAGATCCAAATATAGAATTTAATTATGCTGGTAGGTAATCTATGTTACACAAAATATTTTAATTTGGGTTAAACTCTACTTTGGAAAACGTCTCTAAGTGGAACCGAACCATCAGGCTAACTGGGAAATATAAGATTCCCGGAATTAATCCTCCGAAGGGTAATCCAACTCGAGCTTCTGCTATACGATCAAATATTTGAGAATTAACTACGATTCTTAACTCTTACCGAGGCACAATATCCTCAAAAGGGCATAGAACCTTATGTGGCTCTCCTTAGCTGAAAACACGCTCAAATTCTTCGCCATATCCTGGCTATAAAGTGCAATAATTGAATAGAGAATGCTGTACGAATTGACTTACTTTGAAGAGTAAAAGCTGTAAAAAGATGTTACCTCAAGATTCTAGATGTCTTATGCTACAAGAAAAGCAGATTGTCAAAGATCTTATTGATTAGATCAATTGATTACTTGGTCCGCAAAAGCAATTTTTGTGGTATTTTGCCCTAGATCGGGAAGCCAGAATCTTACTTTAAATTCTTAAGAAAAATGTACCCCAATGCAAGGAAAAAAGATGGGAAAACGGTTTGATAACATCACCTGGACATCTTCTGGAACAGCAGTGTATTTTAAGCGAAGAAGGTAGAGACCGTTTGTAACTTAATGTCTTAAGGCTTGCAGTGACCATAAAGGGTAAATAAGAAAGTTGAAATAGCTTGGGTTTCTTATAAAACCTGGCAAATTTCTTTTTTTTTTGTAAAACCAGCACTCAGGGGATGGCCCCTACTTATGCAGTGCATTGTGCAGGTTTAGGAAAATAGATTATAGGAAGGTGGAAAGAGGGAGTAGTGTTTGTGGACATTAGATTTAAACTTACCAATATTGTAATTGACGGGATAAGGAACAATGGAAAGACAAACGCCCTACCTCAAGATGCATAATTTTAATCATTTACCTGTAAATATTAATGTTTTTTACACAATTTCGGATTTCATAGTTACGTTTACATTTACGTTTTCATAATTCATTAATAAATGCTTTGCTGTACAACAGTACAGCTGCCCAAGGTGCCAGTGTGTAACAGGCAGATGTTCTGACATCTATTTTAACATAACATCAATGCCAGCACTCAAGTTATATTATCTTTTCATTATAGAAGAACACCAATGACCAGTAATGATCTCTAGTAGTTTCATTGATGAAATTAATCAGCACGTGACTACTGCTGAAGTGGCAGGCAGGCACCCTTAAATGATTTTTAATGTTTTGTAGCAAAATGTGTTGTGGTCTAAGCCATCTTCACCTGTACGGAAGGAAAAGTTTCTTAAATTTATAGAAGGTGTAGTAAGAAGTTCTTAAGTAAAGTGCTTTAGACAATAAATAAATTTGCGGTCCACTGGAGTCCCCTGGTTTTTATGCAGAGAGTATGTGGTGTGGTGTGGTAAGTAAATGGAAAATAAATTGAAATCATTTATGCATGGCGGTGTGAAATTTCACACCAAATAACCAGGCTTTTAATTGTTCACAAAACAAATCAATCACCATCACTAAGAGTCATTATCATACAACAACAACAACAAGAAATTTCTCTTTTAAACGTTAAAAAAAAATAAAAATAAAAAATTTCGAAATAAATTTACGGGCTACAAATGATCAGTTCGGTTCGGTTCAGTTTAGTTTAGTTTTGTTCATGAACAATTCCGAAAACTACACAACAACACCGGATGTAAAAGTCATGTTTATGTGGTTGTACTAGAATCACTCTTTTGACCTCTCAGTCTCCCTCTCCTTTCAAAAGGCATTCAGCCATTCAGTCATTCGGTTTGATTTTAAGGGAACCCAACCAAAATAAAAAATGATCATAAAAAGTCAATCAACAATAGTCTTCCGCTTCTTTAACGTTTAAATAATCATCGAATGGAACCAATACAACAACAACAACAACAACAACAACGCAATTGACTGACTGACTGTGTGGCTAACAGATGATAGTGTGTTCGTTTGTTTACTGGTGACTCAATTGAATTCAATTAAAAATTAAATTTGCATTTTCAACAACAGAATTATTCAATTTGATTGTGTTTTTCTTTCTCTTTTTTTTTTTTTTTATTTTTTTTTGGGTGAAAACGCAAAAGACAAGTAGTTTTATTGTTTCATTCCACAAACAACAATTAAAGTGTTAAAGTAAATAAATAAAATACCAACAGAAACAAGTTTAAACAATTCAATTGATGTCTGTCCACACCATTCATGGTACATTGAATATCACACATTTGTTTAGCAGTTAAAGAGACATGATCGTCTCATGTCATTGTAAAACAGAAGGTTTTAAATTTATTTGCAACTGAAAACAACTGAAACTTTTAAATAATTTTGTTATATTAATGCTATTTAGCAATTCAGCTAGCTGAATACCATTAAAATTGGCAAAAATATTTGAAAATACTTAACAGTATGTAGAAAACTTATTTTTATTGCAATTCAGCTAGCTGAATAGAATCAATTTTGTCATAAAACTTTGAAAACTTATAGGAAGTTAAAAAAAATAATATTTAGAAAAAATAGTTTTCCCAGAAATTCAGGAAACTATATAGTTTAAGTTTTATCAGAATACATCGAAATTTCTCAGAATTTAATAAAATTACAAAAACTACAAATTTGTCGATTTCAAGCTAGCTGAATATAAGTATAAATTTATTAAACTTAAGAATTATGTTTTACAACAATTCAGCTAGCTGAATATAACAAATCAAAGTGCCTTGTAATAGTATTTCAGTTAAAACAATGCATTATAAAATATTTGAAAATAAGTTATGTGAAAACTTTTCTATTGCAATTCAGCTAGCTGAAACATTTGTCATAATAGAATGAATATATTTAGAAAAATGTTTCCCTAAGAATATTTTAAAGCTACCAAATTTGTAATTAATTTTTTTGCCAGCTAGTGTACAACAAATGATTTTATTAAACTTTAAGAAAATTACCGCTGCTGAATACAATGAATTTATTGTATAAATTTTTTAGCCTTGTAAAAAGCTTATTCAGCTAGCTGAATACAATGAAATTTATCAAAAAATTACTAAAAAAAATTCTTTCCCCTTTATAATACCATCGATAATTATTTTTAATGAAATAATTTTTATGTAAATTAGAAAATTTCACTTTACAAGCAATTAACATGTTCAATGTCATGGAAAGATCAACAGACAAGATCATGCCACAAAAAAAAATTTTTTTTTTAAAATATCGGACACCAACCGTTAGTGTATGTATGTGGTGCAACATAAATACCAACATTGACAGCTTAACCCCGCTAAAGAATAAACCGTTTTTGTGAAATATTTACACGCAGCTAAAGAGACACACAGACGCAGGTGTAAAAATGAAATGAAATGGTATTCCTTCCCCCCCTCTCTTATTAAGTAACTCTCAAATTACATTGCAGCTACTACTACTACTACTATAAGGAATGCAAGAGACTAATAAAGCCACCTGAGGATTTCAATTGATCGACCACAACAGCACAACAAATATAGCGCGCGCTCGCGCGTTCTAAAATACAAAAACAAAAACGAAATTCTCTTACAGTCCTGGTCTAGTAAATCAATCAACGGCTCTCCATAAGCACTCAGGGAAACGAGGAAAAATACCAGTTCAATTCAAAAATGACTTAAAACAGATCATCATAATGATGATGATGATGACGACGATGACGATTACGATTACGATTTTAATGATGGTGTGACGTTGGCTGGACTATTTAGAAAAACAACAAGTAGAGGGGATGTTTTCAGTTACTGCCACTACTAATGATGAGGGTGCTGCAGTGCATGCTTGGCTGTTTCGGTTTCTATTTTTTCCCAATTAAATATGGGGGTTCGTTTCATTCTTAAGAAAAACGGGAAAAGTAGTTACAGCCGCATTTCGAAAACAAAGTCATTCTTTCTGTTTTTTTTTCTGTGTTTTTCTGTATTTTTTACATAATCAAAGAGGTCATCGTACATCGTACATGAATAATGATGATGACACAGACAATGATGATCATTTCTTTTTAAATGGACTGTTCATAGCTACAGGTGTAACTAAGGTTTCTTTTTTTGTTGTTGTTGTTGTTTTGTTTTTAGCTCGTGTTTCTAGTTCTTAAAGAAACTATTGACAGCCACCACCAGCCAGCCAGCCACCTTTGAACACACACATCACAACACAGTGTAATTAGGAAAATTTCTCTCTACTTTAAGAAGTGAAAGGTGACTGCGACAAATATTGTTGAGCCAACATGACAATCGATTATTGAGTCATAGAAGACAGAATTGACAGCTGTCCTTAGGCTACAAACAATAGCAATAAAAACTAACAAGTAATCAACATGTAAAAGCAGTTTATTTTATAATTAGAACACACAGAACAACAACAAAAAAAACCACAAACATTCACTTTACAGATCCATAAAGTGATAGAAAAACTTATGGAAAGAGGTCGTGCATTCATTATTTGAAATAAATTTGTTATAAGAGTTTAGAAAATCAAGCTCTAGCTGAATTGAAGAAGATTTTTATATTTATGGATTTGCAAAGGCAAAAAGTGATGAAAAATTACGAACTGGGAAGGAATTACTCTGCTTAATACCATATACCAGAGGCTGGTAATCGTTCTACAGGGAAGGCTCTGTAGCAAGATGAAGAAAAATTTACGAGACGACCAGATAAGTCTTCGGCCAAACAGTAGCTACGTACATCAAGCTAAACACTCTATGCATTACATACATACATACATAATTAGCCATTACAACCCTTCAGTCAGGATTACGACCTAGCTTCTCACACCACTTATGTTGTGTGCGTTAATTTTATACATGAGTGGCGGGATCTACAGTTTAAAGTCGACTCCGAACGACAGATTTTTGAGAAGCTTTTCATGGCAATTTTTACTCTCAGAGTCTTTGCTAGAAATCTGCTGTCGCCGAAGAAATATTTTTCGTTTTGATGTCTGACCTGGGATTCGAACCCGGGCCTTTTGCCTAATAAGCCAACACACTACCCACTAGACCACGGCGACTTCACGAATTACAATAGAATAACTTCTTCGATGGCATATTTTCCAGTACTTGCTGTCCGAAAATATCAGTAAAGCTTTCGATGCGATCAGACGAACTGCCATATGAAAACCATAGAGAAGAAAAAAATACTTCAGAACATAGTACAAGTCATCAGCGCTATGTCTCAGAATGGAGGACTCTTAGTTCTTCACAAGGACAATATAAGTCAGTCAACCATGCACACAAATGCTGGAGTAAAACAAGGATGCTCTCTTTCACCTGAGCTATTCACTTTCGCGCTGGATGATATCATATACGAAATCTCTTCTGAGAAAACTCTGTTCTGGAGTCTCTTCGAGGATTGGGATTATGGGGATGATATTTAGTTACTCTAGCACAAGGTCTCTATTAATGCAAGCAAAGCTAGAAAACTTAGAAAGGTTATCGCGCAATATTGAGCAGCAGTGAGAACCAAAGTCATGAAAATTAAGAACCTAAACACCCACTTCATCAGGTTACTAACTCAATTGGTTGAATACGTAAATGGCTTCTAGACAGAATAGTGACAGCAGATACAGAATTTGGCACAGAAATAGACCGAGACCGGCATTCGGAAGGCTTCAGTCAATATGGCGAAGCACAAAAATGACCATACGAATCAAACTCAGGACATGCAATGCATGTGTAAAATCAACTCTGTTGTATGGAAGTGAAAACTGATTAGTATCGAACCCTATTACGCAAAAACTGTAATTCCTCAGAATTATTGGCTTGATAATCTGGCCGAATAATATCAGCAACATTGGTCTCTGGAAACATTTTTAGGAAGAACCCACAATGGCATCAATAAATCATTGGAAATGGAGATGGATAGGCAATATTATTACAAGCTTTCAGAATGAATTAAGCTGATAATCTATCGAGAGATATATATCTCTAGCATGTAACCCATAAAGTATAATAATAATGGTACTTAAATGGAAATCTCAAGGCTCAAGAAGTCGTGGCCGTTAGATACTTTAAGATCTAGAACAGTATTGTGTTACAGGAGAAGACACAAAAATAACAGCAGCCATCCATATAAGATGGAAATATTAAATGGAAGACTTATGCTTCCAAGTGTGATAACAGAATAAAAAAAAATCAAAAGTTTTTATAAGAAACAAAAGTTTTAACCAATTAAGCTAACTTTGAAGGGATGAAACTGATATAAAGTATTAAAATAAATTGAATTTAAATTATATTTTATTTAGCGTTTAATGAATAAGTTTTAAATTTAAATTAAATCCTGGATTAATTATATTTAGCTGTACGTATTATTATAAAACGTATTTTAGTCGTTATTTTTTTTTTATTTTAAATCTAAATTATCTCCACGTGTTATTATTTAATTTATATGTCAGTCTGTACATACATACTATATATAGATATAAAATAAGAATTAATAGCTGAATTTAAATGCTAATAAATCATTTCATATAAAATTTTTAAGTATTTTAACGTTTTGTTTTTATTTTTTTTGTTTTTTTTTTGTTATAAGATATGAATAATAAACAATAAAATTAAATATTGCCTTGATATTGTTTTAGTATTTGTTAAAAAAAAAAACAAGAAAAAAAAAGTGAGAAAACATTTTAATTTATATATATATATATAGATATATATATAGATTTATTAAAATCTATACGATAATTTTTTGGATTTTATTGTTCATACTGTAGGCTACTCTATAAGTCAGTCAGCCAGCTAGCCAGCCAGCCGTCTCTTTTCTTCTAATAACGTCAAGAGAAATAATTTTGAAATCAAATGCGATTGGCTGGTTAGAGATTTCTATTATTATAGCCCAGGCAGGCAGGCATATAGTCGTCATTCAGTCATTCAGCCAGCTAAACCAACTCAACTTACATTCAGACATTCACACATACAGAGAGTTTAAGTTTTAAAGAAATCTTTTTTTTCTTTTTTAATATGTTTTCTATAATAAAATAGAAGAAAAAAAAAATGTACATATTCAAATAATAATTATTATCTACATAATGATGACACTGGTGCTAATGTTAATTATCATTATCTTTATCAATATCATTATCACAATCATCATCATCATCATCATCGCAATCATCATTAGATTTTGTTTGTTTTAGCCACAATCTTAGAGAGAAGCGTTTTGGAATGTAAAACAAAAACTTTTTAACTCATTTAAATAATTCACCTTAAAGTACTAGAGCAGCATAATACGAGGTTTGTAGCAACAGTTAAAAAAAAGGTTTATTTAGTATTTACATTTAAACTACAGACTGCACTCGTTTATTTCGTTCTGTAGTTATACAAAAACAAAAAAAAACTAACTTAACAAAGACAATTAAATTTATTAACAAGCCTTTCAAAAAACCTTAACGAACAATAAAAATCACAATATGTTTGCAATAACTACAGTAGGTCGTCTAAATTCAGCTGGAAAAAAGGCTAAAAATATTTAATTCAATACATAGTAAAAGAGGTCCGTTGTGAAATCAGTAGGCCTCTCAGGATGGCAGATTCGCCAAAATAAAACAATATTTAACGAAAATTGTTTATTTTTGATATTATTGTTATAATAAAGAGGAAGAAACGGCAAACCTTTAATTCAGCTTGCTGAATAGCCATTAAAACAATCACTTTCTATAAATAACTTCGTAAAATTTTAAATTGCTAGCTGAAATCCAACTAAATAATACTTTTATTGCTTTAAATCCAATCTAAATAATACATTTATTGCTTTAAATCATTACTAAATTAATACATTTTGAATTCAGCTAGCTGAATAAGGTAAAAGAGCAATAATTCTATGAAAATCCATTAAATAGAAGAATAAAATTTATATTCAGCTAGCTGAATAAGCTGAAAAGCATGTATTTCCTAATTATTGAATTATAATAATTTTTACAGACATTGTTTAAAGTAATAAATTTCTAATTTAACTAGCTCGAATAAAGCAAATAACTCGCAACTGTTTTAAAAAAACATAGATTCAGCAGGCTGAATTAGCTTAAAGGATAATTTTTCATTAAATAATTATTTTAAAATACCCAATGGCATCTACCCCGTGTTTCTGTTTTTCTGTGATTACAATATTTAATTAACTAATATATATATAATTTAGCTAGCTGAATATATACTAGGACAAGTGAAACTATGAATTCAGCTAGCTGAATTAGCTTAAAAACTTTAATTTCATAGATAAATACCTTTATAAGGCAATAAACTTAAAATTCAGCTAGCTGAATAGGTGTTATAAGTTAAATTTCTTGTAAATATTAAACAAATTTGTTGTATTTCTTTTAAATTAAAAACTATAGGGCTTTTAAAATGTCGTTCTTACTTGATTTCTGGAATTATTTAAACTCGTTTTAATTTAGGAGGAGTCGTGAAATAGAGACTAAAATAAATAATAACAAATTTTAGCAAAAAAACTAAAAAACAAAAAAAGTTAAAATAAAAACGCTACAAAGACAAATATTTAAATGTGTAAGTGTAAGCAGTAGATTTAAGTCACATTCATACCAATACACGCAGAAAAAATAGACAGAAAAAGACAAATAAAAAACGTCCATAAAACTAAACTTTAACACTCGAGTGGTTAAGGTATGATAAAGTCATGGTAGCTTTACTATCTTTAGTTACTCTGGCTGAATGTGATTTGGCTGAATAACAGCAGCAGCAGCAGCAGCAGTAGAAGCAAAAAACAAAAAGGTGAGTGTGAGTAGTGTTGAAGTGTATGTGTGATTTTAAGGCGGCATTTGTTGTCTTATTATTGTAGTTTATTGTTGTTGCTATTGTTGTTGTTGTTGTTACTGTTATTATTATTATATATGATTTTTTGAATTCATACTTTTTATATGACAAAGTTATAAGCATAAGCAGTTTTTTGTTGTTGGTTTTTTTTTCAACTTCTTAAATTTTGTATCTCCTCCAACCATATGCCTGCCTGCTGTTGTTGTGGTGGTTCAAAATGACTGAACAAACTAACAACGTGACTTTGATGTTTGAAATGAGATTAGCATTGAAGCTTTTATTTTTCGAAAAAGAACAAACGACCAACACAACAAGCGAACGAACGAGGAATAAACGAACGTAAACCTACACCAGACTACAAGAAATCACATAAGTATACCTAAGAAAACTAAAGCAAACACAAAAAAAAAACAAAGAAACAGATGGAAAAACGACAAAAACAAACTAAGAAAAAACATCTGAAAAATAAAATCAAGGAACACAGAAATTAATGAGTTAGAAAGAAAAGAAAAAACAAAAAATTATTAACCAGTTGACGAGGCAAAAGAAAAACTATAAAAAAAACGAAGGGTTTTAACATAATTAATAACTCAATTCAGTTGGGCCATAAAAGTGTTGAAATGTTTTAAGCAGTTTGGCAAATATTGTAAAATTCAGCTAGCTAAATAGGCATAAAGTTGATTATTCAGCAACTTATTTAAAGAAAAAGAGGATAAAAATTAGACACAAACAAAAAGATCAGAGAAATTCGCATTAATTTTATGTAATAATTTACAAAGGTGTAATTCAGCAAGCTGAATACGAGACGTATTCATTAAAAGTCAATATTTTATATAGATTTTTATCTAAATGTAGGTAAAACTAATATTCAGCTAGCTGAATACCCATTAACTAGTTATTGAGCAACACATAAGAACCAAAAAAGGAAAAAATAAATAAAAACTGGAAAATATGAAATAACATATGTTAATTCAGCTAGCTGAATAAGTATGAAATGGTTATTCAGCAACATATGTATGTATTTAAAGATAAAGAAGAGAACATTTTGGTCTCAAAGTAAATGATCAAAAATTCGCATTAATTTTATTTACTCATTCGCAAAACTGCTATTCAGTTAGCTGAATAAGATTATTATTCATTTAAAGTAAGCATTTCACTTAGTTTTTTATATAATTGTACATAAAAGTACTATGCAGCGAGAAACCATCGGTACATCTCTTCAAATTTAGTTTATAAGATTTCGTATTATGTATTTATATTGCATATGTTAGAAAATTGTTATTCAGCTAGCTGAATAGCCTTATATTAATATGAATACTTATAGAAAAATATGTTTTAATTTTTAAACAAGTTTTTTTTGCTTGTTTTTTCATTTAAAATTGCTATTCAGCTAGCTGAATTGGTTTATTAATAGGAATTTTGTTATGAAAATTGGTTTCGTGCCTTCTGTATACATTGTATTTGATGGATTCTTAAGAATATTAAACAAAAAATCTCTCTCTTACAACTTGTATCTATTATTTCATGCTTAAGTAGACAAAGTAAAGCAGAAATTATGCTCTTCATTAAATATTCCCATAAATACAATAGAACAACAAAGGCAACAACAACAAAAAAATAAAAAAACAGGCAAAAAATAGTAATATTTTGCGCTTGACTTACGATAAATATTATGCCAGGCTATAGAGAGATCTTAACCCCCTTCTCTGCTCAACAGGGAACATAAATTCTATGGATTCATTTTTTTTTTGTTGCTTTTGGCTGTTGTTGCAAATTGTTGTTGTTGTTGTTATTGTTATTATATTGAAGCCATATTTAATAGAAAATATTTGCAATTTCATTGCTTTAAATAATTACAATATAAAAGTGATTAAAAAAAATTAAATAAAATAGAATGGAATGGAATAGAATAGAATTCCTGTAGAGAATATTGCAATGGAAAGAGGGGGGCAAGTTGATAATAGGGGGACAGGTTGTTGTATTTTTACATAACTTACGGAAACATGTGTAGATAAATGAGAATTATTTTATACGGTTGGAACTCATTATCAATTCAGCAATAAAAGCAATAATTTTATGAAAAATATGGCAGCAACAATAACAACAACAATTGCCATAATGGTGGTATGAGTGAAAAATCTATGGCAGAAAAGTTTTAAATGAAAAAAAAGAAAGAAACAGAAACACTGGAAAACCATTCAAGCCAAGAACAATCATCATAATTAATTTTAAATACTTGCAAAATATTATTATAGACAGTTAAAGAAAGAGTTTGTTGGTTTGGTTTGGTTTGTTGTTTGGGAAAGAGTACGAACGGCTAATGGAGAAAGTACCCCTACATTGGGTCATCACTTCAATGAATTGTTGAATGAATTTCAAATGAAAATGCTAAGAATTTCGGCAATATATTCTTTGGGAACAAATGATTTCTAATTTATAATGATAAAAGTTTTAAAATCTAATGTCAACGAGTGTAGCTTATTTGTTAGCCAACCTTAACCAGTTGTTTCGGAAAACTTAATCAACTTTTTGGAATAAAGAATGTGTTTCTGTTTTGGTAATAATTGCTTTTAAAAAAAAAACAAAAAGAAAAATTGAATTTTTCGATGCATATTTCTGGCAGAAATCATGCATTCTTAAGCCAACAGCCACAGCCACAGCCTGAGCCCCATTTAAAGCCACACACAGGAGAAGGTAACAAAAGTCTTTATTGAAAATGAACGGGTATGGGAAATAGAAGAAAATTATTAAAAAAAAAAAAAAACTACAAGAACAAAAAGAATTATAAAGTTTTCCTCGCTTGGTTGGCTGTTTAATAATCATTCAAATAAACAACAAAAACAAAAAAAAATTACACAGAAAATAATGTGAAAATGCAAGCAGGTTCAATTCAATTCTTTCTATGGTTCTTTGAAAATTTTCAAAAAAAAAAATTTCCCAGCAATATAGATACACAATACATACAAGCATATAGCCGCCATACGCTCTTTCAGCTATTCAGCCAGTCAGCCGTTCATTCATTTGTATCTTTAACGATCAAGATTGTTTTTTTTTTGTTTTATTTTCTATATGAAAGTAGGTATGTATGTATGTTTGTATTCATCTTTTAGCATTTCATAATAATATTTCATAAATATTTGCCATCGTTATACCATATT
Organism: Sarcophaga peregrina; assembly: GCA_014635995.1. Taxonomy (NCBI): domain Eukaryota; kingdom Metazoa; phylum Arthropoda; class Insecta; order Diptera; family Sarcophagidae; genus Sarcophaga; species Sarcophaga peregrina. The sequence goes on from CM025790.1 coordinate 105,391,763, forward strand.
TACTATATAGAGACGATAAGTCATCATCAAAGTTTTCCCTTAAAAGATTCATAAAATAGTACAAAACAATACGAGGCATTGGTTGCCGTTTTCCGCATGACAAAAGAAAGTCAAATTCAACAAACTCGTAGCTGATGATACAAATAATCACTAACAGTCGAAAAATATCAGAGGGGCCACACTCGACACAGAGAAGAAAGGTAAAAGAAAATTCTCTAGCAATACTTTTGTACAAGAGCATACATACATATGTGAGAAATCTGAACAGGTTGCAATAAAAAAAGAACAAAAAAATAAAAAGTAACTTCTTCTTCCGTAGTCATTAACCCTTTGCAGAAGTGCAAAGATAATTTAAGTTTAGTGTACGAAGAGGCTATTGCTTCCCCTATGCGAAAGGATGGTAGAAATTGAAATTATGATATGAAGGTTGGAGAGCTTACTTAATTGGTCACTACAAATCTTCAAGACAGGATTACGACCTAGGACCTAGTTTCTCCTACAGCCAATGGTGAGTGTTTTAATTTCCTCCATGAGAAACAAGACTTACAGCTTAAAAGGCGGCTTTGAACCACAGATTTTTGAGGAACTCCTCATGACAATTTTTATTTACTCTAAGAATTTTTGTCAGAGAGCAAGACATACCTACATACATAATTGGCCATTACAACCTTTCAGTCAAGATTACGACCTAGCTTCTCACACCACTTATGTTGTGTGCGTTAATCTTTTTTTATACATGAGTGGCGGGACCTACTGTTTAAAGTCGACTCCGAACGACAGATTTTTGAGAAGCTTTTCATGCCAATTTTATTTACTCTCAGCGACTTTGCCAGAAATCTGCTGAGAGGAAGTCGCTGAAGAAATATTTTCTATTTAGATGTCTGACCTGAGATTCGAACCCTTGTCTTTCGTCTAATAAGCTAGCACACTACCTACTAGACCACCCCGACTTTAAGACTTCAGAGAGCAAGACGCCCAAAGAAATATTCTTTCAATATTCCGAGGCATGACATCTAATAAGCCAACACACTGTCTACTAGACTATGGCGAAGATATTTCGCTTTCTTATTTCGTTTTGTTTGATATTTGTTAGAGCTGCTGAGAACGTCTAGTAGATCATAGGGGTTACATATATACATACATAATTGACCATTACAACCCTTCAATCAGGATTACGACCTAGCCTCTCACACCACTTATGTCGTGTGCTTTAATTTTATACATAAGTGGCGGGACCTACAGTTTAAAGTCGACTCCAAACGACAGATTTTTGAGAAGCTTTTCATGGCAATTTTTACTCTCAGAGTCTTTGCCAGAAATCTGCTGAGAGGAAGTCGCCGAAGAAATATTTTTCGTTTTGATGTCTGACCTGGGATACGAACCCGGGCATTTTGTCTAATAAGCCAACACACTACCCGCTAGACCACGGCGACTTCAGAAGATAGTGGTTATCCTTGCAAAATATCGAACAAAAGCCTGAGGTTCTCAGCGACAATGTGGTTTTTGTAAAGATATTAAAGGGCAGTTCGGTAGATTGATGGTTTATTAAGAGGCGATAGGCTAAGAACTTAAGTTTTTTTGTATGAATTTAAGGATTATTGAGTTTTGTATGAAGTAAACTTAGGACTTATTTCTGTCCTCGAAGGATGAATTGTTTGCTGGAAAGAAACGTTCTACTAACTATTGAGGGTACTTAATCTGGTGACTTGTTGATCGACTTCTTTGTCCCTATAAAGGTTGCATTGTTTGCAGGTAAGATCGAGTTTGCTATCTGCCTTCTCTACAGGTCCTCACTACAAGCAACCAAGACAACCTAATCAAATACGTTTGACTTTTAATGCCTGTTAAATGGTGTTAATGTGTGGTTCTTTCGTGTAACATCATCTGTGTACCAAAGCTCTAGGTTAGCGAAATGGGAAGCTGGTTTTTCCTCAATGGGTTAATAGCAATTTTCACTGATTTATGTTTTTAAGTAAAATTATTATTATCGTTGTTGTAATGTTTGTTATTTTTAATACTATTGGCGTGTTACCTACTCACAAGTAATTTTTCCCTATACCTCAGTCTTTTTTGGCCGTTTTTTTTAAGCCATTTAGAAAACTTAATACAAACAATACGAGAAAAAAAAAGAGTAGAAAAATAGAAAAAGTACGACGACACACAGAATAATATCTAGATTGTAGAACATTAAGAAATAAATCGAAGTACGTTATAAAATAAATTCCAAATGGCAAAAGAAATAGAAAAAGAACCGAACATAGCACACAGTACAGAATGTACTTATTAAACGAAGAGAAAAAACCAAAAGAATCTGAAAGAAATTCGCGTGTTAAAATAATTTCGAAATTATGATGATTACCAGCCAGCCAGCCAACCAGTGTGTGTGATTGTAAAATTATGAATGAAATGAAGTACATACAATATGTGAAGGGAAAGGTAGAGGAATGAAGGTATAGATTTATAGAAATATTGTATACAACAATAAAAACAAAAGCAATAAAACTAGAATTTTATTTCTGTATTAAAAGCAGAAAAACAATAAAAGTTATGACATCAAGTCATTCAACTGAAGGGAAAATTCTTTGAAATGTATGCCATAATAGCGGGTAAGATTTGTAATTAATTCGAATTAAGTTTATGTGGTCATCATGATTACTTGGAGAATACCAAGTCTTTCGGAATGCCTATCAAAAGGACAGTGTGCCTTAAAAAGTGCTAGATGGATGGCCATACAATTTAAGAACACATGTAAGTAGATTCTCTTCTTATATGTGTCCAGCAAAGTTCTCTATAAAATCAGTAGATAATATCGAATTTAACTGAGGAAATTGGAATACCTGTGCCCGGTAAAATAGAGGAAATTGCAAGCTCCATACCAGCTGTCTCCATCTCATTGCCTGCGATATCCCTATTTCCTTGAAAAATCCTCAGTATTCAAGGAAAAGCACGGACACTGAAACTATGTTCGTTAGGCACATAAGCGAAGCCTCACTATCCGAGTAAATTTAGAGATTTTTGGAAAAAATTTCGCCTTCAAACAGGTATTGAACCGTTCTCAAAATTGACGTGATCTTTGCTTGGAAATCACTACAGAATCAGGCAGTCTATGAGATTTTTCTTGACCAAACTTTCGGAGATAAATTCCGGCATTTCTTACAGATAATTTCTTAGAGTCTAGAGGTTTCTTTAAATAGATTTGAAACTTTGGAAAACCCAAGTCTAAAACTGTAGTGAAAATAGATTTTGTTACTACTGCTCAAGGCTTAGAATTGCTTGAGTCAACGATGAGCAACTGGTGGTTTCTAAGGAAACATTTTCAAGGCTTTTTTCAAAATTGGTTGTAAAGATGGAGTTTTTACCATGAAAGGAACTGGGATAATGAGTATAAACAAATGTTACCTCTAATAATTTGTATCAAACTCATGTTGAGCTCGCTACCCACCTACTTCCACTACCTTGGGAATTTCAAACAACGCATGCATCTCTACTTTCTTTTTCATATTTCGCTAACGATTGTTCTGTAGAAGTGGAGTTTGTATTCTATTTTCGTATTAATTCAATCGTGGCTAGGGTTGTTCCTAATTATTCTTGAAAGGATAAGGAACCTAATTTGATTGAGCACCTGATTTCATGAACTTAGCATTGGGCAAAGTTTTTTATTTTTTGGATATTTTTTCTAAATTTTAGATTTCAGTTTTGGTTTAATGATTTTGGAATCTTGTGTCGAATATGTGCTTCAAAAATATATTTTAATTCGTTTTTCTTTTCTTTGCTTTTGTTCTGTCAAATTTACGAAACCAATTATTTCAATCATTGATGTTATCTTGACTTGGCTTGGTTTTTTTTCGAAATCGCGCTGAGAACTTATTTACCGAAAAAAGAAAAAAATTCATAAAAAAACAATAAATTTTATTTGTTGTTAGTATTTTTACTTTAAGTTAATTACCAAAAACTAAGGAAAAACCAAAAAACTTTTCATCAAATATTTGTACGCGGAATATATGTGGTTACGCTTCAAATATTGAAAAAATTATTTTCAAGACTTTCAATGACTGAAAAACTAAAACAGAATAGGAAAGGGAAAACGTTACGATCATAATGATGAATTATTATAGATGATCAACAACAAAAACAACAACAACAACAAAATACAGGCACATTTAATGGTCTTGTAAGCCAACAAGGTGTCATAGAGGCGTCATGGGGGAGTAAAGTTAGGTTGCTTGAACTCAAAGTTTGTTTTTTTGGAGGAAAATAAATTTCAAATTCAAATTTGAATTTGAATTTAAATTCAAATTATGATTGGTCTTTATCAAATGCTAGAAAGCCATAACATTTTAATTTTTATGAGTACACGATATATTTCGTATTTCATTTCATTTAATTTCATTCATTTCGAGCTGCCTTAACGGTTAGGCTTCAGTGAATTTTTCTTTCAAATTTTCCATTTTATTTGTTAGAAATCTTTTTTTTTTTTTAGACGATCAGGTCAAAGACACTTTTTCTTTAAGTATTGTTGTTGTTGTATTATTATTATAATAAATTTTCTTCTGTTTTATTTGTTGTTGTTTTTTTTAATGTTTTATAGGAAATTTAAATTTCTTTTTTTTTATATACGTTCAGTTCAGTTCAGTTGAGTTGATTTCAGTTCTGTTTTATCAAAAATTTCAAATCTTTTGTTTGATTACTTTTACAGTGTGTGCCATTCAAAAGGTGCTATCGGAGGCAATTTTTATGTGATTTTTTGCACAATTTTTCTCTGTTTTTTGTTACCCTAAAAAATCTTTTTTTTCCATGTGAACTTTATTTGGTTTTTTTCTATTTGCGGTAAGGGGTCGGTATGTATTTTTTTTTTATTTTTTGCTTGTTTATTGGGTAAAAAAAAACAGAAAAATATATTGAGATGGTAATTATGCATGTTAGTTTTTCTATACGTTAAAATAAACGGAAAAAAAAATTTACAAGAAACGCATAAAAGACAAGCAAACAACAAGTGTTTGTACATTGTTTCTTATATTTTAAAAGTTATACACTCGAGAAAAGATAAAAGTAATAAAATCCATGGCTAGTAGTTGTCCAAACAATAGTTTAGACATCGCTAACCAAATGAAATATGAAAAAATTCTGACCGTAAGTAAAAAAAAAAGTTTCTTAAAAATCTGTAGGTCAGATTCGACGTTAAGCTAAAGGTCCTGATCTAGAAAGGACGGTGTAAGAAGCTAGGTTGTAATGCTAACTAACACGTTATAATGACCAATTAAGTAGGGAAACAATTAATTAAACCCTTGGCTACAAAAGGCCAGAATAAAATTGTTTCTATTTTTTCTTATCATTAGATGGTATAGACATATTGGGGTGCCCAGTTTGTTGCTTTATTTCTGTTTTGAGGATATTGAAGATTAAAAGAAAATTGCTCTGAAGATACAAAATCAATCTTCTGATTTCTACGAACAAAAATGCAACAAAAAATCGAGAACCTATGGTAGTGGATAACAGTTCTAGCTTCGAGACAGAAAAAGAGTTCAATTCAAATCAATTTTTCAAGAAAAGGTAAAATTTTTCACGCTAACTGAGCGGACGTTTAGAAAACAAGGCCATCTACCAACAAAAGGAGAAAACAACTCTAAGATGCCTATACACCATGTTAGTATGTGGCTTACACAGATTGAGCTATTCTTAGAGTATTTGAAAGAAGTATTCTACGTAAGATATATAAGAATATAGGCATCTCAAGAAACATGAGTTCTATATAGTCCATGCGGAAATACTCTGGTAAGAAAAGTTTTTCAAAACAGTTCACGATAGATTTTCTGAAGGGAGTGATCAAAGGTCCCATGGAAAGATCAGGATAACGAGGACTTCTCAACGCTTACTGTAAGAAATTGGGGAAGATGTTTCCCAAAAACCGAAGCACGTGGAGTGGGCGTTTTTTGAAACAATTCACGACAGATTTTCGGAAGGGAGTGATCAAAGGTCCCATGGAAAGATCAGGATGACGAGGACTTCTCTACGCTTACTGTAAGAAATTGGGGAAGATGTTTCCCAAAAACCGAAGCACGTGGAGTGGGCGTCTAAGTAGAAAATTTTTCTAAAGCTCTCCAAGTTATTGCCAGAAGACTGCTGAGAGGAAGTCGCGACAAGAAATATTTCTTTATATTTCGTGCTACTAGTGATGAATTTACCCACGGTCTCTAAGCAGCCTACACACTACCAATACTACACTACGGCGACTAGCTGTCACTGTGGCTAAGGGTTACATAATGAATTGCTTCCACAATTTGCATTTGGAATAGAATTTCGGTCAGAAGATCTACAGAATTATTCGGAGACAGTATATGCCAAAGCCTCTTTTGCAGTATTAAAGTACAAAAAAGTCCGCCAAAAGAATAGAAACTTTTGTTCGAAGGTCAAAAACTGTTTTGAGTACAACTTCTTATCAACATTTTTCTTCGGGTGTAAAAATGTATTTTAATTCCGAAACGTCTTTTGTAGAGGTTCACTAGTTGCTGTCACCGCTGTTTAGCAAGCAGCAAAAAAAAAAAAACTACGAAAAAGTTTTCGTCTAGAGTTGGTAGGTTTTCAAGTTGATGTTGATAACTCGGCTGTGCTGCTATTGTTTAAGGTGCCAGTATTACAACCACTGGCAGAAACCAAAACCTCTTGGTTGTGTACTGGTGATGGTGGTGGTGGTGGTGGCGTATGTATGTATGTGAGCAAATATAAAACAGGAGACATGCTCTACTGAACATGAGGTTCGATTAAATGTTAATGCTGGTTAACTTTGGGGTTTTTCATACTCACACTTGTTTGTACTCTCTACACACAATACATGTGCCAAGTCAAGCAGTTTTTCTTGACTGCTTTTTACTCTTCTCTAGAGCAACAGCGACGAAGAGACTAGCGTCTCTTAAAAGTCAAATTCATCGGTTTTTGGGTTCACACATTGGCTTTAAAACGTCTTTTATTTTTGGTATTATTTTGCTTGTATTTTAACCTGCATTGTGTGTGTGTTTGTTTTTATTATAATTTAATTTTAGCCATAGACAGACAGAAGTGGTAAGAAAATATTTTATTTTATATACGGAGATCATTGGCTAAACTAGCAGGCAGGCAGGCAAGGGAAGGCAAGACAGTCGAGTCGGGCAGGCAGGTGTTTTGAACTCTTCTCTCTCTCTCTCTAGCAGAAGTCATTGTTTGTCTTGTCTTTTGCACTTCACTTCACTTGTATTTTTAGGCGTCTGTCTATACCACTAACTGACTGATTGTTAAAGATCTTTTCCCCCTTCTCTCTGCCATTGAGTCTCACTGTGTGTGTCTTGGTCTTAGCCATAAATTGTTGGTTTTTTTTCCTAATTTTTTTTTTAGTTTAATTTAGTACATGTACTAATCACTTTAAAAGTACGATTTGTTTTTAATCATTTTATTTCTTTTATTTATTCACTCGTTCATTCATTCATTCGTTCATTCAGTTGAACAAGTGTTTCTTCATTTGTTGATTTGTAAGTATGTACGTATGTATGAAGGAATTAAAGGGTGCCCATTATGTTGCAGGTTGTACAGAGATAATGTACGATTTCTTATTACAATTTAAATTATATGTGAAGCATCTTGGCTTTGTAATAAATGGTTAAATTATGCAAAAATTAAACAAAAACACAAAAAAAGCAGACCAACAACTACCTTATAATGTACATACACTCACTATATTATATTTAAATAATAAAGAAGAAGAAAAAAACTAAGTTTAAACAATAGTTTTTAAAAGCCAAATGCAGTTCATCAGCGTCAGTTAAATGTTATGAAGAAAAATTTTAATTAAACTCCTCTACCTTCTATGCCAACTGTGGGGCTAGCTAAACCCCAAACCGTACTTAATTAATGATTATACACTTTGATTAATGGCAATATCGAAATCATAGAAACTAAATAACCGTTATCTCATGGTTAAAATTGCAAATTCATTTACACAAAGGCATAGAGGAAAGGAACCTCAATTATTTAATCATAATCAAAAATAAATCTTAAGTGAATCCACTAATTCACTTGAATTAATTGCGGAAATCATAGAAAATAATTGAAAAACTTGTAAAAACTATGAAATGCTTCCAAAGAGCTTCAAGTCAGCTGTGTTTTTAAGCTAATTCAGGCAAATAATTCGAGAAAATTATTCAGCAATTCAGCATTTGTAATGAAAAAACAAAAAACTAACCTGTGAACCATACAGCTACAGGATCTAGGAGAGAAATTCTACCAGTTTTTGCTTCTTAAACTTTAAGTTTCTATAAGTTGAAGGTTTTTTCTGGATAATGGTGATTTGAAGTCGCCGTGGTCTAGTGGGTAGTGTGTTGGCTTATTAGACAAAAGGCCCGGGTTCGAATCCCAGGTCAGACATCAAAACGAAAAAATATTTCTTCGGTGACTTCCTCTCAGCAGATTTCTGGTAAAGACTCTGAGAGTAAAAATTGCCATGAAAAGCTTCTCAAAAATCTGTCGTTCGGAGTCGACTTTAAACTGTAGGTCCCGCCACTTATGTATAAAATTAACGCACACAACATAAGTGGTGTGAGAAGCTAGGTCCTAATCCTGACTGAAGGGTTGTAATGGCCAATAAAAAAAAGAAAACCTGTGAACCCAAGGTTGAAGCTGAGATCTCCCAGCTTGTTTTACTAGCCCCTCTCCAGGCATGAATAGTAGTGGAATGCAATAGACTTGCCATTTTCTTATTTACAATCAAATCTAAATACTTAGCCTTCGTGTAGAAGACTTCCTTTTCCTTTAGAAAATAAAAGAAAAAGACTTGATTTACACACTCTCAAAGGCGAGAAAGTATTATTTGCCTACACAAGGATCGCACCACCTATAACAACCTATGCGTCTTTGACATAGTCTGCGAAGGGATTTGATTTCTTGGAGACAAGGATCGTACAACCTATAACAACCTGGTCTGCGAAGACTACTCTGAGGAGGGATTTGATTTCATGGAAACAATGATAACAGGACCGCCCTATATAACACGGATACCCTTTAGTATTCCATCACTTCCGATTATGAACGAGAAGGAAGTTTTTTCTGGTGCCCTGAGAGTAAAAGATATTGCTTATATGAAAAGTGAAAACTTTAGGGGTCGTTTTAGAGTCTTGCGAGCCTTTCTATGCAGTTGGATTCTCTTTACTAAAGGCTTGATGTCTCCAAGTATTGTTTTCTTTAGAAACTTCCGGGTTGTTCTCTACTATAGTGATTGGTGTAGAGCTTTTTACTTTGATACAGGGCTCTCAGGTTTGCAGATATTGTAGAGAAGAAAACTAGAGAAAATGGGGCAGAAAACCATTGGCTTTACATACATACATACATACATAATTGGTCATTAGAACCCATCAGTCAGGATTATTGACCTAGTTTCTTACACCACTTATGTTGTGTGTGTTAATTTTATACATAAGTAGCGGGACCTACAGTTTAAAGTCGAATCCGAACGACAGATTTTATGAGAAACTTTTCATGACAATTTTATTTACTCTCATAGTTTTTGGCAGAAATCTGCTGAGAGGAAATCGCCGAAAAAATATTTTTTGTATTTTGTTTTGATGTCTGGCCTGGGACTCGAACCCTGGCTTTTACGTCTAATAAGCCAATATACTACCTATTAGACCACGGCTACTTCAATTTAGGTTGGCTTTAGGTTTAGAAAATTAATTTCTATTCTTCATGCAGAACACCATAATATTGAATTTTAATAGGAGATTGAAAGGCTCTCACAACTGCATTCTTTCACGCAGTCAATGAGCTTTTAATGTCCTTCAGAGAACTTTACATTTCTGGATAAGAGGCCCATGAGTGCAATGAGAATAACTTCATACAGTTATAGGTTGTAGAACGGGGTATATAGACGATTGTGTGCGTATTCCTGAGAGAAGTTTTGACGTTATCAAACCTGCTTTATTTAAATGGCAAAGGGGTAATTTGCATTTGGAAAACAATTAAAAAAAACTGTTTTATTTCATCTCCAAAACCAGAAGAAAATGGTTTCATTATTGAAGTGTATTTAGCGAGGTTTTAAATTAAAAGAATGTTTTTAAATTTAAAAAAAAAAAAAAATTGTATGTGGAGAGCAGATATTATGAAATTTTTAAATTTTTCAACATGTGAGGGAATAAGGGGGACATATCTTATATTTTCCTCTAATAGAAACCATGCCTTTATAAATTATTGTGCACTTTCCTTAAAGGCCCTCACCAAAATTACATATTCATTGAATTTTTACGGCTCTATTGATGAAGCGTTACAATGAGCAGGCAAATGAAAAAGCTAAACAACCAGCAAATGTAGCTGGTGGTGGAGGAAGTTAAAATCACATTTTTTTTACGCTCCATATGTCACGTGTCCTAAAAAGTCCTTTAAAAAAAAAGAATTCCTTTTTCTTTTCAAAGGAACACCAGCACATATTGTTAAAGTTCTTTTCTTTTCTAAAGAAATAGCCAAACCAGAACTAAATTGATATTATAAAGCCATAAGAAAAAACAACACATAAATTTTGAAGAGAAGTCATTTTAAAATATACTTAAACTTTATAAGGACATTTTTAAGGACCTGTTTGTACCATTGTCAGTCATGTGGTAAGGGAGTTTGTTTCTATTTTAATAGGATTTTTTGATTTGCCATTTTATTATAAACAAATTGAACCAAAAATTGAAAAGAATTTTATGGCCAAACCTATAAATAAAAGGCAAAAGAATGAAAAGAAAAGGACTTTGGCTGGGTATATGGTAAGCCAAGAAATAAAAAAAAGAACAAGAACAAGGATAAGTACCATTTTAAGGATATTGTTATTTGGTTTGGGAAATTATTATTGTATTGTATTGTTAAGGATTTTGTAACATATCAAGTGCTGTTCTAGTGGTTATTTGTTGCATTGAATTAAAGTTTTCAAAAGATTTTAAATTAATTTAAAATACTAGCAGGCTTTAAACAGTTTCCCTATGTATAGGAAAAATTTTTAAAGATTGCATGAGTTTGATGGAAACGTTAAAGGTTTAATTAAATATTTTTATATAGCCTTTCCTTACGTTGCGCCATTAAAGAGTGCTACTCTAATGTAATTATTACAATGTACCTTTCTTGTCTTCTTATTACTACTGCTGCTGCTGCTACTGAATTAATGTCAAGCCAAAGAAAAGAACAGAAAAAAAAAGAAAAACTAACAGGGAAATTGGTATCAAGAGCATACGAATTGTTGCTATAAGCCAGTAGCAGTTGACAATTTCATTTGCTGACAACAAAAGCATTAACGACAACCATTCGAATACAAAAATTACGCTATAAATGCTAAAAAATCTTCACTTCTTTTCGCTACACTGCATTACCATATAGAAGCTATTGCTCCTTTTTCCAAACCTTTAATTCCTTGCGAAATGAAAGGATATAAAAATAAACACAGCAAAGTCAGGGGAGAGAGAGAGAGAGAGAGGTGGTAATAAAAAAAAATGTGCTTCGAAATTGAAGACAGATAAACACGAAATAAATTGCAACTCATATGCAAAGTACCGAATTTGTGCTTTCAAAATATCAACAATTTCACAGGGGCGTCATAAATGAGAGGGGAAGAAACTACTTGGTTTCACATACACATATTTTAAATCCAATGAATGAGAGTGAATCAATCAAAGTGACTCAAGTAAACCAGTAGGCTTGTTGTGCCCTCACTACTGCCTTAATTTCTTTCGGTTCACTACTCTGAGATGAGTTATGTTTGCTAACTCTTGCAAAAACTAGCCAATGACACAAAAAACATATTTAAGAAAAGGTTACAAAGCATATCACAAGTGCAGGAATACCATGGGGCCTTACACGATATGGTGGTATGCATTGAATATTTAATAGCAATAGGAACATTCTTTCTAAGGTACAGAGGTGAGCCTCTATCTATTGAGATCACAAGTACCAGTGGAAGCACGCCTCTGGTTGTTATTTTTCATTTGCTGCCGATTGATGGGCATGTGAGGAAGGCAGCAGCAAGAGGCGTCTGTAGACTGAATGAGCCAGAACTAGTGAATGACTGTAGGGCAGTGCTGAAGGAACTAACGTGACAGGGTAAGTATATTTCGACTGTCGGAACAACGGAATACATGGCTGCAGAAGTTTATTTCTGCGACAAACTATAAAAGGTTATTAGGCCTGAGAGGAAATTCTAGATAAGCATTGATAAATTCTACAATGGTTTTCACTGACAAGTCATTGATGGAGAAGGGCATCATCATTCTTGGGAAAAAAATTTAGGGATTTTTACAGGGCCCCGTTCCGCAATGTAGTTTTTTTTCAGACGAACGTTCTGGGAATTGTTAAGGCCAACGAACTGTTTAGAAAACATATACCGAAGAGCTCGGGATCGTTTGCAATTCATGTGGATAATCTGGTAAGATTAAAGGCTTTGAGGGGACATGTTTTTAGCTCACATCTGGTCTGGGAGTGTAAATGATCGCAAAGTGGGCTTGTCAGCGTTCGGATTCTTACATTGCATTCATGGTCCCATATCTCTTATTGCCTTATTGACATTTGGCTATTAGTGAAGACATTCAAATTCTTATATTTCAAGTAACTTTTGAAGTACTGTGGGCCAGTAGCAGGGGCGAATGGTTTGATTTTTATTTAAGAATATAAAAACCTTGTATTTGCTCCCCTTTTAAACACAAAGAGACGTATAAAACGCCGCTTTTAAACGATTCCCAAAAATAAATAAAGGAAACGTAAGGAACTCTACAGCAAAATAAAAAACGAAAATTATTTGTAAACAGACGAAAAAATTTGTCGTGTTTTTTTTTTGCGTTTCAATCTTCATTTTTAACGTTTGAAAATTGAAAAATTTCCAAACGATAAAATTTTATATTACATGTGTAGTGTGCATACACACAAACATAAACACATTCATACTCGTACTCGTAAAAGTACAATTTCGGATAAATAATCAAAAAAAAAGGAAGAAAAATAATATTTATAAACTTACAAGAAATAAAATCCTGTACTCCCACTGTTTTTGGAGCCCGCATTTTAACTAGTAATACTGGAGAGAAATTCATCTTCCTTTTCAAATTTCGTAGAAACTCTCTTGCAATGCCGCCACCACACCACACCACGCTACCACCAATATGCGGTAGATGGAACGAACATCATCAAGTTTGATTCCTTTCTAGCCAAAATACTCGTAACATGTTGCTGTTGCTTTGGCTGCTGCCGGGTTGCTGAAAATACAAGAAAATGCAATTAAAATATTTGCTCTCACAAAAAAAACGAGAAAACGAAAAGACATGGCAAAAGGAAAAGAGTGATGCAAGGAAAATAAAAAAAAAAACAACTCGATACTCTCTATTCGTACTTTCCCTATAATAAAATAAAAATAAAAATAACAATCATTATTACTTTCAGAGGAAGGAAGAAAGGGAAGTGGGAGTGGGAGTGTGAGTGTGAGAATGTAGAAGAAATTAAAAATTACGATTTGCAAATGACAATTTCTATAGGAATTGAAGAATAGAATGCATTTCCATACGATTTTTTCTTTTTAAATATTTTCAATTAAAAAATACAGTGGAACCTCTATAATTTGAACTTCTATTACTTCAATTTTCTATAAGTTGAAGCACAGCAACAGCATCTTGGAGAGAAATTCTATCAGTTTTTACTTCTTTAACTTGAAGTTGAAGGTTTTTCCTTGATAATGGTGATTCAATTTATAGAAGTCCAACTGTAGGTTTAAAATAGATTTTCTGGATAATGGTAGGTTTAAAATAGAAAATTATGCCTAAAAATGTATCAGAAATATGATGAAAAATGACTGCAATAATTTCGTACCTAAACATTTCATTTAAAAGGATTAATTTGAATCCAAAAGGTGGTTTTGTGAAGATGAGATCGCCGTTGAAACTAGCTTTGGCTAGAGAACTTTTGTTAATAAACTTTTGATGCGTTTGACCGAGACAGTATAACATCCAAATTAACTGTCGCAATTGGAAGAACAATGACCTGTAAGATGTCAGAGCTTGCGGCGGGCCCTGACCAGTTCATTAGAATCAAATTCGTACGAAATTGAACGATATCCCTAAGTTTCTGAATCTATATTAAGATTATCTTTAAATGATTTGAAATTTCCCTGAGGAATACTCAGCTTTAATGCACAAAGACCATGATGCAACTACGTTCATTTAATTGCAGCCTGTAAGAAAGTTTAACAGCAGATCGTTTTAATAAATACCCGCCCGGTCATGTACAGTAGTGAGAAAAAAAGTGAAACGCCATGTCGTATGATATTCAATCGAGGCTCGAAATTTATAACGTTATCCAATTCTACTCCAATTTTGTTTTTTGTATTTTCCTAGCGGGAACTTTTGGATGTAAATCCCACAATTTCGGTCGGATATTCTCTATAGTCGCCGTGGTCTATTGGGTAGTGTGTTGGCTTATTAGACAAAAGGCCCGGGTTCGAATCCCAGGTCAGACATCAAAACGAAAAATATTTCTTCGGCGACTTCCTCTCAGCAGATTTCTGGCAAAGACTCTGAGAGTAAAAATTGCCATGAAACGCTTCTCAAAAATCTGTCGTTCGGAGTCGACTTTAAACTGTAGGTCCCGCCACTCATGTATAAAATTAACGCACACAACATAAGTGGTGTGAGAAGCTAGGTCGTAATCCTGGCTGAAGGGTTGTAATGGCCAATTATTTATGTATTCTCTATATAAATTTCTGAAGCCTAAGGCTTGGATACCCTAGCCTGAAGTTTTGCTTCATGATCTAAGCTTTTTAAACATGGTACTCGTACTGTTCGCCAGTTTCTGAATATTTCTTTGTGATTCAGCAAGCTGAACAACACTTAATAATATTTGCCATGTTTTCTGCTGTTCAAATATCATTTTCACGATTATTTTATAGAGTTTTGAAGAATTTCTAGAAGAAAAAAAATTCCTTTGGTTGAGTTGAATGCAGTTTAGAGTGTCCGTGTCTTTGTTGATTGAGTGGTTTTATTGTAAAAATAAATGTTCATCTGTAATATACTCATATTCAATCGAATCTACACAATGGCTTAGCTATGAGTTTGGAACGCTAAGCAATTCTATTGAACAATAACTTAAGTTTATAGGAGAATAAACGCTGGAAACGGACACACATATTTTTAATGCTTTTTTTTTTTTGGATTTTGGCTCGTGTTACCATCTTGGTGACCAGTCGCGAGGGTAAATACACCAGCTTTAAAGTTATGGTAACAGTTCTAGCTGCCACTACACAATGGGGGGGTCAACACAATACCCAGTCATTTTTTCAAACTGTCAAAAAATTTACTTTTACAACAACACCCATATGGTATGGTATGGCATGTAGTATACATACATACATACATTGTGTTACAATAACAACAGCAACAGCTCGAAACATTATTATGATCATCGCCCACCAACTGAGGCCAACTGAGTCAGTGATCGCCACTATGCACTTGGTGGAGTTGCAATTGAATAGAATCGAACATAAAAGAGAAAAGAGGAAGAGGAAGAGAAAAAGGAAACAGGAGGCTTATTATGGCAATTTAGCCACTGGTTTTGATTTTATTATTTTCAAAGGAATATTATTATAGACAGAGAGATATAGATTCCTTTTGGTTTTGCTTCTACTTCTCTTTTTGCTTCTTATGAATATTACAAAAGGTCTTTACTGTAGGAGTCTGTCCTCTATAAGGAGAATTGCTATTTGTTGTTGTTGTTGTTATTGTATTTCTAAAGACAAATGTCATTTGTAAGCATTGACTCTATAGACGACTGTCATGATTATTATCGCGCGATTATTTTAGTCAATGGCAAAGCCATAGAAGAAATAGTTGGTCATGATGTCCAAGGAAAATGAAAAGCAAAGAAAAGAAAAAAATTACAATTTAAGCTTGAAATCTATAGAAGAATATCAAAAACTCTGTGGTGGGTCTGTTTTGTCTCTGGCAATGAATGCCTTAGCATTAAAGGGAGTACCATCAGCCACCAACCACCACCACCTTTACCACCAACCATTAACCATCATCAATATCTTGCTTTTAAGCCTTAAACTGGTGTTAGTTTAAGAAATTAATCGTTGTAATGAGTGAATTTATAAGATCAGCATTTATTTTGCCAATGCGAACAACAACAACAACAACACAAACAGCACAAATATTGAAAATTTTTAACCGGTTGTTATAAAGATCTTTGCAATCACCGATCACTGATCTCATTTATCGTTTTATTAAAGCTTGCTTATGCGTTACTCTCCCAGTCCCAGCTACAAATTCCTTTGAAAAACAGTCAATAAATGTCAGTTAATCTTATGGATTTTTGCTTTCAAATACAAAAAAGAAAAAATGAACCCCGAAAGACAGACAGACAGACAGATATACAGAGACGTACATATACTTTGTGTTTATCTACCTTCTTATTTGTACCAATATTTGCCTACCTTTTCTGCTGCTCCCACCTCTTACGCCCCCTCCTTCTTTTTTAGTCCTTGTTAAAGCATACAACTCAACTTTTTTTTGTTGTTGTTGTGGCTTTAATATGGTTTTAGCAAGATCAATTGCAGGTGATTTGTTTGGCTGTCGAAATTGTTCGCTTATCGTAACTCATTACGAGATTTATTTTGTTCAACAAATCCAAAAGGTGTGATTTGTCTTTGTAGCATTTGCATATACGACAACAACAACAACAACAATAACAACAACAACAATAACAACAACATAAAAGAAAATATCATTCCAATCGTTACCACCAAAGATCACTTACCATATAAACCATATAGAACAACAAAAACCTTACACTGAGAGAGAACTCAGGCCCATTCAATGACAATTTTGTTGTTATTCAGCCAATATTTTTGTTTCAAATTGATGATGTTTAAGGTCCTTTTTGCACTATTCAGCTAGCTGAATTATAATTTTCTCTAGGTAGAGTAATTTAGGTAAACATTGATACATATTTTTAATATTTTATTCTTATTCAGCTAGCTGAATTTAAATTTTTCTCAATTGTTATTGTTTTAGTTTAGTCTCTAATATTTTTCAGCTTAGCTGAATTCATTCTTGCTTATGTAAAAAAGCATAATTTAAGTATATACTCAGTTTTTATACGTTTAGGGAGATATTCAGTAAGTCGAGTTTATATTTTGTTATTAATCTATTCTGTTTTAGTGAAATTGGCGTTACATTTAGATTAGTTTGTTATTCAGCTAGCTGAATTCAAACTATTTGAAGTACTGTAGCTAAATTTTAAATTTACAATTATTTTATAAAATTTTTATTCGTATTCAGCTGGCTGGATTCGTTGGTTTTTATATAAGAATGCTTAATTCAAGTATATCTATGCATTTTACAACCTTAGCAGCTATTGAAGGAGAGATTTGAACTATTTAAAGTCCTTTCTTGTACGTTGTTTTATTTTTGTCAGTGTAATAAAGATGATGACGCAGTTGATGGTCAGATTTTTAAATACATTCTTGCTTTCGTTTGGTTTGGATTTGTTTTTTTTCTTGATTGTTTCTCTTTTATTTGTGATGTGTGGTAGCGAGTGGCCTGTTAAAGGTTCAATAAATTCTCGCATTACTTTGCATAATAGTGTGTAATGTCTGTCCGACCTTGTGTCCCACTGACTGCTACTCCCCTGTGGTCCTGTTCAAATACAATATTTTCTATATAGGAGAGAGCAATAGCAATAAGCAACAGCAGAAGCAGTTACGACAATTCTTATGACGGACTTTTTGGCTTTTTTTAAGGCTTTAAAGGCCTTAAAAAATAAATTTTTCATTTCTCTGAACAACACAGAGCAGGCAGTTTAGTTCGGGTTTTTTTTGTGTTCGTGTGTGAGTTTTTTTTGTTTTTTTGGGGGGAAGCGATAATGTGATTTATTTTGTCCATTAATCTGGTAATTCATTTGGTTTCACATGCAACATGCTCAGGTTGTACACTCATTTATATAATATTACGTATGCATGTATGTATGTAATGTTTGAAGAGAGTGCGTAGGTATAAAAACGTATGGCATTCGAAGACTCTTCATTACGTTGACTTGGCCATCGACGATTCGATTGCAAATTCGACTGCTGTTCATCTTTGTCGTCTGTCGTTTTAATGCGTCTAAAGTTTCCTCTACTCTGTGTGTGTGTGTGTATATCTAACTGGGCGGCGGTATATGTAACACTTATTCATTCATTCACTTTTAAATGTTGTCTTAGCTTTTATGGCCCCTTTAAAAAGAATGCTTGTAGCGATCGTTGTCACTGTTATTAAAAACACATTCATTACCACACTGATCACATGATCAACATCATTCTACGATTCTGTTGCTCTTTCTTTCTACTCTGTGTGACTGTCTCTCACCTCACGGGGTAACAACCACTTGCCACTTTTGAAAATACCTTTTTAAGCTGGGGTGTAGGTGCTGTAAGCCGAACTATGTTGGTGGTCATTTATAGCATTGTCCACTTGAGTAGATCTATTCCAAACGATAGACGGATTTGCTATGCTTAGGATTTGGCCTTTATATTTATTTTTTATACGTATGAGATTACACCAATGCTGTATATTCTGTGCTGTGCTGTGCTCTACAGGTGATTTAGTAGTTAATAATGGAAATTTACGATATTTATTGGTGGTTGGTTACATTGGTTCTTTTTTCATCTACATACACACACGTATAATTTAAATCTAAATGGTCTAATAAAACTAATTGAGTTGCCAAAAATTTTAAAACGATTGCTTTAAAAAGGGTTTCCTTTAATGCCACCCAAGTTTCAAACCACTTGAAATGACTTGAAAATCATTCAAGGAAACCACAAAAGTATTGAGACGTGATCGATTTAAAGCAACACACAGACACACATACATACATACATACATATATTGACTTACAAATCGTTTTAAGTTAATAATTTAATGCAAATAAAAATTTGCAAAATTTTGTAGAGACGCGCCTCTACATGAAAGAGACCACACAGTTGACCTGCAGGGCAACCAACAATGGTGGTAATAAAACCAATTCAATTCAATCTGCCATTACGGACGGACGAGGGGGGGGGGGCTAGGACTACGAAATAAAGTAATCAAAAATTGTTTATTTAATAATCAACTCATCTTCATCCTCTTCTCTCTGTTCTGTTTGTTTGTGTTTCATTTTGATTCAGAAGTTAATTTGAATTTGAAAATTGAACGAAAATTGCAAATAAATTGTCTAAAAGCCACATAAATGCAAATAAACGTCGTCTCATCTTCTTCTTCTTCTTCTACACACACAGAAGAAAAAAAATGTCTTTCGAAATTACATGAGAAGCTGCCAAAGAAGAGTAAAAAAAAAAAAAAACAAACAGAAATTGCGAGAGATTCATCTTAATAATAATTGTAGCACGTTCAAGTAATTTGTAGAGTTTTTTTTCTTTAATTTCTTTCGAATCTTTTGTTTTTTTTCCTCTGTTTTTTCTTCAACTTATTACAATTTGTATTCTTTGTACAGAAAAAAATAAAAATAAAACAAAACATAACCCAGTGAAAGTTTTCATTTCATTTTTAATTTTGTAAGGCTATTCAACTTAGTCAATAAAAAAATTTCGATAACTTGCCCCATTGTTTGGAGGAGGTATTTGTTAGAAATTACATTAGTTCAAGAGATTTTCAATATTCTTTAAATAGAGTGTTTAAGATATATTTTGCAGTGAGTAAGGGGCATTTGCAGAATACGCTGAAGATATCTAACGTACAGATAGTATAGGTAAAACGGCTGTCAATACAAAACAGTCACCAATTTCCGCTTCTAACGAATCAGTAAGTCCTACAGCATAATAGAAGCTGCTTCCCCTACAATATAGTATTTGAATTATATCTAACAAGAAAAGGATTATTTCCTCTTATTCCCCGTCTCATTACTTAGATGGCCAAGAGTAATATTCTACATGTGTGTCCTGAATACAAAGTTCAGTAATGAATCCAACAAAGCAGTTGCTTTCCAGTTTCCCCTGTCACTCTGAAATAATTTTGGTGATGGTTCTGCTACGCTTAATTGGCATAGTTGTAGTTCTTAACGTAGCTGATCCATCATGTAGAAAAACCTGTGACAGGTAAACGCATCGTAGTTCCCACACAGCCAGTCAATTACCCCTGCTCGCTAGAAAAACGTTGCCGCTCCAGTGGCAGCCCGGCGTAGTTTGGGGCAGTTCCCTGCCCTCCCTACTGCGTCGGTAGCAGCCCCGAAGCCCGTTGAGACCTGGTCGGTCGTGGTCAGGGGTAAGAAGGGCGTTACCTCGAAGGAGGTTGTAGAGAAGGTGGTGAAGGAGGTGGGCCCCACCCTTGGGGTCCGAGTTCACGAGGTTCGGCCAACACGCGATGGCGGTGCGGTCATCAGGACCCCGTCAGTCGCCGAGAGGGAGAAGGTAGCGGCCAATACTAAGTTTGGAGAGGTAGGGCTCGAGGTCTCCGTAAGGGACAAGCTCGGCCCGAAGGTGGTCGTGCAGCGGGTGCATCCGGAGATCACCCCGGACGTGTTTATGGAGGAGCTCTATGCTTGGAATTTCAAGCATAGGATGACTCCCGAGGTCTTCAGGAAGAACGTCCGCCTGGTGACTGGTCCGTGGAAGCCCACTGGTAACCCTGTGAACGTCGTGCTGGAAGGTGGGTCGGAGGCCATGCAGCTTTTGCTGGACAATGGTCGCTGCTACATCAAGTGGTTCAGTTTTGTGGTCCGCCAGCACGACGCTGTTCCTAGCTGCTACAGGTGCCTGGGCTTCGACCACATGGTAAGAGAGTGCAGGATGAAGGAGGAAGTGTGCCGGCTCTGTGGACAGGCCGGCCACCGTGCTTCTCGCTGCACAAATGAAATATATTGCCGAAATTGTGCGCTCAAGGGACTCCCATCAGCAAAGAACCGATGCTGATCCAGACTGGAGCTTTGTAGAACTATATGAGACTGAAAGTCAAGGGAATCTTTTAAAACAAATTTAAGCGAACAATATGCTCAAAGGGTGATAAGTAATTTGTGGGTTACTGATGTTCCTCTTTGTTTCAGATATTATAGATATAAAGAGGAACCTAAGATCGCCCAGAAATACAGAGAAGCGGAGACAGAATCCTGGGTCTTGTTTTCGTAAATTTGAAGCTAGTCTAGTTTAGCTAGCTAGTGAACATATTTTTTCTGTGACAAAAAATTATGCTGGGTTTTCTTTGGATTTTATAGAGTTGTTTGGTATGGTTGTTTGGGTTACAGGTTTATGTGGTTGGCCTACACTTGAGGTGGCTTTTAAAATCTTATTTGTTAAACAACTGAACAGCAAAAGAAGAATAATAAGAAGAAGAAAAAATATGTATTATTACGAGCATTATTATTATTATTATTGTATTGTATTGTATTGCATTGTAGTTATTGTTGTTTTGTATATGGATTGTAGGACTGGATTTTCTTTTTGTTGCAATTGTTTTTTTTTCAGTTTAGTTTGTCCAGAAATCTTCAAGTGTTTGTTTAGGGTGCCAAAATGCTTACAAACAGTAGCAGTTTCAGACTCTTTTTTTTTTCTTCAGCGGTCTGTTTTTTTTTTTCTTATTTTCCATTATAATTATGGCAATTTAACGCCATTTTTTTTTCTTTGTTTTCGTTGGTATTTTAAAACAGAAAAAAATCTGCGAATAACCAACTACAACTGAAACATTAAATTCATGTTTATTTAAACTTTGCTATTAAAAATAATTAAAAAAAATTTTTTTTTTAATTTTTATTTTCCTAAGGTTTTTCGCCAAAAAAAAAGAAAAAAGCGAAACACTTGTTAGCGGACCTAATTTCTTCACTTCAGATGTGTGTGTTGAAAAAGGGTAAAAGTTAATATTTAAATATGGAAATTAATTATTTAAATAATGCTTAAAATAACGGTTTATTCCATACATACATACATATTGTGAAAGTTTAATTAGAGCAATAAGAGAGAAAATCGTTGTGTTGTTTTTATACAAATTATTTGAAATTTTTTTTCTCAAAATTTCTAGACGAAAAAAGTTAATTAACGACGTAAATTTGTTTGTTAAAAGCTAGAGAAACTAAATGTTCAAAACATGTACCTCACGCATTTAATACCAGTCTAAAGTACAGGTCCTGTTCGGTCATCGATATAAGCCTGCAGACGGACCACCTGCCGAGAGAACCTAAAACAAATGAGCACGTAACTTTCGAATACGATAGGTTTAAAAACAAATGACGGATATTAGAATACATTAAATCCATACAAGCTTTTCGCCGACTCAACATAATCGAGATAGAATACATTGAGCTGCCGCAACCGTAACTACAATCATATTGGCAGCAGACCTGGCGGTCTTTCTAGGATGGAGATAATGGTAGAGGAGAAATGAAATCTAACAAGAGGCCTCCTAACGTAATGCCCTACCATTGGATCTACCAGGACTTCACCGCCAAACATCTGCAGAATTTTCGGGAGTTGAAGGCCCAGGCTAACTAACTAACTAAGGTTTGTCAATCCTTTAAACCTCAGTGATTCTCTTGAGGACTAGCAGACATTTAGGGACACGTTTGGATACCTAATGACTTTCACAAGGAACTTTAAGGTAGCCAGGATCAGTATATCCTTAGACGTTTGATTGCCAGAGAACGGGTCCACCATAAGTAAGGTTCAAAGACGCTGCAGTGATCCAAAAATCTGTACGATTGATGATAGAATACAGTGTGCTGTCGCAACCGAAGCTATAATCATATTGGCAGCAGACCTAGCGGTCATTCTAGGGTGAAGATAATGGTAGAGGAGAAATGAAATCTAACGAGAGGCCTCCTAATGTAATAGCCTACCATTGGATCTACCAGGACTTCAACTCCAAACATCTGCAGAATCTTATTCAAATCTGATTCAAAAATCTGTACGATTGACTGATATGTACAGCACAACCAGTTTTTCTATGGAATTCTGAGCTAACGCTGTACTAGATATTCGAAAAGAATTTGGAAGGAGTTCAGAGTTTGGCTAACAATAGTCTCTGCTTATGATAAAGAGGTCTTAAACACCTATTAAGTTGGTTAAAGACGACCATATTATCGATTGCTAACAGGTAATAGGAATCTTAAGCCTTACCCTGCCGATGGGCGATTTAAAAAAAGCTTGGTATTTTGTTATGATATTTCGAAAATAAATATTTTTCTCAAACAGTTTAAACTGCAATTTGAATCCTATTAACCTATAAAAAAAAAAAAATCAATTTAAAAGTTATGCTCCAGGCTCGGTTTGCGACTTTAATTCGACGCAAAGCTTAGCTTCTTATGAGTAAGAAATCAATCCTTGCTTGTATTGAAGGCTTTTACGGCTCAACAGAAATTTAGCAGAAAATTTTCAAATTCTGCGAACCAAACTTTTGAGAATATTGCGTGCGGCCAGTTCTTTTTCCCAGAATTCAGGAATATTCTAGAAAAATATTTTCATTTTCAATTAATTTCTGTTATTATTCGCATTTATACAAAAAAAAAAAAAATCATTTTCACACGCCCTCAATTTGTTCTTGAGAGCAGCCGTAGCTTTTGAGCTGCATCATCATCCTCCATCAATAAGCATCATGAGCAAAAACATCATCAGAGCAGAGCAGAGCATAGCAGAGCAGATCAGATCATTTCCAAATGTGATTAACACTTCTTCGTTTCTTCATTTATTGAAAAATGTCAGTTTTAATTAAAAAACAAAAACTTCTTCTTTATCCGTTCTACTTCAAATACATATTCTGTCTGTCTGTCTGTGCTCAGCCTATTGGACTGTCCATTCATTACCATATCATGCTTGAGAATGATTGAATATTTTCAAGTTGCATGTACCATGTACCACCAAACACTCACAACAACAACAGCCAACCAACTAATTGAATATCCAAAATACATTGTAAATACGAAGGCTAGGGCTCGCAGGCAGCATTTAACAACAGTGTAGGGCAAACATTAAAATAAAAACAAAAAATGAAAAATAAAATAAATAGGGATGGGATGACATTCGTTCGTTAATAAATAAATTTCTTCCTCCGTTTCTATCTCTGGCTGTGTGTTCAATTCGGTCGGTCTGGAGTGTCTATAATTGATGACTACGATTGTCAATGATCCATGTTAAATAAATATGATGATGATGGTGATCTTGTGTGATCTCTTCTTCCTCTCTATCTCTCTTCCGCCCTCCTCTTGTAACGAATTTTATTATCTTTACTGATCGCACGTTCATTCATTCATTCATTCATACATTCCTCCTTCATGTATGTATGTATGCAATGCAGTCTGCAGTTATCCCAGCCCTCGATATTCATACGCTCTTAAATTGTTTGCATTTACTTAATAACATTATTAATAATATTTTGTTGTTATTGTTGTTGGTGTTTTTTTTTTTTATTTTATTAATAATTATAATTTCCTTAAGTTTATTGTTGTTGTTGCTGCAGTTTTTATATTCGAATTCTGTTTAAATTAATAATTTAACACACATAGTCAGTCGCCGCAGACAGCATCGTCGCCGTCTTTGCCATCGTCCCATTCGAACAGTGATCAGTACAGATCAGGGTTTAAAGTGTTTATGATCATCATCGATTCAATTAAAATTGTGTTGTTCCATGTCTTGATACGCTACTCCTCTACCACTTCAATTTCAATTTCAATAAAAACGCAAATGTCACTGCAGAGTTCATGTTTGAAGACAAACATTAAATGCGTGTTCATTTTCGCTTATTATGAGACAGACACCAAACCAAACCAATATTATCTGCTGCACAATTCAAGAAAATTGAAAAACAAAAAAAAAAACGCACGAAATATTGTAATTTAAGTTGCCAACAATTTATGACTAATCGATGTGAGTTGCTACTGATAGTCGTAAAATGTTAAAGAAAAATCGTAATAAGGAAACACTTCATTTGTTCAAATTGCCTCTTGTAAGGCCAGAACGTTGCAGAGTTTTGATATCCTCTGTACTATTGGTAAACAATGGACTACACCATCGAGGATAAGATTTGCTGGTTATTAACCTCACATTTAAAGGCATAATACACGCCACTTTAAAGCTAAAAAAAGACTTCAGAAAATGCGAATTGCAGATAATCAATAGACAGCCTGGGCAGCAACAAATAAAATAAGCAATCATGGGTAAAACAAGTCAATTTGAGTGAGATATCCCTGAATAAAGGTGACAATTAGCGGAATAAGTCTAGTCATAATGGGATATTTAATCGTAACATTCTAACAGGAGACTTCTAGTCTACAGCACCGGAGATTCCCAATGGGACGAATGAGATTATGACAATGGCTCAACGATGAGTGGCTGGGTAGAGTGTGATTAAGGCTAATTAAGGGTTTTAATATTGAACTTTGAAGTCGCCGTGGTCTCGTGGGTAGTGTGTTGGCTTATTAGACGAAAGGCACGGGTTCGAATCCCAAGTCAGACATCAAAACGAAAAATATTTCATCGGCGACTTTCTCTCAGCAGATTTCTGGCAAAGACTCTGAGAGTAAAAATTGCCATGAAAAGGTTCTCAAAAATCTGTCGTTCGGAGTCGACTTTAAAACTGTAGGTCCCGCCACTCATGTGTAAAATTAACGCACACAACATAAGTGGTGTGAGAAGCTAGGTCGTAATCCTGACTGAAGGGTTGTAATGGCCAATTATGTATGTATGTAATATTGAACTTTATTGTTTTCCAGGCAGAGGTCTTGTCTATTTTTGGAAAGCAAAGCAATGCTTGCTGGGTGGTAGAATGTTCCCTGAAAATCTCTTGATTTATTCGGATAGC
The DNA here is from genome assembly GCA_014635995.1 of Sarcophaga peregrina. Taxonomy (NCBI): domain Eukaryota; kingdom Metazoa; phylum Arthropoda; class Insecta; order Diptera; family Sarcophagidae; genus Sarcophaga; species Sarcophaga peregrina. The sequence goes on from CM025790.1 coordinate 105,417,544, forward strand.
CAGGCGGCGAATAAGTCCCTACCAAGCGTAGTTTCAATGTCCATCCTGGTCTATAAACACCAAGGATTTCTTAGGGCCTATGTAATCTGAATACCTCAGTTAAATTGGATGTTGTTGGCAGCAAAAGGTCACTTGCAATATTGCTAGACTTTGCTAGATACGTGAGGGCTAACTCACGAACATAATATCGATGTTCGCCAACGATTTTTCAGCGTCTAAGTATTTCGATTACCTCAATAGAATTGTATATTGTCCACTTGTTTTGCAGAGAAGCTCAATTTCATTGCCATTTTTCAAGACTCTACTCGATTCGCAAGGACTAACTCACATGTATCTTGGAATCTCATAGCCATCCATTCATACAACATTGATTCTCATTTTTTACTGCTTAATGGTACCATGGACGGTAATAGCATTTAGAAAACTTTCTGAAGTAATTTATAAAAATTAGTTTCAAATTATTTCTGTTACAGATTCCTTTACAATGTTCATTCTATTCCCAGAGATGGTTTTTTCTCCTTGCCAAACAAGAGTCACTCTCCTTTCGTCATTGTAATAGAAAGAAAAAAAGTACTTTTTTGTTGTCGTTGTTGTTGTTGATTTTTATTTTCTAAGACAAAATATTTTCAATTCGTTTTACTCTACAACATGTTCTTGACGAATATTTGTGCACAATATTTCCAACTTGAGGGCATTAACAATTGATTTGTCACAAAATGATCACGATCGGGTTATATTTACAAATTTTCCACACATTGAAACCAAACCACTAAAAACAAAAACAAAAAGAAGAAAAAGTACCAGAGTACCAGTACCAGATCAATACTTAAAACTTGAGGTTGAAAAACTAAGGCAAGGAAACTTAAGCCATCCATCAGGAAAGGTGTTCTGTTCTGTTTTGTTTCATAAAAAAGAACGTGATTTGGGTGAAGATTTTTTGGTTGTCTATGGTGATGGATCAGAGGAGCATGAATGAGAATGAGTGAATGAACGGATGGATTTCCTAGAAGCATCATAAAAACAATGTGACGGTGGACACGCGTCTTCTAGTTGTTTTTTTTTCGTATTTCTTTTTTTTGCCAATCGAATCGAAATGCAAATTATTGTTTGGGCCTTAACAAATTTCATTTACAAACAAATCAAAGTGCATCAAGAAGTAAAAAATAAAAACAAAAACACAAAAAACCTTACACAAAACGCTTAAACAAATGAATTCGTTGTGGTTACAAACCAATAATATGAAGCTGCTTTGACAGACCGGGTCCCCCCCCTCCAAAATGATCATTATGTGTCGGTTGGCCGGTCGGTTTGTTATGATCATTAGTCACTTATTGATGGTCATCAAAGTGTTGGTTTTTTTTTTTTTGTTTTGTTTTCCTAAAAGAAAACCGCAAATATTTTGTTGCCAATTGTCTTGGGGTTCCTTTTTTAAGTGTTCTTTTGTGTATTTTTTGTGTGTGTTTTTTTTTCTGAAAAGCGGTTAAAGCCTTTTATTTGTAAAACCAACAAAAAAAAAAAGAAAACGTTGTAGTTTTAGAGCTATTGGTTATGGTAATGAAAGACATTATAAGCAAGCGTTCTTTGATTTTCTTTTAATAAGTACCCCCGGCCATAATATTTTATGGCCTAAAATCACGTGACAAAATGTTGTCATGGAAAGAAAGGAAAAATTTGTGAAAAAAAAGAAAGACAAAAAAAAATGAAGAGATTTTTGTTTCTTAACCCTTTGACGGGCACCGAAATTTTAGGAGGCCTTACCGTGGGACACTTGCTGTATCTCCGATACGAAAAGGAAACAATTTATGACGTGTATACACGTCATGTCCTCCCAGAAACCCTTGTTATGACGTCTATAGACGTTAGTGTCCGTCAAAGGGTTAATGAAGTACTGGCCCATATTTTAACACTTTGTGCACCCAACCAGCTCAAAAATGTCTCCCATTTTTGCAGATTTTTAGCAAGATTTTGCTTGTAATATTCGTCAGACGTGTGAATAAAATGTATCAACAGATCGCTGTTAATCGGAATAAAAATGTTTAGTAGGAAATCAAGTAAAGAGTCCTCAATTTATGCACTGGTTTCTAATTTCTATGGTTGTCCTCCTGCAGATGAATATTGGTTCAGCAAAAATGGGGGCTCCACTAAAGGCTTGAGGAGTTAGTGGAGCTAATGAGACTAATCCGCTTTGAAGCAAAGACGGCCATTGACTATTTTCAAAAGCAAGTGGGTATTTTGCTCTAGCAAGTTCATCGGCAACACATTCACCCAAGATGTCGCTGTGAGCCAGGAACCCATAAATGATTGACGTAGGCTTACTGCAAGTATAGGTATTGTGCATACACTTTACTCCTATTATCCCATGCATCATTAAAAATTAATCAGGCCTCGCTATTAAACACTTTCTTCCCGGTTTCTTAGCAATCGATTCCCGATCATTAATCTTCTCTTAAGGAAAAAAAATCCTTAAAGAAAAGTAAATCAAAATTGTTAACAAATTACTGGACAAATCACTGCCAGTTTAATGATTAATTATCATACACACGCACATAAAAGACGTGAAACCAATAAACACCTTCGACCCTATTAAACCATCAATAGGTAGGTCCGGGCAATAATTAAAATATCACAAGAATTTTAATGAGAAAAATTTAGTAAGAAAAGGAACAAAATTTTGTGGCATTGGAGAGGCAAGACATGAAATAGACACATAAACGGGAATTGACTGACATGTACTACGTACATATGTACGTATGTCATGCATGATGATCTTTTCTTTTATATTAAAGACGAATAAAAAAGAAACACGACAACAATACCAGCAACCGGGGAAAAACAACAACAATTTTATTTACTTCCTCGGAATACATACACAGGCACATACAAATAATCTATCACCTGTCAGTGGCTGTCATTCAAGCATCACATATGAAATTGACAGTGTCAGCCACTTCTTTTTTCGTTTTTTCTTGTTTTGTTTGTTTTTGTAACGCCATATTACGTTAAATCAGAGAGAAACGTATAGGCTTCGTATGTTAAATATGCTGCAACAATATGTTGCAAGCGAGCAAGCAAGCAAGCATCTCTTACAAGATTGATGGATTGATAGATGTAACCCGGGGGTGATTTGCTGTAACATCATTAATCATGTGATTAAATAAGTGGGTGCTGGTGCATTAGGAAGGAAGCTTATTAGGAATTTTCTTAATAGATTTTTAAATTGGGAAAAATATTTCAATTAAATTGCATGTCAAGGTATTTGGCCTATAAAAAGATAAATTTTTTTAAGCCACAAAAATATTACGATGAATTTGTTAAGGAGAAAGGAGGTATGATGCGTTGTTGAATGCCGCCGTAGTATATTAAACGTCAGCCCGTGGTTGCATAACTCTACTCGAAGATTGTTTATTGGACGGGTCTGAGAATCTGTCATATTATTTCTAAAGCACATTTTTTTGTCGGTTGCAAATATCTCCCATACCACCGCATAAAAATTAATAAATGATATCTCATTTTAAAGCTTATGTCTAACACTAATGGCGAAAAATAATTAGAAATTGCAAAATTAATATTATCATTGATAAAAATTATATTTTATATAGAACTGCATAATAATATTGTTGTCATTGTGATTATATGTTTTAAAAATTACAACTAACGGTGCGAAATATTCGCACGGGTGATCTAGTCTATCATATTAAGCATTCTAAATCTCGAAACAGTTCGGTCTACCATTAAACGAATATTTCTGACAAACATTTCTAACATCAGCAAAAAAAAAATTGATAGGGTTGGAAGTTAAAATGGGGAGATCATTAAGAAAAATACAAAATAGAGCTGAAGATAGAACAGAACCTGGCATTAGACTGAACTCATCCAATTGTATCCCATCTACAACAGCACGTATAGTGGGATCTCTGACAAATATCGACCAAAGTGACTAAGGATTACATACATAATTGGTCATTACAACCCTTCAGTCAGGATTACGACCTAGCTTCTCACACCACTTATGTTGTGTGCATTAATTTTATACATGAGTGGCGGGTCCTACAGTTTAAAGTCGACTCTGAACGACAGATTTTTTTCAGAAGCTTTTATATGGCAATTCTTGCTCTCAGAGTTTTTGCAGAGATCTTCTGAGAGGAAGTCGCCCGAGAAATATTTTCATATTTTCCTAGTTTCTCACAACACTCGTGTTGTGTGTGTTAATTTAGTACATGAGCGGCGGGATCTTTAGTACATGAGCGGCGGGATTTTTAAAGTCGACTCCGAACGACAAATTTTTGAGAAACTTTTCATGGCAATTTTTTAGTCTCAGAGTCTTTGCCAGAAATCTGCTGAGAGGAAGTCGCCGAAGAAATATTTTTCATTTTTGATGTCTGACCTGGGATACGAACCCGGGCCTTTGTCTAATAAGCCAACACACTACCCACTAGACCACGGCGACTTCAAGTATAATAAGTTTCGTTAAAACTTCGCTGTGCAATATTCTCTCTTTTGTCGAATGGAGTAGAAGTTTGTCTTCGTATTACGGAGATTAGTATTGCTAACCGGTCATAGCTATAATTAGCCTTAAGGATATTGAATTGCCAGTAGCTGATGAAATTTTTAGACTTCAAATATTCCATAAACTGATATTGAATTATACTTGGTTGAATCAAATAATTCCCAACTAGGAAACAAGGTTTTAATACTTCGTTTTTCTTTTGATTTCGGTATACAGTGAATCATAGTGAAAATGGCCCAACATGAAATTAATCATTATTTGGTTAATATTTAGTAAAAAGGAAGATAGTAAAATAAATATTTTTGTTTAAAATAAAGTTACACAAAAAAGTTAGTAAAAATCCATTCTTAATCGTTTAAAATCGGTAATAAGACAAAAATGTTATTTGGTGGACCATTTTCTTTGTGATTCACTGTACCTATAACCTCAAGTGACCCTTTAAGAATGATTATAAGTTTTTTTTTTCATTTATTTTTTATAGGCATAACCATTATTGTAGCAACAAGACATTCTTATCAGAAAAACATATTTTTAAACATTTTTACAAGCAAATCGTTTAACTCGTTGAGTGTCAATACGATTTAAATACGAAATTTTTTTTGCGCTGTTGCTGTTGCTTTTGGTCAAAACTACTTGGCTTAAGCTGCAAAATAAAAAAACAAAAACAAAAACTACTGAAAGGAAGTTGAGATTGCTTAGCTGAGAGAACAAAAAAAAATCTGTTGTTGGCCATTTTTTATTGTACAATTATTGCATTTTGTTGTACAACCATAAACTTAAAGAGGTGCTGAGTGTCTAGTCAAATCATGTAACACATTTATTACAACAACTCTCGGCAGCAGCAGCTGCAGCAGCAGCTGCAGCAGCAGTCGCAGCAGCAACAAACATTTTATTTTTTGATAAATTTTATATGATAAAAGGTGTGACATTGGCAACATGTTCCAAAGTAAGGCTGACAGACAGACTCTGAAAGGACAGACAGTTAAGCACTTGTAGTTGTTGTTGCATGCGTTTTTTTTTTGCTGCAACATAAATATTCTAAACAAATTATTGAAAATCTATAAACAAATCGAAAAATATTTGATAAACGTTTTCCTGTAAAGAAAGGATTTTTGCTCTACGGCTGTGGTTGTGGCTGTGGCTGTATCCATGGCATGTTCTAACCTGCTGCGTTTCTTTCTTTAGTTTTTTCTTGTTCTTGGGTAATAGTGTTAAATAAACTGCACCTTTTTCACAATACCAACAAAAACAACTCAAACTCAACTCATCTTTGCCCCCAGTTCTATACAATTTAAACGAATTGGAAAAAAACAATGAAAATCGTGTGAATTTCTACATTTGTTTTTTTGGGATTCTTTTTTTGTTTTTTGGTTGCAGTTGTTGTTGTTGTTGGTTCTTTTGTTTCGTTAAAATAAATGTGGTTTTATTATAGCTTTTCTTTATATAAAAAGACCTGCAACAACAACAACAACAACTGCCTGTTGCTAAAGGAAAAAAAATAAACTCTCAATATGATCTGTCTGATCATATTGGCTGGTGGTGGTTTAAACATATCCTTCTACTGTTTTGCTGGCCCATACATGTGATGTATTGCCATTCGTTTGTTTGCCTGACTGGAAGACTGAATCTGTTTTAAATTTTTCATTCTTGTGATTTATTTTCTTAAATCGTATTTTAGTGGTTTTAGTTTGATTTGAAAAACAAAGAAGAAAACAATAGAAATACGAAAAATTATTATTAAATTGATGCTAATCAATGTTTTAGTAAATAAAACAATACACTGAGAGAAAAAAATTGGAATTAAAAATCAGTAAATATTTCATAATCATTACGATCTAGGTTCTCAACGCCACTGACCATGTTGTATGCATTAATTTTGTACATGAGTGGCGGGACCAACAGTTTAAAGTTGACTACGATCAACAAGTTTTTGAGAAACTTTTAAATGCGATTTTATTTAATCTCAAAGCTTTTTCCAGACGACTACTGATAATAAGTCTCTGAGGAAATATTTTTTCATATTTTCGTTATGTTAGAGATGTCTGACCAGGAGTTTGAACTGTGGCCTTATGTCTAATAAGCCAACACACTACCTAATAGACTACATAAATAACATACATACATAATTGGCCATTACAACCCTTCAGTCAGGATTACGACTCAGCTTCTCACACCACTTATGTTGTGTGCGTTAATTTTATACATGACTGGTAGGACCTACAGTTTAAAGTCGACTCCGAACGACAGATTTTTTAGATGCTTTTCATGGCAATTTTTACTCTCAGAGTCTTTGCCAGAAATCGGCTGAGATTTGATATCTGACCTGGGATTCGAACCCGGGCCTTTTGTCTAATAAGCTAACACACTACCCACTAGACCACGGCGACTTCTAATAGACTACGACGACTATAATCTTGTGTGTTTGCTAGGAGATCTATCTACCTCTGACACCGTAGCATTCTTGATGTTCAGGGTCACTATAAAGCTCTTTAACATTCATCCAGTTTTTCACATCAATTGGCTTCAAAGCTGTTTTTATCAAATCACTTACTAAACAGGAAATTATCTTTACTAAAATCGTATAACAGCCTGGAGTTCATCACGGCTACAATAAAGATATTAACACATTCGCTGCCAAGGACGAGTATACTCGTCTTTGACAGGGTATTCCGTACTGCCAAGACGATTATACTCGTCCTACTTTAAATATATTATAACGTGCAGGCTTTTGAATAGGATTTGGAGAGCTCAGACAGTAATAACAGGGTTTTGGTAAACAATAACACTCAAAATATAAATGGCAATGACTTCATATAATTTATGCTTGGCAGCGAATGTGTTTAAGAGTACACCTACTTAATAACAACCTGCAGTTACATGTATTTATCTCCCTACATAAAAAATAGCTTATTTCCAGGAGTCTGGAGTTTAAGGGTATTAAGCCCTCTGGACATAGCCAAAAGGAAGCCCTAAAAAATTAACGTAATGCGTATGAGCAGGTGATAATCGTTCAGAGGGATAACGCCAAAGGATGTGAGAATAAGTTTGGTATTTAGCCACTGTTCCAACTGGACTTTTATTTCTATAGTTTCTCTCCGTGTACTTAATTTGTTACCAAAAAAAAAAGAAGAAAAAAACCAGAAAACATGCATGAGAGTGTAAGGACCTCATTTTTCATTCTCTTTACTCTCTTTCCCCAATAAAACAATAGCCAAAAATAATAAAATCCGAACTAAAATGATTTCCCAAGAAAGTGAAAGTAAAAGTTAGCCTAACTGTCCGACCATCATCATCAGGACAGAACAGTCGGCTACGTTCTTATGATCAACGAGATCGTAACCAATTTGTTTTGTACTGTGGTGGTGGCATTTCAAAAAGTCAAAAAGCAATAAGAGAGAGGGAAACGAAAGAGAGAGGAAGGGAGTAACAGTTATTTGTTACAAATTCGTAGGCTGTTTGACAGGTTTTCTTTTGTGTTTTCTTTCCCATATTATTGTTGGATTACAACAACTGGCGTATTATATGGTTGGTATTCTTCGATTTCTGTCTTCTGTTCTTCGGGACATTTTGACTTATTGCCGTGTATTTGTCAAATATTGGACATGCTCACTGAAAACATTAAACATATTGGCTGGATGGCTGCATGGCTGGCTGTCTGTCTATGCTGTGGTAGTAAACACAATGAAATTCTAACAAGCCAGCCAACAGACCCGTGGCAAGACGTTGTGATTTTGATTTAATCGATTGGTAATATTAACACACGTATAGGGAGTGTATTTGTTAGCCAGAACAGCAGGTAAGAAAGTAAACATTTCAGAGGAGTTTTTTCGTTTTGTTTTATTTTGGAGTTTTAACTTTAAACGTGATCTTAAGCAAGGTTTTTGATGACCATCAATGTGATCGAATATATTTCTTTTGATTTTATGGTTGTTTTTATTTTATTGGACTTTTTTAGGTTTAAAAATTAATTTCAAAACGTTGTTTGCATACAAAATTAATTGCTTAACAAAACCAAATCCAAACCGAAATGACACATTTTTAACACAACCAAACAAACACAGTAGATAGAGAGAGAGGGAGAGAGATGGAGAACCCATTAAAAGGTTAAATTTAAAACACATTCTTTAATAATATTGAACTGAATTGAGAACAAAACAAAAAAGAATGTTCAAAGTGTCTTGTTAATATGGTTAATAATGAACGTTAAAAACGTAAATGAGGCTCTCGTAATCACTTTGGTTTCATAAGAAAAAAGTGTGATTAGGTCAGGACTTAAAATTCTTTTTTGTTTCTTCAATTTCTTTAGCTTTCTGGCAGTATCTACATATGTACGCTCCTTATGCTCATTCCAGATTGCCTCATTCAAACGATCAGAGGTTGTGAGCGTTACAGCCCATGTCTTTTCGCTAAGTTGTAGCATCAGATAATGATTCTCACTTCCATCAAACAATTGAGGGTCTAGAGGTGCAGTTCGATTAACCATAGTGATGGCGCTGGCATGAAATTCTCTTTAGAATTGTTCGGGACTAGAAGACCCGTACGAATATTTCACACCGTTAGTTGTCATTTTTAAAACATATAATCACAATGACAACAGTATTATTATGCAGTTCTATATAAAATATACATTTTTATCAATGAAAATATTAATTTTTCAATTTCTAATTATTTTTCGCCATTAGCGTTAGATATAAGCTTTTAAATGAGATATCGTTCATTAAATTTGGTGCGGTGGTATGGGAGATATTTGCAACCGACAAAAAAAGTGCTTTAGAAATAATACATATGATATTTTCAAAGGCTGGTGAACCAGTTCGACCAACTATTAACTGGCCTCTACGTATGGTATGTTGATGCATCATCAATACTGGAAATTTGTAGAGTAGGAGGTATTGAAAAGAGAGTAATCATACTGCTTATTTGCTTAACTGTATCGGTCAACATCAAGCCAAACGTTACCTAATTTCTAACAGAGGAAACCCGAATACATTGTTATTGCCAAGTAAAGAAGACTTGGGCCTATCAACAGAATGCTTTACAAGCTATTGGGTTTCATACAACAGATCTTCAAGGATCAACAAGGATCCTTTATTCAGCTATTCTAAGTATCCGGTCTTTTTAAATGATTTTTCACTAACATTTTGACAGAAACAATCAAACCCTTTTTTTTTTGGTGTACAAAAATATTTATTTTTTTTAATTTTTATTATCAAAATAGAAACAAAACTTGGATTTTATTTCGAATATTTTTTTTTACTAATTTGTTAACAAACTGATTTAGAAACACCAAATCATTTTCAATTTCAAAATTTTATTTTGATTTCCCCCCAGTATTCACCAAAGGCCACCAAAGTTCACAAGGAAATTAAAGAAGATATTATAACCCAGCAGCAGTCATAAATTTCGAAATGAATTTTCGAAAACACAATAATTATGTTTAAAAATAAATACGAACGTTTTATGAATTGTCATTAAAAAAATTTAAGAAAAAAACAGAAAAAAAATTTTTGAAAAAGGAACTGAAACTGCATTTCATCGGCTCATAAAGCATATCAGCCGGTAACTTTAGTAGTTCCGTGTATTTGAATCGTAAAAAAAAACGAATGATTTTATGAGCTAAACAGCCATCTTTTCCTATTTTCATCATTCATTCACCAATTCATAGATCTCGACCGAAAAAAAAACACACAAAAAAATGAGAAAAAAAATAAGAAAGAAAAATCGGCAATTTTTTTTTGTTTTTCTTTCGTCTAATTTTAATGGGTTTTAATAATGTTTTATGAGGGTTTGTTTGTGTGTATTACAGAGGCGTTTTGCTTTTGCTTTACGCTACAAAAGATTACAGAATCTTACCCCTTCCGCTGTTTTATCTGCCCAAGGCAAACTACATATATTATCGTTGTCTATAAAATAAAACAACAAAAACAACAAAACAACAAAACAAAAACATTAAAATCAAATAAAAAAATAAAAATTCTAACAGAAAGACTCTGACGATCTTTCTTTCTTTCAGCCATTCCAGCCAGCGTGCTGTTAGACAATCTTAACGAGCGTTCCGTTTAGATTCGATGGCGTAATGAAAATTGCTTGTAAATTTCGGAGACCACCAAGGGTGTTACGATTTCTCTCGCACTCTATTGAATTGCATTTAACGGACTGCTTTATTTCCCAAAAACAGAAAAAAAATTATCTTTTTAGACCAAAAATAATAATGTCCCTCATAAACTTGGCCATTTGTGTAATTTCTTTTCAAATATTTTTGGTACCAAAAACAAGCAACTATAATGACTTTTTTTCTCTTGGGGAGAGTATTTGGAAAAAGAAAACTACGAGTACAAGTAATAAAATTATATGACAGATCAAAAGAATTTTTTTTTTTGGAGAACAATTAAGAAAAACGATTTGAAAAGTTTTGCAATAGAATAGCAGACTTGCGAAATAAATTTCTAAATTTCTTAACGAAAACAAACAGAGGAAAACGAAAATTGTTAGCTACGTTATCAAGCATAGTTCACACTTGGGTCCTATAAGCTCCTATCTAACAATAGCTAGGACTGGCTAGAACTTTTCAATTATTCTGATTCTGGATTTTATTGAAATCATCATTTCCTAGACACGTTCGATTGCCAAACTATTTATCTCATGTTTCCAATAAACAGACAGACAAACACAGAGAAAATATTCTGTGGTGTTCGTTCTCTTCTCCCCAGTCTTGATTGTGATTTTTGAGCTATAAATAATACTTATGGCTGCAATGAATACTACTTTGAGAACTGACTTTGCTAGACAATCAGCAAAAAAAATATCTTCAATGCCTGCAGTTTCATACACCCAAACAAAATCAAGTAATCGATATATCGCTCCTTTATTGCAACATGGTCATACCTCAAAAAATTAAAAATTTGTAGTTACTTAAGCAAAACTGCTCTTTTAGACCTTCTGTACATGTTGAAAAAAAAATCAGTTTTATATCCCAAGCTGAACCGAAGTTATAGTAAAAAATGTTTGCGGCAATTACATCATAGGACTTATGTCTTGAAAACATTTTGCCAAGTTCAAGATTTTTTGAGATATGACTATGTTGCAATAAAGGAGCGATATGGTTTTAAAATACGTTCCGTTGAGGCCTCTAACCTGCCTGACTAACTATAAAAATTCAAATCCACTAAGAACGCCATAAAGGAAATTTTAGACTACATTTTACTGTCTCTATTTTATATCAGACGGCGGAGGGTGTAATGTCTTCTATGACGGTTGCATTAGGAATTTCATTCAATTTCAGTCTAGGTTGAATTGCAGAGTGGTATCGATATGAATTGGGCTTAGTTTGGTTTGCATGCAAATTTAAATGCTACTACATACAGTGTTTAACCAGAAAATAGATTGTGATTGTATTAGGATTGAAGTCGCCGTGGTCTAGTGGGTAGTGTGTTAGCTTATTAGACAAATGGCTCGGGTACGAATCCCAAAAAAATATTTCTTCGGCGACTTCCTCTCAGCAGATTTCTGGCAAAGACGCTGAGAGTAAAAATTACCATGAAAAGCTCCTCAAAAATCTGTCGTTCGGAGTCGACTTTAAACTGTAGGTCCCGCCACTCATGTATAAATTCAGCGCTCACAACATAAGTGGGGTGAGAAGCTAGGTCGCAATCCTGACTTAAGGGTTGTAATGGCCAATTATGTTATGTATATTAGGCATCTGTTGAAAAATATCTAAATTCTTTTGAGGTCGCAATGATATGTTTCGCTTAATTGGGCGAGAGATTAAAGGAAAGTTCTACATTAGGTGCAGTTGCCCGTAAACTTGTTGGGGCTTCGGTAATTGTGTCCTGAACATTCTATGTAGAGCCTATAGTTCGATGTAGTATGACAGCACACTTATGCCGTCCGCATATTCTAGATATGTGAGATGGCCTCTATGCCACATTATACCCCAACAAGCAAGTAATAGATAACATTAACGACCTCCGACATTTACACTTAGGCGACGATTGTCAATATCTTGCGTGTAATGCAGCAATTTGCTTTTCTATACAGATTCAGAGAGCCATAAAGCACTCTCTTGCCTTCTCGAAGTATGACTGGATGAAGGTATTTACTTCATAGCTAATTGGTGCTTTCGATGCTTTCAATGTCAGACAAAACTTGTTGACGAGAATATCTGTCAGTCATTTGCTGATAAATATATTCGAAATGATAATTTTTACCATGCTAAGGGAAGTAATGTTTTTTACTTTGGAATTTTTGGAACATTTTATGTTCAAAATATGTCTGTAATTGGACGTATGAATCGGATATGTGCTGTAAGCATGTCTGGCACCTTGTTGCCCCTGAAGATTTTGATCGTACTCTCGATTTTATATAAAGCAAGGATTTCGGTAAATTTATCTCCTCTATCCGCATGTTGGGAGCACAATTGAAATAGTGTTTTCGTAAGGTGCTACATCCATACGTCCAATTAATCGCTTTTCACCCTTACCAACACTCCGTTGTTCTTTAAAGGTTCTGTAAAGGCAAATCTTTTCATTCAAAGTTGCTTTGATGTCTTGAATTAAAATCTCCGCTTCTATATGACCTTTGACCTTTGGTTAAAATCAAACGATTTTTGTTTTTTTGACATTAAAAAAACTAGAAAATGTTGTGGTCATTTGAAACCTTTACTAATGCCAGAACCACTGTTGATTTTGTTATCCAAATATGAATTACTACTCCATGTAACTCCAAGGACTTATGAACAATAATTTCGGTTTGTTTCTTAAATGGCCATTTAATTTAAAGGTTTTCTTAAGGAGTGTGTGTGTTAAATTTAACACTTTAGCAATGTCAAAACAATATGACATCTTTATGTGGGTTAATGGATCATAAAATATTTTTTAAAAAATATTTTAATTAATTTATTTTACAACAATAACAACCACAACAACAATGAAAACTAACTCACAGTTACAGAGACAAACTTAAAAAAAGCAACCAAAGTTATGATGTCTTTATTAAACCAATTAATTAACAAAAAAAAAAAATTAAATTCAAATACGGTTTGGTTTAGTTTGGTTGGGAAGAGTGTACATATTTACATGGTTCAGTGCTATATGGTTAACTGGATGAATGGATGGATGGACGGACAGACGGATGGACAGACGGATGGACAGACAGACGTACAATATAACACTCAATTTCTGCATTTATTATTATAATTTTAACACGATATTTGTTGTTGTTGGCTCCGTTTGCCTTGTTTTAACTTGGTTTGTTTGGCTTGACGGTTTCGTTACTTGGTTTTTAACTGTGATTTTTAACAGCTTGTAAAAAAAAAAAAAAAAAAGTTGGGATTTCTTTACCACTTCTTCTTCTTCTACTTTTTGTATGTATTTTACTCTTGAAAACACTATTTATGTATGCAAAGCACGCTAAACTAAAAACTCTGCGCTTATAAAGCATATGAAAGACATAGGAAAAGAAGAGTTTTATTTACGTTTTGTTAACGGCTGAGATTTTTTCTTTAGAGGGGAGCTCGCTGTTTGTGTGTAGATTATAAGTAAGTGAGTGTGTTTTGTTTGAGGAGCGCATAAACTCAATTTAATACGTTATAAAGCCGCCTTTACAAAGTGCGACAACGCGTCAGCATCATAAAAATGTCATGAACGCATGCGCATCATACTTTACAAGCAGTAAGGCATCATACTACATATGTACATCTACAGTGAGTGTTAAAAGAAACTCTATACTAAGGATAAAATTCTGACAATCATCAAACTCAACTTAACAACCAAACTTAAGGAGAGTGCATGAAAAAATTTGGCAATATTTTGAATTTTTTTTGTTTCAATTTTAAAAATTTATGTATTAATGTATATTTTTTCTAATGTACAATTTCTTTTGATGCTCACTGTACCCACAGAGAGAGTTGCAGCAACATGGCAAGAAGAGAGTAAATTAAAGCGTTTACATGAGTTATAGAAATGAAAGAATTTTAAAAAAGAGTAACAATTTAATTGTTTTGAAAGAGTTAAAGGCTTAAAAAAGAAATGGTCAAAGGTACATACCCGTAATATAGTTACAGCCATTATCAATGATCGAATGAATTGTGTATAGAGCTTGCAATTCATCGAAATGCTGATATCTGCAAAGAAAGAATGAAAATATTTGTTAAGTACAGGTCCATCCGTTTGTGAAAATTATTATTTATGTTATGTTACACACATTATAAGCAATGAAGGTTGTAGAGGATTTATAGTATAAGTCTATTATTCAGTATATCTAGAGATAAAGAAGGGAAGATGTAATCAGATACTGCGGATATGGAACCCTCTAGATAGAGATCTGATCACAAGGAAGATTAAATCATTATGGAAGAACCCAACATAAATAACGACAAATAATTGAGGCAACAAACCAATGCTATATTTATCAGGAACAGGGCCTGTGCACAACTGTGCATGGACATTCAGTGTAGTATAAGGAAAGGAAAGTGTACTATAGAAGTCAGAAGGTCTCTTTCTCATACTATGTGAATTATAAAAATTGCACGATTAAATCGCGACCTTCCTTTTAGAATTCATAGTTTGGAATGAAGATTTAAGATTTTTAGGCAATTCCAGTATACAAACTGGAGTTACTCTCCTTAATTTTAAACTGCCTTTGTCCCCCATTTTGTAACATCCTTCTTCAAGTTAGACTAGCAAGAGCTGCCTTATATTCACTGCCAGTGTAAAACGCTATTTAATAAGAAGCTTTGAAAACATTCAACCATGGCTTGTATTTTTGTGTGTTTATTTCAAGGAGTGTTATAAGCCAAGTAATAAGCTCGTCTTTTTAACAAGACTCAAGAAGAAAAGAAAGAAAAATATGCAATCCTTGTGGTTTGACTCAGTTAGTTGGGAGGTTTACATGTTTTAAAGAATATTCAAATAAAAATCAGCTGAAAATAACTTGCAAAACGACTGATAAAGACTTGTGTAAAGCGCTACTTTAATGAAAAACAATTGAAATCTGTTGGAAAATATTTTAAAGCAGTTGAAAACATTTTTATCAAAAAACAGAAATATTTCATGATTTTGAAAATCTTTTCATTTAAAGCCACAAGTCAATACAAGACGCTTTAATAAAAAACCATAAGAGTAAGCAATTGAACGTTTTCTGCAATGTGTTAACAACGATTGAGATCTTAAATATTATTTTTGTATTAAGCCGTTCAAATTTTGTTTGTTTTTGCCAATATTCCTGGCAATGGCTGGTCGGCTGTTGCCTCTTACCAATATGTATGTGTTTACATGAAAAACAGAATTCAAAAATATGGCTTAAACGCTTGAATAAACCAAACCAGCGAAAGAAGATCGTTATTAACAGATATTGTCACACATATAAAGAGCCAAAAGAACACGCCGAATATGTCGGATGGAGGGGTAATAAAATTATTAAATATCTTGATCAACAACAACAACAACAATAACAAAAAATTGAATTTTTTCTTCTTTTTTTTATTTGGAAAGGGATTTTTCGGTTCGTTTTTACATGGTTTGTGATAATTCCAAAAAAAAAAGATTGAAAAAAATATTTAATAAAGCAAATGATTTAAATTAAAAGATTTTGTATTTTTTTATTGATTATTTCGTTCGTTTTTTTTTTGTTTTTGCTTTGTTTTGTTTTGGGTTAAGTTTTTAGTTTGGCTTGATTTCTTGTTAATTTGTTAACACCGTCTCTTGACAAAACGTTAAAGATTCTTATCAATGTTTATGGCCATTGAAATCTACATGAAAGACATTTAAAGTTGTCATCTTTTCTTCATCGACATCATTATGTCGGGCTATCAAATCATACACAACAAAATATTACCAAGAACTTGCTTTCAATTTCATTGGAATAGTCGGTCGGTCGGTCGTTCGGTCACACAGGGGGACAGGCAGAAAAGCTTCAAATAAAAAGTTAATGAGATTTGGAAAAAAAGGTTTTAAAGGTTTTCAGTTTAAAAATGAAAAATCTTAAATTAAAGATAACGTAGGGGGAAAATAACTGCTAATGGAAGTAAAAATTAAATAATTGAACGCCAAACTTAGGGAAAACAGGGCTGCTCTCTAAAATCTACAGGATCTCTTTGTAGACCAGGTACGAGGTCAGATTCTTAACGTATCTGTACTTTGGTACAATTAAAATGCTATTTAACAGCATATGCAGACGACCAGGGTGCTTTAATTTTGAGATTATTGGGGAGATATCCAATCCTAAAGGGGATGAAAGCTGTTAAAGGAGTATTAAGATTGAGCATGTCTTAGGTCAGACATCAAAACGAAAAATATTTCTTCGGCGACTTTCTCTCAGCAGATTTCTGGTAAAGACTCTGAGAGTAAAAATTGCCAAGAAAAGCTTCTCAAAAATCTGTCGTTCGGAATCGACTTTGAACTGTAGGTCCCGCCACTCATGTATAAAATTAACGCACACAACATAAGTGGTGTGAGAAGCTATGTCGTAATCCTGACTGAAGGATTGTAATGGCCAATTATGTATGTATGTATGCATGTCTGCTTTAGATTTAGAATTAGTAGGTGGAATAGATATTTATGTAAAGGAGCATAGAATCATATTTTATGTCACTGTTCTTGTTTACAGGTACAGCCCTTGCGCTGACCAACTTTTTCCTTTTCCCTGATTTTGGTGGAACTTGGTTCACCCGTGGCATCACAACGGGCCGCTATGCGTGCTCTGTGATACAGAGCTACCACTTCGACCTAACCTAACCTCTTGTTTACAGTTGCATACGCAGATATGTGGCTAGGTAAGCGATTTGTAGATGAACTGGTAACTTTATAATACTACAGAGACCTGAGGAACTAATAGGGTTCATAAACGAGATTGAGTGACTAGGAGATATCTTTAAAGGCGGAAATCTTTTATCTACCAGAGCCTTTAAATGGCTGATTGCAGTTTTGTTTCTTACATTTTGTTCCCCTGTTATTTTTTTTTCCTCTTTGCTTTCTTTCCACAATTGAAAGATTATAATGGACCGGTGACACGATGAAACGCCACTTTTCCTAATATAATCTAACTTTGCTTTTCTATAGAAAATTTATCGATAACTTGCATTTTTTTTTATAGAAAATGTTATTCCACGTTTATTTTGCAACATTTTAACGTTCCTTATTATTAATTTAATGATTATCTGTAAGATTTTTAAAAAGATATACAAACAAACAAAAATAATTTCTTTCTGAATTCTTTTCAACTGCACTTATGAGTGTCTTACAAAACTGTATTGTGAGTGGCAAAAAAAAATCTTTTATTTTCTGTTTATTTTGTTGATTTTAATGAAGAACGAGCATGCATGACAATATTAAACAAACAAATACAAAATGAATTAAATGGCAATCATTTATAATAAATTTTCAATAAGTAATTACACGTTGATGACAGTTTGAAGGCTTAAAGGCTGAAATGAAAAGCTAAGCTAAGAGAAAATGTATGCTAGGCCTATAGCAAAGCTTAAGTTTTTTGAAAGTGTAAGTGAGTGTTGAAAGTGTTTTATTTGTAATTGTTTTAAGATTTTATTTCATAAAATTTATGTTTTATTTCCGTTAAATTCCGTTTTTTTTTTCTTTGGTCATTTTATTTTGTTTTTAAGCCTTAGTAATCAACAAGAAGAAGTTTTGTATGTGTATTGAGAAATGTTGGTTTAACAATTTTCGGAAATCTTTCGAGATAAGAATCCATTTTAAACAAATTTTTATTGTTTTAAATAAATGTTCGTTCGTTCGTTCATTTCACATTTATGGCTTGATTTCAGCGAAAAACAAATCAAATGCCATAAAAATACAAACCAAACCGAACAATATAAATATAAATCGTACGTGCTGGATGGATGGATGGATGGCTGACGTTTTTTTTTCTTCATTTCATTTCTTTTCTTTTTTAAAGATTTTCAACAAATACATCATCTTCTGCTCAAAATGTTTTGGTTTTTTTTTCTTGCCTTTAAACTTGGCTTAAACCCAAAAAGACAAATATAAACACCGTACTGGAGAATTATAAAATGAAATGAAATAACAAAAAAAAATTAAAAAAAAAACTAAACGTTTAAAACAAATTCTAAGAAAATTTCTGGCTAAAGTGGTAGTAAGTAGCCCGTTTGTATAGTTTTCAGACTCAAGACTCAGAAAATTGACAAAAAAAAAACGGATTTTTTTTTTTTTTTGATTTTTAGGAAATTAAACGACATGCGACACCTCGTTTTTAATGTTGTCGAGTAAATTAAATTATTTTCTTGTATTTTTTTTTTTAATTTTAACTTGTGGTTCTTCCGCCATTCTTTCCCTGTTTTTTCCTTCAAGTAATTATTGTTACAATTCACTGTTTCTGATACAATTTTCTTTGAATTTGTTTTTATTTTTCATTTAAAGTTAGAATTAGAGCGACAAATAATTTTTAATTCAGTTTTTATGGGGTCATCTCCAACATAAAGGGAAATACCGCTTCGAATATAATTCACTGTTAGACTTGAAAATTTTACTAAAGAGCGTAGAGGAAGACGAACGACCTGTTAATAAAACAAATTATTAAGAATTGTTAAAAGCACTATTAAAAATGCTTTTGTTTTTTTATTTTTTATTTTGTTTTAATATAAAACAAAAGATTTTTCCGTTTTTTTTTTTAAATTTATTTAAAACGGAAATGGTAAATTATTGTGTTAAAAATGATGTCATTTAAGACAAATTTCAAAAAAAAAAATTAAAAAGAAATATTTTTCGCTTTAAAAATTTTGACAAAATTCAAATAAAATTGCTTTCATAGAAGAAAAACTATATTTCGATTGATAAAAGAAGGTGGAAGGAAAAGATCAAAATCTTAATAATCCTTAATTTGTACAATGGGTCAATTTCGACCTCTGGGTACAGTGCTTGTCTTGACCGACAGGTGCACGTCCTCTAACCTAATACTATATGGCAGCCAGGCAGTATTTATATGATTGTCTGGGAAAGTTGAATCAGTTAGGGAGAAGAGATAGGGTCGCCCTCTGCTGGATCACAGGTGATGTGAAAATTTACGACAATGACTAGAAAAACGAACTTGCATTGTAGGGAACCAGAATCTCATTGTAGAGTGATAAGAAATATTTTGAAAGGTAAGATGGAGAGAGACCTTTACTAATCCAATTGGCTTTGAAACAATATTAAAATAAATAAGAAAACATTTGAGTCATTCATAAGACCATCCAGGAGTAGACTAGGCATGAAATCAGGCCTTTGGACAGGGCATTATAATTATAAAGAACATTTGTTCGTAAGAGGAATTCTCTCTAGGCAAATTTATGAATACTGTAGTGAAGACGGTGTGGTCTAGTGGTTAGTGTGTTGACTTATTAGGCAAAAGGCCCGAGTTCGAATCACAGGTCAGATATCAAAACGAAAAATATTTTTTCGGCGACTTCTTCTCAGCAGGTTTCTGGCAGGGACTCTGAGAGTAAAAATTGCCATGAAAAGCTTCTCAAAAATCTGTCGTTCGGAGTCGACTTTAAACTGTAGGTCCCGCCACTTATATACAATATTAACACACACAACATAAGTTGTGTGAGAAGCTAGGTCGTAATCCTGACTGAAGGGTTGTAATGGCCAATTATGTATGTATGTATGTAGACGGTGCTAATTCGATGCATCTCCAGCGGAAACTAAAAGAAGGATACTATCAAGCAGTATCTGTAAGTTAGGACACTAAGTTTAGGAAAGGCATTCTAATGATACAGTAGAAGCTAACAAATTAGAACCTCCAGTAATTAAAAATTTCAGAAATTAGAATCAGTGCTTGCAATGCATTATACGCCCTAAAATTCTAATTTCTGAGCGTTTTTTGTTTTTGTGCTATTTTAACACAAGAAATCCCCAAATTCTATAAATTCTTTTTTATAAAACTAAAAAGGGGAATCACCAAATTACATATGTTTTTTTTTTTGCCGCATTTATGTATTTTGTGG
The DNA here is from genome assembly GCA_014635995.1 of Sarcophaga peregrina. Classification (NCBI taxonomy): domain Eukaryota; kingdom Metazoa; phylum Arthropoda; class Insecta; order Diptera; family Sarcophagidae; genus Sarcophaga; species Sarcophaga peregrina. The sequence goes on from CM025790.1 coordinate 105,438,006, forward strand.
ATAGTTAGGAATTGTTTTCTTGTTTTTATCAAAAAAAATTTATTAATTAAAGCGGTTCTAATTTGTGAGCGACTACATACATACATAATTGGCCATTACAACCCTTCAGTCAGGATTACGACCTAGCTTCTCACACCACTTATGTTGTGTGCGTTAATTTTATACATGAGTGGCGGGACCTACAGTTTAAAGTCGACTCTGAACGACAGATTTTTGGGAAGCTTTTCATGGCAATTTTTACTCTCAGAGTCTTTGCCAGAAATCTGCTGAGAGGAAGACGCCGAAGAAATATTTTTCGTTTTGATGTATGACCTGGGATTTGAATCCGGGCCTTTTGTCTAATAAGCCAACACTTCTACTGTGAGCGACTACTGTACTCTATATGCCTAGATTGCGAGCAGTACAATAGATCATTTGGTCGCGTCACAATGGGACCTTTACACGACAACAATTTCTGACTTGATTTAGTTTTCGAACATCAGTCCTATTTTATAGACTTTCTGCAATAATTTCCTGAGGTTGGTAATATGGAAATGGTATTTATTGTTAAAGATTTTTCAATCGATAATCGCACTAGAATTCTGTTAATTTTTGCTTTGAAGAGAAAGAAGTAATTCAAGTAAGAAGTTATTCAAGTAATCAAAATAACGTAATTTGAGGTCTCGTTTAATGCTTGTTGGTTATCCCCGATTCTAAACTTCCAGAGAGGCATGGGATAACATCAGAAACAAGTCTCAAAGTTTATAAGTCTCTTCCTACAAGCAAAAAGAGGCCGTTGAAAAGAGGTTGAAAGCCAAACTGTACATATTAGTTGTACAAGATAGTAGCTGAACCGATTAGTATTGTAACGAAGTGATCGTCTGGTGGAAAATAATTTCAAAACATCTTAATTGAAGTATTATGGACATGTTCAAAAGGCAATCTGCCTTGTACACTATAAACAATGCCCATCAAGGTACTTTACGGCATTTTAAATTGGTTTTCTACTGAGCATCTCCTTACATTTAGCAGGTTAAATATGATCAACCGCTGTCCTAAGCAAGTCCTAGCCTATTCTTCGAATAAAAATCCAACACATAGACCGTTTGCTGGCAAATGTTCTCCCAAATTGTTCGCTCAGAATTAAATCTTTTGAGGACCAATGGAAAATTATTAAGCAGCACAATATCATCACTGAGATGAGGATGAGGTTGTACTATTCGTCCGTTTCGTAACCACAATATCGCTTAAAGAATTAGGATTTTGGGCGCACTTTAGAAAGAAATGGAAATTTTTTGTTGAAACTTAAATTCTAACATAAAGTGTAGCAAGAATGGATGAGAGTACGGCAGCTTTTGTTCCTATAATGGAATCCGATTGATGTTGCAGTTTAAGTGCCCATAAAATGTCGGTCGGTACCTTCTATCAAATAAGTACGTACCAATAATTAATGTTTCTTTTTTTTATTGTTTTTTCGCAAAGCCACCATTAATTGACTTTCTCCAAAACGAATGCTTTAAAAACCGTACGTTTCCCAGGAAGTGATTTTTTCTGTTTTTTGTTTGTTAATCATGTAGACCATCGCGACCTGATTGTAATACATTTCTGATAATTCCGATGATTATTTTATGGCAAAAATAAAAAAATAAAAAAAAGGAGAAGAAGAAATGGAACGAAAAAATAAAATCGTATGTGACAAAATAAAAAACGAACCAAAAAAATGTCTTTGGCTGGCTCATTAAAGTGGCTATAGAAAGCGTGTAATCGTTCAGATCATTGTCATCATAATCGTTATTTGAGATTTTTGTTTAATGATTATTGTTTGTCGTTTTTGTGGATGCGGTGCCTCCACTAGAGAGGAGTTATTGGTGTTATGAACCTGTGTATTGTTGTTGTTGTTGTTGTTTTGTTTCAATATCTTAACATTCGATCATGTGTGTCGTCGTGGTCGTCGTATATAAAAATTTTTATTGCATTTCGTTGGCGTTTTAAGAAAAAGCAACAAAAAAAAAGTGTTAAAAGGCTTGAGGCGTTATGAGTGGAGTAAAGAAAGGTGAGTGAATGATTGTCGTAGTCGAGTAAGTAAGTGAGTGAGTGAGTGAGTAAATGAATGATTTCTGTCTGTTCTGTTCTGTTATGTTTTTAATTTAATTTATTTATTTGTTGTTATTGTTATTATTATTATTGTTGTTGTTGTTGTGTTACTTAACTGATAAATGGCATTAAGAAATGGCCATAAAAATTATTTATAAAACACAAAACGGATCAAAGCCATTAAACCGCCTGTTTCAATATGCTGACGATAATGATGGTTATTGAACTGAGATGCAACTGAGATGACTAAGAATTCTCAAACAGACGACGTAAAAGTAATATAATTATTGTTAGGAATCCATATAAAATCTATAATGTTTTCAGAAAAAAATTCAAATTCAAATTCAATAAAACAATAATAACAACAACAATAAGAACAAGGTAAAAGGGGAAAACATTGACATGTGCCTGTTTTCATTTAGTGTGAACACCTCACAAATTTGCAACACCGAACAGCATGAGTGCCAAATGCAACAAACACGACAACATCAAAAACAGCCAGCAATACAGAATCAGCAACACACGGCAAAAACAATGGGTCCCAAAAACAAGGCACTAAAAAGCATCTCTACCACCAGCTGAGTCATGAGCTTCAAATACGCGAACGAGGGGGCTTCTGTTAAATGATCGAGTTGAGAATCATCTGAGAACGTCAGCGTTGTGATGTTGATGCTGACTTGCTTGCCTGCCTGCCTCATTGTTTGCCTGTTTGCCTGCCTGCTGTTGTTGCCACAATATAAATTTTCCAAAGTCGATATCGCTTTAAAGGTAACGACGTTGCAATTTAAAGTTGCATGTTGTTCTGCTGCACACACACATACAGACGTACAGTCAGCTTGGCAAAAAGAGAAGGAAGTTCACATTGGAAGTTTATCAGCAGCAAGCGATCAATACATCAATATGGTCAATAAAGTCAACGATACAACAGCAACAGCAACAGCGACAGTATTGCCTATCAGTTAAACAGACAACCAACCAAACCAACCATAAAAGACATGACAAATTTGTGATTATGCATAATTTTTTGGCAACACTGTTTCGTTGTTTTGGAGTTTTTCTTTCTTGACTTGACTTTTTTTCCCCATTTCTTGTTGTTTGTTTGTTTGTTTGTTTTTTTTTCGAGCCGTTGTAACATTTATTTGTGGATGATCTTTTTTTGTTTGTTTGTTTACTGTTGCTGGTTTATACCAGCAGTATGTGAAATTGAAATTTAAGAAGTTTTTCGTTAAAAGTTTTTAATTTATTTTGTGTTTTCATTGTTGTTTTTACTACCATCACAATTTGTTTCATTTCGTTTTGGTTTTTTTTTTCGATTTTTTTGCAGGCAAGATCTCAGTAGAAGCTGTTTCCTGTCGCAATTGTATGTTGATCGCAAATTTTACTGTTGCTGGCATTCAAGCAATAACAACTGACAACCTAGCAGCGACAACAATAACAACAACAGCACCAGCAGCAATAGCAACAACAACAATAATAATAATAAAAAGAAGAAGAAGAAAAACAATATTCCACTTATATTTTCTGTAGCATTATAAGCAATAATGTAACACAAGGAATATTTAAACTCAATAGTATTGGACCACATACGCTCAGGGAAAAAATTTCGTAAAAAAAAATCACTTTTGGAAAAACAGTGCTAAGTTGGTGATTTATTAAATAATAAATCTGTCGTTAGAAAGTACTTTTTATTTTAAAAAACAGTACGAAAGTAATGGAAAAAAGTGCAGTGGAAAATTTGGTTTTTTTTATTAAAAAATTTTCGTTGAAAAGTATTTTTATAAAAAAAAAAATAGCACCAAAGTTGCTATTGCGTTGTTTCTGTGGAAGCTAAAAACATATTTACGACATGAGTACATAATAAGTCGGCGTGGTCTAGTGGGTAGTGTGTTGGCTTATTAGACAAAAGGCCCGGGTTCGAATCCCAGGTCAGACATCGAAACGAAAAATATTTCTTCGGCGACTTCCTCTCAGCAGATTTCTGGCAAAGACTCTGAGAGTAAAAATTGCCATGAAAAGCTTCTCAAAAATCTGTCGTTCGGAGTCGACTTTAAACTATAGGTCCCGCCACTCATGTATAAAATTAACGCATACAACATAAGTGGTGTGAGAGGCTATTTCGTAATCCTGACTGAAGGGTTGTAATGGCCAATTACGTATGTATGTACATAATAAGGGCAGTAAAAACAGGTCCAACAGAGGGGGTTTGGAGTCTCTGTATATGCCTTAAATGTCCCCTGGTCAGACCCAATATAGTCTAGAATATTAGAAAATGCTTCGCAAGGAGATCTGGCAATAAAAATGATTAAAGCAATCTAGAGACTATGCCTTTTTTTTGAAAGGAATGGGTGTGATTAGTTATATAAAGAATTATCCTTAGCCCTTGTGAAAACTCTTTCAAGCGGAAGTGTAAGATATTGGAACATGTCTTCAATTCAAATTCGAACAATAACTGGTCTAGCAGCCATAGCTGCCAGATAAATGAAGCATCAAATCGTCAAATATTTGAGAAAAAATCGTCAAAATAAGTGCATAAATCGTCATGTCGTCAAAATGACATTTTTGGAGCTCAAAATCGTCAAAATGACGATAAATCATCAAATCTGGCAGATATGCAAGCAGCTATCTCAGCATTACATACATACATAATTGGCCATTACAACCCTTCAGTCACGATTACGACCTAGCTTCTCACACCACTTATGTCGTGTACGTTAATTTTATACATGAGTGGCGGGACCTCCGAACGACAGATTTTTGAGAAGCTTTTCATGACAATTTTTACTCTCAGAGTCTTTGCCAGAAATCTGCTGAGAGGAAGTCGCCGAAGAAATATTTTTCGTTTTGATGTCTGACCTGGGATTCGAACCCGGGCCTTTTGTCTAATAAGCCAACACACTACCCACTAGACCACGGCGACTTCTCTATCTCAGCATTAGTCTCCTATAAAGTTATCAAAAAAAAAAAAAAAAGAAAGAAAAATAGTTTGGACTATCCAAAGCAGTTAAGTAAGCTAAGAATAGAACATAGGATAACCTTCTGCTGGATTCCATGACAAATGGGAATTCACCACAATCAGCAGGCAGTTAAACTTGGGAAGAGAAAGGCTTGTATGCAGCTGAAGAATCTTTATGCAGTGAGTGACAACAAATGTTTGGAAGGGTATCCCCTTCTTAAACCAAATGGTTTAAGGAGGATTATTAGGTTATTAAATGGCCTTTTGACCAAAGACTACATTTGCAAAGGGCAGTTTTTCAAAATGAAAATTGCTTCAAGCGTCATCTGTTGTTTCTTTAATGTGGAGAATGAAAAATCAAAAACCTCTCCTTGGAAACTGTTCTATAAGGGAAATACTGTCCTTGTATTTTATTATAATTACGATGAAATTTTTCGAGTGTAAACCACCACCTCCTTATTTAAGCTGTTACTCTTAATGCCAAAGAAGATATTGTTACTTTCGCTGTTGTTGTTGCTATTGTTATTTGTTGTATTTGGTTTTTGGAGTTTTTGTACAAATTGCAGATCACGGTTTTTATGTTGTACATGGAAATTCATGGCTACTGTGGAGCCAAAATAATCAAAAAAAAAAAGAAAGAAAATTAAAAATCGAAAACCAAGAGAAACCATTTAAAACCTTTTGTTTATTTTTATTTGGTAGAGTTGTTCTTATTTTTGTTGTTATTGTTGTTATTGGTACTGTCCAAAAAAAGATTATTTCGTTTTATAAAATTTATATGAATGTGATGGAATGGGATATCCTTTATTTTTTTTTTGTTTCCTTTTTTTCAGTAGAAAAAAGTATCGAATTTGTATTAGTAAGTGGTGGCTTATGGAAAAAGGTACCTATACAGATAGACAGACAGACAGACGAATAGTTTAAACATTTTAGTTAAAGATACTCATTCTTCTCTTAACTATTACAGAACGTAGGTTTTAAAATACCAAATAAAAAAAAAGGCAATAAGGAAAGTATGAGGATCATTGAAATGCCATCCAACTGCTACTACCACCACTATCACTACTATTTTTAAGGTACTCTCGGTACTATTTTTGCAAGAATAGTTCTTATATTTGTATGTTAAAATGAACTACAAATGATGTGTCGTTTTGGTTTATTTAACTACTGCTACGACTAGAGATGGCTGTTTTAATACCAAAAAAAAAAAAAAGCACACGAAAAAAAACTCCAAAAATAAAATTGAAACGAAGACTATTCATAGACCATCATCCAGAGCCCAGCAGTCAGCCAGTCAGCCATATAGCCAGCCAGGCGGGCAGTGCCATTCAATTCAGCCAGTTCAGTGTTTCAGAGTTTTTAAACAACAAAATTACTCGTAAATAAACTGACAGTTTACAAAAGCATGTGTGGCAACCGAACCGAAGGCATGTTTGTTTTGTTTGTTCCTCTGTTTATTTTGTCGTAAAATTACAACATTTTTCATTACAAGTACTTCTCGTTTCGTTTTTTTATTCATCTTCTTGTGCTTCTATTTCTTTTTTTTTTCTTATGGATGGACTCTGGTATTTACTTCTTCTTTCTCTTTTTTTTATTTTGTGTCGTATTTTAAAATGGTGTGAAATTCTTTTAAAACAAAAACCAAAATTCTTTCGCCCAACAAATTAATGAAATATGAAGAGATATCAAGAAAATATCAATCAATCTAAAAGATTGGGGGGTCTACTCATTTGTGCTGTGCTGTGCTCTGCTGAAATGCAGGATTAAAGACTCTCTTTACATTTTACTTAACCGACTGTGTAGATTGCTCTGTCTAGTCGACACTTTATGCCCTGGATTGAGCCACCGGTCATTATAATCTTAATCATACAACCCAGATATACAAAGAAAGTTAAATCTTCTATCGTTTTGGTGTTAGAAAATTGTTGCTCATTAATGCGCATCTTCTCGGTTTTTCCAGCGGGCATTTCTCCGATCACACTTTTCTTGTTGTGCATACCTGGGTATCTGAGTCGGAGTTTTCCAAACGGTCATGCAATTACGTCAAGGTTGACATTAAATGAAAAGTAAAATGTCCCACGTCCATACCGATTCAAATTCTGCCTACAGTTTTATTACAGTATTCAGTATAACGAAGACCATTAGTGGGCATAAGGAAGAGCGTCAAAGGATTTTTCTAAGCTCAACAACTTAAGTCATATGTACGTGAACCTCTTCATAAATTATTCGACAGTTGTCTTGAGCCAAATGCCGCCTAGTGATGCCGTTAGACACCTCAGAGCGATGTCTAAAGTCTTGACTTAATAATTCGATCTTTAACCCTATAAAGCATTCTTAGAGTCACAAACTCCTTTTCGCCTTTTGCCCAGTGGCAACTGACAACCTGGAGCTTAGCGTGCTTCTAAACCAGAATCCTAAATTTTCGAGTAAGGCAGGAAGATCAGAATGAAGAGTGGGGAGCAGAGTAGAGGATCAGATAACGAAAGCAAGCAATTCAGCAATTCGGTGTGAAATTTCTGGTGCTGTCCTGGATGTTATAAAATTACAGCCTTTGAAGTGGCTTGTAAATGAATACCTGGCAACTAAAATCCTAAGACGTAACCAGCAATGTTGGAGATGTTCGTGGTGGTAACAATAAAAAAGACCTTACAAGACCAATACTTGACTGGAAACCTCATGGAACTTTGTCCATACTTAGAAAACAAGGCTTAATGCCCCTCATTTTAATAAGAAGAATTTTAAGCTCGTACTTTCAATTATTTTCAATTCATTTTAAATATTGTTTTACAATCTCTTTTAATATTTTCTTCTATTTGGTATCTTAAAATGTCCCTTAAGTACCAATTTTGTTTAAATTTTATAGCAGAAGTCGCATTATTCTTTAATTTTATTGCCACCAGACGCCTTTTAACCATAAAAAATTAGTTTTATGTTCAAAGTACACTTTCAGTAGCCAAAAGGTGGATTAATTTTGAGTGCCAAATATACGTCCCTTTGAAATATGAGGATAATATTTGCAGGTGTAGTAGGTATTTTAAGGTATTATTTTAAGATTTCGATAAAAAATTAAAAAAAAAACAAAATTAAAAACAAAGATGACAACGATTAAATAAGACATCAAGGTCAGCATCTTTATAATATCATATATGAAGAGAGTGTTGACAGAATATGAAAAAAAGAAAATTTATGACCACAGAGAAGCCTGCTGAGTTTTTATGGCCACTAGACGACCAACATTCATACGCACATATGTATTGTATTTGGCCAATAAACTAAACAGTTATTACCCGAAAGGCATACAAAACATTGGAGAGCCATAAAAATTAGTAAAAACGCTTAACGAGTAGTAGCCCATCAGAGTGTATGAGGACAGAGGACGAAACGGAATCAATGAAAGGATAATTGAATCCTTTTTTGGCTGATTTTATGGCGGCCATAAAACTATAAAAATCACTTGCACATGAAATTATTACCGAAAATCTATAACTTAAGCACTTACGTACACACAAACATACACTCAATAAAGAGAGAGACACAACAGTCGCAAACAATAAAGATAGACATCTAAAGAGAACATTTAAAAAAAAAATACAAAAAAAAAATAAGAAAGAAAGTTTAAGAAAAGTACCAAGAATTAAGTATTTAATACCAGAAACTAAGGGAAAATGGAGGAATAAATGGAGGTATGGGAGACTTAAAATAGTGGCCAACAAAAGTTTATTAAAATGCAAAGCAATTTCCATAAGCTTTCAAATGTTTTTGAAAATAATTTGCATTTACTAAAAAAAAGTGTACTTAAAATTTTTTTAAAGACTGTAATTTAAAGAAATTTTTAAGGAAACAGTACAGTACGTAATGCAGTTCAAATTGCAACTTGTTTCCACATTTTGATTGGTACTGTAGTCGGGTGGGGAACATCAAGTGTAATTTTGTGACTTTGTAAAATACAGAGATTTTTACGTCTAAGCATTACAATGGTTATGAAGTGGACTCTAGCGAATAGCACAGAGTGATACAGGATGAGGTTGATATGCCACCATTCCTTTTAAGCAAAAGCATAAGGTTCGATGAATCATACGTCATCTGAGAATTTTTGTTAGGATCTAATGATTTTCGTTGGGCACATCTCAGTAGAAACCCAGAGATTCTACATTAATTTTCATTAGGATATAGTCGTCGTAGCCTAGAAGCGTGTTGGGTTATTAGACGTGAGGCCACGGTTCTTATCCCAGGTCAGACATTTCCAATAAAACGGATAATGAACAAAAGATAATGGCAAAAGCTATAAGAGCAAATAAAATTGCAATGAAAAGCTTTTGGAAAATCTGTCGTTCGAGGTCGCTTTAAACTGTAGATCTCGCCACTTACGAATAAAAAAAAAACGAACACAACATAACTGGCATGAGAAGCTAGTTTATAATCTTGATTGAAGGGTCGGAATGACCAATTTCGTACGTATTTATGTAGAATATCCAGAATGATCTTTCCAACAGGATAGAAAAGAGCGTAAACACAAAATGACAGTTAAAATGACTCACTGCAGTGGTACAAGCATTAATCTAAAATGTAGTCACGCATTGAAAGCAGGAACAGTGACCAATTCGGGCAAGAGAACCAAAACCTTCTAAGCGAAGCTGTACACAATACTGGGAACGTTAGAAATAATGGTAGAATGAAGACATTTGCTCATGGACTTGGGAGTGTCGAAGGTAACATCAGGGTCGAAGCACTTGCACCACGGAAAATTTGTTTAAACTCCCACTTTGAGATTGGTGCGTCGCTGCAGGAAGGAAAACAAATAGTTTTCAAACAAGTAAGATGGGTGTATGCAGCACAGAATTAGCATTGAACCTAGTAATTTTCCATCTAACAAACATCATAGCAGCGGTAAGAGGACAATGGCCTATGACCTCATAACGACTTCTGCAGAAACTTCAACGAAGATGAGACCACAGAACATTTTCTCTGTCATTGACCGGTATTGGGAAACGTAAGAAATAGAGTTCTTAGACACAGAGCTATTTTTTCTACGACTGAAATGCAGATTATCTTTCATAACAACTAGTTTCACACACCACTTATGTTGTGTGTAAATTTTATACATGAGTGGCGGGGCTTACGAGAGAGTTTAGGAAAACTTTTCAGAAGTCGCCGTGGTCTAGTGGGTAGTGTCTTGGCTTATTAGACAAAAGGCCCGGGTTCGTATCCCAGGTCAGACATCAAAACGAAAAAAATATTTCTTCGGCGACTTCCTCTCAGCAGATTTCTGGCAAAGACTTTGAGAATAAAAATTGCCATGAAAAGCTTCTCAAAAATCTGTCGTTCGGAGTCGACTTTAAACTGTATAAAATTAACGCGCACGACTGTACTCATGTATAAAATTAACGCACACAAGTGGTGTGAGAAGCTAGGTCGTAATCCTGACTGAAGGGTTGTAATGGCCAATTATGTATGTATGTGATGACATTTGCTCGGTCAATTTATGCTCAAGGCTATTAGCATTTGCAGATTCATTTTCAAGGGTATTACTGTTGTAGTGCCCCCAAGTGCTTAATGGCCTGTCTAGTGGGAATTAAAATTCTTTAATTAGGACTGAACAAAATGGATACAAAAGAATTGAAATACCAGACACTTTTGCCATGTATCTTCACTTAAAACCTTTCAATATTTTGGCTTTATTGGGCACCTCCTAAAAAGTGGGAAGAGGTAGTTGTAAACATCTATTATTAGCTTTGAACATCTCAATGAAATGCCTTAGTTTTCAAGTCAAACATAAGTTTTTCATATCCCGTGATAATCTAAGCGTTTCTGAAACAAAATTTTGATTTTCTTAAAAGCTTAATGAGTCTTTGGGATTTGGAGTATATATTCTGTCTTTGACTTTTGTTATTAACTGTACGCGTACATACATATATATTCTATAGATTTTTATCTATTATTATTATAGTTGTTGTAGTAATAGAATTGGTTGTTATTGTTTCATATCTTTTAGCCATGAATTTCCTTATAAACCGTTAAACATGGTCGTATACCATAATTTCTCTGACTTCTACTCTTCTATTCTATTCTGTTCTATTCTATCTATTCTACTAAATATGGTATGTATGTATGTAGTTATTGTTGTTATTGCTATTGTTGTTGGTAGGTTGACATTTACTATATCTGATGGTAATAAGATACATGCATCATGTATTAAAAGAAAAAACAACAACAACAAGAAAATATCTACACAAGAAAAGGAGAATTCATTCAGTAGTACATGTGCATGTACATACATCCATACTACATTATTTAGTATTCTAAAGTATTGTGATAGATTCTGATATTTAATAGCAATAGGAGAGCACCGAGCAAATAGAAGTAGAAGTCGTGTAGTTACTGTTGCTGGTGGTGATAGAAGAGCTCCTCATAATATTGCTATTGTTTCTACTACTTTGGTGGGTTTTTTTTTGTTTGTTTTTTCTACCAATTTTCAAAAAGATGTTCTAATTTTTTATGTTTTTCATTGTGTATAGTTTTTGTTGTTTTGTTGTTGTTGTTATTCCCATTATTGAGAAAATTTATAGCGTGAAAATATGTCTTGTTAAGTGCTGCTGCTGCTGTTACTGTTACTGTTGCTGTTGCAAGTATCTCCATCTCCATTTGGAAAAGAAGGTAGCGACTTATCAATCCATAAAAAATCAACAACAACAACTGCAACAACAAATTTTATTGTTTTCACGATAACAATCTATAGAACAGAATTTGAGGGGGGGCAGAAAATGAAAACCTAAAACTGTGACTTAAAACTACCGCTTTTAAGTATCTTTAGCTAGAAGTCTTAAGACTGAATGGTAGCTCTGCCTAGATTTCTTAATAAATTGTGTTGGATATTCTGTCATCTGTAGGGCAGAAATGCTTTATTACACAGAAATTTGAAAAACAAAACCAAAAACCAAAAACGAAAAAAATTTTGTAACAAGAAATTTATGCTGAAAAGCTAAACAACAATTTATAGGAAATTGAATTTATTTTAAAGTAACACAATCAATTTGTGTTTTTGGAAGTTTTTCTGGAACACACAGAAATAAATTTTGGGAAATTTTGGGTTTTCATGTAGCAGCATATCATATGACCAGGCTGATGATATTCAAAATCGAAGAATTGTTGTTCTTAATATGTTGGAATTGAAGCAATTCAATTCTAAAAAAAATTGTATACGAAAAACTGGTGTGCTCAGGCCTCTGTAATCCCCTAGCAAAAGTTTAGATTGCCGTAATCCTAATTGACTGACCCCTAGAGCCAAATGTATCCTTCCAAACTTCTTAACCTACTACACAGAAAAGTTCTGTTCATATAAACAGCTTGGATACTACACTCCTCGAGGACTCATCTGCTTGCTCTTAGGTCTTAGGTCGTAGTGGTAGCTCTGATATCACAAAGCTCACTTGAGCACGCATGGCAGCCCGTTGTGATGCCGCGGGTGAAACGCAGTCCCTGTACTAACTAAGTTCCGCCAAATCAGGGAAAGGAAGAAGTTGGTCAGCGCAAGGGCTGCACAATAAAAGCACGACTACCCCACACTGGAAAACCAGCCAGAACATTTGATGAATGAAGCTATATCCTTAATATCAATAGATGATAGCTCCGTTAAGCTAACAAGGAATGGGGAGCCAAATAACCTATATCTACTCCTAGCAAGAGACGGGCACTGGCAAAGAAAGTGAACTACGCTCTCCTCTTCCTCAGTGGACCTACATCCACGGCAGAAGTCGTTAAAAGGGAGCCTCATTCTCTCGGGGTGCCTACCCATGATGCAATGACCCGTAAGCACGGCCACTACAGTCGAGATGACATCACGACCGAGACTAAGTAATTGGTTGGTACGCCTTCCATTCATCCTGGGCCAGGTAAGTCTAGCGGTGGAGCAGGACTCCTCATTTACCCAGGATAGGTTGGCGTCCCGAAGGAACCTCCGCGCAATGGTCAACTTGACCGAGGCAAGTGGCATACCCATCTCAATAGAAGAGGATTCCGGAAGGAGCGCACCAGCTCTGGCGAGCTCGTCGGCCCTACAGTTTCCCGGAATATCACTGTGCCCGGGGACCCACACCAGAGAGACCCTGGTGAAGCGCCCCGAGACTAGGTCGAGACAGCGACGACATTCCCTAACGATCCTAGAGTTGATCACGAACCCTGACAGAGATCTTATCGCAGCTTGACTGTCCGAAAAGATCGAGACACGACTGAAAGGAGCATCGTTAATGAGGATCCATTGAGCGGCCCGGTAAATTGCAATCACCTCCGCCTGAAACACACTGCAGTAGTCCGGCAGACGGAGAGAAATATTCAGGTCCAGTTTCCTAGAATAGACGCCGCTTCCGACCCCAACCTCGAGTTTAGAGCCGTCAGTATATATATCCAGGATATCCGGGGGGACGATCGTATCAGGATTCCAGTCATCCCTACTCGGAATCAGAAAGTGGAAACATCTATCAAGACAATGTTCAGCAGGGAAAAAGTCCATGTTCCCAGGGACCACCGGGTCAATCTCCAGAATTGTGGAGTGACCAGAAGGTACAATGTGCAAACGAGAGAGAGCATTAAGTCTAGTCGCAGCAAACTTGGCCACCTGCTTTGCGAGAAGCACAGTAGGTAGCCAGTTTAGCATTGTGAACAAGGCTTTCGTGGGAGTGGTGCGTAGAGCACCAGTTATATGAATGGCGGCAGACCTTCTGACCTTGTCAAGAAGTCTGACGTTGTATTGTCTGTCCAGAGCAGTCCACCAGAACACAGCACCGTATAAGAGGTTGGGTTCGATGACCATGGAATATATCCAACGCATGATCCTTGGGCGAAGACCCCACCTGGTTCCGACCGCCCTACTACTCTACTTGTTCATTGCCTTGAATTTTCTTGCCAAACTGTTTCCGCTAACTCGGAGAGTCCTGTGCTAAGCACGAGTCAATTTCAGATGTTAGCTTGAAAGTTTGGTAAGTCTGGTAGTTTTGTTATGTCCCCTGCTTCCTGCATAAGTTAAATAGTTTACATTTTACTATGACACAAAACTTTGCTTCGCAGGTTTCGCTAGCTTCTGCATGGTTTTCGATTTTTTTTAGTCGCAGTACTATAATGAATTCTGACTTAAGGGCCTTGATTTTTCCTGTCGTAATGTAATCCCATAGATTGTCTAGCGTAGAAGAGGTTTTCATATACCCGATAATAGCAATGCAAGCCAGACTCTCTACTTTACGTTTTAAATCGCTATCCCAGATAAATTGTTTGGGATAAGTAGCGGAAAATGTTGGTTCACACATTGAAAGGAATGGAACAAGGCAGATAAGAATTTATTATAATACTAAACTCCCGGTCCAAATACATGGAGAAGAAATTGAAAGAATTAAACTTATTGAGGATAGAAGTGCCACTGTCGGGTCTAAATATCCGGATAACTTAAGCCAAAAGCAAACTTTTTAGACCTGAGTTTTGTCAATAAGACTCCTGGTTAAGGTTTTAACTTTAACTGAGGTATGCCCTTGTATTCATAGGGCTCAGTATCGGAGTTTTAGATTTCTATAAAAACCTATCGACATTTTAAAAATTGGATCGAAGATGGATATTGTATGTGGCTATTCAAAATAAATCTGATCTGATAATCGACTTCATTTAGTTCCATGTGAATTTTTTTCAAAACTAACGTAACAAATTTTTACTTTTTCCCCGTGTCGTGCAGAACGGCTTTTGAATTTGCTTGTAGACAGACATTGTTGCTGTTTTAGTGTGACATGCAACAAGATTTCCATTTCATTTAGTCATTATTTTATTGGACACTTTAAACCACCTACATTCTATAACGCAGACAATATTTTTTTGACTATATTTGATCAGCATCATTTTTTTTTGTTTGCGTTTTGGCCTCAGCAACTTTTATATCTGGGAATATACGCTGTCATGGTTGATTGTAGTCTGGAAGACTAAAACTAAGAATTTGCATTAAATTGTAATTTTGCTTGTTTTTTCTTTCTCTGTTTCTGCATCCAGGCATCCATCCAGCATGCCACAAGGCTATTAAACATGATCACTTTAACTAAATATAGGCAAAGAGGGAAAAAGGGAAGATAGGCCTTCTATTACAGGCAGTTATTGAAAGTAGCATTTAAATAACATTCCCCTCTTTCACTTACTCTCCATTTCTCTCTCTCTATCTTTGTTTTGGATTTGGTTTTGATGGTAGTTGTAGTAGTGGTGGTTGTGGCATTAACATAATTAGTCAAATCGCTTAAAAGGGAAGAATATGGCGAAAGGCAAACGGCTAGGCACTTGAGCCATAAATACTAAATGTGCAGAGCAGAGGAGAGACTATAAAAATGTTGGCGCAAAATTGTAAGCGACATAAAGAACACTTTGGCGTTTGGAGGCCTTTATAAACAAAGATCACTCAGTCAGTCATTCAGTTAGCATGTACGTACGTATGCAAGTTTTTTTTTTCTTTATTTAGACACTCTTTTCTATTTGCAATGTGTTAAATACTGTCGTTACTACTTAGACTAACTTAAGGAATAAACATAAATTTTATTAAACAACCAGATGCGGTTCTTAAATTCTGCTTCTGACAAGCCTTCATATATGCCAGAATAAAAGCGAAAGTAAAGAAATGTTTAAGAACTACTGCCTAATACTACCAGAATTTTTTTTAATTCAAAATTTTAATCGCCCACATTGAGTTCTTGTGTTCTTTAATGTCAAATGCTTTCATTTAACACTGTTTGATTTGACAAAGAGGGCCCTAAAACACCCACTTTTTAATGAATTTTTTTATTTTTTTTTTTTAATTTCTGAAAATATGTTTCAAAACAAACAGAGGAAGGGGAAAAAATTGTTTTTATTTTAAATGAAATAATTTGATATTAATTAATTTATCGCATTTAAAAGCATTTTAATGCTGACGTTGTATTTTCAGTTGACAGGATAAGTGTCAGTCAAATCGGAAAAAGAAATTTTTTTAAAATTAAGAATCCTTTCTCCCTTTGCTCTCTAGACAGTGTGGATTACATGAGCATCTATACTTTGGAAAATCACTACAAAAACATGTTGATTAATTTTGTAAACCTTATATAGCATCATGAAGTCGCCGTGGTCTAGTGGGTAGTGTGTTGGCTTATTAGACGAAAGGCCCGGATTCTTACCCCAGGTCAGACATCAGAAAAGAAAAATATTTCTTCGGCGACTTCCTCTCAGCAGATTTCTGGCAAAGACTCTGAGAGTAAAAATTGCCATGAAAAGCTTTCTCAAAAATCTGTCGTTCGGAGTCGACCTTCTAATCATATTTCTTTTGTCTGAGTTCAATATTTACTTCCATCTGATCAGATATTAGATCGAAACCATCTGATTCCAGAAATACTTTTTAAAAACGTACGTAACGGTTGGCTAATTCTGCCAAAGAGTGATTTCACTAGTCAATACAAATCTGTGGTCAGGTTACAACCTGGTTTCTCTCACCACTTATGTTGTGTGTGTTAATTTGCAAGACGACAGACTTTTAGGAAACTTTTCATGGCAATTTGTATTTACTGTCAGAGTTTTTGCTAGAAGGTTGTTGAATGAAAGTATTTTGCATTTTCTTCGAGATGTTTGAGCCAGAAATTGAACCACTCGCTCGCATCGAATAAACTAGACAATTGCCTACTAAACTATGCCGATCTTTTCCCCCATTACATACATACATAATTGGCCATTACAACCCTTCAGTCAGGATTATGACCTAGCTTCTCACACCACTTATGTTGTGTGCGTTAATTTTATACATGAGTGGCGGGACCTACAGTTTAAAGTCGACTCCGAACGACAGATTTTTGAGAAGCTTTTCATGGCAATTTTTACTCTCAGAGTCTTTGCCAGAAATCTGCTGAGAGGAAGTTGCAGAAGAAATATTTTTTCGTTTTGATGTCTGACCTGGGATTCGAACCCGGGCATTTTGTCTAATACGCCAACACACTACCCACTAGACCACGGCGACCACAAAACCGATCTTTTCCCCCATTTGTCTGCGAAAATTCTACGTCCAAGAGGGTCTGGTCACTTTGGACTGGTGGAAGTAAAAATTATTCATAGTGAACCAATACAAATACGCAAAAATGTCTAGAGTTTGATAGATAGTGCCACAAAAGTGTCCATTTTAAAGAATTGAAATGGCACAGTGCCCTGCTTGACATCGATGGGCTACCAAAAATTATGATCCACAAGCAATACAGTGTGGACCTTGCACTCTCTGCTCACAACTTGTTTCTTTATGATGAAAAATTAGGGAATTTAGTGGACGTTGAAATATTACAGTAGAAGTCGCCGTGGTCTAGTGAGTACTGTGTTGGCTTATTAGACGAAAGGCCCGGGTTCGAATCCCAAGTCAGACATCAAAACGAAAAATATTTCTTCGGCGACTTCCTTTCAGCAGATTTCTGGCAAAGACTCTGAGAGTAAAAATTGCCATGAAAAGCTTCTCAAAAATCTGTCGTTCGGAGTCGACTTTAAACTCTAGGTCCCGCCATTCATGTATAAAATTAACGCACACAATATAAGTGGTGTGAGAAGCTAGATCGTAATCCTGAGTGAAGGGTTGTAATGGCCAATTATATATGTGTGAAGTATTACAGTAATGATCAAAATTGTAGCAAAGGTTCAAAGAAAAAGTTTATACAAAATAAATATTTAAGAAATTATTGGTAAACTTAAATTAAAAAATTTATTAAAAATTTATCGAAATCCCAAAAAACTCCTCTTTTTTCTGTTTTTCTGTTTTTTTTATTAAAAAATGTTAAAGCTTTACATGAAACAATGAAAAGGAAAAATGTTTTGTTAGTTTGTTTCGGTTAATTAATCGTTTAATTAATTTTTAATTAAAAATTTAACAATAAAATTATGCAGAAATCCTTTTCAACTGAAGTAAGTGCGGTATTGAAATGTATTAAGAGGAGGCGGCTAAAGAAGAAGAAATGAATGTAAATCGCATAAATCATTAAAATTACATGTGTTGGCTGGGATTATTTTTTATTTAAACAGAGAGGGAGAGCGGGAGAGACAACATGACGATATGTAAACATAAAGAATTATAAAAAAAGAAAAAAACTAAAATAAAAAGCGATAAAACAGCCAAATGAAATGACAGAAATCGTTCGTTTTTAATAAATTTCTTAGAAATTCAATTTAAGTTTGTGGATCATTCAATATATCTGTGCGTGTGTATGTGTGTATGTATAAATAAATAATAATAAGAAGCCCTTTTTTTCATACAATTGTATGTACATTCGTTCGTTTGTATGTAAGTATGTTTACATATTTTTATTTATATTTCATATTGAAATGAATTTATAACACACGATACAAGTACATAAAACAGTATAAACAGTAAAGTATCTCGTGAAATTCAAAGAATGATGGCATTAACATTGGCATTCAGCTCGTTTTAGTTTCAAAATCAAAATAAAAAAAAAAAATGAAACGAAAAAAGGAGAACAAAACCTTCTCTTCTTCTTATGGTTGCCGTCAACTGGCAGAACATATTGAAATAATTATTATCTCCTGTTTAAAATCTGCCACAAAACAACATACAAATTGAAGCGAAACATAAAATAATTTTTTTTTCGTTTCGTTTTTCGGTTAGTACGTACGTACTTACGGGGATTTTAAAAGGGAATTAAGGCGACCGTTAAAAGACTTATAGGAACGTTTCAGATACAAGAATTATTTAAGAATATTTCTTAAATAAAATAAATGTTCATAGTACTTTATAGTTCTTTCCAGAAGATAGCTTTTCACAAAAAGTACTTTTAAAAAAGAGATAGCCGTTTACAAAAAATGATCTTAAACAAATAGCTTCAAACAACATTAAGTAACTTACTTAACAAATACTACAGGAAGTAACTTTTTAACAAATGGAACCACCCGACAAAAAGTACCTTTTAACAAGAGGCATTCTTTCACAAAAAGTGCCTTTTAACAACAGGCACCTTTTCACAAAAAGTACCTTTAGACAACAAGGACCTTTTAACAAAAACTATCTTTTAAGAAAAAGTACCTTTTAACAAAGAGAATACCTGGTTACAAGGAGTATTTTTCAAAAGAGCACTTCTTAAAAAGTACTTCCCAAATAGTACTTTTTTCATAGAAGTTGCCTTTAAGGAAATTTCTGTACATTTCTATAATTTTACAACATTCTTCCTGTGAGTTTTAATGACTGAAAAATGCCCTAAATATGTAAGTGTAGCGCTTTTAGTGGATTAAAAGTAAAAACTTCAATTTGAAGGCCATAAAAAATCAACGCATATTGCACATTGTCAAAGGCTTCAAAAGTTAAAAACAACAACAACAACAACAACAATAAGAACTACAGATACAATAACATTTAAAAGAAGAAAAAAAAAATCATTAAACATCAGACATCATTGATTCGAAAACAACAACACAAACGGCACACAACAGAGTCATTCAATGCTTTCATATGCATGAAAAGACTAACTCCAGTCATAATTTTTTATTTTAGTTTTGTTGTTTGTTATTGTCGTTTTGCTTATTGCATTTTCATATGCAATTAATAATTTTCGTTTTTCTTAATTCTTTTTTCCTCTTTTTTTTGTTTTTTGCTGCTTTAAGCGGTTTTTTTTCTTCTGAGTCTGACATCCCCCAACAGTTTCTTAGACTGTGTAAATTGAGAAGAAGAAGTACCAGAGTCAAGACAGCCAGCCAGCCAGCCAGCCATTGAATATATTGTAGACACATATTGTATCGCGATAAAACGATCGACAGTTATCCGTTTGGCTTGTTCAGCAGCGACAATCATTTTCAAACGCCAACTCAATTCATTCGCCATAAATTCCAATGCAATATAAAC
Organism: Sarcophaga peregrina; assembly: GCA_014635995.1. NCBI lineage: Eukaryota > Metazoa > Arthropoda > Insecta > Diptera > Sarcophagidae > Sarcophaga > Sarcophaga peregrina. The sequence goes on from CM025790.1 coordinate 105,457,895, forward strand.
AGCCTGGATAGAGGGAGGGAGGCGTGAGGATGGTAAAGAGATTGTCATTTTTCAATAACCAAGAACAAGTTTTATGACCAAATTGCATGTTAAGCAAATATCTTACAACACAACACAACACAACACCACACAATGCAACACAACAAAAGAACAGAAGTACGAAATTAATTAGATGATGAGGAGGAGCATATGAAATGGTACTTTATTTGCAATTTTTTTGTTAAGGCAATAAAAATTAAAATTAAAAAAAAAAAAACGAAGAGAATAGAAAATTAAATTAATAAATATTTATTAATATAAACTGTGACATTGTAAAGTTGATAATGTTGTAAACATGTTTTAAGTACTTAGAAAAAAAAAAACGAAGTACTAAATTAGGTACTATTTCTATAGGTTATGTTGCGTGTTAAAATTGAATCAGAATTTCTTTGGAAATAATGTAAGAATATTAAATTAGGTTGTGATGTTTTTCTTACATAGTTTAGGTAAGATTGGATTAGGCTTCTTGAAGGAATATGTCCCATTAGGGCCCATTGTGAATTCTACCCGTGCTATTGCTGCAATCTTTATAAAACAAGAGGCCAGGCACTTCCGTCTTCGATAGGACCAGGGCACTCACATATGAGGCGAAAGACAATCTCTTCCTTTTTCTCAGGACCACATCTACTGCAGAAGTCATTAGCCTAGTCTTTCGGCATGTCCACCAATAGGACAGTGACCCATAATGTGCGATAGATTGCCATTGCAAGACAGTCAGTCCACTTCTTGTTCTTCCAGTTATAATGTTTAGAGGCTAATTGCATTTCTCTCAGAGAGAGAGAGAGAGAGAATTTATACACAAAATTTGTATTCTAATAATGAAGTTTCATAAATGAAACATTTTTACCAATAATTTTAAACAAATTTGTGTAATTCATTGCAATTTTGATACATTTTTAGTACGAAACTCTGTACCGTTTAGTAAACTTTATTGTTTTTTTGTAATTAAAAGAAAAAAAAAATTATTTATTCAAAAGCATTTACAGAAATACAAATACTGAATAATGATATTTGTTACAGTTTAGCTTCAGTCAATTCATTTCGTATTTCCATTGAATGCTGTCATGTGTATCATCATCATCATCATATCGCCATGGCAAATGAATGTGTTACCTTTATAATGCGTATCAAATATCACACTTGATGCCTGGGCGTTTTTGTTTTTTCTCCACGACTACTATCAGCATTTATTTACAGTCAAACTTCGATAATTTGAACTTCTATTACCTGAAGTTTTTATAAATTGAAACATATCTCGTGGCATCTAGCATCTAGATCATTTGTAAATTTACTTTCCAAAGTTGAAGTTTCTATAAATTGAAGTTTTTTCGGGATAATAGTGATTCAATTTATAGAAGTTCGACTGTATTTGTCTTTTTTTTTTTCATTGTGTAGTTTCTTTAGATATCTTCCACAATGCCTTTTAAAGTGAAATGGTTTTGGCTTGCAATACTGAGTGAGTGTATCTAATAAAATAAATTCTATTACGTCTCATACTAAACATACACAATATTACACAAAATACAATACAAGTTGGGTAGATAAAGAGTTAAAGTGATATGGAGAAAGAACTGAATAGTCATGTGTAAAGAGGCAGATAAATAGATATGTATGGATGTATATACGTACTGAGATTCTATTACTTTCAAAAAAAAAAAAAACATCGTTTAGTGGAGCAAAGCAAAGCATAGTAGAGTTTATCTGCCTGTTTGTCTATGTCTATTGAGTAAAACTCAACCATTCGTATAATTGTCGATGCGTTAAGGTAATTGTACACCGTGCACCACCTTAACATCATCTCGTAGACAAATAGACAAAATACAAATACAGTGTAAATATACATATGTATGTATGTAGCATTGTATAGAAACTATTGCCAATTTCTTTATACTATACCCTTCACACTATACCTACTACCTACCTATTGCGTGGCTTCTAGGCAACAATAATTTTTCTAAACCATAGACAGACTCAATAAGCAGTTAAAAATTTTAAATCAAAACCAGCCAACCCAATACTGGAACTGTTCTCTACTATGTAATAATTATGTTCATTATTATCATCATTATTATCATTCCTAATAATATTGAATAGCGGTTAGGGGGGATGCTATTGTTGCTATTATTGTTGTTATTGAATAGTAAATATTAGTAATTGTATCACTTTTAAAAGGTGTTTCTATTTCTATTTACCATTTACGATTACATCTCCTATTATTTCTTAATACTTTTATTGTTATTGTTGTTGTTGTTATTGTTATAATATTAAAAGTACTCTAAAGGAAGTATTTAATACGTTCAGTACATTCGGTTTTATTGTGGTTATGCGCTGATTTGCTAGATTTAATTTCAGTTTTATTGTTTAAAAATCGTTATTAATAAAGATTAACAGCTTTTGTATTAGTTTCAGTTTAAAAACAAAACAAAAAAAAAAGAGAAAGAAAAACGTTTAATTTTTTTTTAAAGGTTTAGTTACTTTGCTATTGAATAGTTCCAATGTAAACCTCCATTAAAAAAGTACTTAAATTCCACTTAAAAACAATAAATCCCTGGGATTCAATGCAAACAAAGCTTTGCCTTTCAATTGCTAATAAAAAAAGTACTTTTTAATGGAATGAAATCAATGGAAAGTATTTCAATTACGATTTAAAAAGTATCATAATTACGACATAAACGTATGGTATCTAGGAGAGAAACTAACCTCTGAGAATACTGTACAAGAGTAGAAGAATATGAAAAAGGCGAAAGGACAGATGGGTTAAAGAGGCCGATATTGCATTAAGAAAGGTTCAATCAGTGCAATAAGCCCGAACAGAACAAACGTAAAATAATTTGCAGACATCATCCTTAAGAGAAATTGTTGATAATGTTGAATTGCCAATAAAAGAAATCATATATATATATATATTATTTCTAAAGCACTTTTTTTGTCGGTTGCAAATATCTCCCATACCATAGCATCAAATTTAATGAATGATATCTCATTTAAAAACTTATATCTAACACTAATGGCGAAAAATAATTAGAAATTGAAAAATTAATATTTTCATTGATAAAAATTATATTTTATATACAACTGCATAATAATACTGTTGTCATTATGATTATATGTTTTTGTTCAAGTGTGGTAATACAGGGTTGCTGAATAGTAATGCAGTTCTATATAATATAGTATGTATTAAAATCCATTCTGGCAATGCCGCTATTTACTTTAATGCTGTTTATTACTAAGTTAGTTACATATAATATGCATATTAAGTTGTAAAAAGCTGTTTCGGCAATACTTTGGAGTAGTTGTTAGATCAAGTATGATAAACAGGGTCGCTTAATTGTAATGCTATTCCACATAATAATATATAAAGTTGTAAAATCCATTTCGGTAATGTCGTTATTGTCATGGCATTGTTTGTTTTATGAAGTGTAATAATACGGGTTAATAAATGGTACCAGGCTAATCGTAACAAACTTGGGAGAGCATATCATATCAGCAAAAATGATTCATACCGATAAAACTGTACTCATACCCCGAATCAACCTTACACCTTCTGATCAAACTGTGCCTTTCCGAATGACACGAAAACAATTCCCTGTGAAAGTTGCTTTTGCTATGACGGATAAACAAAGCACAAGGTCAAACCCTTCAAAAGGTAGGATTGTATTTACCAGAATCGGTCTTTTCACATCGTGAACTTTTTCTCGAGTGCGTACATTTAAAGATATTTTTGTTTGTATTAAGGATTCGTATGGGCAAAAAGTTAACGATGATCATGTCATTACCTCTAACAGTGTATTCAAAGAAGTATTATAAAAGCATTAAACGTATGTACGTAAGTATGTATGTTAATATGTATGATGATATTATGGTTTCTCATATTTTTAGACTTTTAATAAAATTTCTATTAATTAATTTCATTTTATGTTAAAAAATTACAACTAACGGTGCTTAATATTCGCACGGGTCATCTAGTTATTTCTTAATAGTGTATGTAGTTAATCTACTTCATGAGGTTTTGAAATTAAGTTCCATTGCCTTTATTATATAAAAAATAAGTTTGAAAGCCCATGGAATTGGGCATTTAGTCCTTGAAAAATTTGCTGAATTTTCAAATAATTTTGAGATCTCTTTGCAACCAAAGTTATGCCTGCCCCCAAATACTACAATAATTTTAAGGTGCAATGGAAGAAGGTTTTAACCATCAATTCTGTTTTGTTTCTTTTTTTTTTTTAATAATAATCCTTTGACAATAGACGAAGAAGAAGAAGAAGCAAAGAAAAAAACTCCCAGGAAAGAATCTTTCAACCCTCTTTAAAAAGTTCTTTTTGCATGAAAAGGATTTTTTTTTTGTCGAATCAAATCAAAAGGCTGTTACTGATGCTTCTGATGCTGCTGATGAGCTACCAGCACAGCACATTTATTGTCACTTTAATGCGAAAATGCAAAAAAAAAATTGACATAAAAGAGCTGCAAAAAAAAAAAAAAGAAGAGACAAGAAGCGAATCAAAAGAAATTCCCTCAAGATTAAGGTTTACCAAAGGAATTACATGGTAAATACGTTTCTTTCACTTGCGATTTTTCGTTTTTTTCGATTTTTTTTTAATTTTTCTTCTGATCCGATACTCTTTCGTGGATTGCGTGTATTCAAGCATAGGGAAATTGGTTTATTTTGCTCGATTAACTTGATATTTAACATTAACACTTGTCAGCAGAGACAAGGTAAGGTAAGTAGCAGAAACCCCAGTCACCAGTCTTTTTATTTTTTTGGTTCCTTAACAAAAAAAAAAAAGGTCTTTGAACTGCTTAAATAAAAAGAGAAGCCTGAGAAGAACTGACCTTTAACAATATTTCTAATGAACAAAATTCTTAGCAAAATGCTTACAAAACCGTGGGATAATAGCCAGCCAATGATGAAGATCAATTGGTGTCACACCATTATTGCATCCAAAAAAGAAAATACCAATCAATAGCATTCATTGCCCATCCAATGCCGTTTAAACCAAAACGAAGAAGAATCATTTGTTGCTGTTGGTTTTTTGGCCGTGTTTAAATTGACTGCATTAAAGACAATTTAAGGTATTTGTGTTTTTGTTTGTTTGGGACCCCTTTTTGTTGTTATCTGTTGCAACAAATAATTGGCAATTGGCATACATACAAGCGAAAGACTACCAGAAATCAAAGCTTTTTGGCAAGTTTTCAACATCTGTTCCGCAAACGAAAAACGAAGAAGAAAAGTCGAAAGAAATCTGTGATCAAAAATAAGCAAAAATATTTTGCTTAAACAAGTGATCATGTCGTAAGAGAAGACTTTAAGTTTTTTGGTTTTGATGTTGCCGTTCTTTCAATAAAAAGGATTTTGCCAAACGTATTATGTTTGATCTTTAACCGCCACCAATCGAATCTCGGTAAAAAGACAATCAACTGGTGATAAAATTATTGGAATTACATCGTTTCAGTTTTACACAAAATATTTGCACAATTAAGGGCATTCAAAATCTGAAAGAAAATTAAGGAAGAAAGCCATTGATTCTCTGTAGAGATTTTTAAAGGCAGTAGGACACCTACAAACATCATAATTGCCATTACATACAAAACCCTTCATTCAGGATTCGACCTAGCTTCTCACACCACTTATGTTGGTGCGCGTTAATTTATAATGAGTGTCGGGACCTACAGTTTTAAAGTCGACTCCGAACGTTGGGAATTGCAATGTCGATTGCAGTATGTGTACTTGAAGATCACGCACTTCCACATTCCCAACTATACAGCTACAATCAGCCAGGACGACATTGATCACTAAAACGATAAGCGAAATAGAGAAGATAACGAACAGAGCGGAGCATGCCTTGATAAAACTAAATTGCTACTTGCTATACAGAAGACAAAGGTCGACAGGCTGGGAGAATAATTAAAAGGGGAAAGGGACAATTCACCTCTTCCGAATTTAAAAGAAAGGGCAAAAAAGAACACAATCAACCTCCTCTGATGTTGGAGCTAATCCTATCGTCTTCTTTCGCTGGTTGTTCCATAGTTTATAGACTCCATGGCTTTAATATTTCTTAATTTCACATTTTTACAGCTCATTTGAGCCACCCTAATATTTATCGGCAATTTGATTGTTGCTTTTTATTTTTATTGTTTTTGCGAAAAATACACGCTAAACTTTACAGAAAATTAAAAAAAAAACATGTTAAAAATCACTTCGCTCGAAACGCCAAGATGTAATTAAAGCGCTATTCTCTCTCTCAGTATGAGGAGTACACGAGTACGAGTATGAGATCAGTATGTTGTTTGAGTTCTTCGCATGCGCGTAGAATACACAGCTTTTGGGCACAGATTTAATATCCGTCCCTGGGCTGTCAATGATGCGTTGGGCATGTAAAAAATGTCGTCAAACGTATTAAAGAAGATAAAGACGAATGTGAACAACAAAAAAACAACAAATATCGTAAGGAAATACAAAGAAAAAAATAAATGATCCTCTTCGATATGGACACGTTTGGACACATTAAAAAAGAGCTTTAAAGAAACCGGGGGTAATTATTGGTTCTCACAATGGTTTGTCAATAATTGAGCCACTTCCATTAAACTCTTTGGCTTTTTTTTTCTTCTTCTTCTTTTTCTTTGGTATCTGTTTTGATGTTGATTACGATGATGGCGTTGATCGTTTTACTGGAAATCTAAATTAAATGACTTTGTTGCTGCGCTCTCTAGTATCTGGCAATTGCTGTTGTTTTTGTTGTTGCTGTTATCGGGAATTATAGTTGTTGTTGTGCGTGTTTTTTTCCTCTTTTCATTATCAATTATGACAAATCTTTGCGCATGCCTGGCTTTTTTAAATGATTTTGCTTTTTCTAGTTCCTGAAGCCACTTGTATTGAGGTTTTTATTGTCGCATGCAATTTTCTTCCTCTTTTAAACACACAACCACAGACACTTGTCACCCTTGCCACCATGGCTTTACTTATTTCCAATAGTTTGTAGTCTCTTGTCTTGCAGTAAAGTTTTCAAGTTTCATTGCCAGTGTAAACGTGTTGTGTGTGTCTGCTGCTTTTGTTTTAACACGCCTCTTTGGTCTTTATTAGTGTCTTTCTATTTCTGTTGTCTTTCATGATTTTTTTGTTATTCGGTTTTCATTTTTATTACAATATTTCATTATAAAGAGGTAAAATTGTTTTAATTGTGGTAATTACGGCATAGTTTTTCTACTTCTTTTTTCATTTTTTTCGCTTTTTTTTCATATAATTGATCACCAACATAGAGTGGGTTGGCGGTTTCTTGTTCAATGGTGGCCATTGAACGTCTTATAATTGTTATAGGAAAACGAGTTTTTTTCTTTAACAAAACTGTCGCATGCATTTTACCATGAAATCACTGTCTATGGATAGAAATCATAGCCGACGGCAAAACATAGCTTAGGAAACATTTTCCAAACACAGAGTTTTCTAACGTTTTTTTTTTTTAATTAAAAAAACAATTTTTAAACCAAGGGCCCAAGAAATATAGAAACAATTGAGTTAAAGAGGTTCCGCTTATGAAATTATTGAATGGACTCATGGTCACAAGAAAGGAACTTTTAAAATGTTGTTTGTCAGATCCCTATATACATACATACATACATAACTGGCCATTACAACCCTTCAGTCAGGATCACGACCTAGCTTCTCACACTACTTATTTTGTGTGCGTTAATTTTATACGTGAGTGGCGGTACCTACAGTTTAAAGTCGACTCCGAACGACAGATTTTTGAGAAGCTTTTCATGGCAATTTTTACTCTCAGAGACTTTGCCAGAAATCTGCTGAGAGGAAGTCGCCGAAGAAATATTTTTCGTTTTGATGTCTGACCTGGGATACGAACCCGGGCCTTTCGTCTAATAAGCCAACACACTACCTACTAGACCACGGCGATCAGTCAGATCCCTAGAAGCGCAAAAATTTGAAAAGAAATCGTTCAATATTTGTGTGAAGGCAGTCCTATTTACTACCCTAAGACGCTGTCTGGTTGTTGCAAATTCCTAATGAAATTTGCGGTAACTGCCAAGACCATGGCGATGACATTGTTCTAATGGAAAGAGAATACTTTTCAACGGGGACTATTTTCTAAGCGGGCTCTTATAAGTTGTTCTTTACAAAGCAAATGCAATTGCCTTAGAACATGTGTTTTCCAGCAATTATTTACTGCACTTTATCATCTTTTCATGCTTGGCTATTGCTGCAGAATATCAATTACGATTGAATTAATCAATCAGCATTTCCTTCATGCAAATAAGGGTTCCTTTTTTGTTGCTTTTGTAGACCCGAGTTTACAAATTATATCGACAGACCAATAAGCTTCCAATGAAAGCAGCACCACTACATATGGTCCCACATATCTTCAAAAAAATTTTCATTTCAAACTGTTGTTCTCCTCATCGTTTCGCATCAACTGCAGATGATTGACGCCTGGCAAATGCTGTACGAGAAATATCAAATCAAAGGAAAAGGAACATGAACTGAAAATATAATTTAAAATACATGCTACATGGAGTGACTGAATGACTGACATTTGATTATTGGCTTCCAATTCATTGCACCAACAACAGCAACAACATCAGCATCAGCATCAGCAACTCAGAGTAATCACATGTCGTGGGGTTAAATACCAATATTTTTATAGCCCCAGCTTTAATGCTAGATAAGGGGAATGGCATGACAGAGAGGTGAATAATACATGAATAAGTGAGTGAATGAGTGAGTGAATGAATGCATGAATGACGCATAAAATGATCATTAAAATGGCATGATCTTGCTTTTAAGAACTTCTGCCACAGCAGCCATAAGCTGCGGCTAAGCGCGGAAACGTTCACTTAAAAGCTGCAGAAGAAGTCGAAATTAAATCAAATTAAAGCCACGCTTTTATTGCAACAACAGCAGCAGCAGCAGCATTAGCAACAAATGTTTAAATTCATTAATTTTGGGGTAGAATTATTGCTGTTGCTTTTAAAAAACACAATAATATTGGCGGTTGGCTTTTGTGTCAAAATCAAACTGATTGTTTGATTTGTCAGTGATTCTCAGTTGAGTTGCTTGAGCATTCGACATACACAAATATTTTGGTTAACAACTGAAATGTGTTTGAGAATCTCTTTTTATTTTATTTTTATTTTTTTTTTTTGGTTTCTTGATTTGGTTTTAAAATAATTTATTTTCAGTTTTGCTTTGAATGACGTTTCAAGCCAATTCAATTTGTATCATTTTAGGTTTTTGGTTTTGGGGTTCGGTGGTCGTTGGTTGTTGGTTGTTGGCAAGCAGTTATTAAGCCACGTTTTCCATTTTTTAGCCACTTTAAGTCAAACTGAAACTGAACCAGAGATCGAAATAATGTTTACTGGCTTGTCTTTCAATCTGTCTATCCATAAACTACAGATCGTGTACTGTCTTGGTTGTCAGTTGCCATTACTTTTGGATTTTCACATCACTTGCTTCCAGACAAGTTTCGCTCGCTTGCTAGCGAAGTTCACCACATTCAACAAATGCTCATTGCATGTAGGTTTGTCTGTAGTATTTCCCTCAAAGGTGGCAGGAAACCATTTAGTTTATTTTAAAGTTTCGATTTTTTCTCTTTCATCATCGTTTTTCGTTTTCCATACATCTCTATATGTATATACGTGGAGTTTTACTGGTTGATTGACATTTGGTGGGGAGCTAGCGATAGCCAATGTTAAAGAAAAAACACGCCCCCTTTGAAGCTTTTATGGTATGCTGGCTGGTATACGAGTATGAAGTTGAAGTTGGTAAAAAGTCAGCAAAAAAGAAAAGATAAAAAGGGTGTAACATTAAATGGAATTCAATGATCCTCAATAATGACTATATTTTTCAAACATCTGGCCATGGAGTGTGATAGACATTTGAAGGAATTTCAAAATGTCCATCAAATTGTTCCCATAGGGATGCTTACGTAGCCATACTGGATGCTGTTCCACGAAAAAAAAAAGAAAAAAGGATTCAATAAGTTAAAGAACAAATTCCCATAAGCCAATGGAAGTATTATTGAAATAAAATTTACAGAGTTCAGTAACTACAAGAAATATTTGGAATATATTTACCAGAACATGAAGTCGCCATGGTCTAGTGGGTAGTGTGTTGGCTTATTAGACAAAAGGCCCGGGTTCGAATCCCAGGTCAGACATCAAAACGAAAAATATTTCTTCGGCGACTTCCTCTCAGCAGATTTCTGGCAAAGACTCTGAGAGTAAAAATTGCCATAAAAAGTTTCTCAAAAATTTGTCGTTCGGAGTCGACTAAACTGTAGGTCCCGCCACTCTTGTATAAAATTAACGCACACAACATAAGTGGTGTGAGAAGCTAGGTTGTAATCCTGACTGAAGGGTTGTAATGGCCAATTATGTATGTTTACCAGAACATTCCGGGTAAAGCGGCAGATTGAACTTCTTTCTTGAATCCTAAATGTGTTCAGAGGTAGTTGTTAGTGGTGTTTTACCCTACGGATGACATACATACATACATACATGACACTTTGATTTATTGATGAAAGATGAATCACGCGATCAATCCCTAGATGATTAAGCACTGTCATCCATTAGTACCTACTAACGACCTAACGAGCTTTGTAACTTGGACTCTAAGTTAACTATGCATCATTCTCGAAATCGATTACAACAATATCACTGAGGCCAGGAATGATCTGAATATTGTACTGCTTAGATATTCGTTTTAAAAATCTGTTGGGAGGGTCTGCGATATGTCTCACTTGGGTAGTGTGCTAGACTAGCGTAAGGGTAGTGGTTTCGAAGCCAACCGAAAGCCATTGGCCTGTTACGCCACACCGAGCATAAGATCTACGTTACTTATCTTGCCATAAACAGCTCTTTTGACTACAGTTTTGAAGAGTCATGAGTTTCCCTTTTCATTCCATTACCGAGCACATCAATTTCATTTTTATTGGTGTATCAGCAGAAGTTTTTGTTTTACTGTGTTATTGATTCTAAATTTTTGTTATTTAAATTATGGCCTGATGAAACAGAAATGATAAAAATTAAAACAACAACAACAACACACAAATATACAAAAAAAATTAAAAAAAGAAGAAAAATTACCTACAATTTGCGGCATTTACACAAAGTGTTTTAAACACTGATTGTTGTGATTGTTTTGAGTATTTATTGTTGATTTTTTATGTTCGAGCCAAAACGTTTGCAGAATTTTTAATTGTCGGCGTTAAACGACAACAACAATCAATGCAAAGAATTTTAACTACAACAAATGGGGAGCTTAAAACATTATTATTAACAAATTTAACAAGACAAATAACAGCAACAACAATAGCAACAACATTAACACAAACAAAATACAACAAATTCAACGCAGAAAAATCGATTACAATTTTACGCAGGTCTGTCAAGTGAAGTTGGTTGGTTGGTTGGCTGGTATATTTTTAATCATGGGAAAATGTCAAAACGTTCCAATTTCAAAGAAACATTTGCATATCAAAACTACTGTTGGCATGTACTACATACACTATCTACAAATACATGAAGAACTACACTCGTATAAAGGGAGTTTTATTGAAAGAAAACCTTGAACTTGTGCAGATGTGTGTTATAAATTTGAATTAAAATTGAAATTGTCTTGTGGTGGCTTAAATTCGTAGGCAAATAATTTTTAAATCGATCGCTTAGAATTAATAAAACTTTCAATAAATCCTCACATGAAAACCCAGCCATACAAACAAAATTATTTGCCCCCCTTCAGTGGCCATACCGAAAATGTATATTCCGGCTGCAGAGTTAAGAGTTAAGCTACTGCCTCATAAATTCAGACACAAACAATCGATCAATCATGTTGTAGAAGTTTGACAAGCCAGCCGCTTTAAAGAAATGAAATGGACAAGAAGAAGAAAAAAACAAAACAAAACAAAAAAAAAAATTAAATCCAACAACGTTTTACTAAAGCCTTAATATGCACGTTGGACTCATTATTTAATAAAGAAGCTGTCATATGAAGGAATTGGAATTAGTGATGCAGGGTATCGAATACTTTTTATAGGTGCTGCAGCAAAACTATTCGACAAGCAAACTCAAGTTAAAAGGGATACATTTAAAGCCTGCTTTCACTGTTTACAATCGTTTTCAGGATCTTCAAAATGTTGTTGTGCTCGTAGGAAAATTCCTCAAGACTTTCATTTCTATCAGTTTCCTGTTGTATTACAAATATCATGTGACGCCAACTCGATTAACGATTGATTATCCTTTAGTTTAGCATCTCTAACTTGCAGCAGTGAAACCAAAGAGTTGATTGGTAGCAACATGAGTTTGCACACTTTCTGATCGTGTTTTTTTGCTCTTGTTGCTCGACTTCCAAGTGTTTTTTTTTCCTTTTTATTACCATTTCCATGGCCCATAACTGCTGCATTGGTCGTCGTCAACGTCATCTTCTCTGTCATAGTCTTTAAAGGCTACTTCACAACAATTACACAGCAAAAATGCTCATTTTTATTAAGAACCTTCAGAACAAAAAAAAAACCGAAACAATAAAGAAATGCAAACGCAAAACGAAACGAAAGATGCTGGTCAAGCGATTAATCGATAACAAACAAAAAACATTTTGACACTCGAATCGAAAATTGTTTTCTGTTGAAAACCCAAGCTACTGCCACCACCACCACCACCACCACCACCGACACCGACACCGCCACCACCACTGCCGCCACTGCCAGTAGATAGAAATCTTTAAAGCCAGTGATGAGTTTTAAAAGATGAATTGGTAGAGTGTTGGGTGAATTAAACTCAACTCCACAGCACTTTATAATCAATTATGCATCAATTCGTGTTTTTTTGTTTGTTTTATTTGTTCTTCGGTAATTTCCAATAAAATGAGATAAAAATCGCAATAATAAGCGAAGAAATTGAATTGAACTCGGCTTCTTTTTTTTTGTTTAAATAAACACTTGTCGTCACTGGAGAGGCATGCATGCAGGCAGGCAGTCGTATTTTATAGAAAAAGTACTTGAGTTTCCCATACGGTAGCAACATGTTAAGACATTGGTCGTCATATTGTCTGTCAAATTGACATTTTGAAAATTATAAATGATTAAAATACAAAGAGAGAGAGAGAGAAAAAAACAAAAACAAAAAAAAATTCTCGAGACTCCTCTCTACGGCATAAGCCCGAAAGTATTTACATGAGACTTGAAAAACAAAGAGAAGAAAAACCCACGTAATTTGTTGTTTATCGTTTATCTAATTCTAAAGAGTCGTCAAAGATGCAAGGAATTGAATACCCTACACACAGTGTGAATGTATTAAGGCTTGTAAATGGAATTCAAACTGATTTGTATTGAGAGTCACGCGTTCGGGTTGCACTAGAGATTCTGGCCTGTTACAAGAGCATATGGTCTCGGTTTTCATCGGATGCTAATGATGGATAAACACTTGACTTTTGTCGAATTTTATCCCATGGTTTTGTATTTCCCTAATGTTTCTGATTAAGTTATTTAGGCGTCCAAGGGATAGATCAGTGAGCTAATCTGCTTCGTAGAAGCTCAAATGCTTCCTTTTCGTATAACATAACGCCATAACTGTGCCATTGAAATGGGAGCACTACCCTTAAAAATTTTGATTGTCTCTACCTAACGGAGGCCAAAAACACGACTCTGCCTGTTCTGATCCAACAATTTGGTACGTGAATAACACTGGGAAGAAAATTATTGCGGGCGAAACTCACATTAATCTCTAAATGTTGCTGTCTGAATTCAAAAAAAAAAAAAAAGGAAGTAGAGCAGCGTACTTATTGTGGCATTTAGGAAGTCTGTTCGTACTTATTTAGGAATCTTCCCTATTAGAATTGTTCGTTTTTTCAGCTATTGAATCCCCAATAACTTGAAATTTAAATTCGCTTGTGTTTATAAAGTCGCCGTGGTCTAGTGGGTAGTGTGGTGGCTTATTAGACGAAAGGCCCGGGTTCGAATCCCAGGTCAGACATCAAAACGAAAAAATATTTCTTCGGCGACTTCCTCTCAGCAGATTTGTGGCAAAGACTTTGAGAGTAAAAATTGGCATGAAAAGCTTATCAAAAATCTGTCGTTCGGAGTCGACTTTAAACTGTTGGTCCCTCCACTCATGTATAAAATGAACACACGCAAGTGGTGTGAGAAGCTAGGTCGTAATCCTGACTGAAGGGTTGTAATGGCCAATTATGTATGTATGTATGTGTTTATAAAGCATTTTTAGGTCGTTGTGATTCTTTCTTTTTTATTCTAAAATTTCTGACACATCCTCCTAAAGATATGTTTTTTGTTAATATTGTTGCTATTGTTGTTGTAGTTGTTTTTGTTGTTATTATATAGTCATTTTATTAAATAATGCCGATGACTTGACAATTTTCATAATTCCAATTTGTTATCATGTTCTTAGTGTTGTTGCTGGTGCTGTTGTTAAATGTTGTAGCATAAGAAGCATATGACTTGTGTGATGTTGTTTGTTCTCTTAGAGTTGAGGTGAAGACAAACATTAATCCTTATTTTTCAACCTGTTACTTTAGGATGAGCTTGCTGTATGGCAGGCTGGCTGGATGGCTGGCTGGCTGGTTTGATGGCAGGTTGTTTAAATTTTTTTCTTCTCTTATTTTCGGGGGATATCAACAAGTATCACTTGAAGTTGGCGGCAATTGAATATGTAGGAATTACAAAAAAAAAGGAGAAAAAATGTAAAATTTTGAAGCCTTTAGCCACACATTGTAGCAGCAGCTTAAATACAACAAAAGTCTGTTATATATTGTCATGAGGTTGTTGTTGTTGTTTTTTTCTTTCTCTCTCTCTCTCTGCATAGTATAGTATTCGCTTAAACGTCAAAAATATCAAGTGTGTGTGTAAAATAATGGATTATTTTAGAAACTAAATGACACACAGCTGTAAAAACCAGTAGTCAACAACACGACATTAAAGATTAAAAAGCGAGGGATATTAAGAATTATGGGCAGTTTACAACACTACACTACAGGTTAGAGCAACAAGATCTAGGTAAAAACAAAAAAACAGAAAAAAAATAAGGTTTTATAGAGAACAAAAAAAAACATTTAATTTGTTAGGGGCTACTGAAAAAGTACTTTTCAGAACAAGGCTTTACAAATTAATAGACATTCATTTAAAGCCTATCGACAAAACATAAGAGGTGATGAAACCAACCAATGAGCAGTAGAAAGAAATCAAAATATCGAGCCTGGTACTAAAAACTTATCAAAGTGAAGCAAAGTAGATCCTACGATAGCCTGATACAGGCAGGTTTAACTATAGATAGAAAATGTTATGTTAATTTTAATTCGTATTTTTTTCCAAAAAGGAATGAAAATTTCTTTTTTGAGAGCAGCAACAATTTATTTTTATGTTCATATTTTTTATTGCATGGAAAAGTAATTGAATTTTTTCACACTACACCTGGTAATAAAAGTTTTTGTTTAATTTAATTTTTATTACAACCATTTACATACATTTGTATTGTTTTTGTGTTTTTGTGTTTTTTTTTAGAATTTTTTTTTTATTGATGAATTTGTTGGTTTATGGCTGTTAAGTTTGCTTGTAAATTGGTTTTTAATTTAAAAATGATTATTTTTCCTTAACAGCCTTAATGTGTTCAGCATATTAATTATAATATTGAAATCATAAAATGATTCTAAAAACGACTTACAATTGAATATTAAACAAAAAAATAGAAATAAAAAAAAAACACTCGGATTATTATCTTTTTAACATTCATTATGAAATGGAACAGAAATTTATTTTTAATTTCTGTTCAAACTTGATTTAGTAATTGTTACTTTTAACTGTCAATTTGATACTTAAAAGAGAACAACAACAAGAAGAAAACAACTTTAAAGTTTGACAGCTCATTTTGCATAATTGTATTAAGTTACCAGCCATGCATAACAATTTCAATTTCCAATTTCAACTACAAATACAACTCAAAACACTACAATTTCAATTCCCAATTCCAAATACATTTCGAATTGGAGTGAATTGAAGTGGCTGGAATTAAACAATTCTTTACTTTACTTTTAAAAGAGTTTACCTATGGAACAGTAACAACTCTTGGGCCATAATTATTTTATGGCACTTCACAACAAATCCAGTAGTTTTGGCTAACACTGTAGTTTTGTTAATAAATTTTATATCGAACAGCGCAGTATGAAGTGTAGTGAAATGTGTGTTTAAACATTGATTTATTGGATGTCTTGGGTTTGGTTTGAAAAATGTTTCAGTTGTTCTGGTTGTTGTTGCTCTGTTTTTTTTATTTATAAATTAAATTAAATTTATATTTTTATTTTTACTTTTTTTTTTTGTTGTTTAAATTGAAGTTTTATTTCGTATTTCTGACGTTTTTTTTTATTTTTTTGTACGTTCATATCAATTTTATTTTATTATTGAAACGAGTTTAAATTTTAATTGAATTGTACAAATTGAAAATGTTTGACTAAAAGTACAACAATATTATGGGAAGATAAAAACCACACATACACTTACACAAACACACAAATTGAAAGTAATTTAAGAATATAATTTTAAATTTTATTGACAATTAGAATTGTGTGTCAATGATGGCTTATGAATACCAACCAATCGTCTTAAAGTGAGTCAGACGCGGTGTCTGTTAAATGAATATAATACCAGCGTACTGTGGGATAATTTTCAAAATTTTTAACTTTTAAGCTTAAATTTTGTATTAGAATACCTATCTCAACTTCTAATACCTTAAGATTTTACATCACCTTCTGACTGCTGCATTTCACTTTCATTTTAAATTCAGAACGTCTATGCCGTTTATGTTACTCTTTTCGTTACATCCATAACTAATGGTTTGAAAAGATATGCTTTACGAAAAGCAAGTTAAAGACAGGCAAAGGCTCTTCTCAAACTGAAAGGGTTTGAAACAATCGAAACTTTTATTGGGAAGCTGCAGTAAAAGGAGATCTGAATCATGCTTCAAAGCAGTATCCTGAAATTTTTCAGGGAAATAGTCTTACAGGACACGTAATAGGTATAACCCAGATGGTACGCCAATAAGAGTTCCCTCTTGCCCTACCTATTACAACTTAAAAAAGAATGAGGAGAAGACAAAACATGCAATCTGGTAAGGCGTTACGTTGCCAAGCGTACGAGCTATGGTCTTCATAAGAATAATTGAAAGTACAGTGGAACTTATATAATTTGAACTTTTCTATTACTTGAATTTTCTATAAATTGAAGAACTGCAACAGCACCTTGGAGAGGAATTCTAGCAGGTTTTGCTTCTTTAACTTGAAGTTTCTATAAGTTGAAGTTTTTTTCTGCATAATGGTGATTCAATTTATAGAAGTTCGACTGTATAGTTCAGGAAACCATGCTAAATAGTGTTTTCACTCTAAGGGATTATAAATCCGTACGGTATTTTGGACTTTATAAAACATTAATGAGCTTCCTTATTAACTTATTGTAGCTTATGTATAAGCTGGTCTCAGATACTTTATTTCGATCTTAAAATTTTGGTTTCAACAGGCACAATACCATGGCTAGCAGAGCCTATACCCCTATAATAAGGTTTTAGAAATAAACTCTATTAAATTTGAATCTAAAATGATGAGAAGATTGTCAAATCGGCTTTCTCGTAGCAGAAACATATTTATTATATATACAACTGCGGTCGATCTATAATTTCTTCACAAATATTCTAAAGGAAATGATTTCTAGTGTGGGATATACACAATCGAGGCCGACTTGTACGTACAAAACCAATAATCTATAGCGTAAACGCTTATTAGATTTGAATTTATTTAAAAAAAACTCTTTGGACATGAAAACTATTTCTTATTTAAACATGAATGAGTTTCAAAAATTGGCTGTGATTTCTTAATAACAATTGTATTGGTAGTAGTAATAGTAGTAATAGTAATAGTAGTAATAGTAATAGTAATAGTAATAGTAATAGTAATAGTAATAGTAATAGTAATAGTAATAGTAATAGTAATAGTAATAGTAATAGTAATAATATCTAATAGATTTCTTAATAACAATTGTATTGGTAGTAGTAATACTAGTAATATGAATAGTAATAGTAGTATTATGAATAGTAATAGTAGTAATAGCATTTGCCTAATACAGTGTTAAAGTATCACTTTTAGTACAAAATTTATTTCTTTCAGTTTTAGATTTTCATTAAAATTTTCCAAAAACAGGTTTTTGGATTTCTTGAAAATAATTCAAAGAAACAAAAAAAAACGAAAAACGAAATCATAATTTTAATTTTTAATATAAAAATATTTTTCATTCATACCTTTTAGCATGCCCTACACTAAACTGAAGAGGTGCTTTAGCTTAAAGCACTTGAATGGCACAAACTAAAAACAAATGTTGAAATATTTAAAATATCAGAATAGTTTAACCATGTTCATCTGTGGCAGGTTCCTCTTCATGTTAAGGTTATTTTCGACAGCTTTTTTCAAACTTTTGTTGCCACAAAAGTGGAAAGAAAAGTAGGAAGGCCCTCAATTCAAGCGACAGACATAAGTACTTAGAGCGTAAATGATGCGCGCTACTACAAAAGGCAGTTATTTAATTTCTTTAGTCCTAATGAAGCTGCTTGGTCTACCAATGTCGAAACGTTAATGCGTATCTCTTCCGAAGTGGGACTATATTGTTTACAGTTTACATTTACAAGTTTACATTGAAGTTTCGTTGGAAAGTCCAGCGATTGTAACATGTCTAGTCCTATTTTCCTGTTTATTCAAAAGTTTGTTTAAAGGCTTATTTTATACTCCTATAATTCGAGTTAAAAGTCTATTCTCTTATAAGAGTAGGACACAACTTAGCTTAGTTTAATGCTGATTGCAGGGCTACTGGCAAAATTCAAAAAATATTTATTGAAGGCCTATTTGCCAATTTTTTTTTAATGGGGTTTTCTTAATAGGCCGTGTCAAAAACAACTCTTTTTGAGGGTTTCAATTCAAATTAAATCAAAAACTTGGTGGTTTTGGCAACATATTTTACGTTAGTATTTAGGCAAGTGTGACCTTCATTCGTCTTTTATTTGTAATAATATTGCAATTAATTTCTATAATTTTTGTTTAAAACGTATATAATTTTTTTTTTTAGTTTCTTTCATAAAATTATTATTAAAGTTCATTCATACGGGAAGTGTAAATGATTTCTTATGAATTTTGAAAATTCAAAGCCAACAACGAAATAAAACCAGTAGCCCGTCTTGCTGCTACAATAATGATCGCGTATTTACGAAAAAAAAAATTCAAAATCATAAAAACAGAAGAGAATATCAACTCATAAAAAAAATGATTTAATAAATCACTTGAATAAAAACAGCAACAAGAACAACAGAAACAGAAACAAAAACAATAACAAGACCATTTACTAAATATAAGCCAAAAGTATTAAAAAAAAAATGTGTTTTTTTTTTTAAATTAAAATTCAAAGAAATTTGTAAAGAATCATGAATGAATGAACTCAAGAAAACCAACTACTCAGTACATACGTAGGCTCTCTTTTTTCTTGTTTATTTTGGAAATACACACACATGTTTAGGTCATAATTTCAATTAAAAAATAAAAAAAATTAAAAAATAAAAAAAAAAAAATAATAATTAGCATGGGAATACAATTTAAACAAGAGTTTAAAGTGTAATGCGTATGTACGTTTATCTTTTTTTAGGCATTGACTAAAATTCTTCAAATACAATGTAGTAGACGAGCTCATCATGGTACAATAATGATAATGATGATCGCGTATGACGTTTAGGTACTCATAATTAAAAATCATAAATTGTACACTCGAAAAACAGACTCAGTTCAAGCTCATCCCTTGCACTAAAATTATTGTAGTATTTTACAGACTGAAATAATGGCTATGAAAACTGCGATCTTGCGAGTTCGGTGTCGAAGCATACGAGTATTTACCAACAGTAAAACGCCTATTAGATACCTAGAGAAAGTGTGTAAACCACAACTAAAATTGTCCAAGAGATAACGAGACATTCAATGGTTCACCTCATTTGAGTTCATGGACATGGGAATGTCGAAGGTAGCATCAGGGTACCACGGAAAATTTATTTAAGTTCCCACTGGAGATTGGTGCTTCGCTGCAGAGAGGAAAACAAATTGTTTTTCCAACAACTCCATTCATCGCCAAAAGTATGATGGGAGTATGCAGCACAGAATTATCATTGAACCTAGTAAGTTTCCATCTAATAAACCTAATAGCAGCGGTAAGAGGACAATGTCCTATGACCTCATAACGACTTCTGCAGAAACTTCAACGAAGATGAGACCACAGAACATCTTCTCTGTCGCTGACCGGTATTGGGAAACGTAAGAAATAGAGTTCTTAGACACAGAGCTATTTTTTCTACGACTGATATGCAGATTATCTTTCACAACAACTAGTTTCACACACCACTTATGTTGTGTGTGTTAATTTTATACATGAGTGGCGGGATTTACGAGAGATTTTTGGAAAACTTTTCACGGCAATGATCGAGGTTAGGTTAGGTTAGAGGGCGTGTACTTGTCAACTGAGACAGAAGATCGAATTGACCCATTGTACATCGTCCTAGCTTCTCACACCACTCGTGTTGTGTGCGTTAATTTTATACATGAGTGGCGGGACTTACGAGAGATTTTTGGAAAACTTTTCATGGCAATGATCGAGGTTAGGGGACGTGTTATGTTAGGGGACGTGTACTTGTCAACTGATAAAAGTACAGTACCCGGAGGTCAAATTGACCCATTGTACATCGTCCTAGCTTCTCACACCACTCCTGTTGTGTTCGTAAATTTTATACATGGGTGGCAGGGCATACAGTTTAAAGTCGACTCCGAACGACAGATTTTTGAGAACCTTTTCATGGCAATTTTATTTGCTCTCAGAGTTTTTGCGAGAAATCTGCTGGGAGGAAGTCGCCAAAGAAATATTTTCATAATTTCGTTTTGATGGCTGACTCGGGCCTTTCGTCTAATAAGCCAACACACTACCTACTAAACCCCGTTGACTTCCAATTATGACAATGATCGAACACATGTTCAATTTTTAGTTAATAACTGGGAGAGCAAGCGTAGAATTAGAATTAATTCGCGCCTGAAAGTTTTTTTGATTACTATTCAGTTTCTTCCTATTGAGCACACAGGAAACATTAACATTTCACTTCAGAATATGGACATAAAAATCGTTATAATGCAGCGGTCGAGTGGAGATAAAATTGCCAAAAGAAACGCATCTTTTCACGGCGAGTAAACTAAATAAAAAAATTGAAGTGAATATTAATTTCTTATTAATTTCTTTGAGTGTATGATCTTTTTAATAAAAACATTTTTAATTTATTAATAAATAATCTAAAAGACCACCAGCATAATAGTTCTTTGAATTAAAATATATTTTTTATTAAAAAAAATATGAAAAATATAAAAAAATACAATGTGAAAAACTATATATCAGATCGGTGATATTAAATTTTATAGCATACAAAAATAAAATTAAAAAAATTAAATTTGATTCCCATAACTATAATAATAACAACAATAATATGTACTTACGCATTAATGGCTGTCTGGCTTTGGAGGTACGAAAAGGCAAGCTGCTGCAGTAGTGGTAATAAGTTGAGTAAGTTTTCAGAAACCTAAAAAAAACAAAAGGAAAAATAAATAAATAAGTAAAGAAAAAACAATAATAATAATAATAATTGTAATGACAATAAATTTAATGACAATTTTCTAGTTGTTGTTGGTTTTTTTCTTTTATTTTATTTCATACACAATATTTCTTCTTTAAAATACATTAAAGCCTGTGTAAAGGCATGTGTGAATGACTTATTAATGTTGAAATAAAGAAAAAATAAAAGCAATAGTGGCAGTGGTAAAGAGCTAAAGGCAGTAGTGAAATAATGGTAGTTTTGGTCGTATTGTCAGTTACAAGTCGTCAACTTAAAAAATAATTTTTTTTTTGGTTTTTTTTTTTGTTACTAAAACACTTGTTAATGATGAGCGACTCTTTTTTTTTTGTTTTTGATTTTTCATAAACTCCCGTCATGTTTTAAATTAATGTAAAAGAAAAAAAAGAAGAAAAATATTAAAAAAAAAAATAAAAATGTTCAGGAAAAATTATTGCTTTCGTAGAAACCCACAAATTTATGGTGGGAATATGATTTTGAAAAATATTTTTTCTTTTTTTCTTCTTTAAAATAATATAAATTTTCAATGTATATTTGAAAGAGGGGGGTATACTTTATTAGGCGACAGACCGTGTAGTTCATAAAATTGTTCAAGAAATTAAGGAAAAAAAAAAAAACATAAAAATTATAATAAAAATAAAAACAAAAATAATTATTTGAATTATTTTATCATTTCATTTCATTTATTATTTTGTTTTTATTTAATGTGAAATTTTAATTACTTTCAAGAAATTTAATTATTTCGTAATACACAAAATGTATTTGAATGGATTTTAAGAGTGAGAAAGTTTAAAGTTTTAGTTTAATATGAATCAATATGACTGACATACGAATGATCAAAACCAGACCTTTTACCTACGATCAAAGCAATAATACTTTGGAAGCAAACAGTCTTAATTAGATTCTTCAAACTATTCTCCCTCCTTGTCCTATACGGGTTTCCGTTTATTTCACATCATATCGTTCTCCCTATCCGTACCCTATCCATCTTAACTTCTTCCCTATGCATACATAATTGGTCATTAAAAGCCTGTAGCTTGGATTATTAACCTAGTTTCTCACACCACTTATGTTATGTGTGTTAATTTTATATATAAGTGGTGGGACCTACAGTTTAAAGTCGTCTTCGAACAACAGATTTTTTTGAGAAACTTTTAATGGCAAATTTATTTACTCTGAGTTTTTGCCAGAAATCTGCCGAAGAAATACTTTTTGTATTTTCTTTTAATGTCTGGCCTGGGGCTCGAACCCTGGCTTTATGTCCAATAAGCCATCATCCTACCTACGGCGACTATGTCTTAACTTCCCTATGCATACATAACATAATTGGCCATTACAACCCTTCAGTCAGGATTACGACCTAGCTTCTCACACCACTTATGTTGTGTGGGTTAATTTTTATACATAAGTGGCGGGACCTACAGTTTAAAGTCGACTCCGAACGACAGATTTTTGAGAAGCTTTTCATGGCAATTTTTACTCTCAGAGTCTTTGCCAGAAATCTGCTGAGAGGAAGTCGCCGAAGAAATATTTTTCGTTTTGATGTCTGACCTGGGATTCGAACCCGGGCCTTTTGTCTAATAAACCAACACACTAGCCACTAGACCACGGCGATTTCCCTATGACATATGTTATAACTGATGTTATAGGAACAAATTATATTTGGACCTGATGATGGTGCTTGTCACCCCTCGATTTAAAAATTTTGTAGGGCACCATGTCTAGTAGCTGTAGGTAAAGATTTATATGACACAGTAACCCTACATTTCAGGGATAAGGTAATGGCTTGAGCGCCTTATTCAATTATTACTGTGTTCTTAGTACTGGTGAATAGTCTAACTTCAAGAGACCCCTGTTGGAGAGTAAGTGGTTTGTTTTTGGAGTCCACACTGCATGATGCAAGTACTTATGAATTGTAGGTGAAATCTAGATAACCTAGTTTTACAAAAGGTGGAGTAGTCACGGTGAAGATATTGTTTAAATTTGAATGTATCTCAGGCTTAATTTCTTTATGAAAAGGAGAATTTTGATTGCATTAACTGCAGAACAATCATGTGAAGAGTTTTTCGCATTACCGTATTAGGGTCCAGAAGCGGCGAGTTAGTTAATATTAAGTAAGATTGTTTTCAACGGCCAGTTGAACTTGGGTCCTGACGTGTTGTGTATTGATCTTTTTTCGTAACTTAAAGTATTAAACTGTAACTAACATGATATTATTACTCTGGATAGCCTCCTCCTGACAGGATGCTTAATTGATGACTCTAACTAGGAGGACTAGTGGCTTAAGCATTTTAATTTAGACCGTGGAAAATTTCATCCACTTCATCTAGCCTTGGGATTCCTTTAACCTAAATCCCAATAAAAATTTCTTTCAGTTTACTTTTCATAAAACCAAAAATTTACATTTTATCATCGATATCTTAATAAAAGCCAACAGATTTTGACAAATTGTTTCATGTTTATTGTCAATATATTGTCATTCGTTTTGTTGTTGTTGTTGAATTCGAAGGCGAAACAAAATAAAAAAAAAACGTTAACAATGACTAACATGTCAATACGTGTGACAGTAACTCTTTTGAGCCGATTCAAAAGGCAACAAATAAAAAGACTTACTCTCGGTAACAATAAAGTCGTTAAACGTATGCCACATATAACAACAACAACAACAACCATATTTTGCTTTATCTTTGACAATCTGTTTTTATTTTAATTTTTTTTGTATTTAATACGCTTTTATAATATTTTATTTATTTATGCCAACCAAACAAAAAAAAAAAAACAACACAAAATATTATTCGTAAAAACAAAAAGGGGGAAAAAAAAGCAAAAAATTTCAAAAGATTTATTGACAAAAACTCATCTACAAAAAGCCAATCCTTGAAAGCGCAGGCGTACATACGATTAAAATTTAAACACTTTTTAATGCATTTCATATAGAAGAATCTCTCTCGCTCGCTTAGCTCAATTCATTCTGTTGAATATTGAATTTATTTAAGCGGGAATATAAGAATATAAAAATAAAAAAAATAAATCTATTGATTTATTATAATCAGAAGAAGACAATGAAATAAAAAAGCGAAAAAACAATGAAAATTTATGCAAAACTCTCAAAAGGAAAACGTAGCAAGAAATCAAAAATAAGCAGAGAAAAAAAAAACGATATTGAATTTCATTAAATTTAATGCTTAAAATCATATTAAAGGAAGTATGATTAATATATGAAACAAAAAAAAAAAAATAATGAAAAGAAGAAAATACACTGAAAGGAATTCAGAATTTCAATCCCAAAAAGGAAGAAAATTCATTGAAAGGAATTAAAGAAATAAATTTCATAGTTCCAGGTCACAAATGAGAGACATTGTACTTGTCAATAAATGTGAATAGCTTGTCAGAAGTTTTGCAAATAATCCTGCTTTTCCTTTTCCAATTGTCGATA
This sequence comes from Sarcophaga peregrina, assembly GCA_014635995.1. Lineage (NCBI taxonomy): Eukaryota > Metazoa > Arthropoda > Insecta > Diptera > Sarcophagidae > Sarcophaga > Sarcophaga peregrina. The sequence goes on from CM025790.1 coordinate 105,483,063, forward strand.
GATATAGAAACAGACATGCATTGGTACTACAGTAGCGAGCACAAAAAATGCAACGTTGGGTAAAATTATCTTTAAGTGCGATAATTTTAAAAAAAAATGGTGACCAGTTCAAAACATTTCTTTGGGTTATTAATCCCTACAGTTATAGATACCTATTATCAATAACATTATGTAAATATTTTTAATTAATGATATATTATTTTGTCATTTATTAAAAACAGTGCGAATTTCATGGGAGCAATAAAAATGCAACAGCATAAATTTTAATGTGTTTATTTAAATTAAATAGCAATTCTTACAAAAAAAATCTTAAAATTAATATTTAGTGGCGTAGCCTTTATTTTTTATGACTTCTTGCAACCTAGAAGGCATAGAGTCGACTAAAGCTATTAATGTGTTAATGGATATTTTCTCCCATTCACTTTTCAAAATTTCTTCTAATTGCCTCTTATTTGACGGATGTTTCCTCTTAACTTCCTGATCTAATAGCTCCCATAGATTTTCTATGGGGTTTAGATCGGGAGACTGTGATGGCCAATCCAAAACATAGACATCATTGTCGCTTAAAAAGTTTCGAGCTAAGCGACTTGAGTGCTTTGGATCGTTATCCTGTTGGAATATGCTACCAGGAGGCATTTTTTCCCGCAGATGAGGAAGCATGTGTTCTCCAAGGATTTCACAGTACTTCTTGGCGTCCATTTTTCCTTCGATTTGAGTTAAGGGACCTACCCCATCACGGGAAAACGCACCTGTAAATACGTGACGTAAAATCAATAATTTTTTTTAAGCATATCGTTCCTTACCCCACACCATTATTGATCCACCGCCATGTTTTACGGTTGGAAATTGATATCTTGGAGAATATCTCTGTCCAGGCGGTCTTCGAACGAAATTTATCCAATCGGAGCCAAACAAATTAAATTTGCTTTCATCGCTCCACAAGACTTTAGCCCATTGTTCATTTGACCAATCCTTGTAACGTTTTGCAAATTCCAGGCGCTTCTTTTTATTGATTGCACTGATTAGAGGTTTCTTTGCGGGTCGTCTCGCATGCAAATTAGCCTCTTTCAAACTACGGCGAACAGTGTGAACGCCTATAGAGACTCCCATTTGCTCATTTGCGAAATTAGCAACGTCCACTGCGGTCTTTCGTGGATCTTTTTTAACCAGTGCAATCATCTGGCGGTCTTGGCGAGAGGTAGTTTTTCGAGGATTATCACTACCTGGTTTCCTTTCCACACTATTTCTCAAGGAAAATCGAGATTTAATACGACATACGGTTGATTGATTTACACCAAAGAGGTGTCCAACTTCACGCATGGATTTTCCTTCTTCTAAGGTTTTAATGATTGCAGTTTTGCTGTCAGCTGAGAGCTGCTTCTATTACAAAACACATGTTGTATAACTTATTTAAGAAATTTTCAATTATAATTAAATAAATAACTTACTTTAACTATTTTTTTATTATGTTGCATTTTTTTTGCTCGCTAAAAATTTGCACTTTTGTCACTAATTCAAAAATATTTAACTTTTTAAAGCAGAATTTGGAATAAACTGTGGTTACTTTGAAAACTTATAATTGAAAGAATTAACAGCAAAAGAAAATAGATAAATTAGTTACCGTTATTTTGAAACAGATCTTATTAAAGATCATATGGCACAGTGTTGTATTTTTTGTGCTCGCTACTGTACGTTAGCGGTAGATACATTATTGACCTTAAACCTGTTGCATATGGGAGTGAAAAACAGAGCCATGGAGACTATAGATAAGATAGATAAAGGATAGATATAGCATAACCGAGAATATCCGCCTTAGGATTGAAAAGGAATTATCAATTGCATGTTGCTACAAACTGGCCTAAATACCAGTCCTTAAATCTACTCCTTATAACTCAACGGCTGAATTTGAGCAATCATGAAACACCAAATACAATCGTCCAACACAAAAGTAGTGTGTGATGGTTTAATGGTTGAACTTTTCTTTCATAAAATATTTGTACATTGAGAATGCTAAGTATAATTATCATACATACATAACATACATATTTGGCCATTACAACCCTTCAGTCAGGATTACGACTTAGCTTCTCACACCACTTATGTTGTGTGCGTTAATTTTATAAATGAGTGGTGGGACCTACAGTTTAAAGTCGACTCCGAACGACAGATTTTTGAGAAGCTTTTCATGGCAATTTTTACTCTCAGAATCTTTGCCAGAAATCTGCTGAGAGGAAGTCGCCGAAGAAATATTTTTCGTTTTTGATGTCTGACCTGAGATACGAACCCGGGCCTTTCGTCTAATAAGCCAACACACTACCTACTAGATCACGGCGACTTTCAAGAGAATTATCATTTTTTTTAATTCTATCTGTTATTTTATTATAAATTCAGATATGATTTTACCTCCACAAATATTTATTTTAAGTATTTTGTCTTTACTTTATTTTCTAAGAAAATAAAATTTCATTTTTCTTTATCATTACCAAGAGCTTCTTATCATTTTAATTTTTCTTCTTTTATTTGCTGTTACTTGATTTGGTAATTTGTTTTTGAATAATTTCTTTAAACGAAATTATTCGATTAGGGCTTATCTTACCCGAGTAATATCTTCTTTTCTTTTAATCTTTAATTTTTTTGTTTCTTCTTAAATAAACACTTTACGCCTACAAATGAAGGCATTTAAAAAACAAAAAGACACATATTCCAGGAGGTTTTTTTCCCTTTTTTTTGTATATTTTTGGGACTTAAGATAACAATAACAACAACAACAACAATAACAAATAGTACTAGTTCAGGCAGCAATAAAATATTGTTGCATTGAATTTCGGAAGACATACAAACGTTGTAACAACATGTTGTTGAACATGGTACTCGAGAAAATCAAATAATCAAATAAAAATGATGGACGCATGTCATATATAAACAATAACAAAAAGAAACAACAACAACAACAGAAACAACAACAACACCAATATAAAGAAATCAAGAAAAAGAAAAACCCGCATTCTGAAGCTATATTAATGCTGCATAATATGTATGAGCAATATGATGCACAATGTGTGTGTGGATTATACACTCATATAAATTACCCAGCAAACAATAAATTGTTTGTTTTATTTGTTGTTCTCTGTGTGTGTTTACAAATTGATAATGACTTCGGGAATGAAAAGAAAACAAACGCACACACAGAGAATATATTCATAAAAATCAAATAAATAAGCAGAAGAAACGAACAAAAAAAACTGAATTTAAATAAATAAAAATAATGAGTATAAGATGTCAGAATAATTGGTCATAAAATCACCAAAGAATGACACCCTATAAACGTTAAAATGGTCGGTCACTGCAACAGAATAGCAGTAGCGGTGGCCTCCTCCTACCAATATTCCACGAAAACCTCGTTAGGTTAGCAGTTTGAAGTATTACGTGGTGTTTATTACTTAGCAATAGTGAAGAGAATCAAAACTACTTTCAAGCCTTAATGATGACTTAATGAAGCAAGCATTGTAGCCAGCGTTACCGTTGAGCGACTAAAGTCGCAATTTGACACTTTTTCAGCCACCTCGCCACTTTTTGTGCCCCCTTACTAAAATGAACTAAATCTGACTAGACTAGACTTGGCTTTAGACTAGGCTTTAGACTAGACTAGACTTTAGACTAGGCTTTAGTCTAGACTATAGACTAGACTAGACTTTAGACTAGGTGTTAGACTAGACTAGACTTTAGACTAGACTACTAGACTATAGACTAGACTAGACTTTAGACTAGACTATAGTCTAGACTATATATTAGACTACAGACTAGACTATATACTAGACTATAGACTAGACTATATACAAGACTATAGACTGGACTGTATACTACACTATAGACTAGACTATATACTAGACTATAAACTAGACTATAGACTAGACTATATACTAGACTATATACTAGACTGTATACTACACTATAGAGTAGAATATAGACTAGATTATAGACTAGATTATATACTAGATAATAAACTAGACTATATACTAGACTATAGACTAGAGTATAGAATAGGCTATATACTAGACTATAGACTTGACTATAGACTAGACTAAAGACTTGACTATAGACTAGACTAAAGACTTGACTACAGAATAGATACTAGATTATATACTATAGACTAGACTATAGACCAGATTATATACTAGACTGTAGACTAGATAAAATAGATTAGACAATAGACTAGACTATAGATTAGACTATAGACTAGACTATAGACTAGACTATAGACTAGACTATATGCTAGACTATAAACTATATTAGATATTACTAGACTATATTACTATATAATTATATTACTAGACTATAAATTATATACTAGGCTATAGTCTAGACTATAGACTAGACTGGAGACTAGACTATAGACATTTTCTTTTCTTTTAAAAATGTTGCCCCTTTTTACTGCCAAAATACACTTTTTGTGCGACTTTTTTTCAAAAATCCTCTTTTTGTGCGACTTCTTAAAAATTTCCAGCGGTAACGCTGATTGTAGCGGTATTTATAACTTAAACTGTAGGGTATTTAATAAGCCTCTAAGCGTATCTTTCAGTTCAATTTCTTTTTTTTTTACTTTATCTGTGTGTTACATTTTCCATTATTTATTATTGTGGTAATCAAACATCAATTCTTTCTTTTGTTTCGGTGTTCTGATTTCATTTCGATTGTTTACATTGTTTACCCACCACCACATCACCGACATTATTTACCTTCCGTACTTTACAACCTGCTCAAATGTTTACTTAAAAAAAAAATAAACAAAAATGAAAATAAGAAAAAAAAAATGACCAATTTTGGTAAAAACTTTAAAAGAAACAATTTTTTAAAAACTAAAAGAGAAACACATTTCATGTGTTTTCTCGTTTGGAAAAGAAAGAATTGAGCGCGTGTTGAATATTTGTTTAGTTTATGGCTTTAACACAAGGGTCGTCTGACTGTTGCTGGTTTATTAGATAACGTGAGAGGATGTTTTGTTACCGGGCTTTTTCAGGATACCGACACAATTTCCTTTTCGGTGTTTTCAAATTCATTGTGTGATCTTGCCGACAAAATAAAAAATTCAAATTTAAAATACTAAAAAAAGAAAAAAAACAAGATTTAAGAATCTTCGAAAGTCCAATTGTAAGTACAGCTTTCTTAAGCCTTTAAAATAAGCTTTAAAGATAGTCTTATGTGGCTTGACTTGATTCAGTCTTCTTATAATTTAAAGTGTAAAAATATGGAAAAGAATTTGTCAAACGAACTGGTTCTGGACTTTGGCCTCTGCCTTATAGGATCTATAAGTTTTCGATTGAATTCTTTCATGTGATTCGTTGATATGATCAGCAAGACTTGTGGTTTTATGAAATATCTTTGGGTCTGTCGGGTCCTGATAATCTTCATACTCACGGTGTCACTGCACGACTCTCGGCATTAATAAACCGACGTTATAGCCTTCTTTTGCCACCTTTTTGACTGAAACTCACTACAGCAAGGATTGTGCAAATGCAAGTATTTTTATAGTTCCCAGTGGATTTCCTACAGGAACTATTTCATATCAGGGCTGGAAACGAACTTTTGCTATCGGTAAATTACCTAACCTCTGTCCTTCGCTAACCTTACCTTTCAAAAGAGAGAGAGAGAAGACGCTTTGTCCGAGCAACATAGTGTATTGGGTCCAACTTTTCTGAAATTATCCTCTTCGTCTCTGAATTTGAAAAGGCTTACGGTTCTGGCATGTTGATACTATGATATCGACACTATAACTTCGATCTATTCTAATGAATAAAAACATACGTCTCTGGTGAGTTACAGAGTGGTTTCCAGAATAGGATACCACAGACCCATTGTAGAAAAAAGGCAGATGTCTTCCGCACAGTAATTGAGAAACTTCTTTATACAATAGCAGCGCAAGAGACCCTGTTCTGGAAGGCATATAGAGAAGGCAAGTGCAATCCGCAATACCAGACAGCGAGTCAATTTTTCCAATTGGAATACTTGATTACTGACGGCAGAACAAACACGGAATGTAAACAGTTTAAAAAGGAATAGGATATACAGCGTTTAGCAAGAGGGAAAAGCAGAAATAGGAATAATATGGAAATTGTATGTGCCTAGGGGGTCTAGAATAGTCGCCGTGGTCTAGTGGGTAGTGTGTTGACTTATTAGACAAAAGGCCCGGGTTCGAATCCCAGGTCAGACCTCAAATCTCAGCAGATTTCTGGCAAACACTCTGAGAGTAAAAATTGCCATGAAAAGCTTCTCAAAAATCTGTCGTTCGGATTCGACTTTAAACTGTAGGTCCCGCCACTTATGTATAAAATTAACGCACACAACATAAGTGGTGTGAGAAGCTAGGTCGTAATCCTGACTGAAGGGTTGTAATGGCCAATTTTGTATGTATGTATGTATGTAGGGGGTCTAGAAATGGAAGAAGATCGAAATGCAAGTGATTACATGCTTGCTATATAGGAGGCTGTCAATAAGATAACATAACTACTGTGCTCAGTAAACTTGTAGGCTTCAATTTGGTTTGTATCTGGTAAAGCCTTAACTGTTTATTAGAAAATCCTTAACTTTTTTATGTTACTTCACTATAATTTGAAACCAGCAGTTTCTGTCGAAAAATTTCCAATAGTTACCCTTCCCTTTTCTTCCTTTTTCACATTTAAGCCAATATTAAAGAAATGTCGAAAATACATGTTCAACTGTCAAGCTTAATGGACAAACTATTAATTAGTAAATCAAAACTTAAAGAAGCTGCACAAAAAAACAAAAAAAAAAAAAGAAATCCCATTAGAATACAAGCAAGGAAGAAAAATTTTAAGATTCTCACACAGACCGTCAGTCATTCGCCTTCAAATACTCACAGATCAATGGGAATTTTTAAACCATAAAATTAAATATTAAACACCACGAAAGGTATTATGCTAGAGAGAAACAGAGATAGAGACGGATACGGAGAGAGAGAGAATGAAAGGAGATGACAACATTTTACAAAATACCTTTAGGATCAAAGTCAAAAATCAAATTAAAATGGTAAGTAACCCACAGAGGTTCACAATGTTTCTTTTTGGTTTTTTTTTTTTCTTTAAATGGATTTATGTTCTCTACCATGTGTGTTATAATCAAAAGATGTCAATCATAAGTTATACGCGCTTTTCCACTGCATTAACTGCAAAATTATATAAGCACAGCGACCAGAGTAGCATTTGCCAGAAGAGGAAGATGGAAGAGGCAGAGGTGGAAGCAACACATTCTAATTTATTTCAATACAAAATTTCTTATTTTAATATTTACGGGATATGTGTTGTGTTAGCGATTCTATAATAAAACGAGTATTGGGTATTAAACAAAAAAAAATATGGAAAATAAATTCATGGACAAGAGTTTACGCAGATTATTAACCCTTTAAGAGACGGAAATCAAAGAAATTTCTGTTTGATTCAATATTGCATGGATACTAGGCCAATGACTCTAGTAGCTGCGCAAAAGCTAAGCAATAATACGGAAAGAGTTCTATGGCATGGAAGCTTACTCCGTCTGCCCTGTATTCCCCTCCCCTGTTATTTGCCGCACCACAAATATATAGTTTATCCCATGGCCACCCTAAGTATCAAGTGATTTAGCCTGTTACGATCTTATGAGACAAGAAAGGAATACAAATCAACTGTAAGCTTCTAGAAATTACCACTGAGAATGTGAACAACATAACTTTGTCTGCAATTGTAATACATACGCTATACAGTATTTTCCACTTAAAAACTTAAAGAAAATTGTAATACTTTAAAGGGTTAAATTAATTTTATTTGTGAAATTGATCAATTTCAACAGTTTCATAATCTCTCTACATAAATCTGTATTTCAGTCATCGTCTACTCCACTGCAGACTGGAGTTCTTGTTTTTCTTTTTTCCTTCATCTTTCTTTTCTCCTCAACAGTTAAACGTTTTATGTCAATCACTTAATTCTACGCTTAAGATCAGCTTCTCAAGCGTTGAAATAAAATTTTATTTCAAAGATTTTTTTTTATTTTTTTAGCTTTTATTTTTTTATTTTTAAGCTGAAAGCATTTAAAATAAATTTTATTAGGGATTTTGTCTTTTTTTCTGTTCTGTTCTGTTCCGTTCTTTTTGCAGCAGACTGTTTGAAATAATGATTGATAAATTTAGTAGAAAAGAAAACACAGTTACAGTTTAATTAAATTTTTTTTTTTAGAATTTTTTTTCTCTCTACGAATATGGGTTTACAGTGCCAGAGTGCTACTGGTTTTTACTGGTTGTAATCTGTAAGTAATCTGTAATTGAAAAGCTACTGGAAATTAAATTAAACTTCTAAAGATAAGATTTAATTGCTAAAGGAAACAGTTAAACAGAGTACATACATATAGGAAAATATTATCAAGCAGCTTACAAGCCTACTTTTAGGGTGACAACAAATATAAGGTATATGCAGCCCACTTTTAGGTAAGAAAGTCAAGACTTTGTATTGTTAAATAAGAAATAATTTCTAAAAATATCTTCATTCTTAAATATTTTTAACCTTTAAACTGTCTTCTAATATTTTTTTTCCTAATTTTTGCTTTAAAAAAAATCAAAAAACTTTGTGCCTCTTTTTTATGTCGTCACAGCCTAATATTAATGATAAGATTTAATTGCTAAAGGAAACAGTTAAACAGAGTACATACATATAGGAAAATGTTCTCAAGCAGATTACAAGCCTACTTTTAGGGTGACAACAAATATAAAGTGAATGCAGCCTACTTTTAGGTAAGCAAGTCAAGACTTGTCGCAAAACAATCAACCCATAGAGTATTGTTAAATAAGAATATCTCCATTCTTAAATATTTTTAACCTTTAAGCTGTCTTCTAATATTTTTTTTTTTCATAATTTTTGCTTTAAAAAAATCAAAAAATTGTGTGCCTCTTTTTTATGTCGTCACAGCCTAATATTAATGATGATGTGGTGTTGATGTTAAATACTGTTTAATTAATGAATTCTATGCATTAGCAAAGCCATATTTTCAGGTTTTGTTTTTGCATTTGTAAGAAAAACAACTTAGAAATGCAAACCCACTGAAACCTGGTAACAATCCATCAAAAAGACACCTTCTTTCCAAAAGAACGATGATGAAAATACCCAGAACCAGGTAAAGAATGAAAAAGAAAACAAAAATAATAACAACAACAACTGGAAAACATCTCTCAGCAGCGTTTAAATGTCTCGTTAGACCTGTGGCGGAAAGAAGACAAATTTGACTTCCTCAATATTAAGCTTGGAAAGACATACTTACTCTACTCACTTGCTTGCTTTGCTTACTTACTTACTTACTTGCTGACTGACTATGTATAACTTGGCTTAGAATATTTGCATGTTGCACAAATTGCAACAAGAAAAACAACAAGTTAGTTAGAATCAACAAAAATGTTTTATTTTTCAGCAACAAAACATAACAAACCAACAACAATTTTCGCATTGAGTTTTTTTTCTATGGACAAAGAGGTGTGAACAAACACCTCAGCGTTTTGCATTAGACACTGAAAAAGAGTGAAAAAAAGAAACGAAATTGGGTACTCACACCAAGCAAAAAAAATAAATAAAAATATTTTCGGTACAAAAACCAACAACAAAATGATAAAAATTGTAGTTTACAGTGTAGAGTAGAAAAAGACATTCTTGACCAGGATAATGGCACCAAGAGATTTGAGCTAAAGAGAATTGGAAAAAGGAAAAAAATTCGGTTTCATTATTTCAAAACTAAATTCATGGAACCGTGACGGGTCAGAGTCAACGATGATTTGGACCTTATATGGATGGAAAGCGTACGATTGGTGAAAGTCGGAGTGAACCTTTACAAAATTTTGCTATAAAATTAAAGTATATTTGTAGGCTTTTAAGAAAGAAATATATCTTGGTATATTTTTAGGCATTTAAGGAAAGAAAACTAGTAGTTGGTCCCATTTGTAAATTACCTGCTGCATGTTATGCGTTTAACAGCATTTTGTTGTAAATGCGTTTAATAACATTTGTTAAGCTGAGTAGAACAAAGAAGAAAACATCGAAAAAAAAAATGTTTTTTAAATAATTTTTTGTTTCCATTTTTGTCTCATTTTTGTTTTGGGTAAAAAGAATGAATGAATGGATGATAAAGTGTAAATTTTGTTGCCAAAGACACAGGCAAGAAGCCCAACCATAATGTGATCTTAAATTGTATATTTTAGTAGATTTTCACCATCATTTGTTAAAATGTGCAGTTCAGTTCGGTTCAGTTCTGTGCAGTGTAGTGCAGTTGAAAAAAGAAAGATGACAGTGGCGGTAATGGTAATGGTGTTGTGGTTGGTGTTTAACAAGCTTAAGAAAAATTACCACATTTCGCCCTTTCATCACACTTTTGAGTCGTGGAACACAAAGACAAAAAAAAAAAAAGAAATGCAGTAGAAAGAAATTATGGCCAACAAGATATGGAGAACTTTTCTTCTATTGCATTTGAGACAAATAGTTTTCTAGCCTACGGCTATAAATGCACTTTATAAGGTAAAGTACTTACCCACAAATAAAAAAAAATAAAAAATGAAAATAAAAACATAGAGAAAACAGCGAACATATAAATAAAGATATTTCTTTAAGAAAGAAAATTCTTTCAAATGCAGCATTTGGTTTTAATTTTTTACAATTTTTTACTATTTTTGTTTTTTTACTGCTTTTTGGCAAAAGTGTAGGCCACAATTAGTACGCAAAACATTTCAAGACGATTTATCTTTACCTTAAGCTAAAATGTTCATGGTAAAATACAGATAATATTATAGCAATTGTATGCTAAATAGTGGAAAACTTTTTTCTCTTTTCATTTTTTTCTTGCTTTTTTCGTATTCTAAAGAAACAGTGCAGAATTTCCTTTTGCAACGGCTTAATTTCTTAATTTAGCATAGAATTCTTAAGTAACAACCAACCATAACCGTTAATTTCTGGTATAATTTTGCAGTAAAGCCAGCCTTTAGGTGAATTTTTGGAAATAATTTTTAAGTGCAGTTTAGAGAAATACTTCTAAGAAATTTTCAGTTTTTAACAATTTCATTAAATGTAAAGTTATTATACGAGCGGGGTAGGGGGGGAATAGGTTAAGTCTTTGCAGTTTTAATAATTTATTTAAATTTACAATTAATTACACGAGGATAGTTGTTAATTCGAAATTGAAATCTATTTCTTATCCAAAAGTAGATTAATTTCAATAAGACTGATTAAACTAATGGCAATCACAAGCCTAGGATATTCTGCGAGGTGGTGTAGTTTCTTCACAAATTCAACAAAATTTCTGTTCTTTTCGTAACTGAAATTGTAATTTTCTGTGGTTAACTACTATTTAGTAGTTTCGGTACCGATCTCTTATTGGATTTATTCACAATTTTTTCCTCTACCCTTCACTAGATGGCAATATTTTATGTTCTCCTAAGTAATTCTTCTAATTTGAATATTTTCTTATAAGTTTACCATCTTAATGCCGGCATTGTTTTCTATAATTCATAAACCAAGAAATGAAAATTTATTATCCACTATACATCGTTATAAAGGTGGTGGTTTTCCATGTTCTTTTTAAGCTCTCCTCTATCCAAAAGGTATCGTCTACCATGTAAACATTTTTTTCAACCACCTGATGTGCAGTTTAAAGTTGATTACGGCAAAAACAGAAAAAAAAATATGAACTTTTATTTAAAACCACCACAATAGCTGAAATATTGTTTTCATTTGGTCTGTTTTTATTCTGTTTTCATTTGAATATTTAGATGAATAGCAGCAAGCCTAAGCTCTATAGTACTATTTGGTTACGTTAAAATATTGATACTAAAAGTGATGAAATATGCCAGCCAGCATAAATACTGCATAAGCAACAATCTGCTTGGTCCTCTAGTTTCATTGGCAATTTCATATTTTTTATTTTTCATTTCAATTTTTGTATTGTTTTTTTTTTTTTACAAGCAAATATTTTCTAGATTTGCTCATGATGAAAGTCTGATTGCTGTGTGTTATTAATCTTCGTGGGAGTAATATTTTTTTCATTAGTTTTTACACTTTCTTTTATCGTTTTTTTTTTCTCTACTTTTTTGTTTTTGATTTTTTTTTTCCAGCATATTTTTGCATATTGTGTTATATGCTTCAGCGTAGGAAAATAATGAAATATTTGTTACATTTGACTTGAAATTATTTAAGTATGAAATTAAAATCACACCCTAGGGTTTTACGATATGCTATTTATAAGGAAATATAAAAATACTCCGTAAAATATGGAAAAAGTTTTTAGATTCAATGCTTTAAATAAATGAGAACAAAAAACAATGACCTTTGACTTATTGCCAATCTGCATTGTTGTTTTTACAAAGCCTTTACGACTGGGCTCTGATCAGAGCAATCGTTGTGACTGCCACTAGCATAGGACACTGCTATTTCGAACTCTTCATGATCTTATCAAACATAATCATTTGCTAGCCAGGTTTTTAGTGGGTTTTCCAATACAGACAAATTATGAGAGAGCTTCGACAAATGCGGTCCTAGTGGCCTATCACATCTTGAAGATTTTCATGGTGGCTATAAATCGACTTAAAGTTTGTCACGTCAGAATCAAGGGTTTTGGCAGCTGAGAAGTTATCAGAAAGTATGCTAAACTCCTACATATTTGTCGTTTTCAGTTGAGGCCTGAGGCAGAAGCCTGTCTGGAATTGAACCCTAGAATTTATGTAAACAATTAGGTTTGAAAATTTGGTTTGAAAGGTGAATTAAAATACACGCTAAAACTCTTGTCTGGTCTTTAAAATATCGTAAAAATACAGAAATTTCTTTTGAAATGAAATAACCGCCTTCATATAACTATAACAGTAGTCTCGTATGTGTAACACCGTTTAATTTCTTTATTTTTTGTTTTTATAACGATATTGTAACTTCTTCCTATCTAAAGATCTCTTTCTTGCAATTCTTCTAAATAAAAAAGCGTTTGTCTGATCAAAAGCGGCCTGATTTGAAATCTTTGTGTTGCTTGGTTAAAAATTAAACAAAAAAAGAATCAGAAAAAGAATGAAGAATATATTCGATACTTTTGCTTTCCGAGAATGCTATAAAAAATGCTTTTGCAGACTACTGTATAAGAAACTTGGCTCATTAATACAAGACCGCATTATTCTTTTATGATTAAACCTTATGTCGTCGTTAATTTTACACTTTTGCTTTTCAAAACAACTACATGGAGAAGAGTGAGCTCAGCTTAAATGATTATCTAAAGTCTGTCATCTTAATTGTTAATATTTTTGCTTGTTCGCTTAAGATGAACTTGAAAAATACTCACAATTCCCAAGAAATTTAAACTAAAACCGTAGCAAAAGCATAAATACCCAGGATAAAATAAAGTTTTTTTAAAGGAAAAAATATTAAAGCTTCTCTAAAATAAATAAGCGGTTAAGAATTAAAGCCTATTTTGTGTGACCCATTTCTGTAGACCAAATTGTTTTGTTGGCGTTATAATGCCAAATTTCAATTGCCAGGGAAAAACAAACAATTTTACAATTCAATGAATTGGAATCATTAGTTAAACATAAAAAAAAAGGAAAACATTTTTTTCTTTTGGAACCCCTGTTATTTGGGAAATTTTTTTCTTTTCAGTAAAGCCAGCAAACCATCTTAAATCTATAACAACTTCAAAATAGAAAAAGAAGAGAAAATCTAATCAAATCGCCTTAACAATGACAATATATTTATGCTTCACAAACAAATAGATGTTGCTTTAGATAATGAGATATAAAAATACAATTTAAATTTGTAGTCTATGTTAAGGAGTAAAGGAAATTGGAGCATTGCCCCTCTTTCCTAAGGAAAAACCAAAAACCATAGAAATGTCAAATGGTAAATAGCTATGATCTCTAGCTATTGATAAGCATAACGCCACTTGAAATGTTCTTCATGGTTAAAATAAAAAATAGAAAAGAAAAATGTAAAAAACATGCATATGTTGGGGGGTATAAGAATCTAAAAGCTAGCCAACAGGGGAGTTTAAAAGTCATGGGTTTTACATAAACATTGTTTGTTGTATACACTGTATTCCGTTCAATAGAAATATAATTTCAATTGGAATTTTTTGTTTGCTTAACTTAAATTAAAATTAAAGCATATTTTAAGGAACACTAGCAACTTAATTTGGTAGATAACAAGGAATACTACATTTAGGCGCACATTGCGTAAATGCCGATTGATTTAGCCCTGAAGTTATATTCATAAATTTGGAGCACTGATTGTACCTGGCGTACAACTTCCAAAATTTTTATTTTCCATTAATTCGTGGGACTTTTTATACGTAGCTGTAAAATTTAAACATTAATTAAGATTTTTTTTTAACTTTAAAAAATATACAGTCTATTTTAAGGCTTTAATAATTTCATTATCACTTAATTACCACTGCATGGTGTACATTAGTGGCAAAAACAAGCAGCAACAATTTCAACATTTCATAATAAATTTATAACCCTATACACATTATGTTATACACAATATTAATGAAGTAATTTCTTTTAATTACCAACCCCTATAGCTATGCTATACTATATGAAAATAAAGTAATAATTTTATTATTTATTGCATATTTCTTAAGGAATAGCTTGTTAACATGAAATCGAAGAAATTGTAGCAATAATTCCCAGAAATTGCAAAAAGAAAATTTTAAAATAATTAAAATCAAAGGAAAACACTAGGCAAACCTTAAAACATAGCGTAGCGGAGACCATGTCTCATAAATTGCGATAAACATTGCATTGCCGTCCTTAAGGAGTTGTAGAGTAACAACGTGTAATAAAAATTTGATCAATAATCAGTCCAAAATAACGAAAGAAAAGCAAGGAAAATTGCTGTTCTGTTTTTCTTTTTTGTTCTTTTTTGCATTTAATTTTGTACACAGGACATTGAGGATTCATTAAGGTAATAAAATGTAAGACTCAAAACATGGCCCAAATGTTAAAACAACAATTACATATGGCCGAGGAACAGCCTCCCCCCATTCACAAACCTTATGACACATCCTATCCTGTGCTATACAGCCAACCTACACTAATTATGTCTTGTGTTAATACAAATACAATACAATACAATTACAGTAGATACATAGTAGATAGATAAACAGCAAGGACTCTATAAAAAGGATTTCATCATCTATAGAGGCATTAAAGAAAATTATCTTTTGCTGAAGCATACTTTAAGAAGCTTTTACTGTATGTGTTAAATTGTCTTGTAGATGTACGAGTAAATATAGAGAATACGTTGCAATTGTAATTTTTACTTAAATTTCGTTATTCGTTGTTCTTTTTTTCGTCTTTTTGTTGCTCCACCGTAACTTAACGACTACAATGTGTGTGTTTCCAAAATGATATGATGAAAATTGTAGAAATTTACCTCTGGTAGTCATCAAAGTTTCAAACGGGGGGTTAAGTGGAGCAATCGAAAGGGCCTTTAATAAAAAACAATGTTGTGCGAAAAATTCAGCACTCTTGACACACAATGCAACAACCTGTCATTGCAGGAGGGGTCCCAAGTAATACCCGACCACAAAAACACCTGTTTGGGAATCTTCATACCATGGCTATCCAGCCGTCTAGGTCCATAGTCCATTTTTTATCTGATTTAGACCCATTTAGAAAACGAAAAGCCGAACTAATTGGCTCGAAAATGTCTGAGGAGGAGACGACAACTAAATTGTAACTGAACATTCCACTATTGGCAGTTTCGCTGCTGATTACTGCAGGAGCTGGCATGATAAGCAGGAAACCGAATCGGTGCAATACCTTTTATGCGAGTGCGATGCACTTCAAAACAGACGTCATCGGTCTATCCGAGCACTCCGGCCAGACTGTCTGGGGAAGATAAAAGGAGGGGAAAGTACGATATCCACTACGGCAATAAATAGGAAGAAGAAGGCTTCAGATAGATACAGACAAAATCTCTCTATGGGGAAGAAATGGACAGAAATTTCGAAAGATATACTTAATAAAAGCGGAAATAAAGAGAGGCTTGGTGTCTACTGAACTCAAATAGATAGAGCTCTCATCATTAAATACCTTCCCTCCCTTTCAAGGCCTTTTTGCTAGGTACATGAAAATGTTCCTTATCCTCCGCTGTTCTCAGTTTTATGATTTCCTTTAAATACATGTGTGTTGTAACTGTCCGTTCCGTTCCCCAGAATATATTTATGAAGCGTCACAAAATGATACGAAAATGTTTCGTCATAAACTTCAATAATCGTAAATATAGATTTTTGCCTTTTAATAGTACTTCGAACATGAAAATGAAATGACCACGAAATGAAAAGAAATTAATAGAGTTTGCCATCCAAATGGGTATGGGTAAGAGTACTGCATGTGTGTGTGAGGGAGATGGGAGCAGGGTGTTGTTATCTAGTGATAGTGTTGTCCTTGGGTAATATTAACATTTCTTTAATACTTATTTAATGGCCCATCTATGGCCATATAACAGAACAATTTTTATTGTCAATATAAATTTTGATCAAAATAAGAAAGAAAATTGCCTTTCGCTTGCGACAACAAGACACGTAATAAACATCAACAATCATTAAATGTTGGTCAAGCCAAAGGAAATCCAAGATGTTCTATGAAAGTGCAACCTTTAATAATTGAAATCAATATTTTATTCGACTCCAGAAAATGGAAATCTTCTAATAACATGGACCATCATTCACTCTATAGAGGCAACTAAGAAGCTTTCTTCTCATAAAAAGTGAATTTGAAAGAGATTTTATTTTAGTGTTTATGATAGCAACAATAAATGACAGAAATTTCAATGATTAAGGTGACGGACACATTACTTTGACATTGTTTTTGTGAAGCGCTATCGAATTTCGAGGGAGGTATATTTGTGGGGTCGATTTTACCATAAAAAAAAGCTAAGCAGGTGCATCATCATGTTGCATAATTCCTAAATTGTTTTTTGTATTAATGCTTGCTCATATTTGAAAGCTGATTTCAAATGCCGAATAACCTTACAACCATTTAAATAAGCTTGATGAACTTGTTCAATAAACTATCTTAAAGTAAATCGGAAACCTCATTCAGCCTTTGCTTTTTAAAACAAAATTTGTGAATGCGAATATGCAACCAATATTCCTCGCCTAATAAAGAAATTCCAAAGACAATAACAATGATTCCTCTTTATAATTTACCTCACTTCGTTAGAAAATTTATTTTGTATGAGGTTCTACCACTAACAGGAGGTGCGATATGATTCGCACGCCACCAGAAGCTGGTTTAGAAGGTTAAAGCACTTACTGATTAGCTTTGGAAGCTCTCTAAAATTAAAAAATATATTTATAGAAATACCATTTATTTCCTGCCAAGAGTTTCATTAAGAAAAGCTAGCTTTTTAGCAAAAATTTATCCTAAAATTAGGCATTATTTTCATAGAAATTTTCCTTAAAATTCCATGTAATAATGTCATAATCTGAATATAATTCCTTGTAGTTTATTTAGGCCATCATAAGGCATGGTAATGACCATTATCAATATAAATTAAACAAACAAGACCACAAAGTGTATTGGATTAGAAACACAAACAATTGCTTGCCTTTGTTTTTCGCCTTTAAGTATGCTGTAAATAAAAAAAATAACAAAAAAAAAACCGACCAATTGTTTGTCCTAAATAAGCATCTTGTCTTGTTGGTGGTTGGTTCACTCCTAACGTTGTTGTAATAATTGGTTTGGGGTTAATTTTTCCGAAAATATTTACACTGATAAAGTTAAACAATTTAAGGAATTGATGGAAAGTAGCATTAAAATTTTCATCATCAACAACAACAACAAAAAGAAGAAAAAAACAAGCCAAATACCATGTTTATACTTGAGTCAACAAAGGAAAAATTGTTTGTCTATGTATTTGGCCTTTAACACCAGAGACTACTCGTAGTACTCACTCTGTTCGGATATCTTCTTCTATGTTCGATGTTTAACATTGAAAATGTGTCTGCTTGTTTACACTTTGGCTTTTTGCATATTTAAACTTTGATTTTTCCCACTGACCTTTTGGAAATGATGAAATGTAAACATGTTCTCGAATTGATAGGGAGGGAGGGGAGGAGGAGAAAGAGAGAGATGTTTTTGGTTTGGCAATATTTTTTTTTTTTTTGAAAATTTCAAAGTCAATTTAACTGGCAATTAATGCAGATTGCTTTAGAATAACAACAACAGCGACAATAACATTACAGAGAGCAACGCTTTACTCCTCCATATTCATTGATGACATGACATTGCTTGCTAGTAAGCTACTGAGCTACCGTGTTTATTATTGCCAATGTCCCCAGGGTGTCATCTGTATTAAACATTTGCTGCGCGTTGTTGTTCTTGTTTGCCTCGGGTTTTGATTGCATTCAACTCAAACTCCTGGAACAAAACATCTATGGAATCTATAACAAGAGATACCAAAAATAACATTCGAATGCTGCTACTCTATACTCAACTTGCTATACTGCTTGTATGGTTGTTATAGTACTGTGTTGTCGTTTACATCAACATCATCATGATTGTTAAATTGCCAGATTGCCATTGCCATGGCCTGTTATGAGACTTTGAACACTTTCGTTGTGCTAATGCTGGCCTTTCATTTTGAGGTGTTTGATTGGATTTTCAATTATTCATTATTATTGGTTGCAATTTCCCAAACACATTTTAAATACAAACACATTTTCAACTCTGAACCATACTTAATATACTACTTGTATATAGAGATGTAGAAAACTATACGATAGATACACTGATGATTATATAGCACCTCCTGCCCTAACTAAAATCTCAGTCTAAAGGGCAATCATGATGGTCTTCTTATGCTCTAATAATGTAAAATGAACGTAAAATACAGTGGCCGGCAAAAGGAAGTGGGTTTTGAGTGAATTTTTAAAAAGTCTGGATGCATAAAGAAAGTTAAACTATTACTGTGGCAAGGAATCTGGGAGGACTTATTGGATTTAATTTTCCTGTTCTGAATCTACTCCTACTTAAAAACCTCATGCTCTGCTTATCTATCACCTGTGCAACAAGATTAATAGAGAGATGTCTCCTATAGCGAAGAAGATTCTTCTCATCATTTTCAACATATGTTTAGTAATCGTAAGATGGAGGCATGTGAAAACTTATAGGCTTTAACGATTATTATCAAACGAAAGGATTTTGATGTAGATAGCAGATGTCGCTGTAGTCCTACGTGCACCTTACGACGTGAAACAACTCATTGAGACAAAACTACGAAAATATCATAGAGTACCGCTGTGTGGCACTACAAAATCTGAAGAATATTTCAAGAAATATTTAAAAAGTTTTCTGCTCTACCCTGGCTTGTATCATATTGGTCCACTCATAGGTCATTTGGTTCACTTAATATCTGCAATTTTCTCTTCTTGCAAAAAAAAACATTTTTCCTGTATGTACTTATGCTTTTGCCCTCTACTGTTTTAAATCACATAGTTTGTTGGGAGTACGAGCTTTTGATTTTAAGTGTTAACATTTACATTTGAATTGATTGTGTTTTGTTTTCATATCATTTGAAATCAGAATAGAAAAGCCAAAAAAAGGAAAGAAGATGGGAGCAACATTTTAATATCATTTCTCAGCCAGATTCCCTTCTTTTTTTTTTTGTTTGTTTGTCTATTTTGCAATTTTCCATAACATCAATTTCGATTGCAACATTAAAAGGAA
This sequence comes from Sarcophaga peregrina, assembly GCA_014635995.1. Classification (NCBI taxonomy): domain Eukaryota; kingdom Metazoa; phylum Arthropoda; class Insecta; order Diptera; family Sarcophagidae; genus Sarcophaga; species Sarcophaga peregrina. The sequence continues at coordinate 105,502,789 of CM025790.1, forward strand.
TTTTTAATGCGATTGAAATGGTAGAGGAAAGCATGGAAATTAAAGGAAATTTAATTAAAAATTTTAAACAAAAATACGGAGAATTTTTTTCCAATTATTTTTTTTTGTTTTGTTTAAAAATAAATTTTTTAAAAAAGGATAATGCCTTTGGCATGTTTAAAAAAAAACACCCCATTTAATCTGTGTATTGGTATTGGTTTTAAGACAAAGTAAGGAACTTTTCTACGAGTAAATATTTGTAAAACAGAAACTTTTTCTCTTTGTTTTTGAAATTTATGGCCAAGAAAAACATTTTTTATACAACTTTAGCCACCTGAAGATATTTTGTTGGACAAATATTTTATAACCAACAAAAAACATGGAATAAAGCAAAAAATCCTTAAAGTTTTAGTGCATTTTTATGTTAAAATGTTAGAAACAAAAAAAAAAAAACAAAAAAAAAAATAATTGCATTAATGAGTAGCTACAAAAATAAGGGATTCAACAATTTACAAAATAAAATAAAAATACTGAACATTTGTTTAAAAGGCCAAAAGACAGCAAAAGAATCAAATTCGTTTTCGTTTCCAAATGGCAAATCCCACAAAAGCTTCCCGAAATTATGGAAACGAATGCGATAATAAGACTGAATGCCACCAGAAGGAGTTATAGTTGTATGACGAAATAGTTACTTACGAAAATATGAATATTTCATCTTATAAACTCCCCTGAAGTATGCTATATTTGGAGAATATATTTTAACTCCATAAAATATGTTATTCTTTTAGAAAACTATAGGACTTTTACGATTTAGGAATTAATAATGATTAGAAAAGACATTCCGTCTTTAAAATTAGTTTTTTTTTTCTTTTTCATGGCCATTTAATTATTGCCTGCTGTAGCAATATGTGTGTTCTCTACAATATTTATTACATTCACGTAAAATATTCTGTAATATTTATTAGCCTATTGGGCATTCACATTAGGTAAAACATACACATATTTTAAGGCAGTGCTGGCTGGTATTATCAAATTCTGCTTTTACTCGATATGTGTCAATATTGACAAACAACTGTCATCAGCACATGTGACACTCATTGGAAAGTAGAGAAAAATGTTTAGCCTTACGAGGTCACAATTTGATAATAAATCAAATAAATGGAGAAAAAATAAAATGAAAAATTAAAGATGCCAACGAAATACGGAAATACTGGCTACGGAAAATGAAAATGTATGTGTAACGACCTCCAAAAAGAAAAGTAAAAACAAACAGACAATAATCATAATGATGATGAAACTAATGAAAGTCACTGGCACAATTGACAGCTGAATAATGACAAGGACATTATGGCTTAGGCCATTGCAAACAACAGACATTCCAAAGACAAATGGCTAGCAGAGAACACCTATCATGCATAGAGTAACATACACTATTTTGTATATGTATTGTGGCTGATATCCTTTGAAAGCCAGGCTAAGAGCAGGGGCGTATAAGACACGTTGGTATGTGTCACAAACAGAAAAGAAATTTTAAAATATTTTTTTTAAAACCCTTTTTGTAATATTGCGCACGATTTCACCTGAGAAAATTATGATATACCGTTATAGGTAAACGTATTCAAAACATGTCAAGACATGCATTAGACTGATGTTTGTTTACATTATGGCACCGATTTTAAAAGGGTTTTATATGGCGTTCTTTTCTTTTATTTTTTTTTTTTTTTTTGCAGGGGAAGGCGAAATGTAGCCGGTATTGTAAAATGAAAAATGGGTTTTTATGATTTGTTAAGCTACAAAGACATGTTTTTGTCTGATAAGAATATTTAGAATTCAAAAAGAAAGTACTATTAGGTAAGAGAAAAAACTACAGTGTTTAAATATTTCAGTAAGTAATATCTATACCAGGTGATTAATAGAAATATGAAAGTGTCAGTTCTTTACTTACTTACAGACTGGGATTACTCGTGGCAAAAATAAATTTTTCATAATATGTTATGTTCGAAATGCCTGGTCGGGTGTTTGAACCACGGCCATTAGTTTAATAAGCCAAAACTTTACTTACATTAGAATGAAGGAAAGGTGCTGGAAATTTCAATTCAAATATTTGCTCAAACGCAGCACAAAGACAAATAGAAACATTCTTGGGAAAATAAACCTTTCTCCCACCCAATATCATTTAAAATTTCAAATTCTTTTATTTTAAATTTCATTTTTCTTTAATAGACACACGCTAATACAAATATTTTTGCTCATACACTTATCAAATCATGTGTGTACATATGCACATGGGTTACGTGAATACATACATATGTATGTGTAAAATATGACATTTATTTGAATTTATTGTTGTCATCATTTTTACGTCTGTCATTTGTATTTGTCGAAGACGTCACATATATTTTTCGAAAATAATTTCACTTTTACCGCCTTCCTACTTTTACTTTTTCTAAAACTGTAACACTTTTACATACGCTATGTATGTATTCGTATTTATATTTGCTGTTACAGTAGTTGTTGTTGTTGGTGTTGTTGTAATCAAACTGAAATTACTGTTTGTCCTAGCCTTTGTGTTTGTCATTGTCATTTGGTCATTAATATTTATTAATTTTTTATACTCATGATACAATATTTTAATATTCTTGCGTGTATGAATGGAATGCATGAATGAATGAATGAATGTAACACGACTAAATGGAAATCTATACTCTTCATATGACTAATAGTATAAGTATGTTTGTATGTATGCGTATGTCTAATAAAGTCTTTGTTTTTGTCATCAATATTATTGCATTACAAGCATACGGGGCGGCGGTTAAGTATGTAATAGTAAAAAAGTATAGGGAGTTAGAGAAGAGAGAGAGAGCATTTCCTTTTACTTCGTTATGGGTGCTTAAATCACTCAAAGCATTAGTGGCTTTTATCAAAAACGAAAATCTCATTCTAAACACATACATATGTATAAAGGACATGTTGTTGTTGTTGTAATTTAAGGATATTTATAAAACAGCTTCTATACATCCGTACATAGATGTGTGTGCGTGCATATGCATGTGTTAGTTCTGGTTTGTTTACTTGATATTGATGTCTTCTTCACTAAGCAGCGGGGTGGCGTGGCTGGTGGCAGTCCTCTTCGCATGTATTTGATAGATTAGTTGTGTCTGTATTAGAAGACATCATGTCATCCACACACATCACTTTACCACTACCACTCTCTCTCTTTCCTCTCTTTCTCTCTACCACAAAAAACAGAAATTTTACATTTGTCATAGTGTAAGTAAAATCTATAAATGAACTGTGAGACGTGTTTGGCATATTCAAAATCCATTTAAAATTAATGAATATTTGTTATGGAGTTCACTGTACATTGTTGTATATTTTACATTAGGTAAAGAATGTAATGTAATATGTAAAAAAAAAAATCAATAAACATTTGAAAGCATTCATTTTTGCTAAAAAACATTCAGAAATAAGATTTCAAGGAGTTTGAAACTTAAAGTAAATATTGCTTTTTAAAGCGAACTGATTAATAAGACATTAAAGTATACATAGGGTAAAAATTGTAATCGTTAAAATGGTAATTTTAAGAATTGTATTTGTGAATTAAATTTTAGAAAAATTATTTGTATTCTACTAATATGGATTAACATCATATCAATATTCAAGTAAAATGTGTACATTTCATACGGTCTAAAAGTATAATGTATTATTTACATGGTGAAAATCGCTTGTAAATAATACTATTATAGGAGTTTACTATAAAATTTTAGTTTATTTAAAAGATGTATTACATTTTATTACATTTCAAACGGTTTTACATCGTTTCCTCAATTGAAATTACGATCGGGTAAGAAATTGTGTAAGGAAAGTAAATTTGAAAACTATAATTCCGCGTACTAGATTTTATGTAAATGTAATTTAAATTTAAAATATTTGAAAATTATTTACATTATTTACATAAGGTAAACTCCGTGTAAATGACAATAAATTTTTTTAATATGGAGTATTTAACTTTAATTACAGCTTATCCAGGTTATTCTATATTCAGATTTTAAAAAATTGCATTTTTTACATTATTTACATGATGTAAAGTACATACAATCGATTCTGTATTATACATATTGCTTGTAATTTATGATCAAAATTGTTTTATATAAAATATAAGCTGAATAAGGATTCGTTTTAATTGTTTACATAGTGTAAAGTCAGGTAAATAATATATTATTTCATATGTTGAAAGAAAATTTAAATAAAATTGGAAACATTTATTGTTTAATTGAAATTATAAAATAAATTTTATTAAGTTTATAGTAATAATAATAATAAAATGATTGATTATCGATAACAAAGGAATGTATTTTATGAATTATTTATATATGGACATGTGTAAAATCATGTAAAGTAGTTGATAAATGTCTATACAAAGGGAAAATTTGAAATTTATGGTATTATTTATAGTGCTATTGTTGACATTGTGTAGATTTGAAACATTGAAAAAGTTAAAACAATTTTTCTGAAATTATTTTTTAGAATTTATTCTTATGGGGAAAATGGGGAAAATATTGTTTCAATATTTATTTTATTACCATAATATTTCATTTTTGGGTAAATTTTAGGTAAATAATGTATAATTTAGCATAAAACCATTATTTGGTTAGCTTATCTGTTTTTTCTTTATTTACGTTTCAGAAAAAAAAAGTTGTTTTTACCTTAAAAATATTGCCATCAATTTTAAGTATTTATTGGTTAAAAAGCAACAAAAATTGCTGGAAAAAAATTTATGTGTCACGGTAGCATGTGTTTTAAAGTTGTAATAACGTTCAATCGAAATAAATACCCGCAAAATTGCCAATAAATAATTTAAAAAAATACCAACAAAACCAAACACTAAGACTCAGCACAAGGCCAGGGATTTGCGTAAAGGAAAAATGGGATTAAATTTTGTTCTCTGTGGCTCACAAAGAAAATACCTCTAGTAACACATAAAAAACAACCACCACAGAATGCGACTTTGGCTTTAAAAGTTTTAAATTAAAATGAATATTGATTTTGTTAATTTCCTTAAACAGTTTTTTTTTTCATCACATTTTGTTTTTGTAACGATATTACAATCTCTTTATTTTTTTTTTCTTGTGTCTAAAAGGACCTGCATGTGTAAAATGTGTTCGAGGGAACATGTGTGCTCATTTGGGCCATTAAATTTAAATGTTTTGAAAATAATTAAAACCCTTTTTGGTAACAAAATCAAAAACCATTTATCAATATTTTATTTTAAATGTTACACATGAGCCTTGGCAGAGGACATAGAGGGCCATGCATGCAGGAGCCAAGGGTAGCGTATGTGTTTTGAATTTTCGTAATTATTACGGCCATTATTTAAAATTAATTGCGTTACGCGTATTAATATTTGGCATTTTGAAATGTGAAAAGTGAAAGGATTACAATGAAGTATAAAGGCAAACAAGCACAATAGTTTTGTTTTTCTAAATTGTTTATAAACACATAATAACAATAAATAAATTCAAATGAACAATTTACCCTGAATTTCATAAAAAGGGGGGTCTCCCAGGCATATAAATTTAAAATAAAATTTTAAAGCTTTTCTAAAAATTATAAAAGGAAGTAAAATGAATTTTTAGCAAATAGAAAAAAGCTTAACACAGTCGCGTATCATTTTCTAGATGTAGGCAGAATTTCAAGAACAATTCAAAAATTGTAAATTTCACAACCTTAATACGCAGAATTTGTATTATTTACCACCTTAGGGCCTATTTCTTTCAATTATTTGTTATAATTAAATAATAACCCCGTGTATGTATTTCATTACAATTGTACTGATTGATATGTGCGTTAAACAGGAATTGCATTTCCTTTTTCCGAAATGAAAATTTGTTGGCCCTAAGGCTTACCGAACACAGCAAATGCGTAAATTTTGCTTTCCATCATGCTAAGGCAGATGATATGTATTGAGATTGTCAATTGCAAAACATATTGGGAACATTGACATGTGCGTAATAAATAACAATACCTTGTTGTTGTCGTTGTTATTATTATTATTTTTATATTTTAGGCCTCCAGCAATAATTTAATTAATTGCAATCCTCGTATTGATAATAAATAAAATAAAAGCGTTAAACCGCATATTGATAATTTTAAAAACAAATATTTTCTTTCAATTTAATGACGCACAACAACAAAGAATAAATAAAAACAATTTTAAAGCCTACCCTCTAGGTGAAGCAATTGTAAGGGATTTTCTTATGATTGGTTATTGAACATTTATCGAGCAGGCGCTCTAAATGGCTTGAATACACCTCCTAATCCCCTAAGGCTAAAGAAAACCTTGGCTCTCTTGTTTAGTTTTCTTTTACAATCACCGAACGGACACCCATATACGCTTTAATAACAACCCTAAATATATGCTATTGTTTTTTTATATATTTTTTTACCTGCATATGTTAAGGTATTCTTATTTTTTACTTGGCTTTTCTAATTTTTTTATTTGTCTTCACGTAACTGTTATTTGTTGATTTTTACGAATTTTTTTTTTTAAATATTTTTTCTCCAAAAATAAAAACTAAAATCGCTTAGTTAGCAGCCAAAAGAGAAATGCCATGGCTACACAAGGACCATGTATAGAATGTTAAATAATAGGGCGGTAAAAATTAAAAACAAAATAAAACAATTTTATAAAAACTTCACCTATTTCTTTTTAACTATTTTAAAAATATTATATATTATTCAAAAAATTTAATTTCAATGTTTAGTACGCTACCCTAATATTATTTTGTGATTTTTTTTTTCATGTATAATTTATAAAAAAAAAATTTATTTTTTCTATGCGTTTAATATGTAACCGAGGAAAGAATAACGAACAAATTAATGACTTTTAAGATGGAATAGAAAAATATGAAATATTTTACAAAAGGGTATCTAAAAGTTTGCTGTAAAATATATCAACAATATTATAGCACAAGTATAGTAGAAAAATTTAGTTTGTTTACGAATTGTACTAATTACTAAAAAATTTAACTTATTTAAATTTATTATATTTATTTTTAACTTATTTAAATTTAAATAAGTACAGATAAATAGTATTATACATGGAATTTTGAATATACGATAGAGTTTTGCAGACACTGCAACAAATTAAAGTCAGCTTTGGAAGCTTTAGGTAGTGGGCCATACAATATTTGATGAATTATTCTATTGTCGTAAACTTTTCCATTTATTTTTACAGAATAATCAATTGGCTAGCGGTACTATAAACTTTATATTATAAAACATACATATATAAATTGAAAATTATTTTTTATTTAATTTTATATCTATTATCGTTTTAAATATAATTACTAACCTTTAATAATATTTTTAAGAGTCAAGATATTTTTAACCCATAAACGTAAATTCTTTCAATTTCCATAAATACAGGAACACGGCAACACTTAATTGATATGCTAATTACAAACGTAACACACCAACAGCAACACCGTTTACCCAACATAACAACAACATCTTTGACATTGAATGTTCTATTACATATTTGAGTGCATTTGCAATTGCGCTTTTATTTGCTTGCTCTTTGCGAAAACACACAATACGAATGAACAACAACAATAACACGCACGTACCGAAGCGTCATTTAATACGAGAGCAAAAGAAATTTCTGTTATACATTGGAGTGCATTTGCGCCTTTTGATGTCTTTGCGAAAACACACAAGACGAACGAGCAACACGCTAAGAACGACGTTCAATACAAAAGCAATAAAGAATTTCCTTTACATATTTGAGAGCACTTGCACTTGCGCTTTTAGTGTATTTGCGAAAACACACAAGACGAACGAACAACAACAATAAAACGCACGTACAGGAGCGCTATTTAATACGAGAGCAAAAGAAATTTCTGTTATACATTTGAGTGCATTTGCACTTGAGCTTTTGGTGTATTTTGCGCAATATCACAAAAGACAGACCACCAACAACAATAACGCGCACGTAACGGGACGTTGTTTAATACGAAGCAAAAGAAATTTTTGGTACACATTTGAGTGCATTTGCACTTGCGCCTTTGGTGTCTTTGCGAAAACGAACAAGACGAACGAACAACAACAATAACACGTACGTAACGGACCACCGTTTAATACGAAAGCAATAAAGAATTTCTTTTACATATCTAAGTAAATTTGCGTTTGCGCTTTTGGTGGCTGCGAAAACGAACGAGACGAACGAATAACAACAACAACACACACGTAACGGAGCGCCATTTAATACGAAAGCAAAAAAATTTTCTTCTTTTAGATTTTTAAGACACTTTTTGATATTTTTGGTAATAAACACTTTTAAACTTTACATTATTGATTAAACAATAGATTTAATGAAATTTTATAAATTATATTACATTTCAATAGGATATTTAACAATTTCAATTAATTTCAAGACGCGAAAACCGGCACGACACTTTTGTACGCACTTTTTGATAATAAACACTTTTATACTTTAAATTATTGATACACTGATTGATTAAACAATAGATTTATTGAAATTTTATAACTTACAACACTTTTCACTAGAATATTTAACAATTTTAATTAATTTCTATAACCGAAAACCGGCACGACACGAAAAAGATGCTAAAATTTCCAATGACCACGAACAACTAACGGCGGCAGAACAAAAGAAATAGAAAAGTGGGAGAAAAGTAGGGAGAGTAAGGAGATCGATAGAAGAAATTAATAATAAAGTGACAGCAAGTGGAGAGCGGTGTTGCCGTGGTGGTTAATTGTTATTAAATTTAAATTACTTTTTTCGAACAAAGTGTAGTAGGTGCGTACTTTTGATCGTTAGGAATAAAATAGATCTGACGACATAGATTTTATATAGTATGTCCATAATTAAAAGGTAATTGCTCTTTTCAGATGTTTTTAGAAGTAACTTTAAGGTAAAATAATGAATTTATTCTTGTTTTTATTTTATACTAAAAAAGAATAAAAAATCAAATAAAAAAAAATTAAAAATTCGAGTTTAAGGACGTGTAGTGTCAGGATAACAGCAAAATTTTTTTTCCAATTAGGAAAAGTAAATGAAAGAGGTATAGATGAAAAAAAACAAGTAGATTAAAACTCAAAAGAGAACGGATTAGTAATGCAAAGATGAATGGGTCCCTAAGTCGGGTCAAAATCATTATTAAATTCAGGAGAAACTGAACTTTAGCTGCTGGCACATACTATTATCGGATTTCTAAGATGTTGTTTCTTAACTCTCACTTCAAATCCTGTAAGTCCATAGTAGTAAGAGATTGAAGAATTACGCACTAGAACTAATGAATGCAGAATTCGCATTGCTAGAGGACTTAGAGGCTGTGGATTAGAATACCGAAGGACTTTTGATATTCACAAGTATTTTCATCGTTACAGTCGTGAAGCTAACAGTCGCATTGATTAATAAAAAAAATCTTTCTCGATGTATTGTATGTATTCATCAAGGTTATAGTCTGTCAAATATATGTAAATATTATTAGCTTGCCTAAAAGCCTTTTTAATACCTTCATTTGCCTAAAAATTTCTCTTTTTTAGAATGCTTGATTACCCTACAACTGTGGTTTGATAAAATGTTTTAAATGCCAATATTTTTTACATTTATTTTAAGAATCCCCTTTATTTTGTCGTTATTTCATTTAAATTCTTTATTTTTCACTCTTAGATTTCATAACCATTTATTTTTTTACGTGAAAGCGTGCAAAGAAGGGTACAAAACTTGTAAAAATCGTTATCAGCTGCAGTAGAAAAATGTAGAAAAAGTCACATGTGGAAATTATGCGCATTTTGCACTTTTTTTTGGACTCATAGCGATTCAAGTGCTTATAATTGACCAACAATTTTTACATTTTTTATATGATTCGTTAGCAAAAGTTATATTTTATTATCAAGGGAAAAATAAAATGAATGTGATAAAATATGGAGAATGAAAAAAAACGAATAAAATTCTAACTAGAAATTTAAAAACAAAAGTACTTATTAAATTTAAGAGCATTTTTTTATTAAAACTTTGCCCCATTTTGTATTGCTTTAAAATCTCCCTTCTGATTCTAAATGCGATTGGCCTAATTTCAATAAATTATTTGCTGCGGATGCTTTGAAATTTCAATTTAATGGAATACACCACTAAAAATGATTCATAAATTAAAAATTCAAGTCACTTGCTTATAAAACAGATAGAAAAAAATCTATTAAAGTATAAAAAAGGGCGCCTTTGTGGTCATTAGGTCATTTCCAGTTGAAGTTCTTTTTTCTCCTTTTCAAAACAAGAACCACATTAAAGGGATTCTCTCTCAGTGGGCAAATGTCACCACATATTTGTAATGATACATAAAACTAACCCCTAAATATCAAAACCAATACCATTTGTAACGCCTATAATAAAGAAATTGAAAAAACCAAGGTATACTCTTAGGAATTTTAACAATACAAAAGAATTGGTTAAGAAAGAAAAAGTTTTTAATACAATCTATCTTGTTTGAATGGATTTATTTGTAAACAAAAAATGAATTTTTTTAAACAAATGCTTCTAAGCATATGTTTAAGATGACAAAAAAAAAAAATATTGCCTACTTTGTGGAAAATTTAAATTCATTAAAGCGTAACAAGCTTACTATTGACAACTAGGTTTCAATGATAAAACATTTGATAACGTACTACTCGATAAATTTCAAAATCAATCTTGAAATCAATACCTTCTTCAGATGTTCTTCTATAAGACGTAGCCAAGTGTTTATAAAAAAATAGTGCATACTTTTAGGACTATACAATGAATCTTTCGAATTATTGATCTCTACACTTCGGCATAATCTCAAATCAAATTTTAATGACTGCAACTCTAATGCCTAGGACAATACGCTTGCTGTAGCGTAACGAAATTTTAAAGCGAATAGGATCAAATAACGGCCTGAGCATTAGAAAACAAAAACATGCATATATGTTTTTCTTCCGCCTTCTTATCCAGTGTATAAGAGTTAAAGAAGAATTAAAACGAATTTTTTAGAAGAGGGAACAATTGCGACAATATTTTATATTAATTATTAAAAACTTAAAGCATACTTTTAGCCTTGTAGTGGCCTTTTTTTATAGTAAATATTTGTTTAACGTAATAAAATAGAAATATTTTCAAAAATATCACTTCTCTTATGCTTTTTTTTACACTCTTAAAACTAATATTATATGTGTCGTATAAGTTGTCTTACACGTAAATCTTTATTAATGATTGAATTCTAAGGGACTTTCAAAGGCAATATATAACCTTAAGGCCTTAAATGACAGCAGACAATCAACCATTCATATGTTATAGAGAAGAAGGTGACTTAAGATAAATTGTAGCATTTTCACGAAGATACAATTGCACAAACAGTACTCAAATCATTAGGAATATGAAAGGAAATCTAATAATAACTAAATAAATATATTCTACGCTTTGAAGTATGCACATTTTCCCTTTCCTCCTTTCCGCTAGACTAGTCTGGCTAAAAATATTAAACACAGTGTTACTATAATGATATAATAAGGTTAACATTGTTTATAAATAAATAGTATAGCCTACTTAGGGGGATGTAGTGAAGAAAAGCAGACGTATTATGGTTGTAATTTATATCAAATTATTTATTATCTTTATATTGAATGAATGAAAGGAAAATTTCAATATCTTATTAATGATAATGAGGCTAATAATATGAAGACATAAGAGAATAATAAAAAAAAACATATTGATGTTGAAAGCTTTTAGGGCATATGGGATTCAAATTAAAAATATACATAGAAATTGATTATCAAACCTTAAAGTATGTAATTGTTTTGAATGAAATTTTATGCAAAATTAGTTGTCTGGTTTTTGTTCGAGTAATATTTTATCAATTTCATTTACGAAATGTTCAGCTTTTTAAAAATTTTGCCTAAAAGTATGCTTTATTGTTTAGCACACATCTTTGACAGTTAATAATTTTATGTACTAAGACAAAGTTCAAAGCTTACATTCGTTAATTTCATAAATAACCTAAAAGTATGCATCATATTTATTAGTAAACTTAAAATTTTTATCTAAAAATTTAATTGTGAGAAGCGTGCAAAATATAACATTAAAAATTAGCTTAAAATTAGAAGCTTTATTTATTTTATTTGACAGTTGTAATTTTTTTGGTCACCTAAAAGTATGCCTCATAAGTTTTTTGGTCCCCTAAAAGTATACCTTATAATTTTTTGGCATAAATTTACGAAAATCTAAAAACTAGCTTGATGCTTTCTGGAAATTAACACTCTGGAAATGCTAATATACTATATTTAGAACTTTCGCCTTAAAGTATGCCCCAAAAATGTTTCTTTTTATATCTCTACTTCGTTTAGTACCATAAATATATATTAGCTACGCTATAATAATCCTCCTTAAAGTAATCTTTATTCATAAAAGCCCATAAAGCATAAATGTTGGTAACTCTCACTCTCATTTGGAAGTTTCACTTTCTCTCACTAATGACCTGATGGTGTTAATGTTTATGTAATGGCTGGCTGGCTAGCTAGAGGGCTGGCGTATATATGGGAAAATTATTACTTATAGATTTTTATCTTTGTTTTAATGACGCCAATCGAACTTCAAAGCTTTTCCGTTTTTCCCTTAAAATATGCTGCAATTATTTTTATTTTCTTGCTTAGTTTTTTTTTTGTCTTAAAATCAAAACATATTTTTCTTTGGAAAACATAATTTGTAAATTCTTTTAATGTGTTTCGAAGAGGGTGCATATTCACTAGCCAGACTTGTATTTTGCTGGGCCAGATAATTTATAGTTTATGTTTTGGTCATTAGTAAAATACGATAAGAGCAAAAGTTTTTACAATTTTCTTCTTCTATTTTGTTTTTTTTTTAATTTGTTTATACTTGTTTATGACATTTTTGCTATTTCTGGTAGTAAAGTAAAGCATAAATTTAGGTGTTGGTAGTAGAGTTCAATGGTGTTTGTAATTATTAAGAAATTCGATAATCTTTTGGCAATAAATTCAGTTAAATTACTTACTCAAATGGCTTTATAATTTTAATGGATTTTTTATTTTTTGTATTTAAGCTAATCAATAAAATGAAGCATATTTTAAGGCGTAAGGAAAAATATATAAAATATTTTTAGTATAAAACTTAAATTTTTCTTCATTATTTTTGCAACAGAGTACGAAATAAAAATTGATTTTATCATTTATCTTTTTTAAAATAAATGTCGTGTTTGATTTCACAATTTTTCCTCTTTTTTTACAACCTTTTGAAAAAATCCACAAACATATTCGTAAATTGTTGTTTGCACGTTCGTTTTTATTTTAGAGGTTTTGTTTTTTATTTTTGGTGCTTTAAAATAAATGCAAAAATAATAAATGTTGCCTATTTTAAGGCTGCAATAATAAATGATTTGTATTGCAGGTATTTTAAGGCCCCTTAACAATTTATAAATTGCGTGTCGATCGCTCATAATTTTTCGCATTCATGACTGCCCAACAATTCTGGCTGTTGGTTTTTCTCATTTTTAAATATTCAAATCGTGGCAATTAAAAAAAAAAAACTAGAGTTAAAAACCACAATCAAATCGATAGACATTTACGTTTTATTTCCAGTAGCAAATCAAACAATACCTTGGAAATCCCTTCCCTTTCCCCTTAAAATATGCTTTGCTTTAGCCTTATCAAGTTGACATGCCATAATTTTCTATAGCTTTACAGTCATCAAATATATGCTTATCGATCTTACCAATCAGCTATTCGTGCTGAAATTACAATATTTGTTAGGGAAATATTAAATAAGGCAAGAAAATCAAACATTTAAATTAAACTGTACAACATTTTCTATAAAATAAATATTTGAATGAATTGGTTTTAAGCGTTCAACTCTTTCCACTCAAAAATGTTTTGGTTTATGACTTCAATAAAATGGTCAATTGTAATGGCTTAGAGGGAAACACGCAAATTCATATTCTGCTTAAAATTGTAACATGTTTATGGCCATAAAAATTATTTGGAATTCGTTACTCCATCTCTCTCCCTCTCTCTCTCTCTCTCTCTGTAAAGGGTTATTAAAATAATAGGAGAGCAAAAAAAACAAAACAAAACTCAAGTCATTATTGTATTGTATTCATATGGATGACTGTATAGCCAGTTTAGTTCATTAATAGTTTATTTTTTATTTCTTGTTGCATACTTTAGGGCATATAAACGGCCTTATTATAGTTTTATCGGTTTGATTTGCTTGTTTTTCTAATGCGGTTATGGGTTCTATTGGTCAGCCATCTACACAACATTTATTAACCAAAAAAAGTCAACATTCATTTGGTCGTTCACATGTCTAAAGATTCTTATCGCCAGCTCGCCATATCGCTCTATAAAAGCATGTAAATTTGCTATGAAATTTAAATATTGATTCATTAATAAATCACGATAAAAAAAATGTAAAAATTCATAGAAATAAATGTGAAAAAGGCAAATGAAATTTGCCTAAATAGCAATACCGAAATAATAATAAAAAACCATAGTATACTTTAAGGCTTGCAATGAAACGAATTCCAAGAACTAACTCAATAACAATTAAAATGAAGTACTAAATAAAACGCAAATATAATACAATAATGTAAATACGAAAAACTATTTCTGCATTTTACATGTAGTTTCTGTTAAAAAAAAGACAGAAAAACCAAAGCCTACTTTTAGGTTATTTGGTCATGTGAGAAAAAAATAAAATTTGGAAGATATAAAAATATAAAAAGAGTTTGTGAACTGCTAGGTCCAAAGCAATTATAGACTGAATAAGATGGTTGAAAATGCTGCTATAGATAGGCCAATGCCCTTATCCTGACAGTGTTCTAAGTCGAAAGCAATAAAAAGTGACGATAAATAGTAGTTAGCTCTGACTTTTAGGCAATTTATAAAGGGGAGGATAACAAATTTGGAAGAATAGTATCTTCCAATTGATTAAAATCTGTAGCTATAAAATAATAGCATACTTTCAGACTAGCAATTGGTTACAAAATACATTCATAAATTGAATTGGAAGAAATTAATTAAAAAAATCCTTTCTGGCTATTAGCATTTTACTGGTTACAGTTCTTTTTGTATTAAAAGGAAAAAAAAAAAGATTCTAAAATTGTTAAAAAAGAATTAATTTTCATTACATTCATTTAATACTATATAAAGTCTACTTTAAGGCTTCAAATCAAAAGTTTTGTCACAAAATTATAAAAGTGTCTATGACTATAGACATAATTTTTTACATACGGAAATATGCCATCAATTTAGGGAAGAAAAAAATAAAGACTACTTTTAGGCGGTTTAACACCCTTTCGTTAGGAATAACGCATACAAAACAAGAAATTGGCTTATTTATGCATATTTGGCATAAAAATACTTCAAAATATATAGAAAAAGGAAGGAAGTATTGAGAAAATTATGAAGCATGGAAAATTGTTACTGAAAGATGAAAAATTTATTGGTAAAGGCTTGAAAAAAAATTTTATTTTCTTTTTTATTTTGTTTGTACTCATAATACTTGACGTTTAACTAATGTCAAGGACTTTAAGAAAAAAAATTTTAATTTGTTTTAAATTTTTTGCTATTTAAGTCATCTGTTTATCTCATTAGCTTGTCAAAATATGACATTTCGTCACTAATTTTTTCCTCTTTTTTTCTCACCGTCGCTGTTGTTGTCTTTTGTTGTCATTACTAATGACTTATAAAACCCAAAAGACCCTCACTTTGACTAGAAGAGGCAATGCGAAACTTTAAATACTTTGTAGAAAACCTTTGCGTATATACCCACATGAATAGTATGGCAGTGGGAAAGAAAAGTAGTGGGACACTACTAAGTTAAATATAAATATTTATGAAAGAAAATTTTAATTTTCATACTTAGTAGGCTTATTTCGGAACTGTAAAGCTTAACAAACTTCAACAGCAGATGTAGTAAAAGAAATAGGCGAGCTTGCCACGCCCACAATTCTACAGTTTACTGATTTGTTTTGACATTTTCTTACCGTAGTTTTACTTCTTCGATACACTGTTGTTTCACTTTTTTCTTTTTCATTATATTAAAATTAAATTCAATTATTAGCCAGTCATGCCTAAGTCAGTCATTGGGTCGGTAATCATTTAAATGCATCATTAACAACAGCATTTTAACTACAAAAACTACAACAACCAACCAGCCCATGTATGTATTGAAATAAAAAGTGAAATAAAAGTAAAATGTCAGGAGGAAAAATATAGAAAAAGTGAGAGAAACAAAACAAAAAAAAAAACAACGTAAATACACTCGTGTTGACATTTGATAAATTATGTTAATTAGTCTATAAGGGAGAGTGAGTGGTTTCATTTGTTACACTGTCTGTCTGTCTGTCTGTGTACTCTTCTTTAGTGTTGCTGTTTTTTTTTATCTTACTTTACAAGTACAGTGTACAGAAAATCCATGTAAAAAATGAACCAAAGAGACAAACAGAAGGATGGTGTTTAGAAATTGCAGGACATACTACGGGCAAAAACAAAACCTGGTAATTTTTATTTTTATTTTTTGATATTTAATGGCTAGACAGACGGACTATATTTAGGTGTGTTTAAAACTAATTAATTAGAATAAAAAAAATTTATTGTGTGTGTTTTATTAAAAAAAAAATAAAATAAAATAAAAATGAATTGAATTGAATTCATTGCAAACTTAATGTGATGAAATTGCCATAAAAAAGCAACTTAATATGAAGGACAATTGAATTAAAAAATTTAGGATTGAATAGGAATTGCTTTTTGTCCAATTTTTTTTATTTTTCTTAATGACTTTTTTCTTGTTTTAGCCTTTAAAAGTATTTTCTCTGTTGTATATGACAACAATATCTGCCAGTAATGCTCTACTTATTTTAAAGCGGCCTATCTTAAACAAACCACATCTCTCTCAAGTTAGGCCTTCTTAAGTAGGTGAAAATATGGAGAGCGTTGGCTTTACCTATCGTTAACCATTGCCTTTATTTAGAGGCTGAATAGGGATTTAGAGGGATTCCTTATGGCAATCTTCAGATAGCCCTACAATTTCGCACGAAAACGTTTGAGTGGTATTGGAAGAAAATTATTCAACTTCAGGATAACAATGAGACGCAGTTTAAGGCCCCTCCTTCAACTACATACATACATACACAACTGGCCATTACAACCCTTCAGTCAGGATTACGACCTAGCTTCTCACACCACTTGTGTTGTGTGCTTTAATTTTATACATGAGTGGCGGGACCTACAGTTTAAAGTCGACGCCGAACGACAGATTTTTGAGAAGCTTTTCATGGCAATTTTTACTCTCAGAGTCTTTGCCAGAAATCTGCTGAGAGGAAGTCGCCGAAGAAATATTTTTCGTTTTGATGTCTGACCCCCTTCAACTAGTTTTGGTTAACTTAGCTTCATGTTTAAAATATATATATTGAATTAGGGCTGTGAATTATTATTTTAATTTATTAAAAGGGGCGTGGCAAACTTAAGACTCGATATATTACAATTGCTTTTCTTGCCACATATTAAAGCTGTCAATAATTTTACATTTAAATGAGTAGCTGAACTAAATTGAATGCAAAAGGAAATGAAATTCTAAATGCCAAAGCAATTCATATTTCCTTAAAAAGGAAAACTCATATAAATTTTCAATAAAACATTTTTCCTTTACGCTATTTCTCGCCATAGATTTAATGGCCTATTTTGGCTTAAAGATCACGCTTCCTTGCATATCCCGTTTTTTTTTTTTTTTGTTCTGCGTTTATAGAACCCTTAGAAAAGCCATAAATTTTGTTAAAAAATCTTAAAATATCATAAAATTTGACATTTGAAAATTGTCGAGGATATCAAATACGCAAACACATACATGCATACATACACACACACACATACATATATCCAACAAAGACGCCATCAATACCATTACAATACCGAAGATATCTAATGTTGCCTGTGTCTTCTTAAAAAAAGCCAAAAGGAATCATCGTTTATAACCATGACGCCATATGCAAATGTCTCACACCAATACAATGAAAAGGAAGAAAAAATAATAGAAAGATAGAGGGAAATGGTATGTGTTGGAAATATTCAAAAATATTTACAAACGGAAATATAAACTGAAAGATGTAAGGATATGTGGCGTATAAGGAGTAGTAGTGGTAGCTGTAGTTGTGGTGGTGATGGTGGTGGTGGTTGGTTCAATAGTTGTATCGATAGACATGGCAAGCATCCTTTTGTGCAAAAGGATTCAAAAATTCGACACGCGTTTAAACAATATTTTCTAGATTTTTTTTTTATTTTTATTTCTTTTCTAAAATATTCAATAAAATATTCTTTTATTGTTTTTCCACACTGCAACAACAACAACAACAATAGCAACAATAAGGAAAAGCTGTGGTTAGACAAAGGGTATGAGGAATGGAGTACAATTTATTGGAGATAAAAAACGAAAAATATAAATATTTTGATTCCTTACTTCGTCTATCCATGTTGCCAAGTGTTAAACTCTTTTCATGTATGAATGCGGCATGTGTGTTAATAAAAAAATGAAGTGAAAATTTCCTTATGATGTCATAAGTTCTTTCAAAAACCATAAACAACTATGCTGGAGCTTATTCTGGGCCTTGTCTTCGGGATTATTTTGTAAAACATTTTTACATTTTTATTAATGATGTCAGTTAATAATGGCAAAGGAATACAATCAAGTCAATAAATTTGAAAACAATGAAAGGGTTACACCACCCCAAACAGTTGAAAGGAATTTTTAAAAATTTTAAAGAAAAAAATGTAAAATTAGAGGACTCAAGACGGAGAAAGAGGCAAATTTTGAAGACATTTAAAAGAGCAATGGAAAGAAGGTTCGAGCTTCCGTTCTACAGCTTCAGTGGAAGAAATTAAATCGTTTTTCTTAAGGACACATTTGTAGTCTGAATTATGGTTCCAGTTCAGAATGCTGTACTGAAAGAGCGATTTTCATCTAAAGGCAATCCGTAACTGCCATACAATTCCTAAGAATTATAGATTCATTAGTCGTGACAGTTAAGTAGATTACTGCTGACTTTGAATTATTAAGGATTATAAATTCATTAGCCATAACAGTTAAGTGGACTACTGCCAGAGACCTGCGCCGATCGGCTGACAGCCGGCTAAGCCGAGCCGCTGATAAAATTTAAAAGCCGCCGCCGCCGAAGATTTATTCGGCTTAAATACAGCCGCCGTTTTTTGCATTTAAGAATATATGAAAATATGTTTTTAACATTACAAATTTCTTTCAAAATTTAAATAATAGTTTAAATGAGTTAAATTCATCTGATTCCGATGACGACCTTGCTGTTTTTAATGATATTGACAATGATATAAACGATTACGAAAAATTACTAGCCACTAAAACAAAAATTAAAAAGCCCAAATCCTTTTAGACAAAAAAATCTTCAGCACGGTCAATAGTTTGGCACCATTTTTGTCAAATGGTTATTGGAAATAATCCTGTGCTAAAAAAGGGGTAGGTACGTACATATATTATTTCTACCCAGGAATTAAATTTAAAGAAAATTGAGAGGAGATTTTCCCAAAACAATAATGAAACTCCTATTTCAATTAGATTTTTGCCAAATTTTTTGGGAAATTTTATTTGGAATATTCATTTCTGAAAGTTGTTTTTTGTAAGTGTTATAAAATGCGAAATAATTTCAGGTTTGGAGTTTCTACATCGACATCAAACCTCTATAACCATTTACGTGCTCATGGTATTGATGTAAAATCGAAAAAATTGGAAAATTCGAATGCCAAATCAAAATTCATATTGCCAAGAAATTCTAAAAATGCAGATTCCGAAAAATTTGCTAACGCGCGTCTGCTTGTGCAAATGTGCTGCAGAGATCTAAGGCCCTTTAACATAGTGGAGCAACCAAGATTTATGGGATATATGAAAGCCATTTTTCGGATCACAGCCGAAATATAGGCGCCGCCGAAACTTTACCATAATTCGGCTGACAGCCGACTTAAAGCCGCCGCCGAAGCTTTTCAATTTTAGCCGCCGCCGCCGACAAATTTGCTCGGCGCAGGTCTCTGACTACTGCTCAGTTTCAACCATTAAGGTCTTCTGAGACTGTAATACATTAGGAAGATACTTCTCGCTAGTCCCCAGAAGAATCGCATTCAATCGGAATGATATCTTAATACCGAAGATGGAAACAACACCCAAAATACGTATTATCAGTAGTAACACTATCTTCTTGCAGCCATGCAGCTATCAGTTGTGGATATCAGTTTTCAAACTTTTTATCTGAAATTATAATCCCCTATCGAAGGAGCAACTACCACACGATAAAAGGAAGTATGGAGAGACCACCTAGCAAAAGGAATATGCTTTGGATTATAGTCTGGATATAGAGGGAGCCCTTAGCAATATGGATTTAAGGATTTCTCAAATGGATTAATGAACACGTTTATTGCATAGAAAGTTATGAAATAGTCTGCATTCGAGTGCTTGGGATTAGAGGGCAAGAATTTACGAATGTAAGCAGAAGGTAGTAAATGTTGGTGTTCCATATAACTTTAGCTTTCTATGGCATTTGCAAGTGATACAAAGAAAACAATCAAAACACGAAAATAGGCCTCCTCTTCATAAAAATATGACTCACTTTTATTCTTTTAAAACATATTTTCGATATTTTCTATAATAATTCGCACCCTTTTTTTATTAATTTTGTGTGCAAAAAAAATAAACGCATTTATTTTGCAAATATTGTAGGAGTTTTTGAGCTGATTTTGTGTGTTTTTTGTTTGTAATAATGATTCCCTTTCTTCACGCCTTTTTTTTGGCAACGCATGATCACCTTTGTAGTTAATAAATTATTTTGCATTTATGTTAATGAGACAATTTTTGTTGAAGCAAAAACATAAATTTTCTAAATGTCACCCATGTTGCACGACAACAACGACGATGATGATGATGACTACAATGACGATGATGATGTTGCAGTAGAAGACACAACACCAGCAACTACTGTGCCTTACGGAAAACCAGCATGCAAAACCGCCAAATCATTGATTCTTAACGAAAAAAATAAGCAGAAACAGAAAAAAAATTTAAGGGAAAGGGAAATTGTCCCGTCTGCGTAGGTGCAACGTGTGGCATATTAGAGCCAACAACGACGCAAATTAATGCCAACACATGTTAAAGGTAATGAAGTTATAATTAAAATTCAATTTTTTATCTTTTGCTCTGCTCTCTACTCTACTGTGGATAAACACAGAACTGTATTCCAATGAAATCAAAAAAAGGAAGAAAAAAATGATCAGAAATCATAATCGAAAGCCAGACAGCATAAAGACTTTAGACTAAAGACTATCAGAAGGACAGACATTGCAGATTATTTGAAAATTTATCAAAAAATATGAATTTGATTTATGCTTCGAATTGGTAGATTGAGACATTATGAAAAATGCCTTTGGCTGTCAAAGATGAAATTGGCAATTGCAAATGATTTTTTGAAAAAATTGAAAAATTTTCAAATTAATTGCGATAATTGCCAATACACTGAGAGAAAAGGGAAATCTAATTTATTTTAAAATTTTTCAAAGGACATTAGTGGATTGAGTTAGAAATGGGTTAAGGCTTTAATGTGAAATTTTCAAACGTTTACTCATTTACTACATTTGAATTCCTAATAAGAGAGACCTTCAGAATACTCTGCAACTTTCTAAGGAAATGATCTTGACGTGAGGCCATAGTTTAAACCCCAGTCCAGACATCTTCGGGCACTTCCTCTCACCAATCTTCTAACAAAATCTCTGAGAGTAAAAAATCTAATGTTGGGGGATAATTTTTAGCTGCAGGTACCTCCACTGTTTATGGAGAGAAGCTAGGTTGTAATCCTGACTGAAAGGTTGTGTTGATAAATTAAATTATGTAAGGTTGCCCTGTTATATCGCTGTATAGCCAAGATCTAACATCAGCTCTGAGCCCCATCTTTTACCAAATGAACTGTTTACAGATGGAGTGAGCCACGTAAGCTAGGTTTTAGTGTGAGGTTTTATTTCTGCTGTCATTGTGATAATCACTGTGTGTCAATTTTGGCTCCTGAGTAGATGAAAAATAATCTTTGGATGTCCTTTTAAACAATTATTATCGTGTGGATTTTTTATATCGAATATTTTGTGTTTAAAATTTTAAATTCTGTATGAATTCTATTCTTCTTTATTATTTGAATATACGAATTAATTTTTTACATCTTCATGGGCAAAAAAAATGTAGCATTTGTACGCGTTATTTTGTAAAGAATTAAATAAACATGTTTAATGAAATTTGACCTGAAAAAAAGCCCTCAAGCGATAATATTTATTAAAAAAAAAAGCAGAAAAGAAGAGAAAAAACGAAAACGAATTTTATTTTTTAATGGAAAAAATTCATAATTACCTTGAAATGTTTGTTTTTAACAACAAAAAACCGAAAAAAGAGAATGAAAATCCTTAAAATCAATACCCAAAAACAGAAAAAAACAAATTCTAATGGTTTTTGAATGAAATTAGAAAAAAAAAGGAATACAAAATAGGCATTAAAAAATGAAAAAATGCCGGGAAAAAAAGTTCAAAATGAAATCATCAAAAGACAGAGGGGAATGAGAGGATGAGCCCGGGCATAAAACCACCACTTAAAAATTAAACAATACCGTTATTTCTATTATTATTATCAGCTTTTGCCATCACCATTCACCAACACTCCACCTTTTTCAGGCTTTTATGCACAGGCAGAGAGGGTAGGGTAGTATTGTACTATTTTTCTTAAGCTACCTGAGGCAAATTTTCATAAATTAACAGAGAAATCCTCAAAAAAAAAAACTTTAAAAAAATGTGATAAAAACAGGAAAATTGCTTTGAAATAAAAAATCGTTAAAAATCTGAAAAATTCGTCTCTTACATAATATTATTCGTATACAATAGCAGGCTAAATGGCTGAGGGTTACAAACCATGGGACAAGACAATAATATTCCAAAAAAAAAATCGAGCAAGCTTATCAACAAATTTATGGAAATGTTGGCATTACAGTTCTATACTTGATTACCTTGAATGAAAAGTTATCAAATAAATAATATTTGCGAACCATAAATTGAGAGGGAAAAAGTTTTTTTCCCTAAAAGAAAAAATTAAGGGAGTTTTGAATAGAAATCTAATGAAAATGCTAATAAAAATATTTCGTAAAAACGTAAAATATCGCAAGTGAAATAGAATAAAAATTTCTTTAAAAATGTACAGAATTACGAAACAGTACATCCCAGACATTGATTCACACTTAATAACCTGATACAAAGGATTTTTAGATACCCAGTCGCAGCAGCAGTTTTGTAGGTTAGAGGACGTGCACCTGTCGGTCAAGACAAGCACTGTACACGGAGGTCGAAATTGAACCATTGTACAGCAGTTTTGTAAAATGCAATTAACTTCCTAAAAATTCGCATAAATAAATCTAATAAATCTTATAGATAGGCCAATAATATTTTATTAAAATTACGACTAGTAATATGCTACAAATTTTAATTTACTTTTTTGCCTAAAACTATACTTTAAAAATAAAAACTTTCCTTATAAATTTAGCCTTTAATAAATCCTTCAACAAGTTAACATTTTGAAAAGTCTGTGACAAAATCTTTATTTTTTATAAAACCGCTTAAACTTTGAACTTTTATCGTTTTGTGGTCCTTTCTGATGGAATCCTATTGAATTTTATTTTATTTGACTATTAAACAAATATACCAGAGAACGTGCTTTTGTTTACTTTTCATATTTGCTGTTTTCAAAGTTAAAGTGCCTAAAATTATGCTACACAATGCAAAATCATAAAAATAATCATAAATGTTCGAAAATTTTGTGTTGTTGCTGTTGAAATGTGTTCATTTTCAAGTACCTGTTCTTTCGCACTTCAGCAACAAATTTTATTTATAAATACTCTCTAAAGTGTCGGTGTATGCGTGTGTGTAAGCGCCTAAATGTATGTTTTATAATATACGTATGTATGTATATTTGTAATGTGTACACTTATATTTGAGTATTATCGAGAAACTTTAACAATATTCAAAACTACGTGCCCCGTTTATATGCTACGCTTTATTTGTTTTCATTTCGAATAGCCCAAAAGTGTGATGGGGGCATGGGCGGGATTTCAAATGAAAGTGTAAAATTATTTGTTTTGATAAATAAGTGTTGAGGTATTTCATGTGTAAAAGTTTGAGTATATTATCAACCAGCAAACATTTTTATGGAACACGATAAAACTTTAAGAAATCTCAAATTAGGTTTGTAGATCCACGCTAGTTCCGGCTCGGTAGAGAGTCATACATACATACATAATTGGGCATTACAACCCTTCAGTCAGGATTACGACCTAGCTTCTCACACCACTTATGTTGTGTGCGTTAATTTTATACATGAGTGGCGGGACCTACAGTTTAAAGTCGACTCCGAACGACAGATTTTTGAGAAGCTTTTCATGGCAATTTTTACTCTCAGAGTCTTTGCCAGAAATCTGCTGAGAGGAAGTCGCCGAAGAAATATTTTTCGTTTTGATGTCTGACCTGGGATTCGAACCCGGGCCTTTTGTCTAATAAGCCAACACACTACCCACTAGACCACGGTAGAGAGTCATAGTACGATATAAAAAGAAATAGAAACAGTCGCATGGATCTACTGAAAGCAAGTGTCTTGACTGACAATCTGCCAGTCTTTGAAGAGGCCAAAGCAAGCTTGTGCAACCAGTTGGACATCCAAAATGTTAATGCGCATCCAGAATGTTAATTAAACTGAATCTGTTACGGATACAAATCAAAAATAATAGATCGACCAAAGGGAAAGAAGCATTACGTAATGTTCGACTCGATATTGCTGCAAACTTCTCTCAATAGTCTGACGGATGTATAGCTTCTGGACCTACTATCGTACACTAGATTTAATGCTATTTTGAACTGGTTTCCAAGTGGATTCTAAAGGAGTGCGAAGCCATGATACTAGTTTTTGAGATTGGTTAAATGCTGCGACTTGTTCTTAATCGGTCCTGATATGGACAACATAAATTATTGTCCATTACAACCCTTTAGTCAAGACCACTGCATAGGCCTTCACTTCATCCATAATGAATATTTTAAATTACATCCTGGGGTGGTGAGATCACCGGAAAATGGACTTGGAAACTTTTGCTTAACAATCAGTTTCCTTTCAAGTATTTGCATGAAAATTGTTGAGAGGAGGCCATCTTTATAGTTTATACTGATCCTTGAGTAGGAAAACTTAATTTCAATTTTGATTATTAAATTGTTTGCTGGGTTATTTTGTATAGTTATTTTAACCTTTCCATTGAAGTACTGTTTTAAAACATTAAAACGATTATTATTGATATTGTTTTTTGAAACTATTTAACTTTAACAATTCAAATAATGGTGGGGTTAAATGCTTGAATGGTTCAATAACAATTAAAAATGATTGAAAAGGCGAGAAACGTAAGATTAAGCAAGAATATCATGTGGAAGATAAAAATAATTTTGAAATTATTGGCACATTGTTACAGGGGTCAAAGGTCTATAAAACTATTGAAGTCTTCCTTTCGCCAGAGTTAACTAATCATTCGTAAATTATTAATAATTTGTTGTCATAATATTTTTCTATTTTTTTTTTTGCAAACATATTTCCTATAAAAATCCTATGAAATGGTAGTAAAGTTTGATTACAATGCATCATAAATTTCAATCAAAAGAATATGAAAATAAAAACCAAACCAAACCAAAACCTTAACCACAGGACAAATACTTTACCAAACAATCCAATACCACCAATACGTGGAATGGAATGGAAATGGAAGAAAATTTATGAAATTTTTCAGCTAAAAATCAAAATTGATGATTATTGCCTTTTGACAGCTCAAATCATACGAGTATACAGGAAACCGAAAGAAAGAAGTGAAGAAAGAAATCCCAGTAATGGCAAGTGTATAGATGGCATTTCTCTATGAAGCCATCTATTCGGTCTAGAGGCCATGAAGACGTTTATAGAGATGGTGGGTTATAAAAATTAAATAAAATATATAGTTTAAGTAGCCATATTTTTCCATTGTATCAACATGTAACAATAAAAATCAGAAAGACCAAATACAAGTATCATCTACACAATATAGTTAGGGTAAGAAAAAATCTAGAAACACATACTCACTTGTAATCATAAAACTGCCAACAGCTGCATGTTGTTAAATGTCCTGTATTGTCCTGGCCAGGAGGACCAGAAAAATAATATGTACACAGTTATTGTCTGACTATAGACATTCAGTTAAGAATGGAGTCGATGAGTGAGGCGGCTGTAAGTAGAGAGAAAACAAAGTTTATTTTTCGTTATATTCGTTAACAATGTTGTATGTGAGTATCAATAAAATACTAAAAATGAAAAAAAAATAAGTCTCCACATACACACACACACATGCAATGAGCGCCAAAAGTAAGTATACACCACTGAAATAATTCATTTTCTTAGGATAGCAGGCAAAATAAATGAGAATTGTCGAATAAATTTCCAAAAATAAAAACGTTTTTTTTATTACTTATAAAATGTTAAAACAAAATCCAAAAAAACAAAATTATTTTCATCCTACAAGTATAATTTTTATAATAAAAAAATTTTAAAATTATAGTGGATGTTGACTCATTTATGGCGCTCAGTGTATATATATTTATGACCATGTTATAGTTAAGTGCAAAATAATAGAAGAACAATATTATTGTACAACAACAATCATCTCTTTAGAAAAACTCATATGAAAAACAGTGGCAAACAAAAGAAAAGAAACAAAGAAAATTTTATAAAAATAAGATCTTTTCAACAGCTGAAAAGTTCTAGTGATTATAAGGCATAGGCAGGCTCTCCTGATTTGCTCTGATGGTTTTTTAAAACATCCTTAAGGATTTTTACTTTTTTTTTTAATAATTTTAATAATCTCAGCAACATAAATCAAATTTTTGGTATTATTTTGTTACCCACTGTAGGGGAAAGTGAAAACAAAAATTGTCGCTTGAAATGTTTAGAGAAAAACCAACTTTTTTTTGGGGGGAAAAATCAAAATCGCACGTTTTATGTAAGCGTGTGTGTCTATGGAACATTTTAGCCTCCACAATTACCGGAAATACACACACTATAAGCTACTTTAGTTTATGGGACCTGTATGTGTTTTTTTTTCCCTTTTTTTGGGTATCCTTATGGCCTTTAGGTTGGGGGCTGATGGCAAGGCAAGATATCATTTATGTTTGTTGTTCGAATGGCCAAAAGCAATAATGCACTCGACACTTTTATTTCTTTTTCATTAGCCATACCCTGGTTGTTGTTGTTACTGTTGTTACTGTTTAACGAAGGAATACCAAGGAAAGCCAAGTAAATGATTATTTATCGAAGAAACAATTCAAGAGCAGCAGAAGCAGAAGCAGCAGCAGCAGTAATGGCAGTAGCCTTTATGTTAAAGCCTCTGTGTAACAAAGAAGACTTGGACTATTTTTATGAGTTTGTCTTAAGTAAACACAAACAACGAAAATGAAAAGAAAAATAGAATAAAAACGAACAGGAAATATTAAACGTTAGCCGACATCGAACAATTGTCATAAGTTTTCATAAGCCCAAGCAAAATAATAGAAAAATCATAATAACGTTGGCATGGAATGCACGTTTTATGATACTCTCTAGCCAAACTCAACCAAAATCAAAGTTAATAAGCCTTTATGCTGATAACAACTCCGTTCTATTGTGCCGTTAATGATCTTTGGCTTTAAATTAAAGTGTTATTTTCTTCTTCTTCTTTAGCTTTGTTCAACTCATTAGATCGCCAGTAATTTTTGGTTACTCCAAGCAACAGCAACAGCAGCAGCAGGAGTACTTGTCATGTCAAACCATAAACTCAGTATTGCATGCCAATTAGTTGTAGTATCGTTTCTGCTACACAAACTTGTGGCATAAAATTTTGTTCGTTTTTTATTTTTATTTTCAATTTCATTTCATTTAAAATTATCATAAATTTTGATTAAAATCGATTTAGTTGCCCATGACTACTGTGTTGTTGCCCAGAGACGACGGTGAGATGATTTGATTTAAAATCATTTAACGAACTCGTAATTTTCTTTAAGTTTGCTTACCTTACCTTCATGTACCTTCATACACGTTGATTACAATTTAATAAATTTTCTTTAGCACTGATCATTTGGTCATTACGCCATACCATAGGCATAAGCTCAAAAGCAAAGAGGTAGTAAAGGGGATGGCAGCAGGTAGCAGCACAAAAAATTGTCGATACAAGTAACCGCAAAATATTTGCAAAAATCAAAGTGTTTATACTATACAGGATGGGTATTCACATATACTTGCAACACTAAACTCAAGTCAAATTGTATAAAATTTTGTTATCATGATTATCCATAATATTTTCCACTTTAGTCTTAGCCATTGTGTCAATACAGTGGCGTATATCTTCCAGTGTGGATTTGTGTTTGTATGTCTTGACAATTTTTTCTTTACGTTTTCAACTCATGTGGAATAATACCTTTAACTACGCCTGTTAAACTTCCTTTGCATTGTTAAGAATCTGTTCGTTTCGTTCTACACCGTCTGTGCTGTCTATTTTCCTTGTGGCTTTTGATGTTCAATAATTGCAAATACTTTCCATGTTCCTGTCCATGTGTTCACGTTCATGTTCATGTTAATGTTAATGTTTTAGCACTGTGTGGATCAACAAACAGTGTGTGTTCAATTTTACAATATCGGATTTAAATCAGTGACGCATTGCAGACTAAATTGATCTTTTATCACGCATCTACAAACACACTCATTTTAACATTTTTCTGTTGGCATTCTGGTTGGATAATAAAGAACAAAGAAGAATGATCAAGAGCTTGCATAGAACATGAACAGAACAGATGAGAGGAATTTGATATACGCAAAGGGGTTAAGGATGTTCCTTTTCTCTTTACAACACAAATAGTGGCTGAAAATTGTTGAACCAATTACTGTGGCAAAGCAAGTTTAAGTCATTGAAAGAATTATCCATGAAAGCCAAGGATTTCATAGAGAAATTTTCGTCCGCAGGACAATAAAGAAGTCGCCGTGGTCTAGTGGGTAGTGTGTTGGCTTATTAGACAAAAGACCCGGGTTCGTATCCCAGGTCAGATATCAAAACGAAAAAATATTTCTTCGGCGACTTCCTCTCAGCAGATTTCTGGCAAAGACTCTGAGAGTAAAAATTGCCATGAAAAGCTTCTCAAAAATCTGTCGTTCGGAGTCGACTTTAAACTGTAGGTCCCGCCACTCATGTATAAAATTAACGCACACAGCATAAGTGGTGTGAGAAGCTAGGTCGTAATCCTGACTGAAGGGTTGTAATGGCCAATTATATATGTATGTAGGACAATAAAAGTTTTATAAAAGTTCCGGGACATAGGGATTTCATTTCGTGCTTAGTGCCGGTACGAATTTGGTGAAATTTGTCAGGAGGGTACGTACAATATTGCTAGACTCTGCTAGAAAGATAAACCCCAACGGAAATGTCCTTTCTTGCACCCCCATATTACTACCAATACAGTTAAATCAACGACCATGTTAATTAAATACCAGATTATCCGTAACCATAAGTACATACGGCGCCAATATTTATACTTGAAAAATTGCCTTACAATTGCTGGCTTCCCTCTTCTATCGTTCTATCGCTATGCTACAAGGCCACACTACATGTGCTACTACGTTCCTTATCTGTGCATGCCTTCGTTATTCTGGGCATGTCTTAATCTTGCCATTGCCTGGCTGTTGTAAATTGGCAATGCAGCAGACTTGCGACAATTATTCAAACAAATCAATTAAAATTTTCAAACTTCTGACAACACCTCTCTTCATTCTTCATTCTTCACTCTACACATCGTAATTTCAATTCAATTTCTGTTCCTTTACCAAAGTGAAGTGAGTCATCAAAAACTAAAAAAAAAAGTGCTTATGTGAATGTGAATGTGTTGTCAACATGATGTTTCTGATTATTTGCCGCCTATTTGACTTTTATGTTTTCACAGCTGTTCCCCTGTGAACGCAGAACGGTCGGTCTGTGCTCCTAAACCCATATATAGTTTTGTGTGAACGAATGCAAGTGAATGTAGTTTATTTGTCTTTCGAAATCGAATCAACAAATAAATGAATGAACGTATGTATGAATGAATGACTGACTGACTGCAAAGCAAAGGAGCAGAAGGAACGAAAAAAAAGTGTCATCAAAAGCACCGTCTCTTCAATTTCACTGCTGGAATAGGATAGAGTCAGAGGCAGAGATAGAGACAGAGAGAGCGGGTAACAACCAAAGAAAGGAACAGAAAATCAAAATCAATTGAAATTCTTGCTGAAATCCATACAATAAACATGGAAAAACGCCTGGAATTGAACAAAACTAAAGTGAAGTGAGGAGTATACCAGTGTGCATTAGCACAACACAAAACGAATTGATGACTACTTCAATCGTTTGGCAATCGCTTGGCAATTGTATTGTATGATGACGATGATCCTCATCATCTCCTCTCTACTGATATTGTATTTAAAAGCGTGTGCGTGTATACGAGTATTTGCAAAGAAATGATCATGTCATGATGATTGCAATCATACCGACCGACTGACTGGCTGAATGGCTGAATGAATGCCTCTGAATTGAGTGGCTGAATGGTAAATTCAATTTGACATTTAAACATTATTGCACGTTGCAAATTTAAATTGATTGGAATTTTGTTAAGTTAATCAAGTGGAACATGACATTGACGCTTTTGTTTGTAGCGGAATTAAGCAGCTTAAAGGAGTTGGTCTTCTTCTGCAAAGCATTGCATTATTGGGTCACTGGTTGAAATAAAGAAATTTTGATCACGTCCGCTTCTTCAAAGCATTTCAAAGTATTTTAAGATAAAAATTGTTCAACTTTATGTTTTTTTTTCAATTTTAATTTAAATTTATAATGATTATTTAAACAGTATTTGATTTCATTGAGACATCTGTTGTTGTTAAGGATTTACGATTTACGTTATCAAGGTTTCTCTAGACTTAATTGTAAATTAACTACCAATGACGCCTTATGCATAAATTTTCTATCAAAAAAAGCAAAAGAAAAAAAGATCCTTTTTTTCTCTCGTAAGATTTTTTCTGTAAAAACTTATAAATTTTGATACACTAGAGATTGGATTTTTGTTGTTGCTATTTTTGTTATCCTTCGTTTCAGGTTTCCATAGATGTTTGAAAGTAAAATGCAAAACGAAGAAAAATATCCTTTTTTTTCAAAAGCCACTTGAGGCTTACATTGTTCATTTGCGCCTTCATTATCTCAGGATTTGAAGAAGAAAAAAAAACAAAAAAAAAAATGGTAGCCCAAGCAAAAGAACAAAAAAGGATTAAAAAAATAAATCACTTGGTTTGGCTAGAGAGAGAAGAGAAAAGAAAAAACGAAACGAAAGGAAATTTGTTCCGTTTCAAAGACAGTTTCCTTATGCTTTCAAAAGAAAAACCATTCAAATCGAAGTATAAATTGTACGATTAATGCATAGAAATAACCCAGCAAACATAATTACAGTTATGTAGGAGATACTAATGGCTTCACTAAGTTTGTCAATAGCAGAGTTCAGAACGAAAGCCACACTCTAGTCGAAGAGTTAGAATATGTTTGTATGATAATGTAGGAAAAACGAAACGCTTCATATCAGCAAATTTAGTTTCTCCTTTGTCTCGTAATCTATTTCCGTAGTTGAACCTCAATATACATGCTTTCTACTGAATGTATCTTCTTTCTAAAGAATAGGTGGCGTTATCTTCAGCTTACGGTAGATACGCAAACCATTGACATTCATGCTTTGGAAGGCCTAGAGGATTACAGACAAGTCTAATCGAATCGTATGAGTATGAGACTACACTGCACGGATGTAGAGACGTGCATCTGTATCGCTGTTTAGAATTTTAGAGAAGAGAAGACCTGGCGCAAGTCGTCTGATAACGTCATTTGCAGAATATTCGGAGTACTGTCCCAGTGGGAGAAAGAATGTGGAATCTTTGGTTAGAAATATTTCTACTGGACTCTGCATCTAGTGGCCAGACATAACTAGACGTACAGTTGAGTCCCACATTACGACTGCTTAAAGAATTGTTTGAACAAAAAAAATTACAGGACTTTCAGTGTTAATGTTCGACACGAAGGCACCTGGAGTTGGCTGTCTGAGTCATTGTCATCTTTATCAGAATTTACTGGGTTATGGACTATTTTTTTTTTAATTGTTTTCATTCAATTCTAAAACTCATACCAGTTAATGAGCTAAAAATTGTTTAAACAAAACTGTGTTCATTTCTCTTCAATTTTTTTCTTGATTTCTTGAGCATTTTTTAATTCTTTTTTTTTTTCTTCCATTCTTCTGTAGATTTCCTTTCAAGGTTTCAAAATTAATGAAGATTTTGTTTTATTTCTTCTTCTTCTTTTTTCTATTTCTCTTGATGCCTGTTATAGAGGCAAGAGCAAAACAAAAAAAAGGGTTGATTGGTAGCAACACTTGTAAGGTCCTGGCAAAAATAAAAAAACCAAGAAAAAAAGGAGCAGAAATCATTTGATTTTTAATTACGTTGGAATCAAAAGAAAAGAACAAAAAAAACCAAAAAATGGAATTGAAAACAATTCCAAACGGAACTTATGGTAGCTTTCATTCATGGCCTAAAGTGTTACAGTCTCTAAGGACTTTTAGCCAGGATACTTGAGCCACTTTTTCAATGATTCTGTATCGTTTTTGCACGTTTTTTTTTCTGTTTTCTAAATGAAATTGAAGAAAGAAAAAAGGCAAAAAACAAATCTTAATATTGGGTTTTTCAACTTAATTAAACTGTTTTTTCTTTTCTCTTACGCTGTCTTGATTTGATTTTTTTTTTCCTTTTTCCCATTTTTGTTTATTTTTCTTAAACAAATTGTGACGGTTTTGGGATAGAAAATAAAACACCAACTGTCATCATATTGGCCATAACTAATTGACAGCTAAAAGTGATACAGAAAAATTTCCTTTAATTAGCAACAAATTATAAAAAAAAAATTTCAATTTTCGTCAAGGCAAATTACACAAACAAAACAAAAGATTATGATGGATTAGAAATGAGGGAAAAATTTCAACCAAAACGAATTCATAAATCAGAAACTAACTTTTTTCTTTAAATATGTTCAAACTTTTAAGCACGTTAAGGTATACAACGCTTAACTGTCAACTAGTTTGTTGGAATCAACCTGGGACCCAACTTTTATTCTTCACTAACCCCAAAAATACTCTACAATTTCAAATCTACGACAGCCATTGACCTACTATTTGCAGCTCCTATAGTATCTTCACTTTGAAGAAGAACCTGGACATGCTCACGTCTTCCAAATCCTAATAGTGTCTCCGCTAACAAGATTTCATACCCTGTATAGTCCTGTGAACTGATTTTATTACGTTGAGATGCAGTTGAGAACAGTTCTTGAGCTGTTGGCTCTGCCGTTACCAGCAAAAATGATAACAGTCTAGAGATCACTCTTGCCAACAGGTGCCAGAGACAACCCTCGTGACACAAAACTTATACTCTACAAACCACTCATCCCCTACACTCTTCTTTATGGCGCAGAAGAGTCTTTATAGTATTCAAACGAAATATTCAAAGTTCAACGTAAGATATTGGATCCAGTGCGAATTGGCGATCATTTGTGTATCCGATTCAATAATGAGTTTATGTGTAACTCGATAACAATGCCATTGTGCAGAACACCAACATTTAGTGGCTGCACTGCTTCGAACATGTCGTGTTTCGGAAGATTAGCTGAAATCGGCGTAGAGATTAAATTATGGAATTGAGGAAGTAATCGTTTGGTGTGATTAACAATCGAAGGCGCGTAGGAAATAGAGGCGACTGAAAGGATGTGTTTAAATAGGCCGAAATCAGGCTGTTAATGGCCTATTAAGTATGTGCGAATGAATGGAAGTTTTGTCATCGGGACTGAGGATTTCAATGACGGAAGAAAGCAAAAATTTTTGTCTGGAGAATTCTTGAAAGGATCAGTTGACTTGCATTTTGGATGCGTCTGTGTAGAGATATTGTTACACCACATCTCTCTCGCAATTTCGCAACTTATTAGGAACAATTCAATGGTTTAGGTAACCTAGAGTCAGAATTTCAAATACATTGGGTAATGTTTCATTGGCACTGAAATTTACTGAAGACTATTGACGATGAATGACGTCTTATATAGACCGATTGCAACGTGAATCTCTTTCTTTTTCTATCAAGCAGGGTGACTCGATAACATGGCCGTTGTGCAGAACATTAGCATTTAGCGGCTGCACTGCTTCGAACATATCGTGTTTCGCAAGGCAGGTATTTGATGTGAAGATTGGTGGAAGTCGGCGTAGAGATTAAATTGTAGAATTGAGGAAGTAATCGTTTGGTGTCATTAACTGTCGAAGGCGCTTAGGAAATAGAGGCGATTGAAAGGATGTGTTTAAACAGACCGAAATCCGATAACCAGGATAACCAGGCTGTTAATGGCCTATTAAGTATGTGCGAATGAATGGAAGTTTTGTCATCGGGACTGAGGATTTCAATGACGGAAGAAAGCAAAAATTTTTGTCTGGAGAATTCTTGAAAGGATCAGTTGACTTGCATTTTGGATGCGTCTGTGTAGAGATATTGTTACACCACATCTCTC
The DNA here is from genome assembly GCA_014635995.1 of Sarcophaga peregrina. Lineage (NCBI taxonomy): Eukaryota > Metazoa > Arthropoda > Insecta > Diptera > Sarcophagidae > Sarcophaga > Sarcophaga peregrina. The sequence continues at coordinate 105,537,531 of CM025790.1, forward strand.
TCGCAATTTCGCAACTTATTAGGAACAATTCAATGGTTTAGGTAACCTAGAGTCAGAATTTCAAATACATTGGGTAATGTTTCATTGGCACTGAAATTTACTGAAGACTATTGACGATGAATGACGTCTTATATAGACCGATTGCAACGTGAATCTCTTTCTTTTTCTATCAAGCAGGGTGACTCGATAACATGGCCGTTGTGCAGAACATTAGCATTTAGCGGCTGCACTGCTTCGAACATATCGTGTTTCGCAAGGCAGGTATTTGATGTGAAGATTGGTGGAAGTCGGCGTAGAGATTAAATTGTAGAATTGAGGAAGTAATCGTTTGGTGTCATTAACTGTCGAAGGCGCTTAGGAAATAGAGGCGATTGAAAGGATGTGTTTAAACAGACCGAAATCCGATAACCAGGATAACCAGGCTGTTAATGGCCTATTAAGTATGTATGTATGAAAGGAAATTTTGTCCTAGGGACTGAGGATTTCAATGACGGAAGAAAGCAAAAATTTTTGTCTGGAGAATTCTTGAAATGATCAATCAGTTCACTTGCATTTTGGATGCGACTGTGTAGAGATATTGCACATCTCTCTCGCAATTTCGCAAATTATTAGGAACAATTCAATGGTTTAGATGACCTAGAGTTAGAACTTCGAATACCTTAAGGAACGTTTCATTCATTCACTCTGAAATTTACTGAAGACTATTGACAGATTGCAACGTGAATCTCTTTCTTTTTCTATCAAGCAATTGTAACACAGTTTGAGAAGCCAGTTAGGCATAAACAAATCATTATTTTGCTGTTCCAAAATAAAAAATTCGATTTATTCTTCCCATTTTACTTTTCATCGTATTTTTTTTAGCAGCAGTTTGAGTTCGTTCTTAGCAAAGTAAACACTTTAATCACGTCAAAAGAAATTTATTTTCAATAAAATTATAAGAAACATAAAAAGTATGTTGATGGTTAAGTATGGGAGACCAAGGCTAAGGCTAATAAAGGCAATATAAAGATGATTTTGTTTAACAAGAAATTTTTAAAAAAATAAATCCGTCTTGTTAACATTAAGCTGTCTGGATAATCTGTTGTTAAATAAAACATCAAAGTCGATAACTTCTTTAGGTTTTCTTTTTCTTTTCTTTAAGAAAACAAAAAAGAAAATTTAAAAAAATTGATTTGAAAAGAAAAACTAAAAAAAGCAAGACAATTTAAAAACGTTTTACGTTTAGATGGCAAACAATGGCATTAAGAGATAACCATTGGAAAATGGAAAAAAAAAACGTTGAAACAATTAGTATTGGATTACACAATGAATGTATATGACAGGATATTCCACTATATGGTATAGAAAAACAAGGTTAAAGTCATTTATTTTCCAAAGAGGACTTTTACAAGCAATTCTTGAAACAATTTGTGTCACTAACATTTCCTGTATGGGAAAGGAAAGCTAAACAGGACACTATTTTCAATAATGAATTGTAAATTAAGAATAGCAGACCACCACCACCACAAATAATAAACAACAACTTAATTTAACAAGTCCTTGCATACCTCTGCCACTCCTACTACTTTTTTCTTCTAATTCTTTACAATGAAAACTAATGTCCGGCATTACACTAAGGAGTTTGGTTTTTTTGCTAACTTTGCTTACAAAAAAAAAAAAAACACAAAAACTCTCAAAACAATTCCTCACTTATTATTGTTATTGTTACTAAATAAACTATAAGTTTTTGGATCCTTTTTTTTTACTAAATCCTGCTGTGTTTAGGGTTCAAACCGAACGAGTAAGAAATTGTAACAATTCCTGTCGCAAAAAGTTCACTTTTAAACAACACTTGACATTTGTTTGTGTTTGGCAATATAATTTATAGACAAAAGACAAGTGATTTGCTACCAAAATACCACAAGTCTTCAATGGCCAGAGGTCATCCTCAATATTTATGACAAAAGCAGCACAACAATTGTCTTTTGAAAATCAATGAACAAAAACGAAAGCGAAAACAAAACAGCAACAAAAAGGAGGAGTTGTGAACATAAAGGAAGAAAAAGTACAAGGAAAAAAGGAGGAGTTGCCTTCTTTGTAAAGTAAATTATTTTGAAATAGATTTTAGCAACTTAGGTTCCAAAGAACATTAAACTTGCGATCGGTTATTTCATCGGATACGTTTCGAGCCAAAAAACTCATTCTAGTCCTGGTAAACTCAGATCAACGAAAATTAAGTGAACAAAAGTCCTTTCCGTATTGACTTGCTTACGTAACTGGTCATTACAAGCCTTTAGACAGGCTTACGACCGACCACCGATCACACCAGCGATCTTGTTTGTGCCAATTCCATCCATGAGTGATGGGGCCTATAGTTTACAGTCTTTGGAAACTTTCTCTCAGCAGATTTCTAGCAGAAACTCTGGGAGTAAATAAAAATTTCCATGAAAATCCATTAAAAATCTATCGTTCGGAATCAATTATAAACTGTAGATCGTATGTACGAATAAAACTAGCTCACACAACATAGGTGGTACGTGAAGCTAGGTCATAATCCTAACTGAAAGGTTGTAACAACCAATTCAAGTCTTTTCAGGTGACAGATCTGTTTGCCAAACATTCAATGCTTCTAGCATTACTTCAAATCGTTCTTTATAGAATACTTTACTGCAGTAAAATATAATTTCTAAATCATTTGTTCATTAAACACACATTTTAATTCGTGCCTTTTGTCATCCATCAATAATCTTTTTGCTACAGAATTTCCTTTACTCTTACTCCTGGTTATTTCGTACCGATTTGCCTCTCTTAAACTCCTTACTATTGCACGCAATGGTGTGTACATGTGGTTTTTAGATTTCATTAAACAAAATTTATTATTTCTTAACAAAATATTGCAAATTTCTAATAACAAAACAGCCAAATTGCCATTGAACACATTCCCTTTTCTTTTGCCTTGCCATTCCTTTAATAAGAAAAAATTGTCCTCTAAGGATGATTTGACATAAAGGACATTTGTGGTGGTACGAAGTATACATATGTATGTATGTATGTATGTGTTTATAGGAATGTCAAACATGTTTTATAGTGGCGTATAGATCTCTTTTAACATTCGTTTTCTAATTAAATAACATTTCTTTCCCCCCTTTCGATGGCGGGGGTATGTGTATTTGATTTTGTATTGTTTTGTTGGACGCAAATGTTTTTAATTGTAATACGTAAACTAAACTTTTGGTTAAGCAAACAACAACAACAATAAGAACAACAAGAAACATCAGTTAAAATAACAATATTAAACAGAAGAATGGCAACATCAACAACAACTACAATAGCAGAAATAGTAATAGTAACGTAAATAATCAACATACTTTCAATAATGCAAACATACATACATATTCATACCCCCCACAAGAGTCTTTATAAAATCCTTAGTTTTTTGGCATATATTGCAGCCTTTAAATATTAACTGCGCCATGCATGCACATATCCAAGTATTCACATTCATTCATGCTTTCATTCAATCAACCATCAGTCTCTCTTACATTGTATTCATTGACTTGGACTACACATTCTCTATACAACGACTGACTATCGACTATCATAGCACATTTACCAACACCACCACCACCACCACCACAACCTATCAAATGAATAGCAAAAAGGACACACACACACAAATTTTGTGTAATTATATTGACTGGATATTTGTAAATGAGTTGAGTTCACTTGCACGCACATACTTGGTTATCCTTTCTAATGTGCGATTGCGAGTGCGAGTGTGTGTGTGTGTGTGTGTTTGTATAGTTTGTTTGTAAGCATCATCATATGTTGCTGCCATTATTGTTGTTCGAAACTCATCATTATTGTCAGCTTTAAGCCCCAGTTATTTTGTGTATAGAGCTCACCCGTCTATCCGTTTATACTGCCATCTATCCATCTGTTTGCTGTCTTTTGCTTTCATCATTTAAGCAGTTAAGAGTTACTGTATGTGAGTGTGTGTGTGTGTGTGTGTATGTGATTTTTAGTCATTCCTTTATAGTCTGTGTTTGCATTTTAAGCAGCAGCCGCAGTAATAGTAGTAGTTTTACAAACTCATCATAATATTATCCACCTCCTCTGCCCCTCCTGCTCCTGTTGTTCGTACTTGTCATAGTCCTTTATCCCTTTTCTCATTTACCATTTTGCATATTTGTTTGTTTTCATTTATGTTCTGTTCTGTTCTGTTCTGTTTTGTCTTGTTTAGTTTAGTTTTGCTTTGCCTTTCTAATTGTCATTGATGGTTAGAATTTCGTGGACAAAAACAACAAAAACAACCAAAAATTGGTAATATCAAGTAGTGTTAACGTGGTTTTAGCCTCAATAGTTTTGTTATCTTTCCTTCAACGATACACACACACACACACACATATATAGACTCATACACAGACCCAATTACGTTGTATCAACATGTTTTTGTACCTCCTGTTGTCGTCCGTGTATTGTTTGTTCAATGGTTTGATGATGTCGATGATGCTGCCAACAGTGGAGGTTTTGAAGGAAAATTAACACAGCTGCGACCACAAAATTTAAGCATTATTTGCGTGGATTATTATTATAGGTTATAACTTGGCCAAGAATGTTGTTGTTGTTGTTGCTGTTATTGTTGTTATTGCAGAAGATGCCAGTAAATAAGAATCGATTTTTGAATAATTCCTTACAAAAAGAAGAATAATTTCATTCTGTCCCTACCGTTCTGTATTGCAAGTGAATTTTAAACTAAACTCTACTCTGGTCTGGTATTGTGCAGGTAATATTGCCATTTTAGTAAATGTGGCATTCCGTATTCCTTAGCAGTACTACATTACCGTACGAGTATTTAAATATCTCGCAGTTTTTCCACTTTCAGCCGTCCATTGCCACTCTGCTCTGTGCTTCAGTGCTTGTTTAAGCGATCTTATCTATCGGATCACACTTTTACTTGCGTAGCAAAGTCATTAGGATCTGGTTAATCACGGAATCCAGTTCCATGCGAGAACAAAATTTAAGTGACAGCTAACTAGAGCCCATCTTAGATAGCTCATTACATTTAAAACGTGACAAAGACTTCTGCAGATGCTAGCAACAAGAAAGAAGAGGAGATCACAAAACATGTTCCATTACCAGAGACGAAGCTGCCGAATTTTTCTTGGCCATAATTTCGTTAAATTTTGTAATTTTTTCTTATTATTTATAAGCCTGTACACTAAGGATTCACCTTTGGTGTCTTGGGGGCCGAATTTTTTCTATTCATTATGCGATAATGAAAAATAACAAATGTTTTCATAAACATGCCACATGCCACAAATAAATCACTCAATTCAATCATCTTGAAAATTGATAACAAACCATTTACAAATGACAACTAATCATATTACAACAAAAAAAAAGAAAGAAAAAAAAAAACGAAAAGAGAGAGAAAAAAACAAGTTTGGACCCCCTTAAATAGGCAATGAAAAAAAAAATCGTTTTTTCTCTAAAAGACCATGGATTGAAAGAAATAAAATCAAAATTACCGCACGTGTCCTTCCTTCTTAAAAAATGGAAGAAAAAGCGATAAAAAAAAGAACAAAAAGCAACAAGAAAGTATAATGGAATGGGAATGAGAGAACAATCTATTGTTGCAACAACGACAAGCAATTGACCACTGATATTGCCCAACAACCAAAATGTTTAACAATTCAAATCTGCTTCTTCCTATCCCCGGCTCCACAAATGGCTATGACTGTATAGCATAATGAAATGATGTGTATCAATGACCTCAATTCGTAGACTCATTTGTGATGCCTGGCACGCCACTCGTTTTACTCGTTTTATAACCCTGGTAAGAGCATACAAAGTGGTTTCAATTTTTGTTTTTTCTTAACAGGAAAATTTTTTTTGTCCTTTTGGAGAATTTTATTTTCAATAAATTTTTGTGTTAAAAAAAAAAAAAACAAAGAAGGAATGCCAGATAAATAGGATGGCAGCCAGGCAGTTAGTCAGGGAAATGTTTTTACAATTGATTTGTACGCATACGATTTGCGTGTTTCTAAAGAGTGCCATGGTAATAACAACAATAACAACAACAACAGCAGCAGGAACATGAAAAGAGGACCGAAATAAAAGGCTGAAAAAACTCGATTGGTTTTTTGTTTTTTTCTTTGACAATTGCTAACTCCCCATAGTATTGTATTTGTGCGGTATAATCAGTAGGAAAAGTTAAGTGATTTCCTACGTGATATTTGATTTGAAATAATATTTTAATTTATTTCTTTAGAAAATAAAATAAAAATACATGTGAGGCTAAATAAACACAAAAAAAAAACAAAAATTCCTTAAAAAAAGCTTACGAGGGAAGTCTATAGAAGGAGTATCCAAATCGTTTCCTTATGTAACGTATAATACTACCCCCCTAACAAGAAATTCTTAACTTAAAATTTTTTTTAGCAAACTTTTTTAATTCTTGTTTTAATTTTAGCTTTTTAAACTTTTTTTTTTGTTCCTTTATTTTCCCAATAAATATTTGATTTTGATTTTATTTCTCTCACTCTCTCTCTCTTTTGGTAAATTGTTCTATCAATTACTTAAAATATCTTACTTAAACACAAAGTACTCTAACAGAATGAAGCATAAGTTTGAAACTTTAGAACGGAACTCGAACACCTGTGTTAGTATATCCCATACCATACCTTCCTCCAGCAGCTTCCCTGGCTAAGCTCAAGTTCATAAGACAATTTGCGATAATTGTTTTCTTATAGATAAACCTTCAGATTCGCTTTTTTTTTTTTTTGTATTTTTTTGGTTTTTCGCAAAGCTTCTTAGCAAAAGGCAAAAAGAAAAAGTGAAGAAGCAGGGGAGATATGACGAGAAGTTGAAGTTTAAGTAAATGTATTTGAGTAAAAAGTAAATAGAAAAATTGGTTTGAAAACAGGAAAACTTTTTACCTCTTAAATGTCGGCACAGAAAACAAAAAATAAAAGCAAGGAACGACACTGAGAGAAAATTTAGTTAAGAACATAAATAGGTAGAGCAACTATCAATACTGCACGGAATATATCCCCATTAATTAATGGGCCGCCTTTAAGTACTTAAAAGGCTTCCATTTCTTCCACACCTTCCAAGGTGTCATTACCTGTAGGTTCGATGAAATCAATATTTTTAGTTTCTCTCAGTGTATTTGCCAAAGTAAGTATGTGACAAAATGAGTGTATGACAATCGTTGCATGTATTTTTCATGCTGAAATTGGTTACATTTTGGTAAAGATTTTTTAAGTAAATAAAAGACGAAATTCTTCTTAAAATCTCTTAAGAATTTACCATGGGGTATAGAAGGCAGTAGAAGGCAAGTTGAAGACACAGCCCAACACCAATAGTTTTAAAGACTCAATTCTTCTGTACATTAGGTTTGTCAGTCATTCCTTCAGTCATTCATCCATATGCATTTGTATGTATGTATGCGTACAATATAAATGAACATTAGTTTTACTGTGTAATTAATTCAAATCCTGCTAATTGCATTTTATTTATTTTTCCAATGCCTGTGAGTATGTGTTTTTGTGTGTGTTCACAAGTTTTTCAATTTCTTCTTGTTCGCTTTTTTATTGCTTCTTCTACTGTTGCGTGTGGGGGAGTGTTTAAAATATAAAGAAAAACAAATTTCTTGCAAGTATTTTAATATTAAAAAAGTTTAACAAAATTTATATGAAATTTACTTTGTCTGTCTGCTGCCACACTACAAAATATAGAACGGAATCTGTGGCACTTTGGAAGCAGTGCAACAGCAGATTTTTCAAAATGTCATTTCATTTGGCTACCGTAATCAAAAGTGAATTACACACGCGTGCCTTTTCACGTAAATCATCGCAAGGTTTTGCTTCATTTTCTGCTGTTCAATGAATGCATGGCAATATCCTGCGATTTCTGTTCTTTTTTTCCTCATTTTCTGTTCTTCTTCTGCATTCAACAATTTTTGTATTGTTGTGTTGACCAATGCGCAGGAGTTTGATAATTTATTAACTTGCAGATAATTTTATACAATAGCCAGCAGTCCGGCAATAGCACACGACACACATCTTGCAATATGTTATGCATTATTGTTGAATGCAACATATGTATAGCAATTGCTGGCAACATCCCATCGCATCTCTTCTCTAAACGAGGCCATGGCCAGCCAGTAAACCAGCCACTCCAGCCTAAGCACAGCAAGCAGCCAAACTCATTTGCTTTAATTTTTGTTATCCGCAAGCATTGTTCACCGAAATCTATTGTTGGTCCCCCAAAATAACACCTACAATGTCGCCAGACCACGCAAATTGTTTTCTTTGCTTTTAAAAGCCTTTATATGATGACGATATTGAATTTCTTTTTCTTCTTGAAATTTTGTTTTAAAAAGTCTCACCCAAAAAGCCATCGCGTTACTATACGATTAATCAGCACCTATTTAAAGTTAATTTTTTGGCAAAAGAAAATTTATGGCTTTTTAATGATTTCATATAAATTGGTTTGAATTAAAATGAATATGACCACAGCAACGTAGGCGTATTAGTTTGGCATCCTTTGTAGAATTCAGAAATAAAAGCCAGGATTAATGCGGTATTGATGAGCTGCATTTGTATTGCAATCAATGGAATACAAATTGAAAATAAATCAATTGATTGGAGGATGTTAACTTAAAGCAAAAAATGTCTCTCTAACGTCCGTTTATTTTATGCAAACCTAAGCTAATATTTCGAAGAGAAAATTTATTCCATGGGGCTTAACCCTTAGTGTACTTATTTTTCTTCAATTAATTCTCTTTAGTTTTCTGAAATCTGTTTCCTGGAAATCGATCAGCATGCTAATCTACGAGTTGATAGGGGAACAATTATTTCAGGTTGTGGACAAACTTCATCTTACTTACTTCAAATCAAATAAACCAAATACGAATTCAATTGGAGAGAGTATTCATAACACATATTACATAAAAAATTGATCGTATCTGTTTTTTTTTTTAATTGTTTTAAGTGATATTTTTTTTTTTTCTGTATTTTGAAATTCAATTTCCATTTATTAAATGACCATTTTACTTATGCTCCACTTCTGACAAATATAAACAAACAAAAGAAAAAATTTAAATGAAAACCCTGCCATAAAATTCTATTGCTAGCAACCTGTTACTTTAATTGACATTAAATTTAATGCTGATGAAAGTAAATGTCATTAAAAATCCTTAACATACAGCCAGCCATACAGCAAAAATCAAACAATAAACCTGAAAGTATGCTTCAACATTTTGAGAGGCCACAGAGTTTAAAAGGTAGAGAACTGCAAACGGTTAAGTTGAGGGTATAAAACAAATGATGACACAATAAGGCTGTAGTCATTTCTATTAATAATATTACAAGGGAACGTACATTTTCCAAAAAAAATTACATTTTTTTAGCGAAAAATGGCTTACGAACAAAAAAAATATATATATAACACATGAGCCGCAAAATATGCTACAAAAAGCATAGAGAGTGTGGGAGAGAAAGAGAGAGAGAGAGAAAAAATATCATTAAATTGCAGTGGCAAACCAAAGAATTTACATGCAAATAAGGTATAAAATACCAATACAAACAAACACTGACTCGTGGAAATATATATGGCAGTGGTTGTATATACCAGGAGCAGGATACTTCTTCTAAAAGACTTTCTGTTTGTATTGTTTTTGGCGGCATTATTTTTTAAACTTTTTTTCTTTTTGCCAACCATATTGTGTAGGTGTAAAATGATGTTAAGTTTTGTGCAAAAACTATCATCTAAAAAGACACAAAGTGTGGGTGAGGGTGTATATGTGTGTGCATAATAACCAAGTGTTTCGCCGAGTACCATGAAAATCAATATCCAACATTCTGGTTTGCTGGCTTAAGGAAACTAAAGCCGTAGAATGACAGAGGGGAGAGAGAGAACGCGTGAATTGGAGTTGAAAGAAATTATACCGCTAGAAAATTGTTTTGTCTTGTGCGTTTAAAATACCAATACCAACACTCACTCTCACTTACTTATACTCTCTCTCTTCGTAGAAATAAAGTTGATGCTGTGTTTGGAGTATGGCCATGTATATGGTTGCATATTTAATGTTGCATATGTTAAGGCGCAAAATGAAATTTAAATCTGACACTGTATGTTATATGAACATATGTTAAGGAAAAATTAACGGTCTTCGTAAACATTTTCACTGAAAACAAAAACGATAACAACTACAACAAATAACACAATTTTCTTTAAACAGTTTTTCAAATGTTCTCACATATACGGACGGTATATTTACGGCAAGAGAACATAGGATAAAAAACCAGCAACAACACTGCAACATTTGTAATTGCGGTAGAATCCTATACAGCAGGCAACTAACCAACATACATGCATGCATGCAACAAAACTATTCGTTGAGATAATTTCATATTTTGTGGCATATTGTCTTATAAACACTGAAGCAGTATTTGAAGCAGTATGAGATGTATATGCTCATACATATGTACAGCTGGTATGGGGCTGTATTTTCTTAAGAGTTTTTCAGTGTTTGGTCACGAAAATTGAAAATTACTTTTTACCCAATTGCTCAACCCCTGCTCAACAACACCCTCCAAAAATATAGCGTCAGTGATGTCGGCGGCTGTAACAACATTCTAAAGGTTATTAAAATAATTTTTGAGGGCATAATTTAGCACCGTCGAATATTTCGTAAAACTGCACAAACATGGCCATACAATTTTGCATATGTTCCTTCTTCTAATGGTTGATGCGTAGTAGTTGTAGTTCTTAATAGAATGTTTCAACAAATATTGAGTTTTAATTAGAAATCTTAGACTTTGAAGTGTAAGAAGACAATTAAAAAACTAAAAAAAAAGATTCTTAGAAATTCTCTTCATTTCATACAGTAACTTATAATTGTTTTGAAAACTACATCAAATGAAATAAAATATTGTTTTTAATTACACAAAAGGAGGCTACAGAAAAAATTCTCTTAGTCCGGAGCCTGTCATTATCATCTGTCATTTATCCACAATTTAATAACAAAACGCGTCTAGCCAATCAGGAACTATAACTATAACACAGAAATTTTTCGCTGAAATGTTAAAGTAATTTAGTATTCTAAACCCTACCCAAACTCGATCACACGATTTCTTCCCTATTGCTTTCACTGTAAATTATCCTCATTTCTGTATCATAAATCACTTGTTGTAGCCATAAATAAGTGGATTTGTCAATAATATGCGCTTTTTTATTTGCCTTTAAAAAAAGAGAGTGAAGAAGTCTTCATAATCATGCTATAAGTAACTAAAAGTATGCTTCAAAAAATAAGTAATTCTTAGAATGTCTTTTTATACAAAAATATCACATATTTCTATGATGATCCAATAAAGTACTTAAGAGTTCATATTAAATAAAAATATTTTTTATTTTTTCTCAAGAAAAAAATGATAACCGAACAAAGGAAATAAACCAAAATCATAACATACTTAAAGGGATACAAAGAATAAACGAAAAAAATAAAAAGAAAACATTGAAGTGCAAAAAAATAGCAGAGGATGGTAGTTGAAACATAAACTAATATTATAAAAATTAAATTTATGTTGAAGCCTACTTATAGGCTGTAAAATATAAAAATCATAGCATACTTAAAGAGATATGGAAAATAAACGTATAAAGAAAGCTATGAGGAATAAAGCTTCTAATTAAAAAAATAACGAAATAAACAACGTGTTAAACAGTGTATCCTATATCTCTAACCTCGACTGTATTCTTTTTGCCAATTATTTGATTTCGATTGTACATGTGTGTGTATGCTTAACAAAAAGTATTGCATACTTTATGGCTGTGTATACCACGTTTCTTTTCTGGTTATAAATGAAAATAAATGATTTGATGGTTAACGAAATGCAATGCATGATTTATAGACTCTTAAAGTAACATTTTTGCTTCCCTCTTGCAAGGGGGAGTGATGACTCTTTACTCAGGAATATGGAATATGAGGAATGTATTGAATATTTGTAGATAAACAGTAATCATATGAGCAGAAGTTGGTGTATGGCAAAGATACTACAACAGTGCCATGTCTAAGTATGTGTTTGACATTTGCCAGTTTTATAAAACGTGAAAATATTTCAAGTGTGTCTGCTGGAAATTATTTATACAAATATACAGAGAGAGAGAGAGAGAGAGAGAGAGAGAGAGATACAGATGAGAAGTTCAGGTATGTAGTCAAAAAAAAAAGGAAGAAAAAGAAAGAATGAAATGAAGTATAATTTGGATAGCAAAAGGAAAAAGAAAAAAATAATATTTTTACGAAATAACAAACATGATTTATTTGAAATTTTTACATTTGTTAAAAGCAGCTTCTCTCTATTCTGCTATAAATGTGAACAGAAAAGATATGCATGACAAATTATGTTACTCGAAACAGGAAGTATTACAAAGATGGGAAAGACAGGCAAGCAAATAACAGCCTTAAAATATGCTACAATATTGAACGCTAATGCCGGTTTGGTTATTTCCATGTCTTAAAAGATAGTAAATAATATACATATAAAGGTATTCAACTCATAAGTAGATTTCTTGTATGTTTGATAAGTAGTCACGGTATACAGCGTGCTTGGAAGTTGATTAGTTGGACGTAATGCCATGATTTATAGTCAGAAAAGAGTTGCTAAAAATACAATATTTTTTACATTTTCATATTTAAAATGAAATTCAAGGGGGGCTTCTTAATCAGCTATAAGATCACAGGTTCAGAAAAGTCTGAACAGACAGAGGAGGAATATAATAATCTCAGAGAAGATGGTGTAGCTACTCCAACTATAGCTTACTTTCACATAAACTGTTAAAATCCAGAAGAGATATATTCGAGATATTCTAGTAACCTGGCATCGTAATTTCCCTACAAGGAAACTAATCACCAGTTTATTAGATTCCAGCAGAGAACTAGTTCTACCATTGCCAATAACCGTAATACATTATTATTAGAAAAATCCTAAAAATATGCTTAAATTTTTTTCCAAGCATTAAATTAAAATGGATAATACTTTAAAATACAATTTCGTTGATATTGATTTATTTTATTACTAAAATTATTCAAATACGATATTTATATTTCCTATTTCAAATTTCAAATATAAAATGTAGTAAATTTTAAAGCATACTTTTAATTACTGTAACATTTTTGCCCCTTAAAGTATGCTTTAATAAAATAAATAGGCTTTTTAACCCTCAGGTGTCTAATAATTTAGAATTTGTTAATTAATTTTTTTGTTTTCATTGTTTTTGTCTATTTTTTTTTTTTTTATTAATTTTAAAAAAATATTTGAAATATTTTTTTCTGGCAAAAAACGTAAAGGAAAAAATGTTTTGTTTACTTTCGGAGATGACATTTAAATTCATAAAAATTTTCCTGTACTAATGACATCTGCTTGATTTTCTTACATTAGCAGGGTTTTTGTAATTTCAGCATTCAATCTTCTTCTAATAGCAGCAGGCCTTGTCTTGTCTTGTCTCACCCACTCACCCTTAAAAAAGTGACCAGCTATAATCAATTTACCTTCAGGCCGACTATAGCAAAGGACGAAGAATAAATTTATCAAATATTCAAAAGGAAATGCAAACAAATGTCTCTAAACAAAATGAAAAAATATGAAAAAAAAAAATTGTTTAATTTCCCTAAAAAAATTAAAAAGTTTCCTTCTTAGAAATTGGAAAAAAAAAACAACAAAAAAATTTTTATTTTCCTGTGTTTTTCTACGAATCCCTAAGGACAAGTTTATTTCGTTAAGCTGAGGACGAATAAAAGAGAAAAAAAACGTAAGTAAATGAACTCTGGTACCAATAGCCCATGTTCTATGGCTTTATCATTGAGTATTTTACATATTTTAGGCGTAAAAATTAATCACTTATTTCATGATAATGTAGAATACAGGTAGGACAGCATCATATTGTCGGTCGCCTTCACCCCAATGCCCTCATTATGCTCTCTATCGGGCTTAAGCGTTGGCAAAAGTTGTTAAGTGGGCCTGCCTAATGTAACAATTTTTCAAATTGTTGATTTGTTTTCCAACATTTTTTCTACACCACCACCCTCTTTCTGCCCCCCCTTCCCTGCTTGTTTTTTATTTCGAAATTGGAAATACAAAAAAAAAAAAATATGAGTGAAGATTCAAGGAAGAAAATGCCGAGAAAAATGTTTTTCTAAACAAACAAAATTGGGCGATGAGCCATAAGATGTTTATTTCCTTTAAGCTTGTCATTTATGGCCAAATGGTTTTCCTGGTAAAATGAAAACGAAAACGTGAAAACGTAAAATAAAAAAAAAATAAATAAAAAATTGAGGTGGCATATAACAATATTTCCTTGCACTTAAGTTACTGTGGTCATAAATGTTTGAATAAAAATATTCCTATACTTTTAGGCGGGCATCAGGAAAAATCATTAAATTTGAAGTTAAATTATAAAGATAGAGCCAGAGGGACTATTAAATGTAATTAGAAACGTTTTTTCCTTTCTCTATTAATTTAAATAAATTCTTCAATATTTTTAATGCTAAAAAGTAGGCTGTAAAATATAAAGTTTTAAAATGCCTAAAAGCAGTTGATTTTGATAGAACTAGAATTAGATTTGAATAGGTTTTAATTTGTAATGTAATTACAATTATGTATGCATGTAGGTTTTAATTTGCAGTAACCAAGGTTGAATCAAAATTTAAATGTTAAATTGATTCAAAAAACTAGTATTTTCCTTTTCTGATGCCACTTCATATGCATTATTGGGAACGTTTTCTATAATTTTCGTGGCATGAGCATTAAAAATTATAATCAAAGTCTTTTTTTTTTTTTTTGTATAAATTGCACCCCAAAAGAAGGCTAAGAAAAGTTGAACTATATAATGGCTAAAAATAGGCAATGAATTCTTTATCCTCGATGTTCTTAAATTATTTAAATTTTACATTCCTTGTATTCGGTTTTCGTGACATGTGCCGAACATGATGTATATAAAGAAAACATAAGAATTTTATTATAATAAATCGGTTTATTACAATACATATCTAACACGTTTGAATGCGGTACAATTTTTTTGACTTTTGTGATTTTGTTTTATTTGCTGGTAATTTTTCATTGGATGCCACATCATAAACCAAAGCAACGAAGTGGAATACTCAACACCTTCAAACTAAAGAAAAATATACAAATGAATAGGAAAAAAACAAAAAGCAACGAATATGAAGAAAGAAAATGGCAACTGTTGGTGGCAGTCAGACGTGAACAAGGTAATGGTGAATGGGTGAACTGGTTTGAGGTTATAAATTTTATTTCTAAACACAAATCACACGCGGTTTAAAACAAAAATCCCTTTCCTGTTTCCACTGAGATCTCTTTCACCCACAACTACTACTGCTACTCACTACGCCTTCAAGTTATATGAGTGTGAGTCTGTGTGTGTGTGTGTGTTTGTGAGTAACCACCAACACAAATGTAAAATGTCATCAACAGTTAACTAAAGAAATGCATCATGCATAATATACCGTTGATAATTTGTTATATTCCGTTAAAAAGAAAAAAAACAGAAAGAAATACATTGTAAATGTATGTGTATTTACATTTGTATGTGTATGGTACGCATGTATGTGTGTTTGTATAATTTTTTAAATTACTTCATTTCATTTCTTACCATATTTTTTATATTCTCTATTATTATTTTATATTTTTTTTCTTTCTTTCTTTTTAGATTTTGTATTGTATGGCAATGTACAGTTGTGCTCATAAGATGGCAACAATTTTGAATGTGTGGACGTGACATATTTAAATGAATCTGTTTGGAGGATTTCTTGAAAAGTTAAAATAAATACACAAATCATTTACTTTTTTTTTTTTTTCTTCATATGTAAAGCTTAATTTGTTAACATGTGGAAAGAAAAAACCAACAAAATAACAAAAAAAAAATTTAAAACAATGAGGATAAAACGATTTATTTAAATTTGAAATAATTTCAAAATGAAAAATCTTTAAGGATTTTCAAATAAATCTACAGCAATTTATATAAAAAGGGGATCAACTACAATTTCAAATACAAATGAGAATCTTAGAGAAATCACATTTTATATCACAATGCAATCACATAACATATTCAAATTTTTGAAAGCAGTACAGTAAGGATCATACAGGGATTGAACTCAAAAACCTTAGGCAGTCACTACGCTTCCAACTATTCGGAATCGTTTAAGTTTTATCAAACGCCTTGAATAAAGTAAAAACCCAATAATGTTCTGAGAATGTGGCAATGGAAACCAATTTTAGGTTTATTTGCCTAAATGTATGCTACAGTTTTCATAACTTCAATTATTTTTTTATTTTTTACAACATTTAAGTGCTTTTTCATTTACCACAGTTCTGTTCTTTTTCATTTTTGCATATTTTTCTTCAAATGAAATTAATTCCACCAAAAATGATTTAAAAAACGAACGAGAGAAAACGAAAAAAAAAAAAAACAAACTCGAATCCATTGTTAAATTGTTTGTAATTTTTATTCATTCACGCGGCTTATAATGCTATTGCCGCAATTCATTTGGCAAAATCCTCTAAAAACGATTGCGAATGTTTAAAAAGCAAGGGGAGTAGTAATGGCTGGATGCATTGGTGGTGGTGGCAGGAGTATTAGTAGCGGTGTTGGTAACAATCACTTGATGAACATTTTCGCGAATTACATGTAACGTATGCTTAAATATTGCGTTTGTTTTTTGCGTTAAACCGCGTAGGCGTAGATATTTTTTAATGTCGAACTTATTTGCAAATTTCCCCCATAACACCGTTCTTTCGTATATTTTTTGTTATTGTGTTTATTCCCCAGAGGCGGATTTCAATTTTTTTTTTTTTTTTGTATTCAACATTGACATCATCAGTCTATATGGTTGGAATATTCAAATTTTACTAAATTCCACTTGCATATCAATACACATATGGGAGGCAGGGGGAGTGTTGCCTGGGAAAAATGTTTGTGAAAAACATTAATTTGTTTAAAGCCCAAAAAAAAAACCAACCAAAGCCAAGGGAAAGGAAAGGGAGTACAAACTGCTGTTGCTGGAAATGGTGTAAACGGAAGTAGAGTATTTACCATATTAAGTAAAATCATTTGACATGTGTATGTTCAATATTTTCCATGTCATGTTATTTATTATGTATGTTTCAAAAGAGGGTGTATGAGTTTACGAGTATGTATGTCTGTCATCTTGTTATCTGTTTTTTTTTTTTAATATGAAAATTAGTTAAAAAGGCAATCAAAGATCAAAAATATTTGCTTCATTTTGTGTTTCTATTCTTCTGTTTTTTTTATTTTTTGATTGGATAAGTGCGTTGGATAATGTTGGTAAAAATATTAAGAAAACGTGCATATGAATGGAGATAAATAGATACGTAGATAGGGAATAATAAATGTATCCTGTGTACTTGTCTGCGTCTGTATATGTTGTTTATGGCAATTTGTTTTGCCTACTTTAAGGAAAAATTAAACAATAAAGTCTTTGACAAATAAACATACATGTTTAAGGGAATATATTGATTTTTTAAAATGTTTAAATATGGAATTGTAAATACAATACTCAAAACAATTGTTAGAAATCGTAAAATTAGGCAAACAAAAATTGTGATATGGTTTTATAAAGCATACGTTTAAATGCCAACTTTCAGGTAATTTCCTTTGCCTACTTTAAGGGAAAAAATTAAAAATGCTCACAGGCAATCGCTCCTTTAAAACGCCTGCTCCGCAAGAGCAACTATTGTCGTATTCACTCAATATCAGACATATTAACTGAACACTCCAAAATAAAAATTACCGTAATAACGTGAAGTATTTTGGGCTCGGGATTGTGTGTTTGATTCCTAGTTTGGGTTTTGACTGGAAGTATCACAATGGGAGTAAAAGTGCGACGTTAACTTTAGGCAGGGCCTGTCATACTATCTAACCTAACAAATACGGCTATATGGTGACTTACATTGTCATGTGAGAGCACTATAGAGGATATCTACCTAACAAAAGAATCTAATCAAATGAAATATTCCTATGGAGAAAAGTAATAGGCAACTTCCAAAAGGTTTTACGTACCAATTCTTTATATAGGCTTTGATAGTCTTCTCTCACTTTCATTTTCAAAATATTTTGCAACAATTTTAATTAAAAATCTTTCTTTAGAAACTCTTTGTGCATTTTTAATTATTGGTTTTCCTATAAAAATTCACTTTTTCGTACAAATTAAAGGAGTCCACTCTACAACTATGGACACTCTAGTACTATGGGTAGTAAGTGTTAGCAATTTGTCATTTAATTGTGTTGGTATTTGTATTTGTATTGGCATTTATTTTATTTTGTAATTACTGTATAGTTTGTTAAAGCCTTAAAGTAAAGGCCATAAGTCTATGGCAATAGAAATGGTCAAGCCTTTGGTCGTTAATATAAAAAAAAAAGTATGAGAATGTTTGCCATGAGTGAGTGGTAAGTGGTGGACCCTTATATAAAATGCATGGCAATTGCAAAGTTTTTAAACATCTAAAGAGTATTTTTTTTTATTTTGTTTTGTATTTATTTCAACTCTCTTTCATTTTATTTAGTTTTACGATTGCAATTTGGAAAAGTTTGAAGTTGTGTGTGTGTGTATGTGTATTTAGAATAGTTTTGGAAAATTGAAATTGGCATTGACGTTGAAAGGATTTTCGTTGTTTTTGTTTCCCAATTTCAAAAAATAAATAAAAAGTAAATAAAAAAAAACACAACATTTCAGATCAAAAAACAAAAAAGAAAAAGAGAAAAAATACAAAACGAAATGGAATAAAATAATTTAGTAGACATAAAGATAAATAGAAAGTGTAAATTGAATGCAGGATATAATTTGCTTAGAGAGAGCAATTAAAATAAATAGTGGTGAAGCAAAGTATTGGCAAAAGCCAGTATATCGTTAGGGATAAGTAAAAAAAAATAGCACACTTTTAGGATTTAAAAAGAAATAAATTTAATAGGTATGCATTTTGTTAAATTATAGGCAAATATTTTGACAATGTTACACTTTAAAATCCTTGGCATACATACAGGATTTTATAACTTTAAGATGGTCTTTTAAAAGAAACCCCCCTGTAAAATTTTAAATTTATTTTTAACTATTTTTGATTGCTTCCAAAGCACTTATGGCCAAAGGCATATGTGGGCCACTAAATCCCTTAAATGACACAGTTTTTAAAAAGAGATATTTTAACAAAATTGCAAAAAACAGAAAAAAGAGACATTTTTCTTCTTAAATGCATGCCGTATCATCTACAACGACACCCAAAGGATTATTTCTGACTTAAACTTAGACATCATACTTCAGAAAAAAATAAAGAAATAGGAAAACAAATACAAAAACACACCATGACTAACAATAAGACACAAAAAACACCCACAAATAAAACCACAAAAACACGAAGTTTACAATACAATACACTCTTCGCAAAACCTCAATATAATACACTCACATACGACAGGATAGGAGGATATGAGCATAAAAAAACAAAAAACGGGGAAAATATTGAAAGAAAAAAATGTTTTTTTTTGGGAAAAATTTAAAAAATTTGTACGCTTTACGTTTATTTACAGAAACCATAAATCAATTGGACACGCCACAATGCAAATCTATTTTTAAATGCAAAATAATACGCAGCGACGAGCAGCAGCCAGCAACAACCCTTAGAATCCTTTACAATCGAAAATATTGTTTCATTTGAAACCCAAACAGGCAATAACAACAACTACTAAATATTGATATCGTCTATTTTGTTTTTTAAAGAAAAAAAAAATCCTAAAAAATTGGGTTTTTTTAAAAACTTTTTTTTTTAACAAAAAGCCACGCGGGAAAATTTTAAAAAGTCATTTTCAAGCCGTAGAAGAGATGAAAAAAATCAGCATAAAAACGCCACAGGGTATCCAAGCAATAAAAATGTTACAGGCATACGTAACAAAAGCAATAAAAATGTTCGTTTTTCTTTTTTCTATTCTTTCGAAATGCGAATAAAAAATCTTACCAGCTAAATACAGGGTATACGCATCATAAGGGAAATAAATTTTACATAAAAATATGGCCTTTAACGAGATAAAGTTTAGGAACTAAAAAGAAAAAACTTTTCTTCAACTAAGGACTTGCAGCAGCACACTACAGAGTCCTTAACCTTTCTTGAAAACTCTGTAATCTGACTTTGTATGCCGAGTGTAGGGTTAACTCACAGTATGCATTGAAATATTCTTCAAAATGATCAGTGGCCTGTTTGTGGTTAACCACTGCTTTTCGCAGCATCAAAAAAAAAATATTGAATTGACTTCCTTTCTTCACTTCAATAAAAAAAAAAGGAAAGAAAGGAAAACAACACATGATATGATATGAAATAAAATAGAATCCTTTTTTTTAAGAAAATCAAGCATATTTTATATATTCTTATCACACATACAAATAAACATGAAGGACATGATATTCTCTTTACTGTTGGTCTTAATAAAAGTAGAAGAACTTAAAAAATGTAATGTAAATCCGTATGAATATCAAAAACAAATCCTTTTTTATTTGACTTAAGCCAACAAATCAAGTGAAAAACATCTTTTTAACACTTTCCTCATACATAAGTTTTCAGTTTTTTTTCTTCTCTCTCTTTTTCTACTCTTTACTGCCTGGCCTAAGATTATAACACATCTAAGGACAACCCCTTGAATTTCATTCTGTTTTTTTTTATAGACAACAACAGCAAAAAACAGGAAAGAAATTGGTTTAAAGGATTCCTTTTTTTATTTTCTAAGAATGAAAGTAGTTTAGGACTTAACAAACAAATCAGATTTCCTTAAATTGACTCATGCCACCGTAACTTATGCTATGATATGGTCTTAAAGATGAACATCCTTACGATAGACATGTTGTAACATAACAAATCAAATAAAAACAAAGGAGATTTGAAAAAATGATTTTAGGCTTCATAAATGAATTTCCTGAGAGTGTGTGCCAAATAATGGGAAAAGAAATTATGTTTGATGGTGGGTGTTCACTCAGGGATTTTAAGTTTTATTTGAGCAAAAGCTAAGGCTTTCTAGACCAGGATTCAAAAACCATCCAGGCTTTGTATTCTACAACTTAAGAAAAGGAACGACAAGGTAGTCTAAGCAGTGAAGTCTTTGTTTGCCAAGTTCAGGACAATCAGAAAGATTGGGCTATGAAATCTTAGTCTTTCTAGTTCAAAAACTTGACCAAATCAAGTTTCAGAAAGATTTTCTTTATTAATATATACTGCATGCATTTCTTTCTATTTCCAAATATTTCCTTCCTGTGGCTAAACTTTGGCCCCTTCCGCTAGATGGACCACTAATTAATTTTCTTTATGTTCTGAAGCTCAGGCTACTGCAAGTTTTCTAATGTTTTGTTAAGGTCTGGGGGATTCATATACAACACTCCAACGGCACAAATTTGTGCGCAAAAAATTATCGAGCCAATGGCTCAGCTGGAATGGGCAGATATACCATACCAGAGAATTCGAACCGATATAGACATCATGCCATTATGTCATCCTGCAGGATTATGACCTAATAACCAATTATCAAGTAAGTGGTTAAGTAGGGTTCCTAGACTCAGGTCTGCACATCTCAATGGGTTTCTCTTTTGTCCCTGACATTAAAGTGGAGTATTTTTAATGTGATTTTAATCTCTTCATAACTATGACAACATATTCTGATAAAGTAAACGTGCTTTTCTATAAAATTTCGGTCCTAGAAGCACCTGAATTTTATTACAATCCTTACAGAGTCCTTAAAATGCAACTGTACCTAGATTCGAATATTAATTATCTTCTGAATAAGTTCCAAAAACAAAATTTTTTTTCGTTGTCAATCCTACAAGTAACAGCAAAAAATGGCTGAAAAAAAAAACTTGTTGTTGGACAAACAATAATTTTTGATTAAAGATGAATTTTTAATTTAATGTTAAACGCATTTGGGCGAACAGCAAGCAATAGTCCACAAAAAAAAAATTTGAAAGAAAAAATAGGAAAAGAAACCAAAAAAAAGAAGTGAAAAACAAAAATAAAAAACCAAAAAAATAGATTGAAATTACATTGAGAAACAAACACTTAAAACGAGAGGAATCTTGGACGGCCTCTGCCTGCCTTCTGCTTCTAGATACAACCGCGAATAAAAATTATAATGTTCTAGTGGCGAAAGTAAAAAGTTGAACAAAAAAAAGAATGAATTTTAATCTCAACGGCAAACGGAAGCGGAAATCAAACGACCAGAACAAGTATCAAACAAAATTTTTAATGTCTTGCTTGTGAAAAGCTCAAAAACAACACAAAAAAATGGAAAAAATATAAAAAAATTGTTAAAAAAAAAATTTGTGATAAAAAAAACAAAATATTTCGGTTGTCTATAATAAGTAGCAGTCCTGCATGTCTTCTTCAGGGGAGTTTCAAGAAGAGCGAGAGTGTATGTAAATTGTTGTAAGGCTTTAGAAGTTAAGCTTGGGGTGTTGTCACTGGGACACTGACGGTGGTGGTGGTGGCTAGTGGTGGTTTTGTGTTCAACAAACATCAGGCAAATGTTTAACATCGAACGCTTTTCTATTTTTTCTTTTAATTTTTAAATTTTTTTTTTCTTTTTTAACTTTTTTTTGGCTCATTAGGATTTTTTTTTTCTATAAATTTACAGTTTTTGGGAGATTTTTTTGCGCTCCTTAAAAAGCAAAGCGATAAAAATGTTTTAAACGACGAGCCGTTATTTTGTCTGTTCTTTTTTTTTTTTTGGTAAAAGAGAAAAAAAATATTCGAAAAAAAAAGAACGATAGAAATTGTGTTTAATGATTTATGAATAATCGCCATTTTGCTCGATGACTGATGGTAATAGAACCGTTAAAAAGAACAGTTAAGAGTGGGTAAGGGGAGTTTTTCCCTTCTTTTTTTCTGATAAGTTTTCCTGTTAATTTTCTAAGGTTTTTTAAGTGTTTTTCTTCTAATTTTTTCATTAAAAAAAAAAAAAACTTTTTAAATTGAAAATAATGTAACGCTTCGTTTTCGATTTTTTTTTTCTTGTTATGTTCCCAGGCCAAGTATTTAACAAGCGTCGGCAAGAGGCGTGTGTCCATTTGACAGCTTTTTTGACAGCAAAATAAAAAAACATAAAAATTTGCCGGAGATTTGATTTTGATGTTCAGCAAAAGGAAGACAAAAAAAAAAGAAGAATGAAAAACACGACATAAAAATTTATTGATAACAAAAACTAATTGTTTAGAAATATTAAGACGTTAAAATTACAGCAAAAAAAAAAATCGTAATAATAATGGAAAACCATAAAATTAATTACAATTAAAAAATAAAAGAGACGGAAAGCAAAAAAAAATTGAAATTAATGGCAGGCCTGTGTAAAAGGTATGTTGGGATGGATGTAAAAGCAATGGCTGGTAACACAGGCAACTGATTGGAAAATAGACGCTTAGTTCATCATGGCCACAATCGCCTATTTCCCTTAGACTCCTTTCCCTACAAATCGAATTGTATTAAATTTACTAAAGATTTTAAAAGCTTTTACATAATTTACGCTATCAGAATGGGTGTTGGTAAATGCTTTCAGAAAATGTCAAATTTTACATTATTTACATGATCTAGATTTCAGAAAAGCGATTGTGTATCGTAGGTAATTTATTATCAAAATTATTTTATATGAAACGTGAGACAAAATTTTAATTAATTTAATTGTTTACATAGTCCAAATACGGATAAATAATATGTAGAATAAAGTTTTAAGCAAACAATACAAGTTTTGCAAACATTGAAACAAATGAAAGATTTGAAAACTTCAGGTAATAGGACATACAATATTTGATGAATTATTCTATTGTCGTAAACTTTTCCTTTTTCCAATGAATAATCAATTGCCTAGCGGTACTACATATAAACTTTATATTATAAAACATACATACATACATATGTATATTCTTTGAAAATTATTTATTAATTTTTTGTTCGTTTTTAAATATGTTTACTAAAGTTTAAAATATAAAAATAACCACATACCTTTTAACCCATAAACGTAAATTCTTTCTAATTCCATATACACCGGAACACGGCAACACTTATTTGATATGTTAATGACAAACGAAACACACCAACAGGAACAAAGTTTAAGCAACATAACAACAACACCTTTGGCATTGAATTTTCTGTTATACATTTGAGTGCATTTGCAATTGCTTTTTAAGTTTCTTTGCGAAAACACACAAGACGAACGGACAACAACAATAACACGCACGTAACGGGATGTCATTTAATACAAGAGCAAAAGAAATTTCTGTTATAAATTTGAGTGTGTTTGCAATTGAGCTTTTGGTGTCTGCGAAACACACAAGACGAACGAACAACAACACGCACGTAACTGGACGTCATTTAATAGGAGAGCAAAAGAAATTTCGGGTACACATTTGAGTGCATTTGCACTTGCGCTTTTGGTGTCTTTGCGAAAACGAACAAGACGAACATCAACACGCACGCTAAGGGACGACTTTCAATACGAAAGCAAAAAATATTTCTTTTACACATTTGAGTACACTTGCGCTTTTGGTGCTTTTGTGAAAACGAACAAGACTAACATCAACACGCACGCTAAGGGACGACGTTTAATACGAAAGCAATAAAAAATTTCTTTTGCATATGTATGTATTTGAGTGCACTTGCTCTTGCGCTTTTGGTATCTTTGCAAAACACACAAGACGAACGAACAACAACAATAACACGCACGTAACGGAGCACCATATAAATACGAAAGCAAAAAAAAATTTTCTTTTACACATTTGGGTGCACTTGCGCTTGTGCTTTTGGTGTCTGCGAAAACGAACGAGACGAACGAATAACAACAACAATACACACGTAACGGAGCGCCATTTAATACAAAAGCAAAAAAAATTTTCTTCTTTTAGATTTTTAAGACACTTTTTGATATTTTTGGTAATAAACACTTTTAAACTTTATTATTGATACATTTATTAATTAAACAATAGATTTAATGAAATTTTTTAAATTATATTACATTTCAATAGGATATTTAACAATTTCAAGACGCGAAAACCGGCACGACACTTTTGAACGCACTTTTTGATATTTTTGATAATAAACACTTTTATACTTTAAATTATTGATACACTGATTGATTAAACAATAGATTTATTGAAATTTTATAAATTATAACACTTTTCACTAGAATATTTAACAATTTTAATTAATTTCTATACCCGGAAACCGGCACGACACGAAAAAGATGCTAAAATTTCCAATGACCACGAACAACTAACGGCGGCAGAACAAAAGAAATAGAAAAGTGGGAGTAAAGTAGGGAGAGTAAGAAGATCGTTAGAAGCAAAGTGACAGCAAGTGGAGAGCGGTGTTGCCGTGGTGGTTAATTGTTATCAAATTTAAATTACTTTTTTCGAACAAAGTGTAGTAGGTGCGTACTTTTGATTGTTAGGAATAAAATAGATCTGACGACATAGATTTTATATTGTATGTCCATAATTAAAAGGTAATTCCTCTTTTTAGATGTTTTTAAAAGTAACTTTAAGGTAAAATTATGAATTTATTTTTGTTTCTTAAAAAACATCTACTTTGTTCATATTTATTTGAAAGAAAACTAAAAAAGAATAAAATCTCAAATTAAAAAAAATAAAAAGTCAAGTTTAAGGACGTTTAGTGTCAGGATGACAGCTCAATTTTTTTTCAGAGATTATTAAATCCAATTAGGAAAAGGAAATGAAAGAGGTATAGATGAAAAAAAACAAATAGATTAAAACTCAAAAGAGAACGGATTAGTAATGCAAAGATGAATGGGTGCCTGAGCCGGGTCAATCCCATTAAAAAGTCAAGAGAAACTGAACTTTACTGATCTCTAAGCTGTTATTTCTTATCTCTCACTTCAAATCCTAGTAGTAATAGTAAGAGATTAAAGAATTAAAACCTAGAACTAATGAATATCCATACAATTTAGCAAGAACATCCACTAAAATCATGACATTAGAAGTTGTAGAATTGGCAGGGGTAGAGGACTTAGAGTTAAAAATGCTGGCCATGAGGCTGTGGACTAGGATACCGAACGACTTTTGATATTCAGAAGTATTTTTCATCGTTACATTCGTCAAGGTAACAGATCTAGACAAGTCTGTGTGTAATTTAGGTTTGGCACTCACAATACATCTTAAAACAAAATATTTCCTACAACAAACTTTCATTCTAACATTCGAAAGAATGGCTTTTCATTATCCTATAATGTTTCTGTTCTGTAATAATTTAATAAAATTTCTTTAAACTAAAATTAATTTCATTCCCTAACAGAATTTCTTTTCTAACCTTTGAAAAAAGCTTTTCAGAGACGATAAATTAAAAAAATTTCTATAAATTCTCTTACCAAAGTTTATGGCTGATATCCTGAAAGTCCTTTTTATTCATTCTTTCAAATAAAATGCATTAATTCAATAGATAAAGGTTTGCATATCATTACAAGACGATACGATGATGACGACAATAACAACAACAGCAAAAACTTTATCTATAGACTACAGAAGAAATTCTCTACGAGACTCCTTAACTTACTTGCAAGACAGACAAGTGATAGCCAAGACACCCAAGAATATATTTTTTGGAAGAAAAAAAGCAACACGCGACCAGAGTTAAACGACCACCCGTTGAAGTTGATTTTTAGTGGCTCTAGGTTTTCCTTAATTTTTTGTTGCTTGTTTTGGTTTTTGAATTTTTGTGTGGAAAAAGGCACGAATTTTTATGGTGAAAAAAAAAGCAGGCGTTACTGCGGCATTGCGGGTCATCGCGTGAAATAATAACCCTTTCACGTGTTAACTTTTCTATGCAAGAAGTCTCATGATGTTCATAGACAAACAAAACCCAAACGAAAATTAAAAAAATAAAAAAAGAAGAATTGTATACAAAACAGGAAACGGATATGAAATAAAAACAAGAGGAAAAATGTGATCCCTAGTAGTAAATAAAAGAAAAATGTATTAAATTGTTAAACAATTTTCAACAACATTTTACCTACCCCTTCCTTGTACTCCAATATTTTCGGTTTTTTTTTTCTTCTTATTATCCCCGCTAAAATATAAACAGACCGCCTGGGTCTGGTTTTTTTTTCTCCACATTGGGTTCAATGTTAAAGCAAACGAAAGAAAGAAAGAAAAAAAAATGAAGCATATCCTTAGTATTATAAGAGTGAAGCATAATTTAAGGCTGTTAAAACAATAGACGCGATGCTAAAGACAATAAAAGAAAACATGTGTATGCAAATGAGCTTAAGAAACAACATAAACTCTGTGCAAGAGAGTGGGAAAGAGAAAAAGAAAACAAGCCAAGAATTGATTAAAATTCGATTGTTTTCCTTTCCTTTTTTTGTTCTTTATCCTTTTGCAACTCCTTAGATTCCACTCCACCAGACAATGGCAATAATGGCAAACACAGCAACGATAGCTAACTGTGGCACGCCAAAACGAAACGTCAAAACATAACGGGTAAGAGGAGTGTTGATTAGAAGATAAAAGGGTTAAGGAAAGAAGGTGGTGAGCTCTAGAATAGGATTAAACACGTTTATTGATGTTGCTGCTATTGTTTTTGTTGTTGTTGTTGTTGGCATAATATTTTAGCCGTTTTTATTTGGCATTTATTACGCTCTCGTGTAGATGCCATTATAATTTTTCTATTATTTTAATTACTCCGCTCTATCTCTCTCTCTCTCTCTCCCGCCTTGGTGGTTAGGTTAACTGGGTGGTTTTCGATTTGTCAGACTAAAGGTCGTGTAGTATGCAGAAAGAGAAAAGAATAACGAAAAATTATTATTAGAATGACAGTGAATTGAAAGGGAATCCAATAACAAATATGGAAGATGCTAAACACTGTGGAAAATCAGGCGTTAGATTGAGAAACATTCAGGCTATCGTATGTTATTTCTGGTATACAATGTCAGGTTTACCATATCTAGTAAAAGGCTGTCTAAGACAATGTAAAATTTGTTTAAAAAACTAACTGAGTTCCAAGTTCTACAAGACACCAGAAGATTTACTTACAAGCTAGGGAGATTCCTCACTAATTTGAATCATAAAGGGAATGCAAATAACAGAACTGGCTGCTATGTTTCTCCCAAAAGTACTGATTAATTTCATGATTTAAAAATTTTTTTAAAACTTTTCTCAGTGTAGTACTCGTAGTATGTCAATACTTGGTGTGGCTTTACGATTGAATAAAAAAAAATAATACGCTTCGAACTTTGCTGTCTTTGAACTAATCAACGAAGTATGTTTGCATCATGTATCACACCCTTGATCTTTGATGAAGAAAAATTAACCCCTTCCCGGTAACGCGTTAAAACTTATAAAAATTCAAAGAGACAACAATTAAACTCATGATACCTTGATGAGTTGATGCTGTTGACTATCTTCTAGCTTTTTATGTTTCGCATTACACAAGAGGGTTGTCTATTTAAGGGATTAAATTCAGTTTTCTTTCTTTTTTTTATTTCGATTTTTTCTTTTCTGATTAGCAATGCGTGTGTTGTGTTGGTGAGTGATTTGGTGCGTATTTATGCGATTTTTTAATTTTTTAATTTTGTTATCCTTGAGCTGCATCTCTTGTGACATTTTCAATACTTGTTTTGTATCTGTCGAATGTGAAAACAAAAGGGTTAAAAGTTGTTTAATGAGTATCGCTGATAAAGTTTTATTATTCAAAAGGACGCCACCACATAAAGCACAGACACGGTCTTGGGCAATGTGTTGATTTCTTGGTAACGCCAGCGTACGCTTGTTGACATTGGATATGAGATCGTCTAACCCTAATGAAAAAAAAACCAGTTTCCGATAAGCTTATTCGTTTAGATTTACCAAATAAATATTGAACAGCCAACCGCTTATGGTGTTTTTGGGAAATGAAAAGAAATTGCAGACAATTTTCAAGCAAAATTAATGAATTTGGACCAGAATAGCTGCGACCAACATTCGGGACACTCAAAAATGTTTTCAATTTAGAAAGAAACTCACTGATGTTGTTGATCCATAACTATAAATACAAATACCCAAAGTGTTTTTCAATTTTCAAGGATGGAAAGGACTACATGGCTTTTAAGACTAGAGTAAGACTACAAATCCTTCGGATCAACTGGCCCGACTTAATACATGGCCTTTAGGACTAGAGAAAGACTACAAATCCTTTGGATCAACTGCCCTGACGTCATTCATGTTGAAAATACCGCATGAAACATAAGGAGGTATTAAAAAGGCTGCCACTGCACCTTAAACGTCACGCATACAGGACGAGCCCTTGTATATTTGTGAGGGACCTATTCACTTCCAAAATGGAAAATTATTCGCCTCCTGTATAAGGTAATATCAAGGACCCTGGATAGCCAAATCTGCCACAATAATTATGGATTTCAGCCTTTTGTATACCATAGGAAGACATTAGGTGGCATCTTCAACTGACAGACACACAGACTGACAGCTCCTTTCTAAACTTTACGATTTTTGGGCATACTTCGCCGTGAGACTGAATAATGCGAGTGATTGGAGTAATTTAAAGACTTTTAAAGGACGATTGTTGTTAACGGATGATTGGAGAAAAGTAATGTGGCTTGACGACCTCATACATAATTGGCCATTACAACCCTTCAGTCAGGATTGCGACCTAGCTTCTCACACCACTTATGTTGTGTGCGTTAATTTTATACATGAGTGGCGGGACCTACAGTTTAAAGTCGACTCCGAACGACAAATTTTTGAGAAGCTTTTCATGGCAATTTTTACTCTCAGAGTCTTTGCCAGAAATCTGCTGAGAGGAAGTCGCCGAAGAAATATTTTTCGTTTTGATGTCTGACCTGGGATTCGAACCCGGGCCTTTTGTCTACCCACTAGACCACGGCGACTACTTGACGATCTCAGATTGAAATATTCAGATTTCTTGAGTATCAAATGAATTCCATTTGGTTAGAAAGAGGAGGCCGGTAATGAGAAATAGCAGCACAATTTCACCACAAGAGCACTTGGCTCGTAAGAGCTTGTTTAAAGAATAAGACAGAGCTGACTCTGTAAGTTGTATCTGCTTGGCAGGAGAAGTATTATTAACTTTCGCTGGAAAAGAAGTTTGGCTGAGTATATTGGACGAAATGGAATATGGGGAAGGGCAGAGACTCTTCATCAACCAGATGGAATGGAAGTCAAGCATCAAACTAATCGAGAACAGATTGAGAATAGTAACGGTCTTTGACTTTTGACTGAATTCTATACCCTCAAAGAACTCTCTTTCAGAATAGGGACCGCCTATGGCATCCATTCTGCCATAGGTTAAAGAAATCCTTGAAGAAATCCATATTGAACGCATTTCATTGTATACATACTCTACGTTGATAACCTCAACAAGTCAGCCAAGCACTTAAAAAGAATTTCATTTTCATCACTTAACATCTCTCGGCTGACAGTCATTTGCCCAGGACAGCAATTGGAATTTATGCAAATTACCTGACATTTATGCCGGGTGGCATTATTGAAAATACATCAATATTACCCGAAGGGGGACAAATAAAAAGCAAAGAAACGATAAGTAATGCTGTCATCAAAATAATAATCATAGATAAACAAACATACTGTCTTCAGTGGATATATTGACAGAAATCAACAGAAGAAAAAAAAAGAAACGAAGAGAAAATAAAAACAGGCCTTAAGGATAATTTGACAAGAGCAACTTGTGTAAAAAAAACAACAACAACAACCAGCTAGAATGGTATGCAGGAATCAATGTCACTTAGACAACAACGTTAATATTGTTTTAAATGAAATCTACAAATATTGGCTGCATACTTATGGGCGCTGTACCTATTGAATTCTAAGTACATACTTTATAGCGTAAAAAAAAGGAAAAGGTATTTACAAGGGGATTTCTTATGTCTTCTATTATTTTCCAAGTAACAAATATTTTATTAATATTGTTATGAGACAACAACAACAACAAGAACGACAACAACATGGCAAAACGTAATATTAAATTTCTTAAATGATAAAAACGGAATTTTTTATTTTCTGTTTTTTCCCAATTGTAAAGGAAAAAATTTCATTCTTAAGTTGTTTTTTTTTTTTGTTTCTTGTTTTATTAGAAAATTTTCAAATCATTGTAATTCTCGTGTGTATACAAACAGGATATTCAAGGATCTGTCAACAGAGTATGTATCTTAGCCTCTTAAAATGATAACCCAAAGCTAAATTAGGAATTGATTAAAAATATTTGATTTTTCCAGAAACGTTTGAAATGCTAATTTTTTGGAAATTCAATGAAATTCTGAATTCCATACTCCCTTAAAATCTTCGCTAAATTGGTTAGTTATGTGGCAAAGAACATCCCTATCTTTTCTTTTGTGTTTGTTTTCATTTTTTGACAATTTAATTTAGTTAAATGACTAATAGTTCCCACTGTCACATTTGACATCTTTATGTCAAAATAAACATTCAAGAAAAAATTGCTTCATATGTGCTAGTGTTTCAATCGAGACCATGTGTGTAGGTATAGCCAATGGCTTAAATATTGTTTTCATTATGAAAAGCTTAAATTTAATGGTTTTTCTATGATTAAATAAACAATTGAAGTAAAAATGTGTGACACGATGGAAAAGCATTAACCGAAAGTAGATTCATCTATAAAACTACAGCGTGAAAAATTGTCTTATTTTTGGCATCAGTAACAGCATTGGAAAGGCAGTCCAGAGACAGGGATAAGGCTTCAGAGAAGGCCTTATTAAATTTAAGAAAATATTGAGGATATAATAATCATTGAAGCTGAATTTTTAAATTGTGATCTCCTTATGTCTTTGAAGTTGCCGTAGTTAAGTGAATAGTGCATAGGCTTATTCGACGTAGGGCCTTGCTTCAAACCCCAACCCAGATATCTCAAACAAAACGAAATCTAAAGGATATTTCTTCATCAATTTCTATTCATTCCTTTTCTTGATAAAACTCTCTGAGAGTCAAATAAAATTGCCATGAAAAGGTTCCCAAAAATTTGTCGAAATAACCCTCAACCATAGTTATTCATTTCTCCTAGACTTAGAAATCTAGAGCTTCTGTTCTATACAGTAGAAGTTCAGAAGATATTAGAAAATAGGCAAATTTATTTTCCTGATCTATATTGTTGTCCCTAGTTACCATCACTGCAGCCCATACGATAGGCACATATTCTCCACAAGAAAGACCTAAACTTCAAAGTTAAGCCTCTTTTCTCATTTCAATAACTTTCTTCAATTTATTTTTTCTAGTGCCTAGATGATGGTATAGCTTTACGAGATCCATAATGTAGGACAGGCAATAAGGCATCAATTTTCCTTGCAAATTCAACTGAATATCTATGTTTATCAACCCAAGAAAAATATTTTAAAAAAATCTTCTTAATTTGATTTTAAAAATACTTCTGGCCAATAACTTAAGGCCCTGGTAAAAGGCTAGTTTACCCTCTCTTTATATGAAACACATTAAATTATCAGGTGTGTGTGCGTGTAATTTTTTTTATTAAGGTTTCTTGTCCTAATGACAATCCATCAAACTTATCATTTCTCATCCAAAAAAAAGAAAAAAAAACAGAGAAAACTGTCGGATTAAACCACAGAAAAATTATTGAGAAAAATACGTTGAATGTGCAGCATATTGGATGGAAGAATATATCCCGCTGTTATTCTTAATATTTTGCGATATTATTGTACAATATCTGAACGAAAAAAAGAAAAATGATGCAAATCTTAGGGCCTTTATTAATTCCAATATAGAAGTTATTTTGAATTCTAAAGTTTTTCCTTGACAAATACAGAATTTCGTAAAGATTACTTAGTCACTTTTTAGAATTCTCAACACTTTTGGATTTTTTTCCATTATTTAGCTAACATTTCCTAGGTAGAAGAAAGCTCCTTCTGGACTACCAGTTTGAGGTGAGTAGGTGAGTAGATCTTTATCAAAGGTGGATGGATACCTTGTTCATCTTTATATCCTGCCTAGACTTTTTCTTCGTGGGTTCAATGGGACAGACCTTTCAGATTATAGAATGTTGTAGAACTGTATTTAATAACTTAGCTGTCCAATGAGTCATATATGACTCACGGGAGCGTTCATGAGTCACATGTAACTCATTTCTTTATACTACAATTTAATGAAGCATTTTTGCTGAAATATTTTTGCGAGTTCGAAATGGAAGTTGTTAATATTCTGCTTTAAATTAAATTAAATCGAATATATAATGTGATGAAGCTTCCAATATTACGAAGAACCTTGAAATGCAAAACGAAAGTATTACAACAGAACACGTTATTATTATTTAGAACCTGTTTCAAAGGTAATAGAGTTTCTAAAAGTTTAGTTTTCCAAAAGTTTGGTTTTTAAACTTTTCTAGAAATGTAATCAGCATTTATTTTTTCCTGTTTAGACCCAGTTAAAGCCTCTAATATCTTTAGAAAGGTTTCAAAAAACACTTTATGGCTTACAAAGTGTAATATAGGTGTTTTAGGTATAGAAGTCGCCGTGGTCTAGTAGGTAGTGTGTTGGCTTATTAGACGAAAGGCCCGGGTTCGTATCCCAGGTCAGACGAAAAATATTACTTCGGCGACTTCCTCTCACCAGATTTCTGGCAAAGACTCTGAGAGTAAAAAAATTACCATGAAAAGCTTCTCAAAAAATCTGTCTTTCGGAGTCGACTTTAAACTGTAGGGCCCGCCACTCATGTATAAAATTAACGCACACAACATAAGTGGTGTGAGAAGCTAGGTCGTAATCCTAACTGAAGGGTTGTAATGGCCAATTATGTATGTATGTATGTAGAACTGTATTTAACAACTTATCTGTCCAATGAGTCATATATGACTCACGGGAGCGTATTGTAATACGTTCATGAGTCACATGTGACTCATTTCTTTATAATACAATTTAATGAAGCATTTTTGCTGAAATATTTTTGCGGGTTCTAAATGGACGTTTAGCAAAACCCAAGTGATTTGTATTGGGGACAGGGAAGTTGTTAATATTCTGTTTACATAGCCAGGCAGTATTATAACCACTATATATAAAGTGATGAAGCTTCCAATATAACGAAGAACCTTGAAACGAAAAATGAAAGTATCACAACAGAACACGTTATTATTATTTAGAACCTGTTTCAAAGGTAATAGAGTTTCTAAAAGTTTAGTTTTCCAAAAGTTTGGAACTTTTAAAATTTCTGGAAATGTAATCAGCATTTATATTTTCCTGTTTAGACCCAGTTAAAGCCTCTAATATCTCTAGAAAAATTTCAAAGAACTCTTTATTACAAAGTGTAATACAGGAATTTTTAGGTGTTTTAGGTATCACGGATTTGAAGTCGCCGTGGTCTAGTAGGTAGTGTGTTGGCATATTAGACGAAGGACCCGAGTTCGAATCCCAGGGCAGACATCAAAACGAAAATTTGAAAATAATTTTTCGGTGACTTCCTCTCAGCAGATTTCTGGCAAAAACTCTGGGAGTAAAAAATTGCCAAGAAATGCTTCTCAAAAAATGTGTCGTTCGGAGTCGACTTTAAACTGTAGGTCCCGCCACTCATGTCAGAATTGACAAGTACACGTCCTCTAACCTAACCTAACCTAACCTAGGTATCACGGATTAAGGCTTATCAGCTGCTCTAGGATTTAATAAAGTTTAAAAGCGATAAGGCTACAGAGCTTGTCTACAGCTTACAAAAATCCTGTCTACTGTTGTAGTGTTACTTGAACTCAACTGTACTTTTTTGTTTTGAGGTACCCAAAGGATATTTTGACAAGAGGTATGCCTTTCAAATGACAATCACTATAACAATAAAAGCAACCACACACATATGGCTGCCATTTATGTTCCCTTACTTACTCACCCATATGAGGTTCAATCATTATGAAAAAGGATTCTTTTTGGTTACAGATAATCATTAATCATGTGTGTACTATAGGGTAGCGTATGTATAAAAATTTGTGCCTTTTGTTGTTTTAATAAAAAAAAAGATTTCCACAAATAAATAAAACATACAAATCATAAATATATCAAAGGCTTAACAAACAAAAAAAATATTCTTTCTGTGGTTTGTTCTTTTTTCGCCTTTTTTTTCGGCTGTCAGTTTAGCTTTTTCAAGCATTCATTTGACCAAGAAAGAAAAAAGAGATAGGGTTGAAGGACTAAATGCAAAGAGGAAAAAAAGAAAAAAACTGAATTTCAAATAAAAAGGATATGACATATAAAAATATTGTC
This sequence comes from Sarcophaga peregrina, assembly GCA_014635995.1. Taxonomy (NCBI): domain Eukaryota; kingdom Metazoa; phylum Arthropoda; class Insecta; order Diptera; family Sarcophagidae; genus Sarcophaga; species Sarcophaga peregrina. The sequence continues at coordinate 105,572,812 of CM025790.1, forward strand.
AATTTTATACAAAATTTTATAAAACAAAATACCTGTGTTCACCTCTCCACTACTGCTACTACTACTACTCACTTCACTGCAGATAATAGCTGGCATGAGTAAAAAGAAATGCTGGCAGCTATTTTAATTTGTTACAGAAAATCAAGCGTTATAGCCAGAGACATAGCCAGTATAACGAAAAAAAAAAAATTGAAAGAAGAAGACGAGGAGGCAAAAAAAAAATCTTCTCAAAAATTCTAACAACAAAACAAAACAAAACATGTCATACAAATAACAAATAAAACAACAAAAACAACAGCAACAATAATAACAACAATGACAGCAATGATACTTAATAAAAGTAAACAACAACAAAACATATAAATATTGTTGACAACAAGAAATCATTGTCAACAATAACTACAACAACAACAATAATAATAATAAGAAAAAAAGGAGGCTGTATGCAACAACAACAATAGTAGCTGCCAGTAACAACATGACCTGTGAGCGAGCAGTTCAAAGTTGACTTAAAATATCTGAAAAAAATCTACACAAAATACAGGCACAGTACACCTTTCAATGCACAGCCCTATTAAGAGAGAGAGGGAGAGATGGGGAGAGATATACAGGACATTCAGAATATGGTATTTTCAAATCATAACAGAAATAAACAACAACAACAAAAACTATAACAACAAAATAAAGAATATCATGTTATGCACAGGAATATAGATTTTGAGAAAAACTACTACGACGGAGAGTAGTTGGCTACGTGATTAGCTAAATGGACCAAAACGTAGATTTCCTAAATTGAAATCTTATTCTCTAAAAGGTTAGTGCTTTAGTTTACTATACCTAAACCCGAGTTTCAACCCTTGGCTCAGATATATCGATCAAAATCAAAACAAAAAATATTTTTCGGCTAATCCTCCCAAGCAACCTTCTGACAAAAACCTCTCCGGTGAATAAAAAATTGCCCTGGAAAGCTTCTAAGAAACCTGCGTGCCTGCCTGCTTCTGTACGACGAATAGTTTCAGATGAACGTCTGTTTGTATATTTTCCGTTCGTCTTACAGAAACAGGGAATTAGTTCTCTCTGTGATGCATTGGGGGCTCCAATGGGCTCGTACTTCGAACGAATGTGTAAGAGATGCATACCAAAGATCATCAATGAATTGTTTTTCCGCTACTCATAAGTTCTCAGGCAATTTTGAGAATGAGTGAATCAATAGAAATGAAATTCAACTACTCTGATTCATTCGTACTCGCTACAACATTGATTTGTAAGTATAAATAACAATGAGTATGAGTACAACGTTAACATCAAACTCACAACATTCAAAATATGTTTGATACTCATTCTGATTCATAAATTTAGAAAAATACTTATAAGTGATTCGAGTGATTCGAATCATTCATACAAATTTTCAGCCTTTGTTGTTATTGCATATACAAACAAAGCAGAAAGACAAAGACAACAAGCAAAACGTACACACAATCTTCTTGTGAGTATTGCAGTACTCGTACGCGAATCGTACTCATTTTGTGCTTCGTTTAAATGTTAAGTAGAGACGAGTCGAAGTCAATAACATCATGCGTATTGTTAAGTATGAATACGAAAAGTACTTCTAGCTTTGAGTATGAGTAATATGAGTATCATATTAAAATAAGTATGAATGCGTATAAGTATCAGAAATTATAAGTATGACCCGAATCAACTCATCGTTTTGAATACTCGTTGCTGATCTCTGATGCATACTACAAACACCTGCCGATGATGTGACGAAGCAATGAAGCATATACATTATTGCCTTTTACAAACAGATTCAAATCTGTCGTTTCCCAATATGAACCAATGCACTGAATAGAGAACAGAGAGGCTATTAGGACTTTCGACGTCTACTTGTATTGTAAAAAATTAATTAAACGAGTCGTATTTAAAAGTTCAAGCATAGTTAAGCTACCAGTGATTTGGTTATAGAAATTTGTAAACCCTAGCTGATAGTACCAATAGACAAAGCTAACCTATAAGGAACAAGAACGTGATAACTTTGCCTCTCTATAGGGTATTCAAGATACCAACACTTGAAGAAAAATGGAAATGAATTTCTCCGAAATACAATTTCAATTTCAAAATAGTGTGTGTGTGTGTGAGTGTATGTATGTATTTGGAAAAGAAATATTAAAATATTTACGTTTGTATAGCCTTGCTACACAAATACTCACACACACACAGACAGAGAGAGAGATGTGATATTTTTATTCGTCCTTATTATTAGTCTTAGTGTGTATGTCTCGGTGTAGTCTTGTAATCATTATTTTGATACCTTCCGCTAACCTGTATTTTACAAGCTTGTCTTTTTCTGTTATTGCCGTTAACGTACGATTTTGTTACTGTTTTTTTGTTTTTGCTTTTGTTGTTGTTATTATTTGTATAGCTCTTGTGCACGTTCTTAGAAATACATGTCACCTGGTATTAGGTTTACTGATAGAACTGTCATCTGACATAGCAGCCATATTGTGGATTTTTCTCTGTTTTTTTCTTTCTTGTTTTTGTATAGAGAGAGAGAGAGAGAGAGAGGGAGAAAAAAGGAAATATTTTTAAAAACAAATAAGCAAAACGGACATCTTAAGACACGGAGAAGAAAGTTTATAGCTAATAAAGGAAGAAATTTTAAAAAAATATTTCAAAGTGTGCGTGGACTTTTGCTACTGACTGATATTGTAGATATTAGGTTACATACAGAGAGAGTTAAAGAAACTGTACAGAAAAATAAAATTCTAAATATCACCAAACTTAACTCTTACCATTTAAGGAGTGGGCCCGAAAAAATTTGCCAATGTTTCGAAATTTTTTTGTAATTTTTTTTGGTTCAATTTTAAAAACTGGCAATGAAACAATTTTAAAATAAAAATAACGGTAATAATTTTTTAATGTACACATTCTTTTGACGCTCACTGTACATGTTTCATTGAACTGCTAATAATTTACTGCATTTGACTGGAAAGCATAAAGAAAGTGACTACATTACTTTACAATTTCAAAGAGAGATAAAAATAATTTGGTGTCTTAGAGGTGACCCTATCGAGCCGTGGTAATGCTAATTTTACTTTATGGTGCGATAGCCTCGCTAGAAAGCTTTAACGAAGGCACTGCCTAGTTCTAACTTCGTACCATTTATTCCCGCGCTAACAAAGAAAACTTAAGACAAAGTTACGTATACTTTACATGCCCGACATTTTTTAAGGAGTATGGGAATGAACTCCTATGCGTTGATATCGGCTGTTTGAGTTGCTTCATCAGAAGCTTCGAATGCTTCCGGACTTAGAGGCTCTATATGGCTTAAGTGTGTCCTCTACCTACCTAACTACGTATACCCTTTTGTTTGAATATGATCACACATTTTAACGCAGTCTTTCTCTCAGTGTTCCATTTCACCTGTCGTTTCCTTTTAAGCTTGTTGTATTTCATATTTTCTTCTTTCTTGCTACCATTTCTCGACTACATTTGGCATCATAATTTTCCACTCTCTCTCTCACTCTTTCTTCAGACAACAACACCAACAACAGTAACGATTGTAAATTTCGCCATAATTTTTCCTTTTTTTTCCCCGATTTTCAACATTTTCTTCTTCATCACCATTGCCATGATATCTTGCATTGGATTTCTATGTTTTTTTTTTTTCATTCCGAGTATTAAACAAAACCAAAAAAAAGGTATTTTGCTTACCTTTTTTTATCTGTTTTGTTGTCTAAAAAATTCACAACAAATTCAAATTTTTCAGTTCAGTTTCGGTTTTCTTTTTCTGTTGTGTTGTGTTGTGCTCTATTTTGTTCAATTTCTATTCATTGCAACTCATCAGAAATGGAATGAGATGTGAATAGCAAGTACAACACCAAGTACAACGGATACAAGAAACTATGGGCGCTCTTGATGAAAAGTATTGCAATTTTGTAGCTGCCATGCCACAAGAGGCAACAAGCCTTACATGAGCCAGGAAGATGAGATGCCATGAGATGAGTGTGTTGTGTGCATAGAAATGGCCAAGAATAACAATTCATTTGTTTTGGCTTTCGTTTCGCTTATGTGAATAGAAAAATGACCCAAACGTAAAACAATAATAACCGAAACTGAATGAGAGAATTACAACAACAATAAATGAAAAATAAAAAGGATTCAAGAAAACTAAGAAAGGTAATTAATACGAGGGTTTTTTTTTTATAAACAATGGCTGCCATAAAATATAAGGCGAGAGTGAGAGAGAGGCATAATATTTTTCTTATATTTTCCAGCATCACATTTAAAACTTTTGATATTTTAAAAAGGATATGCTAAAGGACTAACATTTAAAGGTAAAAATGCTTACGGCTATTAGCTTTTGATTAGAGTGATTGGTTTACTTGGATGTTGATGTAATTGATAGGCAAACCTTTATTGAACATTTTTTTTTGTTAAATTTTGAGATTATTAGCCACGCACACTTTTGATAGCAACCGCTTTAAGATCGCAAATGCCTTTGGTTTCGTTAGCGTATTTCCGAGTCTTGTCACAGGCAATTAAAACACACGATTTTTTAAACGATGTTTGCTGGAACCAGAGTATTTTTTATACTAAAGAACCATTCAAGGCACTGATTCTCTTCGATCACCACGCCCCCCACCACAACTACCACCACATACATAGGTTAGTCAAAGAATGGAACAAAGCTCACTAGAATGGGTCGGCACCTTAAAACCTATTTTGAGGCTAGTCGATCACATATACATAGGAGAAGAAGAAGGTTAATCACGGCAGGATTTTCAACTGTTTTATTGAATTTCCTCAAGGGATACTTGTCCCAGATAAAGGCATACAATTTCTATGTTCTAAATGTCTACCACGTAGAGCACAATCATACGTGAATTGCAGAGAAAATGCGTGCTTTAGCGGATTCTTATGATGAGCTGCAACGAAGAGAGCCAGAACCTTTCAGTGGAGTGGCTAAAGGAGTTTAGCAAGCCATACTTGATTTTCTGTAACAAATTAAAATAGCTCCCAGCATTTCTTTTTACTCATGCCAGCTATTATCTGCAGTGAAGTGAGTAGTAGTAGTAGTGGAGAGGTGAACACAGGTATTTTGTTTTATAAAATTTTGTATAAAATTGACAATATTTTTATATGTCATATCCTTTTTATTTGAAATTCAGTTTTTTTATTTTTTTCCTCTTTGCATTTAGTCCTTCAACCGTCTCTTTTTTCTTTCTTGGTCAAATGAATGCTTGAAAAAGCTAAACTGACAGCCGAAAAAAAAGGCGAAAAAAGAACAAACCAAGTCGAGAGAAGCGATCTTTTCAAGGATAATGGGCTTACAAAAGCTAAAATTTTACTAGAAAATTAGAGCAAGAATATAAGTTATACATCAGACTATCCAGAAGTGGAATAAGTATGTTAATTAAGATTTTGTGCGATCACTTCAGTCTCAAAAAACACTCGTTCAGAACAGGGATCACTTCAACCTCAATATGAGCATAGATTCTGTGATAAGAAATATGAATTTCAGCAACGCATTTTGGAAACTGTGCGGCTCTATAGCATCTAGAAGGAAAATTGATGCTTATAATGAAGCCTAGAAGATATTCTAGTGTCAATGCCCTGTATGAATAAGAGCCATCGCCTGAGTATCCACGTTGTGAAATAGTTTTTGAAGGACCCAAAAAAGTTTTGAATATCTTTTCTTCATTTCGTTCTCGTTTGTTAATAAAAATGAAGAGTTTTTTTTTGGAAAAATCTTCTTGTGAAAAGGCGGTAAGTGCCACAAAAAAAAAACAAAGCGAAGCGAGAACTTTTGAAGAGTTTTTCGTAAAAATCTTCCTCTGAAAAGCCGGTAAGTGTACATGAAAAAAAACAAAGCGAAGCAAGCCGCTTACGCTTTGGCATCTAAACTGTATGTTTAACTTTAAAAAATCACTGTTTGGAGAACGCTAAAGAGAAGTTTTTCTTTTTTAATGTTAAAACCAAAATCATGAGAACTCCTGGAATTGGACATTTCGGATGAAATTGAATTTAGACGGGCAATACGGCTCGATTAAGCAAAAAGACTTTTTCTGATTAGGGCTTTATATACACTAAGGCGAATGATTCTATTCACCTTGTTTTCAGTACAATTTGCTACCACATTCAATATCTGTAGGCTTTAGCGGAAAAAATCCTTTCTATGGCTATTAAATATACAAAATGAATATGCCACACATACGTACATATGTACATGCAACATTATTTATATGGGAAAAGTATTGTTAAGATTTTATTGTTGTTGCTGTTGTTGTTGTTGTTGTAACAATCTTGACTAAAAATAAAGTGTTTAGAATTGCAAAAATAAGTACAAGAAACACACACACACTCGGAAAAAAGGACTTGTCAAGTGTGTAATAATAATAAAAACAACAAAAATAATACATAATCATCATAATAACAACAATAATAATACGTCACATATAGTATAAGCAACTACAACAACAACAACAACAGCAATAATAATAATAATAATATTTAGACTAGAGAAAGAGAGAGAGAGAGAGAGGGAGAGATATAAAATAATAGAAAATAAGCATAAGAATAATTAGAATATGTTAAGTGTTCATTCGTTTTTGTGTTTTTTTTTTTTACATTCGTTGGCTGTACCCCACTTTATGTAAATTATTCTGAAAGCAACGCAGAAAAAAAACGAAAAAATATTTTATTTTTCCATCACAAATAATAATTTTTTTTCTATTTTGTTGTTGTTGTTGTTGTACGTATGTGTTGTTAAACATGCCACGCCTCATCACCTCCACCGGCAACAACAGCCCAACAAATCATCATCTCATCATCATATTGCAAGAACAACAATAACACAACAACTACTACAGCTAAGCATCAAAGGTAATAGCTGTTGATGCAGCATCTCTTTAAGAATAACAGCAACAACAACAACAACTACTACAGAAGCAACAACAACAACAACAATTGCTGATATGTAACAATACATTCTGGCTACAAGTGGGCTCAAACAATTACACCAACAAATAACAGCAACTGTCGTTTTTTGTTGTTGTTGTTGTTTTGTCATCATCATCATCATCCTCATACTCATTCTCATCTTCTTTATATGCAGTTGATGATGTGAGTGAACATTTAAAGAGAAAAGGAGAGAAACTGTACCAAATACAAACCGAACCGAACCGAACAGAACCAAACTGAACTGAACTGATGATGCCATGTCAAAACAAAAAAAAAGTACTTAAATGTCCCAAAACCGAACAGACAGAATGGGGGGAGGCAGAAACTTAAAATAATGAATTCATCTAAAACCTAGGAGGGGATATTTTTTCCCTATGAAGAATAATAAAATCAAAGCCAACAAAATTCACTTACTGAAGGCACACATAAAGGCAGAGTATTCAATCCAACTTGGAATTCAATTGAACATGGATTAGCCAAGAAGAGTAATTCAACTAAAACAGTAAGTAAGAGGTTCATATTCTAACTGATACATAACATACATAATTGGTCATTACAACCTTTCAGTTAGGATTATTGACCTAGTTTCTCACACTACTTACAGCTGCGTGCAACTAATTAAGGACACGAAGCTTACATGTGAGTTTGAAGCAAAAAATACAAATTGTTGTATGATATTGTCAAAATTTGGCCAAGTTTAGTTAATTAAACTCTTAGTAGTAGAAAATAACTGCTTATTGTGTCAAATAAATTATTACTTTTAAAGCTGTGAGCCATATTTTAAAAGAGTATTGATTTCAGTCGTGCATATAATTAAGGACAAACCGTAAACTTTATGAAAAACATGTATTTATTAGAAAAAAATCAATATTTTGTTGCAAAACCATTGTTGTCGATAACAGCTTGACATCTACGAGGCAGCGAAGTAATCAGATTTTCACATACACTGGTTGGAATGGCCTCAGTACTCGAAAGATTATTTTACAAATGCATCAGGATGGAAGCTCTTATCGGGAGATCGCAATAGTCTTAAGAGTTTCTAAAACAATGGTTTTCCAAGCGGTGCAATATTTCAGAAATATTCGACGCTGAAAAGGTGACCACGTAAACAAGGAAGCCGAATTACGTCAGTTCGTGAAGATGTACTGATTGTCCGCCAGTCGAAAAATCCGCATAAATCAGCGAATAAATTCGGATAGCATTCTTTGGTGAAAATGGAACAATACCATCTGCAGACAAGTAAACTCAACGAGAGAACTGTCTTTGAACGATGAGAGTTTTCTGAAGCAAACAATTGAGAACGTATACTCTCTTAATATATTTGCACCTTTTCTATGTCTTATCTTATATGTTGTTATGTTAGGTTTCTAGTTAAACATTTATTTATACCAACAGATGCAACAACAACAACAACAATAAGACATAATAAAAAAATAAGAAAGAAACGCTCAACAAAAGCAGTTGAAAAAAAAAAATGGAAATAAAAAGAGGAGAAGCATTTTACAATGCAATTGAGTATGCAAATATTGCCTACTTACCCTACCAGTGAGTCAGTCAGTCAGTCAGGTAGTCAGAGAGTGAGTCATTCACATATTCACATATAAAGTGTCAGTCATCTTATACAATATTGTTGAGTATGTTTGTAGTATTTCTGCCACCTTAAAGGTATTGTTGGGCCCAGCATTAACTCCTCCTCAATACTCAGCCTAATACCCCGTGCTTCCCCCTAAAGCCCTTTTGATTTTGTTTCTACTTTTGATTTTGTCATATGTTAAGAAGCGTGATGCATCTTTTGGTATGAATTTCTTTCCATTTTATTTCAATTTTTTATTTTATTTTTTTTGAATGTGAGTATGAATGTGAGTATGAGTGTGAGTATTTCTTGTATTTCAAAAACTCTTCAAAAAACATCGCCTGTGATATGTGAACGAATGATCTCATTGTGTGTAGTACGTGAAAATGCTTCAGAAAAACAAAAAAAAAAAAAAAAAAAATCAGAGAACGATTGTGTATGCCTGTGTGTGTGTGTGTGTGTAAGAATTTATGCAAAAAAAACTGCAGGTGTGAGTGTTTTCTTCACACGCACACAAGCAAAGAGAAATGATGTCCTTTGCCAAGCAATAAGTATGAAAAAATTAGAATAAAAAATTCATTTTTTTTTTGCTTTTCTCCATCAAAAGGACTTTTTTTCTTCGAATTCGTTTTCTTTCTCTTAATTTATGTATTCAAACTCATACATATGCACACAGACAAATACATATGCAAAGTTTTCGTTTATGAATTTGTTTTTCGTTCGTTTTCTTTTTGTTTCCTTCATCATCGCCATGTATTTTAATAAATGAAAAACAAAAAGAGAAAAGAAAAGAAAGAAGAAAAGGAAAAGAAAATAACTGTTGAAAAACAAACGTTATTTTTATTTCTGTTTCTTCTTCTTTTTTTTTTAATTTTTTTACAATACAAATGCAAATGCGAGCCTATATAGGCATAAGTAGAGGAAGAGACAGTGGAGGATTATTTATAAATTTTATAGGTCCATACATATTCATATCAGAGGGACGATGGGAAGACACTAACACACCATCGGTTTATACACCTCAATCAAGAGGAAATATGATCCATTTCTGGCAAACCACAAGCAGGTTGGCTGAATGAGAGTAGACCAACCAAAGGTCTACCTACACCTGCCCTATCAAGTAAGTTTGTTGCGGTAAGTCTTAAAAAGAAGTGGCAGTAGAGTGTTGCAGTCTAGAGGCTGTAGCAGCTTAGAAGCTATAGTGGTCTTTAGGAGACTAGGGACCATAAGGGAAGTAAGCAATTTTGATGATCTCTTCGACAAAGCAAAGAAAGCTGGGGAGGCCATTCCAACCAGTGCATGTGAAAAATCTGATTACCTCGATGCCTCGCAGATGTCAAGCTGTTATCGGCAACAATGGTTTTGGAACAAAACATTGATTTTTTCTAATAACTACGTGTTTTTCATAAAGTTTACGGTGTGTCCTTAATTATATGCACGACTGAAATCAATACTCTTTTAAAATATGGCGTCACAGCTTTAAAAGTAATAATTATTTGACACAATAAGCAGTTATTTTCTACTACTAAGAGTTTAATTAACTAAACTTGGCCAAATTTTGACAATATCATACAACAATTGTATTTTTTGCATCAAACTCACATGTAAGCTTCGTGTCCTTAATTAGTTGCACGCAGCTGTATATTGAGTGTGTTAATTTTACACATAAGTGGCGGGACCTACAGTTTAAAGTCGACTCCGAACGACAGATTTTTTTGAGCAACTTTTCATGGCAGGTTTTTTTTACTCCCAGAATTTTTGCCAGAAATCTGCTGAGAGGAAATCTCCGAAGAATTTTGTGTTTTGTTTTGATGTCTGACCTGGGGCTCGAACCCCTGGCTATACGTCTAATAAGCCAACACACTACCTGCTAGACCATGGCGACTTCATCTAACTGATACGTACTTTAATCTCTGAAAAACGAACAAATCGTTCTCTAAGAAAAACTGTCAGATAACTTATAGGAAGTTACTACTGCAATACGATAACTTAAGATCAATATCATGGAGAGGAGGCCATCCATCTTATAATTGTGATCCTCGCAGGCTACTGTCCTGTAGAAAGGCACTCCAAGAGATTTTTGTAGCTGATGATGCTTCTGTTGTTGTTGTTGTTGTTGTTGTCTTAGATTTCAGTTCGTTTCAGTTATAGAAGAAAAATAATAACAGCAAAGCAATTATTCTTTAGCATTTATAGCAGCCAGCCCAGAAGCTCACACTACCAGCCAGCCATCTAGCCAACTGAACACCTCCAACAGCAACTGCTACTTCTGTATCACCTCGTATACTCTCTTAATATATTTGCACCTTTTCTATGTCTTATCTTATATGTTGTTATGTTAGGTTTCTAGTTAAACATTTATTTATACCAACAGATGCAACAACAACAACAACAATAAGACATAATAAAAAAAATAAGAAAGAAACGCTCAACAAAAGCAGTTGAAAAAAAAAAATGGAAATAAAAAGAGGAGAAGCATTTTACAATGCAATTGAGTATGCAAATATTGCCTACTTACCCTACCAGTGAGTCAGTCAGTCAGTCAGGTAGTCAGAGAGTGAGTCATTCACATATTCACATATAAAGTGTCAGTCATCTTATACAATATGTTGAGTATGTTTGTAGTATTTCTGCCACCTTAAAGGTATTGTTGGGCCCAGCATTAACTCCTCCTGAATACTCAGCCTAATACCCCGTGCTTCCCCCTAAAGCCCTTTTGATTTTGTCATATGTTAAGAAGCGTGATGCATCTTTTGGTATGAATTTCTTTCCATTTTATTTCAATTTTTTATTTTTTTTTTTTTGAATGTGAGTATGAATGTGAGTATGAGTGTGAGTATTTCTTGTATTTCAAAAACTCTTCAAAAAACATCGCCTGTGATATGTGAACGAATGATCTCATTGTGTGTAGTACATGAAAATGCTTCAGAAAAACAAAAAAAACAGAAAAAAAAATCAGAGAACGATTGTGTATGCCTGTGTGTGTGTGTGTGTGTGTGCAAGAATTTATGCAAAAAAAACTGCAGGTGTGAGTGTTTTCTTCACACGCACACAAGCAAAGAGAAATGATGTCCTTTGCCAAGCAATAAGTATGAAAAAATTAGAATAAAAAATTAATTTTTTTTTTGCTTTTCTCCATCAAAAGGACTTTTTTTCTTCGAATTCGTTTTCTTTCTCTTAATTTATGTATTCAAACTCATACATATGCACACAGACAAATACATATGCAAAGTTTTCGTTTATGAATTTGTTTTTCGTTCGTTTTCTGTTTTGTTTCCTTCATCATCGCCATGTATTTTAATAAATGAAAAACAAAAAGAGAAAAGAAAAGAAAGAAGAAAAGGAAAAGAAAATAACTGTCGAAAAACAAACGTTATTTTTATTTCTGTTTCTTCTTTTTCTTTTTTTAAATTTTTTACAATACAAATGCAAATGTGAGCCTATATAGGCATAAGTAGAGGAAGAGACAGTGGAGGATTATTTATAAATTTTATAGGTCCATACATATTCATATCAGAGGGACGATGGGAAGACACTAACACACCATCGGTTTATACACCTCAATAAAGAGGAAATATGATCCATTCCAGGCAAAACATAAGCAGGTTGGCTGAATGAGAGGAGACCAACCAAAGGTCTAACTACACCTTCCCTGTCAAGTAAGTTTGTTGTGGTAATTATTAAAAAGAAGTGGCAGTAGAGTGTTGCAGTCTAGAGGCTGTAGCAGCTTAGAAGCTATAGTGGTCTTTAGGAGACTAGGGACCATAAGGGTCTAGGTACTGTATCAGCTTAGGTACTGTAGTGGTCTAGAACCTGTAGGAGTCTAAGGACTATAGTGGTCTGGGGACTGTAGGAATCTAGCCACTATAGTTTTCTATATTCGTATCAGCTTAGGGATTGTAGTGGTCTATGGACTGTAGGAGTCTAGGGCTATAATGCTCTAGGAACAGTAGTGGTCTAGAGACTGTAGTGGTTTGGAGACAGTAGAGGTTGTAGAAGTCTAGAGACTGTAGTAGCCTAGGAACTCTCTTAAGGTCTAGCGACTGTTGTACCCTAGTGGTTGTAGTAGTCTGAGAACTGTTACAGTCTAGGGACTGTAGTAGGTCTAGAGACCGTAGTTTTCTAGAGACTGTAGTAGCCTAGAAACTGAAGTAGTCTAGAAACTATAGTATTCTAGAGCTTGTAGTAGTCAAGGAACTAAAGTAGTCTAGCGACTGTAGTGTTCTGGAGCCTATTGTAGCCTAGGGACTAAAGTAGTCTAGTATTCTAGAGAATGTAGTTTTCTAGAGTCTCCAGTATCCTAGGGACTAAAGTAGTCTAGAGACTGCAGTGTTCTAGAGCCTGTAGTAGCCTAGGGACTAAAGTAGTCTAGAGACTGTAGTGTTCAAGAGCCTGTAGTAGCCTAGGGACTAAAGTAGTCTAGAGACAGTAGTGTTCTAGAGAATGTAGTTTTCAAGAGCCTCCAGTATCCTAGGGACTAAAATAGTCTAGAGACTGTAATGTTCTAGAGACTGTAGAGTTCTAGACACTGTGGAGTTCTAGAGACTATAGTCTTCTAGAGACTGTAGTAGCCTAGGAACGAAAGTAGTCTAGAGACTGTAGTGTTTTGGAGCCTGTAGTAGCCTAGGAACGAAAGTAGTCTAGAGACTGTAGTGTTTTGGAGCCTGTATTAGCCTAGAAACTGAAGTAGTCTAGAGAGTATAGTGTTCTAGAGCCTGTAGTAGCCCAGGAACTAAAGTAGTCTGGAGACTGTAGTGTTTTGGAGCCAGTAGTAGCCTAGGAACTAAAGTAGTCGAGAGACTGTAGTGTTCTAGACACCGTAGTGTTCTGGAGCCTGTAGTAGCCTAGGGACTAAAGTAGCAAAGATACTTAAGTAGTCGAGAGGTTGAAGTAGTCTAGACGCTGTAATGTTCCAGAGACTATAATAAACTAGGGACAGTAGTGTTCTAGGGAATGTAGTGTTTTAGAGACTGTAGTAGCCTAGGGACTGTAGTTGTTTAGAGACTATAGTAACCTAGGGGCTCTAGTGATCTATAGATTTTAGTAGTTCAGAGACTATAGCAGTCTACGAACTGTAGTAACAATGGCAACGTAACGATTCCAAGTAGCAGGCAACATATGCATACATAGCATACATCAATTGAAAAGGAAATGAGTGGAACTGGCATACTCTCAATGGATTAAAGATCAGTGCCCCAAACTCGCGCATAAAATGGCGTATGATTGTTAATTGCTACCCACAAAGCAATGGGAACTAAAGGAGCGAATATGATCAGGATCCCATGTCAGTTCATTTCTTGCCATTTTCCCGTTCGCAAAATGAAATAATTTTGCATGTATTAGTGTGTGTGTGTGTGTAAGTATAAAAAGGTGTTAATACTTACACGTGCATACATACACGTTGATTTCAGCGTTTATATACGCAAAACAAATTCAGAATCTAAACGTTGAATATGAATTCTTTTCTGAATTTTTTTTTTGTTTCTTTTGTTTTGTTTTTTCTAGATCATCATACACTTCTTCATCATCTCTTCATCAAGCTGATGTAAACAATATGCGATTGTAGTTTATTTTTGTTGTTGTTGTTTTTTAATTTTTAAATGTTGTTGTTATTATTATTATTATGTATTATTGTTGTGTAGCATCATCATCATCATCATCGTATATTATGATTCAACTTATAATTTTTATAGAAAAAATTCCCGTGTTTTTTGTTTCTCGATTCGTTCTCAAAAAAATAAAAAAAATTCCTTTAAAAATAAACAAGTGGTAGCGGCAGAGAGTAAGAGCTGGGGGGGGGGGGGTAAGGGGGGTCTTTATAAAGTAGATGCTGTTGATGGATTTAGGAAAGTGGGAGGTTAAATGAAGATTTCTTTAGCTGTTCATGTGTACATGTTGTTGTTGTTGTTGTTGTTTTGTTAATTATTGTAAAATAAATGCTAAAATAACAAAACAATTTACACTTGAGCACATACTATAACACACACATACACATGCATTTTCTTTTTGTATGTGTGTGTGTACTCTTCTTGTATTAATTCGTTGAAAAAAAAAGAAAAAAAGTGAGAAAAATTGCAAATGTATTGCGCGTTTATATTTGTTTATCCAACATTCATATTCAGACAGATTGAGTGTGTATATGTGATGATACAGTGAAATAAATAAATACTTTGAAATATTCTTCTTAACAAAAAAAGGAAAGAAAACAACAACAACAACGTTAACAATCATGAACAAAAAAAATTCCAATTAAACTAAAATGTTGCAATCTGTACTCTGTTTAAGAAATATAATTGAAATGAAAGGAACACACAAATTAAACAGCCTTTATTACCAATTTGTCTTAGGATGGCACGAGACACTGCATCATCATTGCATTGTACCACCATGGGCATGTACAAGATAGATAGATAGGGTCGCCATAGTCTAATAGAAGGCTACAGACTACTGGCAAAAAAACTCTGAGAATAAAAGAAATAAAATCCTTCGGAGTTCGACTTTAAACAGTAGGTCCTGTCGCTGATGTATAACATAAATGATATGATAAATGGAAGGTGTAAAAAGGTACAATTGAGATATAAGAAGAATTTGTTTTTTAATGAGTATTAACTGTGGATTTGTCAGATATTTTATGCCACAATTGCTCAGGATTGCAATTTGGGGTCTATTTTGCGACAAACATACTGATTGGTAGTACAATATGCAAACTTTGTTTACAAAACACGAGGTAGAACGGTATAGTAATTCACCTGCTTGACAACAAGCTTCAACAATCGAGGTTTAAACCCACAAAAGGAAAGAAAACTTCTCGATAAAGAGTGTAACGTAGAGACCAAAGCTGCAACCAAGATAACAAATCCATTCATTATTCATTAAGAAAACGAAAGTCTAGCCAATAACAAATGGCAACCCTATCATTTCAGAACATGCTTAATTTAAAATGTTTCTTTAGCAAAATTGACAAAAAAAGCTAAGTAACGATAAGAAGAGTGGAGGGTAATACTTTATGCCCGTTCTTCTGTATTGTACTATATTGAAATCTTCGAATTCACTTACCAAAAATTTCTTGATCTAACTTTCTTGCTTTAACTTTTCTAATGATGAATTTTTAGGTTTTTTGCGTACCAAGTACTTAAGAAGGGAATTGTAGTGCCCCATATAATGCTGGAAACCTGAAAAGAAAACCAAAAAGAATATTTTAATTTGAAAACACATATGAAATCAAAGACTAAAAACTATTTTTACATAAATAAACTAAAAAAAAAAAGAAAATAACGGAGGGTGGGTGGCATTACCAAAAAAAATTCTCAAATAAAAACAACAACAATAATAAACGAAAAGGATATGGAAGAAGCAAAGAGAAAATTGTAATAAAAATTTCCTTGTGACATACAGCACCTACGCAAAAAAAAAGAAGGCAAGGAACGGTAAATCTCTTTACCTTAGTTATCACAGTGGAACCTATTGAATTATGAAAAGTTAAGACTGGCTAAACCAGTTACTGTTGATTACAGCCTACACTGTGTGTGTAACCCATTTTTTGGACATTTTTTAGTTAGAGAATTAGAAATTTCAAATGCATCCTTTACTCCTTTTTTTTATTTTCCTGAACTGAACATTTTGCACTAATTTTTCTGCAAAAGGCAGCCAGAAAGTGCATGGCTTACAGTAGTTGTGTGTCTACTTGCCACCCTTCTTCAAATGTTTGTTCGTAACAAAAGCGTTTAAAACTACCTGCTAAATTGTTGCAACTGTTGTTGTGTTAGTATTTTTTAAATATAAAATAAGTAAAGCGGTTAAGTTTTATTTTTCTTTGTCCTTTAAGCCCTAAGAAGGGCGACTAACTGTTGCAATCAAAAGTGGTAAGAAAAATTTGTCGGGATGTGTTTTTCACTTTTTTGTTAAATCAGTTTTTTTTTTGCATGTTCCTACTTTCATGACACACTCCCTATCTCTCTCTCTCTCTCTGGTTTAAATTTTTTATTACAGTATTCCCTCGATTTACGTTATTTCGATTAACGTCGTCAAAAATTTTTCCCTTCATCTTCGATTTGCGACCTCATTCGATTTACATCGACTTACGTTGTTTATAAACAAAATCAGGGGAATTCCCCCTTTAGAAATATTCAATACATAAAAACAAAATGTAATTATTTTAGTTTTTTCTTTTTGTAAAATGTTGATAAATAAATGCATCTGGTTCTTTGAAATTCAATTTACGTCGTTTCGATTTACGTCGCCTTTTTCCCGGAACATTCTACGATGTAAATCGAGGGAATACTGTATTACATGAGGTTATAAAGTCAGATATTTCAGTTTATAATATGAATATTACGTTTATACTCGTATTTTGCTGGTCTTTCAAATTCTAACACAAGTTTTCGACATTTTTTTTTTTTTTTTGTTTAGTCAGTAGTATCATGGCATGCCATATATGTTTACTGGGCTGCTATAGCAGCAATAACAACTAACAAGAGGTTGGCAATAGAGGTTGTACCTCATAAAAGCAAAGAGAGAAAGAGAAAATGATTGTTATTAACACAGTTGCACAACAAAATCTATGTTTGGCAAATTGCAGTAAATCTAAAAATATTATAAATTACACACACAGACACACACACACACACACACATCCTTTTTTTGCATTCTTTCTGAAGGTAAATCCTTGTATTGTCAACATAAACATTCTCAACATCATTGTCGTCATATTGCTGCTATGTAATGTTGACGAATGATGTTCTACGGTTAGAGGTTTAACAACTAAAGGCTCTTCATCTTACTCTGCCGTTTTGCTGTAAGTAAACAAAACCAAGCAGCATTTAAAAATAATAATAACAACAACAACAACAACAATTATTATTATTATTAACAAAAATTGTTTGTCAAATACATCAACAACATACAATAAAAAAAAAGAAGAAAAATTCATCATTATTCGCATTCTAAACAAAGAGTTGTTCTTTCTGTTTTAGCCAAGTCACTGATAAATGCAGATAATAATATGGGCCGAGGTACACGTCGTTTAAACTCCAGCTCAGACATTTCGAACAAATCAAAATATGTAAAGAAATATTTTCTAAAAGAAAATAAATTTGCCATGAAAAGTTGTTCAGAAATTTCTCATTTGAATGCGACTTTAAACTATAGGTTCCACCAATAATGGATGAAATTAACACACACAACGTGGTGTGGTGGTGTGAGAAGCTAGGTTGTAATCTTGACTGAAGGTTGCCTGTATGACTGATACAGTTCCAGTAAGAAAAATACTCAATACAGGGTCAATAAACCAAAGGAAAACAGTGGAGAAGGAAACTCTGTTAGAAGAATCCAGTGGATCAACAATCGTCAAAGATGTCGCCGTGGTCTAGTAGTTAGTGAGTTGGCTTATTAGGTGAAAGGCCCGGGTTCGTATCCCAGGTCAGACATCAAAACGAAAAATATTTCTTCGGCGACTTCCTCTCAACAGATTTCTGGCAAAAACTCCGAGAGTAAAAATTGCCATGAAAAAGCATCTCAAAAAATCCGTCGTTCGGAGTCGACTTTAAACTGTAGGTCCCACCACTCATGTATAAAAATTAACGCACACAACACGAGTGGTGTGAGAAGCTTGGACATTGTACAATGGGTCAATTCGACCTCCGAGTACTGTACTAACCTAACAATCGTCAAGAGTCGTTTGTTAATTTAATCCATACTTTCAATATGAAATCGCCGTGGTCTAGTGAGTAGTGTGTTGGCTTATTAGACAAAAGGCCCGGGTTCGAATCCCAGGTCAGACATCAAAACGAAAAATATTTCTTCGGCGACTTCCTCTCAGCAGATTTCTGGCAAAGACTCTGAGAGTAAAAATTGCCATGAAAAGCTTCTCAAAAATCTGTCGTTCGGAGTCGACTTTAAACTGTAGTTCCTACCACACACGAATGGTGTGAGAAGCTTGGACATTGTACAATGGGTCAATTCGACCGCGAGTACTGTACTTGTCATAGTTGACAACCTAACCTAACAATCGTCAAGAGTCGTGTGTTAATTTAACCCTGACTTTTAATCTGATCTTCAGATATAAAAAGTACATCAAATGGTACTGAATTTTGGACTATCGAAGGGCTTGAATAAGCCTCAACAATAAATTTCTCCAAGTGTATGAAAGTTTATGAAGTAAAATAATTTTTTCCACCCCCACCCTCGTTTTTTTGTATAATTTTATTGTGTTATTAAGATAACAATTTGACAAATTGGTCAAGTGATTTGCAAAAATCGTAACCAATAACAAAAAAAACAACAAAATTAAGTCGTAAAACAATTTTCTTTCCTTCAAACAGAACAACAAAAAAAAGGATAAAAGGAAACCAATATCACAAGATATCCTTATGCCTTATAAGATAACACAAAAAAAAGGGGTTGCTATTGATGACTTAATCAAACTGTCATAATAATATTGATTTGGCAAAAAGTAAAGAAAAGGAAAGGATTGAACAAATCCAAAGGGTGGTTACAGATAGACAAGACAACGGCGACATAACATGGGCAAAAACAAAAACAATTGTTGTTAACAACATGAAATTGTTGTAGTTTTTTATGGGGAATATAAACAATAAAATTATCCTGCTTTTTCTCTTGTGAGGGAGTGTAAACGTATGTACATGTTTTGGTAAGGAGTGGGAAGGGTATTTCAATTATGGTATTATGACATAAATTTATGTCTGGTAATTGAATGTTTGATGAGCCAAGCAATTTTGATTGAATTTACTTAAAATGATACACACACTCGCTCTCTCTCTCTCTCTCTCTCTCTCTATGTTACTGGCCTTTCTTTCTTTTTGCCTTTTTATTCGCTTTTTATTTCCTTTTTTTTAAAGGCCTTTTAGTGATTTAACATAATTTTTGGCTATGGTCCTTAAGGATTGTTTTTCTGCTTGTTTTTTTCAGGGGAACTTTTTTACAACCCCTTTACGTCTTAGGAAAAACGTTATTGTCATGGTTTTAGTTAGTTTTGCTAAGAAGTCTCTGGTCGCAAAAAGAAAGAAAAAAAATTTGGGAAAAATGAACAAAAAGGGTTGCTGCCTTCTTTTTCCACATCTTAATACATTTTTTTTTCTGTTGCTGCTAAAAAGATTAAGAGATTTTCAAGTCATGTTTGGTTGTTGTAGTTCATCATCATCATGATGGACTTGTGTCCATATGTGGACTAGGCAGCATACAATATTTCTTTAATAAGGTAGACTTTCTTTTCTTTTTATTAACTTTAAAGGGCAAATTACATGGGTTATTGAGCAAATCTATAACGAGGACTGGTTACTGATATAGGTATAGGAGGGCAGTGCTAAAAGTATACAAGCCAACTTGGCTTAAAGATATCTTAAGAAATTTGAAAAGAAAATTGATAGGAAAGTAGTCACACGTAAGTCAGTGTGACCCATTTAGATATCATAATGACTACTTCTTCTCCCTAATTCAGGAACCATCCGAACTTTTTGCCACAAAATATCTCAGATCTGTATGGTAAGGGCCCGTTTT
Source organism: Sarcophaga peregrina (assembly GCA_014635995.1). NCBI lineage: Eukaryota > Metazoa > Arthropoda > Insecta > Diptera > Sarcophagidae > Sarcophaga > Sarcophaga peregrina. The sequence continues at coordinate 105,592,859 of CM025790.1, forward strand.
TTGAGGTCGCCGTGGTCTAGTAGGTAGTGTGTTGGCATATTAGACGAAAGACCCGAGTTTGAATCCCAGGTCAGACATCAAAACGAAAATTTTAAAATAATTTTTCGGTGACTTCCTCTCAGCAGATTTCTGGCAAAAACTTTGAGAGATAAAAAATTGCCTTGAAATGCTTCTCAAAAAGATCATTCGTTCGGAGTCGACTTTAAACTGTAAGTCCCGCCACTCATGTATAAAATTAACGCACACAACATAAGTGGTGTGAGAAGCTAGGACGTAGTACAATGTCAGAATTGACAAGTACACGTCCTCTAACCTAACCTAACCTAACCTAGGGGCCCCGTCGTTTGTGACATATCACTGGCCATGCTGTGTACTCTATTACTTCTGTAGAAGCCCTTAGCTGGATAGGCAAGCAAATGCGTGACACTGATCAGTCGCGCAGAAGCTTTAATTCGAATTGGCCGTACAAGATTTTACGCTCCTGCAACTTCTTCAGAAGCCAGCGACCTGATAAACAAATACAAGACACTGTTCAGTCGCCCAAATGCTCTGATTCGTATTAGCTGCTGAGCCTCTGCAGTCAAGATTGAGGTGTAGGTTAGAGGACGTGTACCTGTCAATCAAGACAAGTACAGTACCCGGAGGTCGAACTGACCTATTGTACAAAATGAGGTGTAGGATGACATGTATCATAAACATAGCTGTTGTACGTAATGCAACGATAATTATGTTGCAGGATATGCTTTGTATACATACAATCTAGATCAGGTTCGTTGCCGATTCTGAATACTGCTGAATAAATCCAGTGAGTCGTCTTCATAACCACACCACTCATGTTGTTTGTGTTAATTGTATCCATGATTGGTGGCAGCTACAGTAATCATGGCAATCTGTCTCATAGTTTTTGCCATAAACCTGCTAAGAGGAAGTGGTTGAAGAAATTTTGATTTCTAAGCTAAGAATTGTGCCACGTAGACTACGGTGAGTACTAAGTAAATAAGGTTAACAGTTTCTAATCCAATACAAGCCCTAAGAAGGATTCCATATGGCTTTACACTTTCAATGAATAAAAACTTGCATCCTGTCAATAAGAGAGTCACAGATTAAACCGAGATTTTATGAATAGCATCATCCACATAGACAAGTTCCAATTTCAATAGAAGTCTGTTCAGCATAAGACTTCATTCATTTTCATTTCCTTAACCTTCATATCTGTTTACAGAAAAGCGAGCTCAATTGTGTTGGCATTGTCCTTACTTGCAGCATTTTTTCTATCGTGTTTAGTAAAATGGCCTGCCCTCCATAAGGCCTTTATCGGCATATTATTGAAAACTTCTAAAGCCAATTGTAGGCCCACCCTCGTATATTCCTGCTGATGTTCATTGTTTTTTTATAGCTAAAGGAAGAACATTTTTTTTTGGTTTATTTAACATAATTTGTTTGATTTTTATACGCCTGTTTAAAGGCTTTTTGGCCACTTTCATTCCTAGCTTTCCTGTTAATTTTTTAGTTTGTTTTTTGTTTTTTTGTTTCTTCTTTTGTTTTCTTTTAAGCCATTATGACTTGAGAAATTCTTTACTGTCAAGTCATAATAGTAAAAATGTTTTTCAGTTGCACAATACAAAGGGGGGCATAATAAAAATCATACATTCTGTGTGTATCACCGAGTAAATATGCGTAACGTAATCTATGTATGTTTACACACGTTTTTTATATTAATTTTTATTGAAATTATTAAATGAAAAAGAAGAAGAAGCAGAAGAAAAAATCCATTTTATTAAACCATTTGGTTAGACCTTTTAGTTTTTCTTTAGAAAAGCAAAAAAGAAAAATTCGAAAAAGAATTTTTTTTTGGGCCTAAAACAAGGCTTAGTAGAAAGCTTTTTAAATAATTGGACAATAAAACAAAGGTGCTGGATGGCTGGCTGTAGGAAATAAGAAAATTAAGAAAAAGGAACAACACAACACAAATTAAAATGGACAGGATTTTATGAATTCAAACGGGACTTGGTTTTTTCGGTAAAATTATTTTTATTTTATCCTTCCTTCCTTTTTTTGTGTGTGTTTTAATAATTTAACGATTGTAAATCATATTCCTTGTATTGTAATAATAATAATCATTCTCTTACAACATCATTCTAAACCATTTTACATCACATGTGATATACATATGAACCCCTACTCATACAACCTGTCCATAGACGTGGTAATAAAAAACAGCAATAATCGTTTATTAAAATCGGCAGAAGAAAAAAAAAACGTAAAAATAATGGCAGTTACGCGACAAATTTTAAAATATTTTTATTGTCTACAAGGATCCATAAATAATTTATCAAGAAAAAACAGGAAAGTAGACAAAGTGAAATGCAATAAAAAATGATTTCCAAAGAGGGAAAGGGAAAATTTTAGAGAAAGTAGTCCATAACTATTGGCAAATCATTTAAGGACTTGTGAAGAAGACGGCTGGTAAAGTGAAATCGATTTCAAGTTCATCTATAACATGCAGCATTAAATTTCGACTCTCTCTTTGAACACGTATTTTATAATAGGATACCAGATTTAAAAAGTGAGCTTCAAACTGCTGTTATTAGATGAACCTGAACAAAATAATACCCCAGAATTAATCAAATAAGGCCAATATCAGTCCGCTTTGACACATCCTTCCAGGGTCCTCTGTTCATACTAGGGATGCCAAACGGGATCGATTTTTAAAAATCCCGGGATTCGGGATTTTGTAAATCTCAATCTCGAAATCCTGGGATATTTCGGGATCTTAAAATCCCGAAAAATCACGTGAAAAATCGCGATATTCTTTTAATAATAAAAATATTTTGTTAACAACATCATTTGTATTCCAATTATGGATATCAGAATTATTTAACATTAAAAATAAAATATAAAAACAGCAAGACAGAAAGCAACAATAAAGCGTAAATTAAAAAAAATAAAAATTATTAATACGTATGCAAACGCATTAGTTTTAAGAAAACTATTTGGATCACCACAAAAAGATTTAAGCATCTAACATGTGATCTGATAGGCTTGAACGAACTTTGTTGTCAACATACTCTATCGTTGAAAAACACTTCTCACAATCAACATTTGTTGGTAAAATAGTTCCAAGATAGCTGTAAGCAGCTTGTAAATATTTATCTCTACCACCTCCTGATGTAAATAAATCTTTTCCTTTGGACAGTTGGGTATCTAAATCAGTTACCCTTTTAATTCGTTTTATAGGGCGTTTGCATTCTTCGATGTCATCAAATAATTTTTATCACTGGAAGGAGTGTATTCCTCATCTAAGATGCTTTATCGAAATCAAGTGATGTAGAATTTTTTTTCAGTACCTTTTGTAGGGTCAAAATACATATGAATTCACAATCCCGAAAATCCCGAAAAATCCCGGAATAAGTTTATAAAAATCCCGGGATTCGGGATTTTGTGAATCCCGAAAATCCGATTGGCATCCCTAGTTCATACTAATCAATGACAGGTCTTCCTCGATTTGATCCTTCCAACGTAGACAAGGTAATCCTCTACTCTTCTATCCGCACAACTTGGCCGATATAGTGCAACCGAGGGCCTCCTCGATTTGATCCCTTATCGCAAACAAGATTATCCTCTACTCTCCTGCTAATACCCCCCTCAAATACCTTTCGGGGAAAAGCATCCTCTTCTATCTGCACAACTTGGCCGATATAGCGCAAACGGATGCCTCCAGGATTTGATCCTTCCAACGTAAACAAGGTAGTCCTCTGCTCTTCTGCTAATACTCGTTTCAAATAAATTTCGGAGAAAAGCACCCTCCCCTATTCGAACATCTTGGCCGATATAGCGCAATCGGGGGCATCCTCGATTTGATCCTTCCAACGTAGACAAGGTAGTCCTCTGCTCTTCTGCTAATACTCGTTTCAAATAAATTGCGAGGAAAATCATTCTTCTCCTCCATTCGAACAACTTGGCCATTATAGCGCAACCGGCGGCCTTCTCGATTTGATTGCTCAGCGCAGATCAAATTGTCCCCTTTCGGGGAAAAGCATCCTCTTCCATCCGAGCAACTTGACCAAGTCAGGGCAGCCTCTGGGTCTTAATACTCCATACAACGTCCATGTCGTTGACTTGCACATACAGCTCATTATTGGATCAGATGCGGAGATCATCGCCAACTCATACTGGACCGAAGATCTTACGTAAGACTTTTCTCTCGGATATTCTCAAATCTACTACAACTGTGCTTAAAAGTGTCCATGTTTCTGCGCAATAAAGGGAGTACAAATTCTGCAGTATGAGAATCTACTCTCTCTGCTACTCAATTGCCTATAGAGACCATAATAGAACCTGTTTGCAAAAGAACTCTTATGCTTGATTTCCAGATCATCACTTTGAATACTTTCAAGGCTAGTGCTTAATACGGTGCACACTTCTATGCCATACAAAAGCAAGCCAAAGATAAGCGTATAAGTATTAAATTTCTTATTGAGACCACAAGTTGGCAAGTAAAGAGTCGTAAAATAATAAAGCAGCATGTGTCAATGGATTACCAGAGAGATTTTTCAAGACCGCAGGCAATACTAACTTACAAAGTGCTATAGATTCCCTTAGTATTGATCCCATTTAACTAAAACTGTTCTGTTGTATTGAGTTGAGTTGCCATAATTAAGTCCTGTATGCTGGCTTTTCCATTTTCTTTTTTGTAATTTTCTACTTTAATTTTCCTTTAATTTTTTTTCTCTCTTCTTCATGTTATTATATTTCCAATACCCAATTAGCAATTGTCTTTAATTACTTTCCATACATTTAGTTTTACTGCCTACCTTGTCTATGGCAATTACAAACGATTACAGTTTTTCGCAATACAATCTTGCAAAACCAATAGAGTCCACTTAGTTAGTGAGTCCTTATTCTAGTGTTTCCTTTTGCCCCACATCTCCATCAAATCAGTCTGTCTGTCTGTCTGTCTGACCATAAACAATTAAATGTTGAAACAATTTTCATTTCATTTTCATGTGAAAAGTCTATGAAGCATAAATGGAGTTGATTACACACAGTTCAACTTGGTGGACGATGCAACCAAGCAAACACAAACGCAAACGCAAATGTTTGAGCCAATTTAACGGCCACCCTCTTCTCTTAAGAGCCATTTGTTGCCACGAACTGTTGCTAGTTATTCTATGATAATAACGATAAAATTTTATAGCTTTTTACGGATAAAATTTAGTTTTTTTTTCATCTATTTTTATTACGACATTGCTTATGTTTTAGTTTTTTTTTTTTGCCTTTCTTTGCCCCACTGCCATTTTTTTCCTTTCTTTTTTTCATTTTCATGACAAAGTTTGTTAGTTAAACGTGTTCACATGTTGGCAGGTAATTTTGAAAATTATATGGGCTATGAAGGGGGGAAAAATAAATAAAAATTAAAAAGACATAAAAATACAAGTGAAGTTCTACTCGGCAAAGAACCAAACCAAAAAAAAACAAAAAAGCTGAAGGATATTGAAAAATTGTTCCAAACATTTGGAAGATATCCTCTAAGTAATATGATATCCTTTTGGAATATTCAAAAATTTTCCATAAAGTATGCAAAAAGAAGTCAATCTAGAATATAGCAATAATTTAATCCTCTTATCATAGCTCGAATAATGTCTCTCCAAAGCCCCTATTCCTATATGACATAGGCTAGCCTTCCAATTCATAGGTTCACTTGTGGATTTCACTTTACAGCAGGTGTCGCGATATCATCACCAGGTTTCTCATATAATGTTTCGGAAATTTGACAGGGGTTCTCTTCATAATTTAACTCTCTTATCATAGCTCGAATAATGTCTCTCCAAAGCCCCTATTCCTATATGACATAGGCTAGCCTTCCAATTCACAGGTTCTCTTGTGGATTTCACTTTACAGCAGATGTCGCGATGTCATCAACAGGTTTCTCGTATGATGTTATGGAATTTGACAGGGGTTCTCTTATATCTATCCGCTTCCCCGACTACTGCAATGTATTTCAGATCGATGTCCCTGAGTGAGAAATCCCCTATTGCTAGAATTTCCATTTTCTCTGATAGTTAGGCGACGAACAGGATTCTTTCATTTCAATTTTGAGGTCTCTTTCCTTTTCTTTCGGCTTTTAGAACATTTTGAAATAAAGTTGCACTACATTTTATATTTCGAGTATAATTTATATTAACATTCTGTATCCAAAGTTGAGTTTATCTATCGAAGGAAATAATTTTTTTCTTAATTTTTATAAGCAACAACTAAACAAAATGTGGATTTCCTTGGAGTATTTGCCTTTAAAACACGCGTTTTATGGCCCAGCTAGTATTTCTTATTGTTTTTCTTCTGCAAATATTTACTAAAATATTCTAAAACAATTAGAAACGAATTAGTTTGAAGATCAATCGAAAGCTTACGAGGGTCGTACTTTACGCTACGTTCAATACCATCGATTAGAATCTTTGCTTGGCTTAAATAATCAAATAGTTTAATTTGCACTTAAGCGCCATTTCGTTACGCTATTATTCAAGCCTGGCTACGAGTGAATACAGCGGCTTTAAAGGCCTGAACAAATATTTGAAGATTTAATGAATAAATAATTGCTTAAAATATTAATTATTTTTCTTTCCTTTCCTCAATTAATTTCATTAATTGTTTAATTGCCCCGGACCAACTGTTTAAATAGCAATTATTTTCAAATTTTGCTTATAAAAGCCCAAGTAAAAGCCATTCAGTTTAAGAAACTCATTCTTGCAATCAAAATGAAATTAACATACGCCGTTTGCTGTACGTTATTCGTGGCCGTCCTCATAGGACATTCAACAGCAGCCAGTATAAATCAACCTGGTAAAAGTGCTTGTGGTTCAGGTGCAACAGCTGACTATAAAGGTGCCTGTGATGAGTCTGTGCCAGTTGTTGTAATGCCCAAAGGTCGTCCGATTATGGAACGCGTCTTGGATTGGTTTAAGTGCGATAATGAAGAATGTCAGCCAACCACAACAACAACAACAACACCACAACCAAGACCAGCAGGACCAGTACCAACACCACCAGGAGAACTACCAACACCACCAACATTGTATAATTAAAAAAAAAAAAATTTTTTTTAAAAATAAACAATACCCGCTTATAATTTCTTATTTTATTTTTAACTAATTATTGAGATTATCTGCCTTCAGCGTGAGGAATATAGAGTTGAATCATAGGTTTTCTCATGTTTCATGAGTTTCAGTCTTCACTCTGTACCAGAATAGTCATGTGCATCCTCTTTAACGTGATTCAAATGTTTTTGTCTTCTTTTTATTTGGATGGATTGGCAGCCATGTTGATCGTAACCAAATTAACAAAATTTCCAAGAAAGGTTCATTCAAAAACAAATTCTGGCCAAAAATCTTTCGTTTCAAGTTTCACTTCTATCCACTTCTTTTCTTCCTTGTTATTACCAGCATCATGTCACGAGTGCTTTGAGATTTTTACAATGAATTCGGGATAGATTTGACACAAATCTTGTTGGATTTGTATTATTTACTCCTATGCAAAGGAAAGCTATTCTATTTCCTCTAGAGACATCCGAAATTCTACTATAATTATAGCCCTCCCACAATAGGAAGAAGTCGCCGTGGTCTAGTGGGTAGTGTGTTGGCTTATTAGACGAAAGGCTCGGGTTCGTATCCCAGGTCAGACATCAAAACGAAAAATATTTCTTCGGCGACTTCCTCTCAGCAGATTTCTGGCGAAGACTGTGAGAGTAAAAATTGCCATGAAAAGCTTCTCAAAAATCTGTCGTTCGGAGTCGACTTTAAACTGTAGGTCCCGCCACTCATGTATAAAATTAACGCACACAACATAAGTGGTGTGAGAAGCTAGGTCGTAATCCTGACTCAAGGGTTGTAATGGCCAATTATGTATGTATGTATGTACAATAGGAAACTAATGGGCCGCTTTACAATCGGTTAATCTACGTATACTTAAACACGATGTACACTGCACTTCTGCCCTTGTCTGTCAAAATAGTGCCATCATAATCGCGTATATAAAATTAAATTTTTTCAAAAGGATCCCTACCTAGATCCGTAAGTGAACTCTTGGATGATGTTCCCCTTGAAAATGTCAACCACTGGCTTAATAGGGTTTAACCTTTTTTTTTTATTAACAAAGATTTCCTTCACTACCGGGACATGCTGGGATTCTCATGCAGGCGTCCAAATGTCTGGATTTTGCTCAATTATTTTGTAAGGCAGTCATGATGGTCATACTGATTTCTGTTATCTGCATATCAGTGTCGCAGTAGTGAGATCTCCTACTCCTTCAGTTTTTTGCTAAAGCACCAGGGTATACCTTTTTGCGAGGTTAAGTTACTCTATAACGTATAGGGACGAATAATAAGAAAACCCAACCTTATCTTCCTCTTCTTTAAACATGCATTATTTGACTGATAATAACGAGACGATAGCCTGTGTTGGCATATTAAGTTTTTACATTGTCGATTATCTTCGTAGAAATCCTTTTGCTAGTCAATGCTTAATGATGCAACGCGGATCATTCATGCTATGAAATGTAGTAGCATATGCGGCATTATTGGCCAGTTTATTAGCCAAATTCTCCTGACATTCCTGATGCTATTCCTGGCCTCTTTAGCAAATCGGAAACTCAGACTTTCCCATGCGCCCTAGTCGTCAATAAAGAAATTGCAAATCATTGACCGATTTACTATAGAAAATGTCAGAGGTAGTCGTCGACAGTTTGTAAATCCGGGGTGTTCTTTAGTAAATACAAGAAGTATTCTAAAGTCTGTCTGATTGAATTATCCTGGAATTTTTTCCTGCAATTTAAGCACGCACATAAATAGAAATGCTAACAATATAGCAGACACAGTTGAGAAAGCTAATACAACTACAAACATGAGAGTGGCATTTATTTGTCGATATTTAATTACCCTGAAGTTTACGTGGCCTAGTAGGTAGTGTGCTGGCTTCTTCTCAGCAAATTTCTGGCAAAAACTCTGAGAGTAAATAAAATTGCCATGAAAAGTTTCTCAAAAAAAATCTGTCGTTCGGAGTCGAATTTAAAATGTAGGTCCCACCACTTATGTATAAAATTAATACACACAACATAAGTGGTGTGAGAAACTAGATCAATAATTCTCACTGAAGGGTTGTAATGACCGATTATGTATGTATTTAATTATCCACAGAGCTATTGCCGGAACACACGAGAGAAGAATGGTGGACTTCAGGTTTTAACTCAGGTTCTAATACAGCAGCCAGCAGACTGCAGCGTTAGTATAAGAAAGTTATTCTGTTTTGGTATTAGCCTTTGTAGTTTAATGAATAAATATTTACGAAATTTGTTTAAACAATTTTTCTAATTATTTAATATCATTTAGTAATTGTTTAATTGCCCCGGACCAACTGTTTAAATACCAATTATTTTCAAATTTTGATTATAAAAGACCAAGTAGAAGTCATTCAGTTTAAGAAACTCATTCTTGCAATCAAAATGAAATTAACATACGCCGTTTGCTGTACGTTATTCGTAGCCGTCCTCATAGGACATTCAACAGCAGCCAGTATAAATCAACCTGGTAAAAGTGCTTGTGGTTCAGGTGCAACAGCTGACTATAAAGGTGCCTGTGATGAGTCTGTACCCGTTATTGTAATGCCCAAAGGACGCCCGATAATGGAACGCGTCTTAGATTGGTTCAAGTGTGATAACGAAGAATGTAAAAGTTCGGAAAGTTCTGAAGAAACCACAACAGCGACACCAATTTTATCAACAACAACTAGAAGGGTTACACAAACACCTAGCACAAAATACACAACCACAAGAGCTCCAACTACAACAACTAGCACAAAATACACAACCACAAGAGCTCCAACTACAACAACTGGCACAAAATACACAACAACAACAAGACCACCAATGGTGGGAACAGGAACAGCAGCTTAATAACACCAAAACAAAAGCTATTCTTACAACAACATCGTATAGACCCTAGGAAGTTGCAGTTCCTGTGGCAGAAAATTATGATCAGGCAAAGAAAAACTTAACTTTTTAAGTTCTTTCTTTAACAATCTTTTCTTTTTTAAAATAATAAATAATTAGTAGCGTAGCATTTAAAATAGTACAATTCCACATGTTATTTCATTTCATTGTCATTGGACTCTTCTACTCCTAAGATTTAGTTTATCCCAAGCTTTACTAATGACTACGCCACTAGGCTATGGTTTTTGTTCATTTAGGATCAATTACACACTCAGTGCGACTTGTGGGACTTTGTCCAGTTGCTGTGTTTGGTCTTATCTCCTCTTTGGATTGACTTGCCCATCCCGCCTTTTATTTAAGATCTAAGCATCAGCAAAACATATCTACAGTTGAAGCCAGTATTGGTTTTTTAGTTTAATTTGAAGGAGGATATTGAAGATCAATTCAAAACCAATTTTAAAATGATGCTTTTCATGGCGCAATTCCAATAAATTTGAAAACATTTGCTGGCATTAACTATACGACGTAATATGATTTTAAATAAATTAACGACTAAACGTTGTGTAGTATGCAAGCTCTTAGAAAGTCTGAGTCGATTTTTAAAATCGGCTGATATATTTACATTACACTATAAGGCTACTCAAAAAAAAATTTGGTAGTAAGTGTGATGCCATGAGTCTATTGCAAACGAGTAAATTTTTTCGGAGATAATTGGTTTGCTCGTCTTTAGAGATTTACCAATCAAACGAATAAATTTACGCAAATTTTCTGTTGTACTCGGAACTACATACTCATTAAGGCTCTAAACAAGCGTGGACTCTGTTAGCAGCCTTTAGAAGAAGTTTTCAGTTTTCAAATGCTGTTCATGGTCTTCCCATTTTTTTTTTTCGTATTTTTTGGATTTTAAGGGGTTAAAAATTTTATTATTTTGAAAGACTCCCTCATTTTGCAAATATTTAAACAAATGTTTCTATTGAAACTTTTCTTAGCCTAGACTAAATCTAAATTTAATGTCTAAACAAATAAGAGAAAATCATATAAAAAGCGCCATGAAATACGTTCAAATCAAGCAGAAAAGTTTTTTAAGCATTATGAAGTGGTTTACGATTATTGGTTTCGTTTTCTTGGCTCTCGCTGTTGGCATAACAATTGCTCAAGATGGTGATCCAACAGGCCAGGGTACACCCGGAACATGGGATCCACCAGGTGAATCACCAGCTGAACCACCAGCAGAACCACCGGCTGAACCACCCTGCGATCCAAATAATCCTTATGGTGGTGCTTGTGATCAATCGGTGCCTGTTATAATTTTGCCTAAAGGTAGACCAATAATGGAGCGGGTTTTAGATTGGTTAAAGTGTGACAAATGGTTTGCCCAGTAAACCATTGAAGGCAACAACAATTTTGTAAAACAGAAAACAAAAATTAAAAATTAAAATTAAAATCAAAAAAAAAAAAAAACAACCTGCGTTTTATTTAAAATTTTATTTTCTTAACTTTGGCATCAATTTCAAGCTATTCATGCCACAGTTGTGTACATAAAATAAGCGTTTTATCTAAAACTGAACGTAAATAAAAACTAAACAAAACAAATAGAAAATTTAAATATTTGTTTAGTTAACTAAAAAATGTTATTATTTTTAGAAAGTAAATACGATGACATACTTAATGAAACTTAATTCTATTGTAGTTTGCAAATTAATGACAAAATTTTGCTTAAAACACGGGTATAAAAAGCCAACTGAAACCATAGAAAGAAATTAGTCTTTGCCTATAACCAGCATCATGAGAAAAATTATGATTTTATTTGCCATACTGGCAGCCATTCTGGTTGGAAATATGGTTCTGGCTCATCCACCATGCAGGGGTAATAAAGGCTGTCATCCTGTAGCACCATTTATGGTCAACGTTGTAAATGTGTACAAAGAAGCAGAAAACAAGTGTTCTGATTGTGGCTCAACCGGCGGAACTGGAACTGCCCCCACTGGAATTTACCCTACTGGAACAGGCACTATATCCACTTCACCGATCACATCCACTATGACGGGCTCACCATCGGATGGATTTGGATATTAAAAACAATGTTTTGATATTGTTTGTAAAAAAAATAAATTAAAAGAAAATCCTTTTTCGCAAATCTAAATGCTTTTTTTTCTATAGACATTAATGTTGATACATGTGTTCACGTACGACTTGTAGAAACTCCTTAATGCCCTACGGTATAGCTTTAATTCCACTGGTAAGCAAGATGCTGTCTTTCGTCAAAGCATTCATCACCAGACTATTTGGATGGTATTTAGCACTGAACAGAGTCAACATATACAAAGTTTTACACGAAAAAAATCTGGACAGAGCCAGTAAGATTCGACCCAATCAATTTCTAGATAAATCTGATAAATCATATCCCTAGGGATATGATTCCTTATAACTTTCCGAAAGGAAAATGCGATTTTAGAATTCCAATAAGGAACTCCTGGTCTGAAAAACGAAAAGTTCCCTATGGGATCCTTAAAGTTTGGGTTAACAACTCAAAGAAGAGTGACAGATTGGGCTGTGGTATATTTATTAAGCGATCTGATATTAAACTTTCTAACTGCCCTAACACCATTGTACTGTCTTTAAAGCACAGATCATAGCAATTTTAAAAGCAACGCAATGCTTGTTGGGTGGTGGTAGGATGTTCTCTGAAAATCTCTTGATTTACTCAGAATTCTAGGATTTATTACAGAAATTTTGAATCATTTAAAGGTAATATTGCAATATATAATAGTGCAATATTGCCAGATGCTATGCTCTGCTGGACATGTATGGGCAAGAAGAGGTCCAGCTCACTGGTGTTATTAAGTCACATGGCCATTTATCGCACAAAGACGATGCTTGCATGCCATTGTCCTATGGTTAGCCATACCAAATGATTTGGCATTCCGTCAAATGATTTCTGCACGAGCTATGGGCCTGAAGAGAAGGAGAGATTGTATTTCTCCTCGTGTTTTTCACCTCCTATTTCTGATATCTTTGACCGAGCTCTCTAATATAAAAATGGCTGCAAAAGCAAGATTTATTTTGAACTCTCGGGATTGTTTCCTCTAAGGAATGTTTGATCCCAGAGAAGAATTAATTTTGGTAACACAATATGCCTAAATGCTAACCTAAGTGGGGCCTGTACCTTCAAGAATGATAGCTAACCTGCTAGTGTTTCACACCTCTACCCATAGCATTGGCCTACACATTAATACTCTAATGGTGTTTTCTTTTCTACCAAAAAATGTGCATTTTATTAAGGCAAAATGCAATTATGCGTTTGTTTCTTAAAAATGTTGCATTTTATGCCCTGAATAAATCGAGAGTGCAGATAATGTCCTATAAAACAAATGACTTTTGTTTGTTTATGATGAAATTTAAAAGAAGTTGGCTGGTATTGTTATCCAATTTGACGTTCATTTTTTCATTGTTTTGTTGATTAACCTTAAGGAAAAATTACATTATTAAAGCTACATGGTTAGTAATATAAAAAATTGCATTAAATGTTAGAACAGTGTTAAAATATTTTTTTATTGTTATAAAACAAGCTCTCAAAAAATAATGTTGAAAAATTTGCGATCTGGTAACACCTTTTTAATATTTTTTGAAAACAAATCGAAAAATACAACACAGGGTATACCCTATTTTAATATTTGTGTGATGTTCTTCTCAAATATAAAATGACATTACAACAGGGTTGGTGAAACATTTTTTAATGCACCTTGTAAGAGGGTGACATTTTTTTTTTGTAGAAAAGAAAACACCATAAGAGTCTCTGCCTGAATACAAGATGGCGTAGAACTTATCTTTGACTTGATCTCTGCATTTATTTAATAAGAGAGTACTTTTTATTTATTTTTATTAAATATTTTGAATTTTTGACTGCATTTTTCATATTTAATTAATGGAATACAAAACAAAATTTCAAATTATTTTTTCTCATTTATTTTCTCTTGTTTTTTTTTTTTTTGAGAAGCAATTTTAGTAACCTTTTAATGGCCGTTTATTTAAAATTATAATTAGCAATTGTTTTTAGTTTTCGAATGAATAACAAAATAAATAAAAATGAAAACAAAAACAAAAACATAAGGATTATATAAACAAAGTGCATTAAAATTTATAAAAAATTTTATTACAATTATGATGCCCATCATATTGTATTATTATTATGGCCATAATAATATTTATTCATAAAAGAGGGCAGCGGTTAGGCCACTTTATAATAAATATTTACGTTTTGTTTATAGAGACTCTACCACATTTAATACATGGTTTATGTATGGCAGTACATACGTATGGATGGACTTATGTATTGTGTCTATCTATATACACACGCGGTGTATATGGGTGAGAGACAATTAATTAACAAATAAAATGTCAATTAATTTTTGTAACTTTACACAATAATAACAATAATAATAATAAAAACAATAACAAAAATACAACAAAAAAACCAAAAAAAAAAAATTGCAGAAAAACAAATAAAATTTCAACAATTAAATTTACACTCTGAAATTTACAATTTTCCGGAGCAATGGTTTAAAATCGTATATTGTATGGCAACAATAATAACAAAAACAATAACAAATATATGCAGTAAAATAAACGCATTTTAATAAATAAATTCCCCCCTCCCCCTCACTACACTGCCCGTACACATATACCATAAATGGTCGTTCCATATGTAAACTGTTTTGTGCCTTGGCAGGACAATTGCCCTGGTATCCTTTGGGATGTGTTGGGCAGAGGTCAGCAGCAGGCAATTGTTTATTTACACGGCGGTATTAAATTCGCAAACGAAGGAAAGGAAAACATTAAAAATTTTGCGTATTTTATTTATTAATTAATACAATAAATGAATGGCAAACAAATTTAAACAAAAATTGCCGTTAACATAGCAAAATGGTTTAAGTGTAGTTTATTCAAAAAGGGGTTATTGCATATGCCAAAGAGTTTAAATCTGAAGAAGGCACATGAATGTGGAAAGGGGATAAATGTGTTCCCTACTCAGGATGAGTTCCGTAACGTGATCTATGATCACATTACATAGTCAGAGAGGCAAATTGATATCTTGAGATTAAACACTTTGAAAAGAATTGTAAACCTCACTTTATTATTAGGTTTAAAAAGATCTGGCCTGAGGATGGTCCATGAAATTCTAAAGTAAAATCTAGTATCAGAACTAGGTTCAGATATGATTTAGCAAATGTCATTGGGAAACCCCAAACTCTCGAGTTTAAAAGTGTAGTCTTCCATAGAATCATCAGAGCATACCATTTCAGCCATGACAAGTCTTATCTACTTGGAATTCAAGTATGAAATCTCAATTAAATTCAGAGTACTAGGAGGTAGGAAAGAACGTATGTTTGCGGCAAGTTGGTAATAATTTGCGGCAACTAATTAAGCACGTCCTTGCAGTCATAAATTTTTGATTGCCTTATACTTTGATTTTTTTTTCTTTTTCTAAACGTAACCTTATATCTTGAATAGAATCAGACTTGCTGGAAATAATACTCCCTCCTATGATCGTGAAGAGATTTTCGACTTTTCAGCGAATAAGATTTTCCCCTTAAGCTTCCCTTTTATTCTTTAGCTCGTATGAGAGCTCATTGTATGTTATTTTATGCTTTTAATTTTTTAAGACTTAAGCTCTTTTACCTTTTAAGCTGATACACAGCAGTACTATTTAACCAGTCTATTAATATTTATTTCCGGATTTTATTTCTCTCTCTTTACTGGCCTATAGTGTTTTGCGTATTTCCAGTATTCTTTAACGCTTTTTTTTTTAAATATTTAATTTTATTTTTTGTAATAAATAAATACGATGTTAAATACTACATACAAGGACTCACGCACACTACAAACATAAAAGTTCAGCAGGACATTTAAAGGCAAACAAACTATGCCTTACGGCCAAGGTAAATATTGTGGTTAAAATTGTTATTAAAGGCTTAAATAAATACCATAAAGAATGATTACAGTGCCAGTAAATATAAAAATCGGAGAGCAGTTTTATTATTACATACATATTTACAATGCATAGTAAGTTTAAGTTTTCAAATACTTTTTCGTAAGTTCCTAGCTTCTCGGACCACCCCAAGTGACAGAAGCTACAGTTTAAAATCGTCCCTAAATGAGTGAATTTTAAGAAACTTTTTATGGCAATTTTTTTTTATTTACTTTCAGAGTTTGTACCACAAAACTGTTGTGGGGAAGTCGCCGCGAAAAAATTTCTTCAGATATAAATTTTTTCTAGATATCTGGACTGGGATTTGAATCATGGCCTTACATCTAATAAGCCGTTACAACGGCTTCAAATAGCAAATCTATCACTAAACAAATAGCAGTTCAGAAGAAAAATATTTTGCAGGTGGCAGCCTTACCAGATCAGTGGTTTTGAAACCACTAAATGGATTACCCGCTATTTATACAGTTTGTCAAAAAAATCTTTGCACAGACCAAAAAAATTTATAATTTGATCTTCATTTAAGAATTCCAACAACAAATTCTTTATATATTTTTTTTATTTTTGCACTCATTCTATAACTGTACTTGTCTACGACCATATGGCACCAATAGTTTCCTAATAGTAACTCACATTACAATAATAACAACAACAAAAGAAGTTTACTCAATCTAAGAAGTGTCAAAAAAATCTTTGCATATTGAACGAAGATAATAAAATAATTATAAAAATATGCCGTTATTTCCCATAAATGTTGCGCATTTTGGGTTTTTTACAAATGTGATGGAATGTGAAAGAGGTAAATAACGTTTTAGTAATGAAGGAATCGTTTTTATGTAACAAGTGTCCTTATATTTGAATACAAACCACGTCAGGAAAACGAGTTTCAAAAATATTTTACAATTGGGCTATTTCAACTACTACAAAGGCAAATCTGCCAAGGAAATCGCCGTTATGTTCTCCTTAAACATCAGGACAGTATATAATTGTATATCCCGTGCTGAAAAAAAGGAGGACTAGACTTAAAGGGATCTACAGACAGGCCAATAAAGATGACGCAGCGAGTTGAGAGAAAAATTATTACAACCGTGTATGATAGACCGCAATCCAGTGCGATATGATTAGCTCTTCAAGTTTTGGTTACAAGTTTTCCAAGAAACCATTCTAAATTTTCTTCAAAAACACAAATATTCTTCAAAAATGACTAGGAAAAAACTCTTGCTGTCAGCACAAAATGACGAAAAGAAATTAAGATTTGCCACCGAATACATTCCACTTCCTCCGGAGTACTGGAACGACGTTATTTTCTCAAATGAGACGAAAATAATGCTTTATTATCATGACGAACCACAAAGAGTTTGGCGTAAGCCTCTGAAAGCACTAAAAAATAAAAAATCTTATTCCTACAGTAAAGATTGGAAAACTGTCTGTAATGGTATTCGGCTATATATCCAGCAAGGGAGTTGGTTTTTGGATGAAATAATGACTAAGAAAGTATATCTTGATATTTTAGAAAATGAACTAACCGCCAGCTTCAGGAAATTTTATTTTATTGACCCAGTTAATCCGAATAAATTTAATCACTAGTTCTATCAAGATAATGATCCTTAAAATAAATCTTATTTATGTAACTCCAGGTTCCTTTACAACTGCACCAAAGTTATTGATACTCGTGCCCAAAGTCCTGTTATTAAGCCTATCGAAAATTTGTGGGTTCATCTAAAGAAAAAGGTAGGGAAAAGATCGCCCATAAAAAAACACGATTTGGTAAAGTTCATCAAAGAAGAGTGGGAAAAAATATCATTAGAATATGACATTCCGAAGATTATTCAATCCATGAGAAGGCGTCTGCAAGCTTTAATTGAAGCTCAAGGTGAACCCACGAAATATTAGCACAATAAATTTGAAAAAATTGCGTAGGTCTTAATATTTTATCAAGTGTGCAAACATTTTTTTGACAGCAGTAAAATTGGATTGTTTTTGTTTTTTAATATTTTACATTAGAATATTTTCATTGTTATAAAATTTTTTTTTAATTATTATATTAACAAAACATATGTTTATAAAATCCTGTTTGAAAAAATTTAAAATTTCGATTATTTATATTAGAAATCAATGAATTTTTCTAGGTTTTCTTAATTTTTCTCTATGTGCAAAGATTTTTTTGACAAACTGTATGTAAATTTCTTTATATCAGTACTGCTATTTTCTTTTTTTTTGTATTTCATTTCAATTGATATTTAACTGACAGTTCTTGGCCAGTGTCTGGAGCAAAGTTTTAAATTTACAAAATTATAGACACTTTGGTATGTTGTTGATACAATATTTGTTGTTTATTATTTGCCCATCATCACTTTACAAACAAAAAAAAGGATAATAAAAGAAGTAACAGAAGTAGAAGTGATTGAATGATTTTCTTGGCCGAAGGCAAAGTTTTTCTTACACAAAAACCCTCAAACAAATAAATCTGGTCAAGCAAAACTACTACTACAGCCAGTCTACATGCATGTCTAGAAAGGATGTAATAGAAAAAAGGACAATCATACGAACTATTTTACATCAAAGATTTGAAATACGGCCTTAGAAACGAACATACAAAGAATGAAATATTCTTTCTAAAAACATTGTAAAAGTATGGTGAACTGTAGCCCAAACTGGTAACTGTAAATATCAATAACCGGAAGTTAAACTTCTCCATTTGCTGTCTGCCGTGTCAAAAGAAAACTTTTACTAGAGTATGAGTAGTCTTGGCATCCTTTTCTTGTCCTTTTTTCTTTTTTTTTTTGTTTTTGTAGACTTTTTGTTGGTAAACTCATGTAGTTTTCTTAATAGATAGTTGAGGTTTTGCATACAATAAAACGAAGAAAAAAAAAAAAGGAAAAGGAATAGAAAAGTAAGGATTGTGTTTTACAACTGAAATGGTCATTTGTTTAGTTTTCGAAAAACAGCAACAAGGGTTTATCGACAGATAAACAATGAAATTCTTTAAATAAGTAATAAAATCAAAATAACAAATTAAGTGTTTCCAAAAAAAAACACAAAAAGGGGTTATGAAATGGGAATTTAATAAAGAGCAGTAGTAGACAACTGATTTTGATAGCTTGCCTTGGGGATTTTTGATTAAAAACTAACAAAAAAAAGGAATATTTGCAAATCAATAAAATTGTTTACAAGAAAATGTTACAGCAACATGTTTAGTTTAGAAAGATTTCCTTTGCAACATTTGGGTAAGTACTTTAAGCAATAAAGAAAAAAGATTTATTTTTAAGTTTGAATGATAAAAGTTTAAAGATAACAACGATGTTTAAATATTTTTTCGGTTTTTGTTTAATTCTAGATTTTAATTCTGCTTAGAAAAAAGTTCAGAAGGCAATTTGGGCAATATCTTCCCACCCAAGAAACTTGCAGTTTAAAGTCGACTCTGAACGATAGAAATCTGAAAGCTTTTCACACTCAGAGTTTTAGCCAGAAGACTGCTGAGAGGAAGTAATCGAAGAAATATTTTCTTTATAATTCGTTTTGTCTAAGCTGAGATTTGCACCAAGGCCTTGCGTCCAAGATGCCAACTCTCTACCTACTTTATAAACAACATTGAGTTGAAAAAATTGCTAAACAGATCTGCAGCCTAGAATCGTAGAATGAAAGAGTCAAAAGAATAAACATTATAGAAGAGATAGAGCTCAGCCTACTCAAACCTGAAGATGATTTTACACAGCCCTGCAGGTGTTTCAGAAGGCATTTTTCACGCTGAGCACGAATCTGAATCAAAAACTTTCCATCACGTCAGGTTTTCGAGAAAAAGGGGCATTTCAAAAAATAGCGTTTTTTTGCCATTTTTGAAAAATTCTAGAGCTAAACACTGACGTGCTAGAATCATCGCTATTGTCAGAAATTAACAAATGATCTTTGCTCTTTAAAATGAGCCCAAAGCCATTTGTTCCAATTGTTTGCATGCACCCTTAAAGTAGGGGGTGGGATTATGTCAAGAGGTGCAAGAGAAAAAGAAAGCACATTGAAAATTTGCTACTCAGGGGCTTTTGGGGTCGCTGATTACAGGGTGTTTGCATGCACCCTTAAAGTAGGGGGTGGGATTATGTCAAGAGGTGCAAGAGAAAAAGAAAGCACATTGAAAATGAGGGGTTTATGGGGTCACTGATTACAGATCTTCATTCAGATTTTAAAAATTTCAAATGGCGGATTTCTGATTCGTGTTCAGAATGCAAAATGCCTTCAGAAACGCATGGAGCCATCTTATTTGCAAAACCCATGCAGGGCTGTGTTATTAAAGCGAATTGTAAATAACCAATTATTTTAATATCTTCGGGTACAAACGAAATACACTCTTAACATGCACGACAGTATTCTGTAAACTTTACACATCGCAAAGCAACATGTTGCTAAACATGTGTCTCCCTTATATGCATCATTGAACTTGGAACTTTTTCTTTATTAAAACCTTAAGCTTGCTATTGCTTTCAGAGCTTAAACCATACCAGTTGATGTAATTTAACAACATTTTTTTTCCTTACTCATACACTTCTACGAGGAGTCAATAGGAATGAATATTTCTTTTACGAAAATTTTCTTTGAAACTTTTTCGTTTTCTTTTAAATAATGTGGCATATTTGTTGAATTATTACCAACATTTATTATTAAAATATTACATGCTAGGGCTGGCTTACTTTGCTACAATATTTATTTGCAAAGATGAAACTTTACTAATAATCTTGAAATTAAAAAAAAGAGTTCTGTGACTTAAAACAAACACAATATGAAACACACTTGTCTTCCCAAAAGATTTTCCTTAGGCTTTACTCCGCCTCCGCCGTAGAAATGTTAAATTTTAATTTCGAAATAATTTTTTTCTTTCTTTGATATCAAAAATAAACGAAATTAAAAACAAAACGAGAAGAAAAAAAAAATGAATGAATGAGAGAAAGAGTTTTATTAACAAATATTGACAGAAGCAAATAATTTTGAAAAATTGTCGCCAACGAAAGCATGCATGCATATTTCTTTTTATTAAAAAAGAAAAAGAAAAATTTGTTATTTTGTTTCCGAAATAAATATTTGATAAAGGCATGCAAATACTTCCTAAACATATTTTTTATTCTATTGTTTAGCACTTAATTCAGCTTTATAAACAGAATCCAATAACAATATTCGATTTTATTTTTGATAGGCTTTAAAATCCACGTTTGGTTTACTTCTTTCACTATCAATATCACTAAAATTGTGCTAATAGTTCCGATTTTGCAAAATAGTAGACCTTCCCCTTCATCAAAATTAATTGCATACCCAAATGTGTGCAATAGTTAGGCGGCTATCAGAGAAAGAACATATCTTGGTTGTTTTCTTAGACACAGAAGATGCCTTTAATAACGTGAAGTTAGATTAGGTGCACAGGACACTTTGGGGTACTAGCTAATGGAAGAACCATAACTTCAACGCTAGGGTGCTCGTCTATTATCTGAAGGATAGGAATTCCACATAAACAGGTGTGCTCTCCCTTGTCAATCTGGATGACATGGTTCGAACAGTTTCTGCAAGATTTATGGACCATATTAGGATCAGTATGAACACCGTTCTAAGGAAAGTTAACGAATGGAAATAGTGTTGCGACTTAGGTGGGCTGCCTGAGGAAACAAAGTTGGTACTTTTTATTATCCGGTCCGCCATCTAACGTTTTTTTTTCAACTAGTGCTTATTTCCTAAATGGTAACACTTAGGTTATGTCTGATTTGACAGATAATTAGTTTTATCCTAACGATACGATACGAATGCAGTTGTGTATACGCGTTTTCACTTCGCTAAGTGGGCCTGCGATCGACTTACAGAAGATGCCGATTTTGGTAAAAAAAATAATCATTTTTTCAGATGAAGCTTATTTTGATCTTGGCGGGTATGTAAACAAACAAAATTGTCGCATTTGGGGCACAGAAAATCCGCACACACCCAAAACGAGTCACTCTTTGGTGCGGATTTTGGTCCAGAGGCATAATTGGGGCATTTTTCTTCGAACATGAGCAAGGAGTGGCCATTACAGTCAATGGCAATCGTTATCGGGCTATGTTGAACGAATTTTTGTTCACAAAACTTGAAGAGGACGGTATTGGCAACATTTGGTTTCAACAGGACGGCGCTACGTGGCACACAGCCAAAGCTACACTCAATGTTTTGCGCCCTGTTTTTGAAGATCGCATTATCAGCCACAGAGCTGATGTCGTTTGGTCACCTCGGAGCTGTGATTATACACCGATGGACTATTATTTGTGGGGCGCCGTCAAAGATAAGTGTTGCGCTGACAATCCAGAGACAATTGACGCTTTAAAGGATAATATTCGTGAAGCCATTAGTGAAATACTACTTACTTAATTGGCCATAACAACCCGATTAACGGATTTCGGCCTGCCGCAATACATCCTTCCAGGCGCTTCTGCTTCTTACGCGCCTACGTCAGTTGGTCACACCAATCGATGACAGGGCTTCCTCGACTTGGTCCTTCCAACGGATACAAGGTCGTCCTCTTCGCCGACTTCCGCAGATCCCCGCATCAAATACCCGTTTCGCCGGGGCATCCTCCTCCATACAGACGACATGGCCGAGCCAGCGCAGCCGCTGGATATTATTAGGCTGCACAACGTCTATGTCGTTAAGGAGCTCATACAGCTCACTGTTAGATCGGATGGGGAAATCATCGCCAACTCGCACAGGACCGAAGATCTTACGTAGGACTTTCCTCTCGAATACCCTCAAGGCTGCTGCATCAGTTCTTAATAGGGTCCATGCCTCTGCGCCATAAAGAAGCACGAGTAGGATGAGCGTCTTGTAGAGTATAAATTTTGTCGCACGAGAGAGGTCTCTGCTACTCAATTGCCTATTGAGACCATAATAGCACCTGTTGGCAAGAGTAATCCTGCGTTTGATCTCCAGACTGACATCATTTGCGGTGGTAACGGCGGATCCAAAGTAAATGAATTCCTTGACTGTATCAAAAGTATAGTTATCGGCCGTAATTTGAGAATCAATACGCCGCACGTCTCTACTTGTCGACAACATATACTTTGTTTTGCCCTCATTTACTGCCAGACCCATCTGAAGTGAAATATAGCTACACATAATCGATAATGTGCTTAAAAATTGGACCGATCGTGTTGGCTACTGCATGGCCAGCCGGAAGGATTGTACTTTCAAATAAAAAAGACGTTTTAGACCATATTCTGGAGCTCTTTTTTAAAGCATTTTTTCAAAAATAAAAAAAAAGTTATTTGGCGAACCCTTTAGAAGGATTGTATGAGGCGGACCTTGAACTCTGGAATAATAAGATACAAAGATATGCTCGAAAACGTTTCTACGGGGTGAATAAAAGTCTTTTATTGCTTTCTATTGTCCTGTAAGAAAGTGCTGGATGCTGTAACCAGCATTACGTTGTCTAAAAAAGTACAGTCTTACAGTGATCCAATTATAAATTATTATGAATTCATTCCCATTACATTTAATATTTTTTTGTTTTTGTTTTTTTTGTTTTTGTATTCCATTAATGACTGCCATAAATTTTAAATATAAAAATATTCACATTTTGTTTGTTATTATTGGAAAATCAAGCTCCTTTTTGAATGTATCCTTTCGATACACAAACAAATGGTATCCTGCTGCTTAAATAACGCGACTATTTTCATTTTTTTCATTTTTTTGTTATTAATCCACTGAATGTTGTTCTTTTACAATATAAGAAGACTTGCATACTTTTTTTACAACCATTATATCCTTAGAGAAGGATATTATAACAGCAGCAGTGAGGCAACAACACAAAAAAAAACATAATAATCATCATCTATATTCATGGATTAGTATTCAATTTTTATTTAACAATTTCATTTCGTCCTGGCTGTATGATGGTATATTCCAGCCATACAGACAATGGGGGTTAAATTGATAATAAAAATGAAAAAAAAACTGAACTGAACTGAAATGAAATAATGAAAGTCTAACGTATTAAAGGAAGACACAAGCACTGAAGGCACTGAAAGTGCTATAGGGGTATACGGCGTTCATTTGCTCCAAAGGTAAATTTTTAAACAAAACGTATCAAAAATTATAATATTGAAGAGAGAGAGAGAGAGAGAGCGAAAAAAATTAAAATAAAATATATGCGAGACAATATTGCCAAAGCGCTAATAAATTTCCAACAAAACATTGAAAATTTTTTTTTCTTTTTCTCTTCTCTTCGTTGGTTATTATTAAAAAAAATTCAGAAACTGAAGACAGCAAAAGCAGAGAATAATTTGAAAATCTTTAAGCTGTAGGTGGGTGGGTGTCATAGTGTCTTGGCTGATGAGGTAAATATCCTTGAATGAATGATACTTTATAAGGTACTCTCTGTATCACATATATTCACGTATAGACAGGCATTGAGCCACAACAACAAACGGTAACAAGAGGCATATTAATGAATAATAGCTACGCCATAGGGGTTAATAAGTAATCTACATTTTTTGACATTTATTTATGCTTTTTTTTTAAGGATAATAATAACAAGAACAACAACAACAACAGCATGAGAAATAAGGATACGATGAACCAAAACAAAAAAGAAAAAAAAACAAATCCTAGGAAAAAATTCTAAAATAAAGACAGAGTTTTGGTTTAATGGATAATTGCCAATATTTGATAAGAATATTTCTATTTCTCTATCTAGCATGTTTAGGCGCTAGCAGGTCTATCGGTCTTGCAGCTTTCCCCGACAGATTTTTTTAAAAGCATCAGAGTTATCGTATAATAATTCAAAGGGAATTCATCAGAATCAGAAGTTTCTCGTAACACTATTTGAATTGCTGCATGCCTATCTTGGAATATTCTCTTCAGAAACCGTTTAACAAGTGCTTGATGGGACTGAATTTTGCATTGTCGTTTCATAATCATAATCGGATCTTGCAAACATAAAAATTCATAGTTTTGAACATAAAACCTAGAATGATTTATGGTAACATCAACTATCACGTTAACGACGATGGGTTTTACGTGGGTACCTAATCCCACGGTGCTCATCGCACAGGGTGAAATACAAAGCGTCTATCAACGCCCCCAAATGTAACAGACTGTTACACCTGAGTACCAATTCGAATCCTTGTATTTGGACATCACTTCCCCCTTTGTTAGAAGCGGAGCCTATCTAAAACTCCTTCCAATCTTTGGGTCACGGCACCCGGTTGAGAAAAATGCAACTTCAAGCTATCACATTAAATAGTAAACCTTGATGCACTCTAATATTTATTCTAATGAGTTTACTTATTACACCACCCATGAAATATAGTAAGACCCCGCTTAACGTTGTTTCAGTACCTAACCGCACCATAGAGGAAGTCGACACGTCCTCCTTTTGTGGGGCCCTCACCCACTAAATCCCCCCCTCGTACCGTGGACTGTTGTGTCCACTCCGGAACTACGGTGATATTACTTCGGAGTGGCGTCCTTTTCGGCCCATTGGCCGCCTTCATGCTCACATCCGCGTCCGGTTGGGGAGACTTCTAATTGTCTCCACTATTCCTTCCGTCCAAGCTCCCGACTGGGACCTCGTTTGACACGTGAGCTAGTGTCATCTATGAAGGCGTGCCCGCCTGCTCCGCAGCCTCCAGATCTCTCTTCTGCAGTCTCAGAATGCGCTCCACATAATTTGCCACTGAGGCCCAATTCTCTCTGCTCGCCATCATAACCCCGACAATGTTAGCGGCCGTTATCGTTCCGATCATTGACGTCAGTGCAGAGCGATAGCTCTGCCAGCGTGCACATTCAAAGATAGTGTGTTCCGCATCATCTATTACCTCCCCTTCTTCCTAAAGGCAGTAAGGGGAGGTGGTCTTGCCCATTCTGTTGAGATATTTCCTAAAATATCCGTGGCCCGATAGCATCTGTGTAACATAAAAGTTTACTTCTCCAAATTTCCGACAGATCCATGGCTTTATTTCCGGAATGAGTCTCGCCGTCCACCTTCCTCTATCCTCGTCGTTCCATCGTCGTTGCCATTCTGAAATGGTGTTTTCCCTGAAGTGACCGGTTATGCAGCGCGGTAGTATTGAAATTCCCTTAAATCGCACACTGTATTGATATTTGCTGTATATGTGTGCAAATGAATTGACCATGCATCAATCAAAACCGGTGCCCTACATTGCGACGCTGTATATTATGTACCTTTTTCAACGGTCTGTTTTTGTCTGTTTGGGATAAAGATTCCAACTGTATTTTCCGAAGTCGCAATCACATTACGAAAGCATCTTTTCTGGTGCCTCGTTTAATACTGTAACCTATTGGGATATATCCCCCGCGTTAAGCGAGGTCTTACTGTACATAATGTAGTTACTTTGTAAAAGTCGCCGTAGTCAAGTAGATAATGTGTTGGCTTATTAGACGTAAAGCCAGGATTCGAGACCCAGGCCAGATATCAAAACAAAATACAAAAAGTATTTCTTCGACAATATCTTCTGGCAAAAACTCTGGAGTAAAAAAAAAACCGGCCATGAAAAGTTTCGCCGTGGTCTAGTGGGTAGTGTGTTGGCTTAGACAAAAGGACCGGGTTCGAATCCCATCAAAACGAAAAAATATTTCTTCGGCGACTTCCTCTCAGCAGATTTCTGGCAAAGACTCTGAGAGTAAAAGTTGCCATGAAAAGCTTCTCAAAAATCTGTCGTTCGGAGTCGACTTTAAACTGTAGGTCCCGCCACTCTTGTATAAAATTAACGCACACAACATAAGTGGTGTGAGAAGCTAGGTTGTAATCCTGACTGAAGGGTATAACCCTTGCCAATTATGTATGTATGAAAGGTTTCTTAAAAAAAAATCTGTCGTTCGGATTCGACTTTAAACTGTAGGTCCCACCACTTATGTAAGAAAGTGGTGTAAGAAACTAGGTCAATAATCCCCAACTGAAGGGTTGTAATGGCCAATTATGTATGTTGTGTATGTATATGTGGTTACTTTGTAAGTTCCACAAACTTTTTAGAAACTTTTTTTAAATCTTATCTCAGCTTTCTAAATCCCATTATGTTGGATGATATCAAAGCTGATGCTTTGTTATCAATCTTCTCCCTCCTATTTATCCATTGATCCATGAATTCCTCTCTATGGAATCCTCAGATTTTTTTTTGAGTTTTAAACGAAATTATTCTGCACAAAGTTCAGAATTTTTAAAATCTTTTCAATAACGATACTTTTGTCTTCTTCACATTATTTTTTGTTTGTGGTTAAAAAAAATTTACAATCATTGGCCTTAATGCCAGGTATTTATAATCCTTTTGGTATTCTATTAATAGCCCGTTTCGTATTTATTTAAACAGAATATAGTTCTCTAAGGGGAGGGGAGGGGACTATTTATTTCGTGTGATTTTGTTTTTTTTTGTTTTTTTTTTGCTACAAAAACTAAATAATTAAGTGGAAAATTTATTACTGCGGTAGATAAACACCATCAGCAGACATATGTACATAGTTTTAGTTGCATGTATTAGGTGTTGTTGTTGTTGTTGTTGTAGTAATAATAATTGTTAGCCGAAACCATATGCAAGAGAACGATAAAAAAACAAACAAAATTTTAATATTTTCATGTGTTAGATGTTGTGTTGGGGGGGGGGGTTTATAAATTAATATTTTACAGACGATAGACGACAACTTTGTTAAGCTGCTTGTCGAATAAACAACACAGCTTTGCTGAAGCCATTAACCCGAGGATGCAGTAGTTGGTGGGCCACCAGCACCATTTGGTGGAGGACCACAAGGACCTTTTAAAAGATTTTTTTAAGAAAATTTCATTGTTTCGTAATTTAATGTATTCTACATACCTTGACCATTTCTAGGTGGCATGCCACTAGGAGGAGGACCACTTGGTCGCGGACCATTAGGTGGTGGACCACAGGGACCACCGGAACCCTGACCAGAACTTTGACTTTGAGGATAGGCTTGCTGTTGTATTAAAACCGTGAAATTAAAATTTAATTTTTGTTTTCTCTCATAAAATTTCAATAATTTACCCCCATGTTAAGTGTTAGAACACACCAGATGGCTATTATAACCAATGCTTTTGACCACATTCCGTTGTTTAATATTCTATTAACGTTCTAATTCATTCGTATTTATAGTTAGAAAATCTAAAAAAAAAAACTTTTAGTTTGTTTAACGAAGCGTTTCCGTGCAAAACAAATGCAATCAAAATTATTTCTATTTTCAACAATTATTATGAAAATCATTATAATAAACTGCCCGATAAAAGAAAATTATTTCATTAAATACAAACAAAAAAACGTACAAAAAAACGCTTTAATTGTTACAAAATTATATCAGCAAATAATTGTAAATTAAAATCTATAATTTCCTTATATTTTGTATAATCATTAGAGAACAAAAATAATACAAAAAAATTACAAAGTTTTCTAATTCAGTAATTAAATGTAATCCCAAAGACTATTAAATTAGTCATCATTATTAAGAGCTTACGTCTTACGATGTAGTTTCCCTGTAGGCTAGTATGCCAAATAATGAGATCTCATTCATATATTCTTACTACTTCAGCTTCAGGGTATACCTCTAAGCAAGGTTAAGGCACTCTATAACACAGACACCACCAAAAAGAACACACAAACTTGTCTTACTATGCTTAAAATGTGCATTTTTTGACCTCTTGATTAAATCGAAGTCGCCGTGGTCTAGTAGGTAGTGTGTTGGCTTATTATTCGAGTCCCAGGCCAGACATCAAAACAAATTAGAAAAATTATTTCTTCTGCGATTTCCTCTCAGCAGATTTCTGGCAAAAATAAAATTGCCATGAAAAAAATCTGTCGTTCGGAGTCGACTTTAAACTGTAGGTCCCGCCAATTATGTATAAAATTAACACACACAACATAAGTGGTGTGAGAAAGTAGGTCAATAATCCTGACTGATGGGTTCTAATGACCAATTATGTATGATTAAATCGGAGATTCAGTTTTCCCTATGCGTCCCAGTCGTCAATAAAGTTGTCTGTAAGACATGCAAGTCATTGACTGATTTACTATAGAAAACGGCCGAGATGGTCATAGATAGTTTTCGCGAAGCATTTTCTCACTGTGTTCCAGAGTATTTCTATTTAAATTATCCTGGAATTTTTTACACAGAATGTTTTCGGAAAGGAATATCTGACAATTCAGTTCAGTTTTAAACTCAGAGCACTTATTTGGAATGCTTACACAGTAACCAGTAAACTGCAGCATTAGCTTAATAAAGTTCTTGTTGTTGGTTTAAGAAATACTGTCACCTCAATGTTTAGTGTGCTCGTGTTCTTTCAAACACTCAAGTAAATACTTTGAAGTTTGATGAACAAATATTTGCGAAATCAATTTGAAAACAATTTATTTGTATTATTTCTTAATAACTTAACTTTCACTTAGTAATTGATTAACTTCCTCCAACTGTTTAAATAGCAATTATTTTCAAATTTTGATTATAAAAGCCCATGTTAAAGCCATCCAGTTCAAAAGAAACTCATTCTTGCAATCAAAATGAAATTAACATACGCCGTTTGCTGTACGTTATTTGTGGCCGTCCTTATAGGGCATTCAACAGCAGCCAGTATAAATAAACCTGGTAAAAGTGCTTGTGATTCAGGTGCAACAGCTGACTATAAAGGTGCCTGTGATGAGTCTGTGCCAGTTGTTGTAATGCCCAAAGGACGTCCGATAATGGAACGTGTCTTGGATTGGTTTAAGTGTGATAATGAAGAATGTCAAAGTTCGGAAAGTTCTGAAGAAATTAAAACGACAACAAAGAAACCACATGGAAGTTCAGGCTCCTCAGAATCTAAGGAATCGCCAGAGTCTACAGAATCTAAAGAATCTCCACCTCTATCTTCTGAAACTTCAGAATCTTCGGGAACTCCAGAATCTTCGGGAACTCCAGAATCTTCGGGAAATCCAGAATCTTCGGGAACTCCAGAATCTTCGGGACCTCCAGAATCTTCAGGAAATCCAGAACCTTCGGGAACTCCAGAATCTTCGCCACCTCCAGAATCTTCAGGAACTCCAGTAACTCCAGCAAATTAACAACGGCCAAAAGATAAATCAACATTTTAAACACTTTCTTTAACGTTCTTTTCTTTTTGAAATAATAAATACCGAGTAGTATTCAGAACCGATATTCGATACAATTTGTAGCTTCATTGTCCTTACTGCACTTACTGCCAATGGTTCACAATATTTTATAGCTTTAGGCTTAAAGCTTGTGATATCTATGAGCAAGTTACATTGTGAAGACTTATTTTATCTCTTGTAGAATTTGAATTTACTGTGTCAAAACCATGTTCCCTGGAAGATAATAATCTAAAAAGGGTAAGAATCCTAAGGATTCCCGTAATACAGTCTTCAGCGAGGGATCAGTCTTACAGTATCCGTAAGATTACCAGAGAAGATGAAATGAAATGTCTAATCCTAATATGATAGATCTTGACAGCAACCCGACCTTTGTTCTACAACAAGAGGAGTTGAGAAAGCTTGAAAGTAGTCCATTTTCCATATTCTTCTTCTGGGTCTTGTAATGAGGTGATGTCATTTGAAATAAAATATGAAATCTGTCACTGCCTATTTGGGTTATTGTTGTCCTAGTTATGCTTGTCCTCAAGGCGGAAAATGTGGACAGTTTTTAATGATCACAAATAAATGAGGCAAAACACTAAAGCCACAGGACATATAGACGCATTAGAGTTCAAACTAATTATAAAAATTCTTATTACTGAAGGTAAAAGCATTAAGAGTATTCATATCTGCATGCTATATTAAATTACAGTCACTGTTAGGTATAAAATTCGCCATTTGCATTAAAGAAGTCGGTCGAAATTTAAGCCAGAGATCAGCAACAAGTATTCAAAACGATGAGTAGATTCGAGTCATATTTAGAATTTCTGATACTTATACGCATTCATACACATTTTAATATGATTTTTATACTGTTCATTATTAAAGTCGGAAGAAGTTCGAGTGACTTGAATCATTCGTAAGTATTATAAGTATTTTTCTAAATTTATGAATCAGAATGAGTGGGCGTATGAATCAAACATATTTCGAATGTTGTGAGTTTGATATCAACGTTGTACTCATACTCATTGTAACCTGTACATATAAATCAATGTTGTAACGAGTACGAATGAATCAGAATAGTTGAATTTCAATTCTGTTGATTCACTCATACTCAAAATTGCATGAGTAATTATGAGTAACGGAAAAACGATTCATTGCTGATCTCTGATTTATGCTTCTATTGAATTATTTTTAAAGCATTTGTTTGGAAATCTATTCTATTTTTATCATTCATGGCAATACGTTTTCTTTACATCGTTTTTTTATATTTTTATAATTTTAATAAAATATTCAGGCGGTATTTGGTACCTTAAACTCCCGCTCTCTTGAAATTAATATTGTATCTATACAATTGTCTGCGAATCGTGTGTATCCGTGTTTGATTTATCCGTAGAATTCATATAAAATTTCGTTTTTCGCCTTTCTTTTTTCAGTCGTTTCTCCAGTCGAGTGTAAAAAACTGAAAAAGTTTTATTAGTTTTTCAGTTTTTGGTTTTTTCCTTCTCGCTCGACTCATTCTATATTTTTTAAAATAAATTTCTATGTACAGTTAGTAGTAGATGGATGCCACCATTTTATATTGTACCAGAGCAATGGCGGAAGTAACGCCATAGCAAATAATAAAAAGTCATAAAAAAAAATAAGAGAACGAAGACGGGCAAAGCGAAAGCCAAAGCCAAAGCCAAAGAAATGCATAGATTACAAATGAGTTCATAATATTTACAACGATACAACGAAATAAATAAATAAACAACACCAACAAACAAACAAACGTACGTATAAATAAAATAATATATAAGAAAATATACGTATGTATGTATGTATATAGGTATAGAAATACATAGACAGATAGATAGAATAGATAGATGAGTGAATGGAATGAATGAATGAATGAATGACTGACTGAATGGATAGATAGATGTTTGGCTCGGATAGATAGATAGATAGATAGATAGATAGATGGATATATGGTTTGAAAATACGAGGGAAGCCGCAATAAGTACGTTTTGCACATTTAGTTAGGATATTACCCTAGCCTCTCCTATCACCAATTTTGTACGTGTTAAATTTTTTTAAGAATAGTAAAAAATTTTAACCAGAAGCCTGTTGCAAAAGGGTTGTGGAAGGAAAAATTGTGGCAAATAATTTTTTTTCTTATGATATCAAGACTGAGATTTGAGTTTGGAACTCTCGTCCAGTAAGAGAATTGGAATGAAAAGGTGTGCAGTAATTAAATGTAATCCCAAAGACCATTAAATTAGTCATCATTATTAAGAGCTTAGAGCTAGTGTGCCAAATAATAAGATCTCTTTCATATATTCTTACTACTTCAGCTTCAGGGTATACCTCTAAGTAAGGTTAAGGCACTCTATAACACAGACACCACCAAAAAGAACACACAACCTTGTCTTACTCTGCTTAAAATGTGCATTTTTTGATCTCGTGATTAAATCGAAGTCGCCGTGGTCTAGTTGGTAGTGTGTTGGCTTATTAGGCGGAATACCCGAGTTCGAATCCCAGGTCAGACATCAAGAACGAAAAGTTTGAAAATAATTTTTCGGTGACTTCCTCTCAGCAGATTTCTGGCAAAAACTCTGAGAGTAAAAAATTGCCATGGAATGCTTCTCAAAAAATGTGTCTTCAAACTGTAGGTCCCGCCACTCATGTATAAAATTAACGCACACAACATAAGTGGTGTGAGAAGCTAGAACGTAGTACAATGGGTCAATTCGACCACCGAGTACTGTACTTGTCAGAATTGACAAGTACACGTCCTCTAACCTAACCTAACCTATGGTGTGCATCTTGCTGCGTATGACCATGTCTTTCCAACTTTTCTAGCTCAAACTAGCCTCCGTTTAAATTCATTCTACTTATCCATAAACAAAGTACCAGAATTACTGAATATCGCTAATAATTTTAATACCACCCTCGTATATTTTTTTTAAATACATAAGTATACAGCAGAAAACTATAATTTTTTTTTAGAAAACTCCTAACATAAAGAGACCAGAGGAGCAGCAAGGGCGTTTACATTGAAATGCCAATGCCATCGTATGGTAAATAATTTAAACTTTTGAAGAAAATTCATAGATACGAGAGATACTTGGGATACATTCACACACAGTTATTTCCTTTTTTTTTGCATTTTTCATACAAGAAAATAAATTTATAAATTTATAAAATAAAATCAAACTGAAAGAATGAAAGAATGCTAGTAGCTGGTCATCTCGCAACAATGCAGAGCCTGGTATTGAAAGAAGAGAAAGTTTATGATTCCCAATGTCGATGACTGCAAGATGTAATATTAAGGTTTTGTTGTTGTTATTATTTTTATTAACCACCAGCAACCACCACCCACATTATTCATTTTGCCCATTTTACTATCAAAAATATTGAAAAAAAAAGAGAAGAAGAGAATGATTTTGTAGGAACTACCTGCCTTTACTGGCCTGTTACTCATCATAACTTCGTCGTCATCGTCGTCGCCATCGTCTACTTGTTGTTTGTTGCCTTGGGAAACTTTTGAGTTTTAATTTAAAGTAACACACGCTTACAAAATATTATCGTTTTCCTTACTTTCTTCTCTCCTGCATTTGTTCACAAGAATCAACTCTCCTTTAGTAAAAGTTTGTTTTAAAAAATTTTTTTCGTTTTACTTTCTCTCTTTATGTACTCCTGTATTGGCTGGAAATATGTTTCGGAAATATGGGAATATTTTTTCAAATACATATTCATTCATGATACGAAGAGTTTTTATTTTTAATATCAATCTCAAGAGTGTCATTTCCTAAGAGTTATTATCCAGGCTAGAAGATTAAAGTTTTTCCAAGAAAAATTATGACAAAAGTTATCAACAATAAATTTTTTATAAATAAAACAAATATACACGATAGAAGAAATAAAACAAGAAACGGGAATTTATTTCCCTGGAAATAATAATTTCCCTGGAAAAATATTTGAAAATTTTATTCTATTCACATGAACGGTATTCTGGGTTTTTGAGAAATCAATTGGAATCTCTCAATTAGAACAGCTACAGATCGCTTGTTGTGATAGTCTTCGTTTCCTTGGCAAAGTGTAATTAGAAAAAGTCGGGAGAAGGGTCTAGGGTAGGAAATAAAATTTTCGAACTGGCATTTTTTGGTTCTTTTTTCAACAATTCGCAAATCACAACAACATTGGAGAGGAGTTATACTTTAGGGAATAACAAGTTCCCATTGTAAGTGTCAAGAAACATTTCTGTAGGGACTGTCCTTCACGCAGAAATTGATTACGATCTGAAAATATAAAGTATTAGGGAGCAATTACCGCATAGTCCTAGAACCCGGTTTAGAGGTGATTAATCATTAACCTATTCCTGCCCATGGTGGAGATTAAATCTAAGCGGAAAATATTAGCAGCGGTGCAACGAACAGCGGCATTAAGAGTTGCCTCGGCCTACCGCACAGTATCGGGCGCCGGTGAGATACCTATTGACCTGCAGGCATTTGAGCGAAGAAAATCTTGGAGAACGAAGAGGGAAAATCTTCCCACTAGTAGCGCAGATCTCAGATCTGAAACACTACGATGCGATGCGATGGCAAAGTAGATGGAACGAGGAAACATGCGGAAGATGGACTTATAAACTTATTCCATCTGTAGAGGCATGGATACGGAGAACATTTGCGGAAACTAACTATTTTCTGACCCAATTTCTCTCTGGTCATGGTTATTTCCGAAAATTCCTATACCGTATGGGCAAGGTGACTGATCCTGGCTGCATTTATTGCGAGGAAATGAGTGACGACGTTGAACACACATTTCTTCTATTGCATTAAATGGCAAGATGAGAAGAACATGTTGATGGAACAAATTGGTGAATTTACACCCGACACCATTGTGAACGCAATGCTCGAAAATGAGATAAAATGGAACGCTGTGACAAGATATGTTGAATATGTACTCCGCAGAAAGAAGTTCGATCTTGATACAATACAAGGGAATGATACATGAGAAGACGAGCCAATAGCACGAAGCTGGCTTCAAATATGGCGTACCCAGACGTGGGAGAGTAGACAACGGTCCTTAACTGACATCGTTCTGGGCCCTTCCCAAAGTAATGCAGATAGCCGTCCCGGGAAGGGAGTATCCCCAGAAGGAGGAGGGATTGTTTTAGTGGAAGCACCACTCGACGCAGCTGATGACGATCACACGCCAAAAAAAAAAAAAATTCCTGCCCATGGTTAGTAATACTGCTTGTTAACTTTCACAGAAGCGTGTTAAAATCAAACTTTCATGTTAAATTTCAAATAAAAACTCGTGTTTGCTCCTCATCTTTAAAATGTTTTCTTTGCCCTATGTCTTGTAACCAAATATTGGCACTTGGATTTCGTTTTACTTTTTTGATAATGTAAACCATTTAGCGATACTTTTAAACTTTATTGGCCATAAGTATTGGCAGCAGCATTATTGTGATGACATTGTTTTAAAACAAATTTTTTTTCTCTCTCTTCTCCCTTCTCTTTTTGTGTTTTTGTTATTGTTATTGTTGGTATATTTTTATCGCCTTATTAACTGATTTTTGTGGTGTCAATTTACAAAAAGTAGAAACAATAGCAGCACGGCATTTAAAAGCTACTAAATATTGTAGGAATTCTTGAAAAGCCGTATTCCTTAAGCAAGTAGTATCAAAGCAGAAATTAAGGCATTAAATTCTACTTCTACTGCCATTCCATGGCATTGTTCGCCTTCGATGGTTATGCGTGAGTGTTTATGAGAAGCCAACT
The DNA here is from genome assembly GCA_014635995.1 of Sarcophaga peregrina. Classification (NCBI taxonomy): domain Eukaryota; kingdom Metazoa; phylum Arthropoda; class Insecta; order Diptera; family Sarcophagidae; genus Sarcophaga; species Sarcophaga peregrina. The sequence continues at coordinate 105,628,681 of CM025790.1, forward strand.
TTTGAAACAAAGAATGTAATGGAAGAGAACAAAAAAAAAAAACTTTTAAATATTGTTCGAAAACAAAGCCTGTGTATATCTCAGTTTAAAGGAGAACGGGTTTTCTTTACACTGTAATATAGCTATAACGCCTAAAAGCAGGCACAGTTTTTTTTTTTTTTTTTTATTCTCCACTTAAGCAAAACAAAACACAAACAATAAAACTTCAATTGAATGCGTCAAATAAAACAAGCAACTTTTCTTCTTAAAGCAAAATTAGGTGTTAATTTTCAAAATTTGCCTGCGAAAGAAGAAAAAAAATCATAACCACAGTATTGCTATTGCCAACAGAATTCATCTCCTACCCAAGAAGCGAAAACATTAAACGCAACCCCTTTTGTTAAGTTTTTTTCTCGGTTTTTCTTTTTTTTTTTTGCCAAGAAAATCGAATTTGATCTGGATGCCGTTGCCATTGTGCTTGTCATCGTCATCGTAATTTTTAATTACCCCCCAGAGACCGTATGGTAAAATTTAAACAATTTCAATAAGGCTGTTTAACATAATTTTAGGCGCTGTTTCTTGGTTTTCTTTGGCTTACAACTTAGAAATTATGTTTATGGCCATAATAATCGTCATTATCTAAAGAACCAACAACCAAGAAGTACAACCAACATCATGTCATTCAAATAAATTTCATTTTCTTTTCTTGTTTTTCCAAAGCCTTAGAACTGAAATTTCCAGTTTCCATTTTCATTAAGAAGAGTTAAGCGTGGTGATAGTGTGGTTAAAAGAACATTTATTTTTATGTCAATAGCCTAGCATATACATGCATAACCAACCCATCTGGTTTTTTGAAAATCCAAAGAACTTCATCAATAAATTGCTGTACTACCCCGCCCCCCGCCCATCCTTTTATTTGATTTCTTAATAAGCTTTACTTATAACAATAGCACGTACTGTACTCTGTATAGTCGTATCTTTAGCCTGCAGCTAAAGAAGAACTGTTTCAATCGTCGTCAGCTAAATAAAGTCTTTGGAACGTTGCGGTTCATTGAAAGTGTTAATATGGCAATATGGTTTACAGCTAAAATAAGAAAATTGTTTTCTTGGCTAAAAACAATTTCAAACAACAACAGCAACTTTTATTTTAATTTTTCCGTTTTTGTTTTTTCCGTATTGTTAGCAGTTGTTGTTGGTGTTGGAAAATTTACGGCGCTAATAATTCACACCTCAACAAATGCAAAATTATTGCTGAAGCATTACAAGCTTTATTAACGAGTTTAACGCAAAAATATTTGCTAAACAATTGCAATTAAATCATCGAAAAATTTCCTAAGAACACGAGAGAAGAGAGAGCGGGGATTAAAACATTATCATACACTTGGCTGACAGCATTAGAATGCCAAGAGAGTTGAGTTCATTAAAAGAAAAAGTATTAGACAATTTTTAAGGAATAATAAAAGACTTTGAAGGGCTATAAGCATATGAAGAAGCTTAAGGTTCAATTAGTCGTGACTTAACCATAAATCAGCTGTTATGGACATCACTGTTTTCGATTATAGGTGACTTACCATTAGTCATAACGATAACCATATGTACCAATTGAATTTTGGTTTTTTGCCTTAACCATAAACAGCTGTTTGCTGAATTTACTTACATGTATACACATTTTTCTTTGTTTACTTTTGTACTTTTGAAAAATACATATGTATGTGCAATTAACGTAAACAGCTTGGCAGCACTGATTGCTGCTAATAGTAAATTTACGGTTATGGATTATGTTACGACTACAGCGTTATGGTAAAGTCACGACTAATTGAACCTTTAGTCACCGTAGTCTAATAGGTAGTGTGTTGGCTTATGAGACTTGAAGCCAGGGTTCGAGCCCTAGGCAAGACATCAAAACAAAATACAAAAAACTCTGAGAGTAAATAAAATTGCCATGAAAAGTTTCTCAAAAACCTGTCGTTTGGAGCCGACTTTAAACTGTAGGTCCAGCCACTCATGTATAAAATTAACACTCAACAACATACAACGCATAAACATTTTTGAATTCAATGCGAGTTATTTGCTCAGAAGGATCATAATTAATGAAGGATTCTGGATGTAAAGTCTTTCTTTGAACATAGGTTTTGCTACCCAAAATAGAAGTTGTCGGGTTATTGATCGCATTGTGACACTCTCGCAATGTGTTGGACACGTATTCGAATAACTGTTAAGATCCTCTCGCTTCTGAAATAGATTTTCTATCAATGGTTCTATCATTGCTCAAGGCTTCTGAGTATTCTAAGTCTTTGGATGTACTCGTACACCATTTAAATTTGCTCCCTAAGGTTTTTCTAAACGGAAAGATTCCTCTGTATCTTGCAGTGAAACTGAGCACAGTAAGAATGCTTGTGATACGTACAGTATTTCATCTCTTTTGCATAAAATTGTTACAGGATCGGTAAGGTTTCTTGTGTTAACTTTTTCCACACTTTAAATTTATATTGTTTGCATAATAGCCTTTCTGCGCTGTGTTAAATGAAGAAAGCCTTCCATATCCATTATTAGATCCTACTTCATAACCCTCTGCGACAAGGTAACATACAGTCAAACAAGTTTCGAGAAAGCCGTTACGTGTTTAATCTTCCCCAACTATACCATCATATATATTATTTCTAAAGCACTTTTTTTTGTCGGTTGCAAATATCTCCCATACCGCCGCATCAAATTTAATGAATGATATCTCATTTTAAGGCTTATATCTAACACTAATGGCGAAAAATAATTAGAAATTGAAGAATTAATATTTTCATTGATAAAAATGTATATTTTATATAGAACTGCATAATAATACTGTTGTCATTGTGATTACATGTTTTTGTTCAAGTGTGCTAATACAGGGTCGCTTAATAGTAATGCAGTTCTACGTAATATAGTATGTATTAAAATCCATTCTGGCAATACCGCTATTTACTATAATGCCGTTTATTACTAAGTCAGTTATATATAATATGCAAATTAAGTTGTTTAAAGCTGTTTTGGCAATTATTTTTATGTTACAAAAATGACAACTAACGGTGCGAAATATTCGCACGGGTCATCTAGTAACCTTAAATTCTAGATATTTTATGTGTTATAGTCTATGAATTACTAGGACTTTTAGTGCTAGTGGTACTGCCGCAACCACCAAAACAGTTTCCTGCTCAGGATAACGATCATATGCTTGACTTAGTTTTTAAGTAGAAGCTCAATTTGTTTTATGCTTTTATGGGTTTTCAATTGGACGCCGTTTCCTGGTATATAATACAGTATTTTTCACAGTATTTTGCAACTACAATCTGTTTAGTTTAGTCCATCATAAAATTCTCTCCCTTTCTACCTGCCTTTGTTGAAAATTATTTTTCTTTAAAATAAAAAGCTTTTAGATTTTAAATTAGTAACACCACTCCTCTCTACACTTTTCATTAATATTGATTATAAAAATCTAAATAATTTAACAAATAACCCTTACTCTACTAACCCCCCCATCACCCTTCACACAAGGAAATTATTTGTTCCTTTTTGCTTTTCAAGGATATTGGTAAAGAGAACGAATTTCAAATGCGTATGCGTATGTGTAGTCTCATAAACATGTTGAGGAAATATTTTTTAATTATATGGACTGAAGGTTTTTCGTTCTTTTTTTTTTTTGGTGAAATTTATTTTTTCTTTTTATGGCTTTTAATTAACGTGACTAATAAAATATCTTCTTTTTTTTTGTTTTTATATTTTATGTTTCTTCGTATTCATATACGATATTTGAAAAATATATATTTTGTATGCAAACAAACAAACATTTTTTATACAATAAAGAAACAAGAATACACAACCAAAAATTCATTCTACAGCAGCTTGGATCGGCTTGGCTCATATGTATGTAAATTACATATAGAAATTCTAAGCCAAATACTTCTAAAGTAAAAAACGAGAGAAAAAAGAGGGTAACACAACCCTTTTTGTATGCTTTATAAAAAGCAAAAGTACACACACATAAATTAATAGCAGCGGCAGCATCATCAGCAGCCAAAATCTTTTGGAAAGCAAAAATTCAAACCATTGAACTCAACCGAAACTGAGCTGTTTCCATCATCGCCAGTCTTATCAACACTTGTTCTCTCACTCTCTCCCTCTCGCTCTCTCTCTCTCTCTGTCTGACAGTGTGTGTTTTACATTTGAAATTTTCCATATCATTTGGAGAAAAATTCAAATGGAAAACATGAAAATTATTATAAATAATTAAAAAGAAAATGTTTATGGCTTTTCATAAAACAAAAACAACAACAGCAAAATGAAAAAAAATATAAAATAAAAATGAAAATGAAACAAAATCAAACCTTATCATTACCAGCTAAAACGTGGGGTAGCTTTTTAGGCGTTCAAAGCTTATACTGTGTATACATTCCACTCTCTATCTCACATATGATATGCTAAAATGTACGTATGTATCTCTGTGGCTTTTTATAAATGCATAAAACTGATTACAATAATAATAATAATAATAATAATTTTTTAAAATTTATGCTTTTTAACATTTACAAAATAAGCGAAAAAGTGAACAAAAAAAAAAACAGAACAGAACAGAAGCCCACTAAATAGCGCGTTAAGTCTAACGCAAGGTGTGCATTATGATAAGCTGACTAAATTGTTGTTGTGTGTGTGATAATAAAAAAAAAACAGCAACAGTGGTTTAAAGTTCCATTTCAAAAGAATTTTAAAACTGCCTAACAGCCTAAAAGTATGTAATTTATAAGAAACTAAACTTATACAATGACATTCTCTTATTGATGAATATTTGCTTTATAAACAAAGTATTTAAAATAAACCCAAAAGTAGGCAGCATAACCTACTTTAGATAAACAATTTTGTATGAAGTGTTACAAGAGCCCAAAAATATGCTTTATTAAGTACAATTTTTTGCAAGCGATGGCTGAAAATTCCCACTACACTTGCTGCTCTAAATTTTACCTTTATATATGCAATCATCAGCTGTGTTTTCATTTAATGGCATTGATCGTCTTAGTTTCACAGCAAAGTTCCTAGCTCAGCAAATTTCAAATGTGTATAAATCAAGGCGCCCAAGCGGTATATCCCAAGTGGTGTATCGTAGTACTATATTACGAGAAAAATGTGCTTGAATGGTAAGTTGCCCAAAGAAATATGCATTTATTGAAAAATTAATAGTCAATTCCTAAATGTATGCTATGTTTCTTACATTAAATTGTATGCAAGCCTATAGATATAGATATGCAAACAGAAATATGTACAGAGAAATATTCACTTCTAAAATATATTTTGTTTTAAAGTCATAAGTTTGTTAAATTTATTAAATTTCAATAGCATACTTTTAGGTAAATTATATTGAGAAATTGCATAAGTTTGTTAAATTTATTAAATTTCAATAGCATACTTTTAGGTAAATTATATTGAGAAATTGCACAAGTTTGTTAAATTTATTAAATTTCAATAGCATACTTTTAGGTAAATTATATTGAGAAATTGCATAAGTTTGTTAAATTTATTAAATTTCAATAGCATACTTTTAGGTAAATCATATTGAAAAAATGCATAAAATTTTTGTCTAGATAAACCACTGTTTTATTTCGAAATTAAGTAGCATATACGGTGTGTTCCGTTTTAATTCTTAGTTTTTTCTCTCTCGCCAGTTTCTAACTGCGCCTAAATGTACACCTTGTTTTTTGTTTTTATATTTTATGTTTCTTCGTATTCATATACGATATTTGAAAAATATATATTTTGTATGCAAACAAACAAACAAACAAACAAATAAACAAACATTTTTTATACAATAAAGAAACAAGAATACACAACCCAAAAATTCATTCTACAGCAGCTTGGATCGGCTTGGCTCGGCTTGGCTCATATGTATGTAAATTACATATAGAAATTCTAAGCCAAATACTTCTAAAGTAAAAAACGAGAGAAAAAAGAGGGTAACACAACCCTTTTTGTATGCTTTATAAAAAGCAAAAGTACACACACACATAAATTAATAGCAGCGGCAGCATCATCAGCAGCCAAAATCTTTTGGAAAGCAAAAATTCAAACCATTGAACTCAACCGAAACTGAGCTGTTTCCATCATCGCCAGTCTTATCAACACTTGTTCTCTCACTCTCTCCCCTCTCTCTCTCTCTTTCTCTCTCTGTCTGACACTGTATGTTTTACATTTGAAATTTTCCATATCATTTGGAGAAAAATTCAATGGAAAACATGAAAATTATTATAAATAATTAAAAAGAAAATGTTTATGGCTTTTCATAAAACAAAAACAACAACAGCAAAATGAAAAAAAATATAAAATAAAAATGAAAATGAAACAAAATCAAACCTTATCATTACCAGCTAAAACGTGGGGTAGCTTTTTAGGCGTTCAAAGCTTATACTGTGTATACATTCCACTCTCTATCTCACATATGATATGCTAAAATGTACGTATGTATCTCTGTGGCTTTTTATAAATGCATAAAACTGATTACAATAATAATAATAATAATAATAATTTTTTAAAATTTATGCTTTTTAACATTTACAAAATAAGCGAAAAAGTGAAAAAAACAAAACAGAAGCCCACCAAATAGCGCGTTAAGTCTAACGCAAGGTGTGCATTATGATAAGCTGACTAAATTGTTGTTGTGTGTGTGATAATAAAAAAAAAACAGCAACAGTGGTTTAAAGTTCCATTTCAAAAGAATTTTAAAACTGCCTAACAGCCTAAAAGTATGTAATTTATAAGAAACTAAACTTATACAATGACATTCTCTTATTGATGAATATTTGCTTTATAAACAAAGTATTTAAAATAAACCCAAAAGTAGGCAGCATAACCTACTTTAGATAAACAATTTTGTATGAAGTGTTACAAGAGCCCAAAAATATGCTTTATTAAGTACAATTTTTTGCAAGCGATGGCTGAAAATTCCCACTACACTTGCTGCTCTAAATTTTACCTTTATATATGCAATCATGAGCTATGTTTTCGTTTACTGGTATTGATAATCTTAGTTTCACAGCAAAGTTCCTAGCTCAGCAAATTTCAAATGTGTATAAATCAAGGCGCCCAAGCGGTATATCCCAAGTGGTGTATCGTAGTACTATATTACGAGAAAAATGTGCTTGAATGGTAAGTTGCCCAAAGAAATATGCATTTATTGAAAAATTAATAGTCAATTCCTAAATGTATGCTATGTTTCTTACATTAAATTGTATGCAAGCCTATAGATATAGATATGCAAACAGAAATATGTACAGAGAAATATTCACTTCTAAAAAAATATATTTTGTTTTAAAGTCATAAGTTTGTTAAATTTATTAAATTTCAATAGCATACTTTTAGGTAAATTATATTGAGAAATTGCACAAGTTTGTTAAATTTATTAAATTTCAATAGCATACTTTTAGGTAAATTATATTGAGAAATTGCATAAGTTTGTTAAATTTATTAAATTTCAATAGCATACTTTTAGGTAAATTATATTGAGAAATTGCACAAGTTTGTTAAATTTCTATAATTTCAATAGCATATTTTAGGTAAATTATATTGAGAAATTGCACCAGTTTGTTAAATTTATTAATTTCAAAGCATACTTTTAGGTAATTTATTAAATTGAAATTTTTGTTCTAGACAAACCCCCTGTTTTATTTCAAGATAAGTAGCATATACGGTGTGTTCCGTTTTAATTCTTAGTTTTTTCTCTCTCGCCAGTTTCTAACTGCGCCTAAATGTACACCTTGTTTTTTTGTTTTTCATAAATGAAAACCCATCATATATACGTTTGTAGCGGCGTGTGATTTGAATTCATTGAAATATAGCTGCTGATGATGAGCTTGTATCTAAATCATAACATATCCTTTTAATGGTATGCTTTCCTTTTCCATCTTTCTTTTTTGTTTCGTTTTTTCCAAAACGCCTAAAAATACTTTATAGAAAATTTAAGGCATGTGTGTAAAATTGAGAAGAAGAAAGAAGAAAGAAAAAAATTAAATGGTGGTGACTACGGTGGGTGTACATTATAATGATGATGAAAATCATTATGGAGGAGCTAACAAAAAAAAAAAATTTTTTTTTTTTGGCTATATTCATACATTCACACACACACACACACACACACATGATATTCCCTTATGTGCTATAAATATGAAAATACTGTACATACAGGTTTTCTTTCAAGGAAAACGCACGCTTTTTATGCAAATTAAATGCCAAGAAATATTATAGACCTGAGATAAGCTTTTAAACCCTGTAAAAAGTTAATAATGTAGATGAAAATTTTCGTAATTGTTTAAATAAATACAAAAAAAAAAAAGAAAAGGAAAAGAAAGAGAAGCTGCGTTTACATTATGTTAAGCATCTATACTGTAACTCTAACTGAAATTACAAACTTGGGCATGAAATTTTTTGAGTGTATTTTTCACAATTAATTTTCCATTTAAACATTACATTTCATTTCATGGTGCCTGGTGCATATTTATTATTTTGTATTGCTGTATTGTATTGTATTGTATATGAACCCAATTGTCTGTGTATATAAAATTTATTTTTTATATAAATTTCATATGATTTTTGTGGCTTTTCCTTTTTACATAAATTTCGAATCTTTTTCTTCCATTTTATTTTTTTTTTTATTTTTTTTTTTGTTTTTGTCGTCCACTTTATATTCCATTGTATTACTTTCTTTTTTTTTTTGTAATTTCCTTCATTTTTTTTTTTACTGCAGTATCCAATTTGGAAATGAATAAAAACGCCCTGTTTGTCTACTTTTTTTTCTTTCTTTCTTGTAAATATTTCGTTGGTTTTTTATTATTTTTCATAATTTTATTTGTATTGTATTGTGTGCTATTTTTTGTTGTTGCCAATTATTATTATTTTCATTTATTTTTGGCTGGTTGTGGTCCAGTTGAGAATTCAACTTCATTGCTTCGGTTATTAATTATTTATAACACTGTAGCATGTGACTAACTAAATGACTTGGCCATGAAATGAACAGTGGAGCCAAAAGTAATAATTCGGAACTGTATCTACTATATTCATTACAAATCTTCCTTTCAATTTCCTATAACAAACCAATATTCAAATGAAATTCTTGTTTATGAAAATTATCTCCACTTTATTTTATTTGTTTAAAACACTAAATTAGCCCACAGTTCCACAGTCAATATGAATATGAAAATCATGACTGAATATCTCTTCTTTTCCAACCATGTATCCTTATGTATCCTTTTTTTATTTGTAGAAAAAAGGGACACCTTTCGTTATAACAACAACGAAATGATTTCATAACTTTTGTTTTCATTTCTATATTTTTTTTTTTTTTTTTAATTTTTCAAAACATTTTTTGAATTTTCCAAACAAATATGAAACTTATGACCAACACTTGTCTCCAATGACCATAAGCAGACTCCTTTTTCCTTCGTACGACCGTACGCTCACACAGGAAGAAATCCTGATCACAATAGCAAAACATCAAATATAAATACAATGTTTCAATTGCACACTTTCTATTTATGAATGTGACATATTAGTGGGGGAAACCACTCTTTTCTAAACCCAACCAACCAAAGGGTAAAGGTGGCGAGAGTGGTGGCACAAAACCAACATCCGTATTGCAACCACAAGAATAGCTGACTGAGGACGACGACAGCATCTATGAAAACGGAAGTTAAACAGAAATTCCCTTTTTTTTTAGCCAAATTCTACTTCAAAAATTCCTATGAAAATACAAAAAAAAAATCAAGGAAAACTAAATGAGGAAACCCCCAATAGAAAACAAAAACAGAAAAAAAAAACTATTGGAACTTCAATGGTACAAGACAACACCATCATTACCTTCTAGTCGTCTCCCCAAGCATTTTAAAAGCACGTTCATATGCGATATGCGAACATGATGATGATCATCATCATCATCATCACTGTCTTCATTATTATTGTAATAAAACTACAAAATATTCATACAACAACAATAACAACAATTAAAACAATTACAACAACAACATCAAGAAAATATTTTATAAATTTATAAAATTATTTCGAAAATGAAGTCATTGAGCATCAAGGATAACCTCACACACACACACGCTTACCACTCATACTCAGTCATGCCACATACTTTTGTAGTCCTCTTGCATGTAGAAGCAGACCTCTAGAGAATTTTCTGTGTTTCTGTGTTTGTATTTGTATTTTTCGAAAAACCGTTGAGATTTAAATGAATGGGGGGGGGGGAGGGGTTACACCAATACCGGACAGCCAGTCTGTGCGTTTTTGGCTCAAGTATAGTGTCCCGTTTATGTTTTTTTAAATGATTTTTGGTAAGAGGCAACGCAAAAATAAAAGGCCAGGAGTTTGAAGGAGATGGTAGAAACCCTTAATTAAATAAATTCAATAAACTCAACTCTCAACTCGTTCGAAATGAAACGTGCAAACCAACAATGGATCCCAAATATAGTGATGGTGCAAATAAAAACAAAAACAACAACAAAACACCAACAACAGCAATTATAATAGCAAAATAGAATACGAAGCCAGAAACGTTACCGAAATAATATATTCACTAAGAATATTTGATATTGGATTCATACATTTATTTATTTATTTTGAATGTTGGAGGATCGTTTCATAAGGTTTAAAGTGTTCAAATGCTTAAAGACTAAAGTTTGCTCTCCATAAGGATTCAGACCTTTAATTGCTTGTTAATAAGTAAAGTAGGCCAGGGCTTCTTAATTTAGAGATTAGAGCTCTTCCAATCAGTGGAAAAATTAGACAAACAACATAAGTAATGTGAGAGACTAGGTCGCAATCCTTACTAAAAGCTTATAAAGACTAATTAAGTAAGCAAAATTCCTTAATTCCTTTTAAAAAATCCTTTCAACTAGAAACTTTTGCATTTGAAAAGCCTTTCAAAACAGTCCTCGCATATTTTAGAAAGTTTTTTTTTTTGATTTGTTTCCGTTCTACACTTGCCATGAACGTTCAAAATCGTCATGGCATTTTAATATTTAAAAGCGTTTCAGTCGCATGAATGTATGGAAAATAATAAAAAAAAACAAATAAAATTCCAAAATCTAGAATAGAAACTACAAATATGGTCCAGTAATAAAATGAAATGGCCAAGGAAAGGGGAAGGGTTTTAAATCTCACTGTTTAAGGCAATATTAGTGAAATGACTGACGACAGTAGTGGTGATGGTAATGGTAATGGTGGTGGTGGTGGTGGCAATTGATGCTCACATTGGTGTTCTAATTGTGAATGTATCGTCCAGTACTGGCTTTTCTTTTTGGTCATTTATGGAACACCATAAAAATATTCGACATTTTAAATATTCAATTCAAATATGCTGCCACATTAAAAGCAAAACAAAAAATAGAAAGAGAATGGGAATGGGAACAAAACCGAATTATAAAGAGAATTTTTTGGGAAATTTCCACCCCTGGTCCTTAGAGTTTTGCTCATTTGCTTATAACAGGAGACAATCTTCCAAAAAAAAAAGACAAAGAAAGGGTTTTATATGGAAAAAGAAGAAGAAGAAGAAGAAGAGCATTTAATGAGGTTTACTTTTCGTTATGGACAACAATAATAATCATTTTCATTTGGCCATCATATCGTACTAGTACACTACAGCAGCAACATTCTCAATTCTATTGTGTTAATATTTTTGTACTCATTGTTGTAGTGGTCGTTTTTTCAATTTTAAATATGCAACACAAGCCTCCCAAAAGGTTAAATTAAATTGACTTGACCTGTTCATATACTCTCTTTCATATTTTTTGGCAGCAGCATCTTTTTAAAGGACCTTCCAACTGCACAAAAGCAAAGGAAACAAAAAAATAATGAAAGAAAGAAAACGAGTATTTATCGACAGTTCCTTTAGTTTTATACACCCTTGGGTTACTACAGTAAAAATTGATTAAAAATTCACAAGCGTAACGACACAATGATACCCCCCCCCCCCCCCCTCAACTAAAATTTATATATGAAAAGAATAGAGAAAATAAAAATAAAAACTTAAAAAAAACTAGAAAAGTAAAGAAAAATCTCTAAAAAAAGGAATGAAAAATAGTAAAGGCAAGTAAAGGAAAAAAACCCAACTAGAATTGAACAGAAATTTTAATGAGCTTTGGAGTATTTACAGCTTCTTTAGCCAAAAGAAAAATGCTTCAAAAACGGAATAGAAAATGAAGGTTTGGAATAACAACAAAAAAAAAAAACAAAACTAAAATAAGATTTTCTAAAAACAAAAAACGTGTAGAAAAATCACAGAAGAATTAATTAAAAAAGCTTGCTTTAAGCGTTACTTATATTAAGCTAGGTCTCCACATTACAACAAAACAATGTGACAGCCATATAAGTCAAGGCGGTTTTCCAAACAATGAAACACAAATTTTGGAAAAAAAATTTTAAAATCAGAAAAGCTACCACAAGCGTATTAGTGGGAGGATTGGAATTCCTAGGCCAAGTTTACCTATTCATTGAACGCAGTTTCAGTTGATTTTATAAGCAACTAATGTTGGGACAGTAGATCAAGCATTTTTTGTTGCTCAAAAATTCATTCTTTTTCTTGCCTTCAAAATAAACATGACATGCAACACTGTGTTGTTCTATATGCAGACTATGATCAGAATTTCTGCAGCCAGAAAATCTTGACAAATCCCTCAACGCCCTCAAGATAATGATTATAGAATACAAACATTCTTCTCGGACGTTATTTTTTTCCTACCCATTATAAGCGTTGACATATAGGCCGTTGAAGTCGCCGTAGTCTAGTAGGTAGTGTGTTGGCTTATTAGACGAAAGGCCCGGGTTCGTATCCCAGGTCAGACATCAAAACGAAAAATATTTCTTCGGCGACTTCCTCTCAGCAGATTTCTGGCAAAAACTCTGAGAGTAAAAATTGCCATGGAAAGCTTCTCAAAAATGTTGTTCGGAGTCGACTTTAAACTGTAGGTCCCGCCACTCGTGTATAAAATTAACGCACACAACATAAGTGGTGTGAGAAGCTAGGTCGTAATCCTGACTGAAGGGTTCTAATGGCCAATTATGTATGTATATAGGCACTGCAGTTCCACTTATCCCAGCTGCTCTTTGTCTTGTAGAACATAACTCTTGAGTTGAAATCATTCAATTTAGTTCACACTCTTCTGAAATCGTGCAATCTGTAGAAACACGGTCTCATTATGGCCAAAACTGCCCCTTTTTGGTGAGTTATTCAAGGATAGATGGCAACTATAAGGGTGGCATACATACTACAAGCCTCAGCTCATTTGTATCCTATTTAATAGGTGCCAGTCTTTCGTCAATTTACTACCTGCAGCCTCAACCCATAGCTCTTTAGATCAATTTCATTCCATTTTACATTTTTTTTCACACGCTTTGTCTTTTGTCTGTGTATGCGAATTTATGGCCAATTAAATTTTAATCGGTCTGTAATCCTATTTATTCTAAAGGAAGTGGGGTTTTTTCATTTTCAACTCCCTTCATTTTCATGCAGTATTAACGAATGAATACCCTACCCAGGCCTGTTTAAATTTGTACGATTTTTGATTATTTTTTTTTCTCGCTCCTTTTTTTCAAGTCGTATGCCACCTGTCATGTTCAAACATGTTTTTCTTTTTTTTTATTTGTTGTTGTTTCTTTTTTGCATGTTTTTGTTTTAATTCGCTCTTCTCTTTATGACCTTTTATGCAATTTCAGTTTCATTTCATTTAATTGTGGGGGATTTTTCTATTTGTTTTTGTTTTTGTTGTTTTTTTTGCGCTCTTAATCTCTCATTCTCTACTGCAAGGACTAAGAGAATAAAAAAAACGAAATTCATGTTGTTGTGTTGAGCATCAAACTCCTACACTCCTACTCTATGGTGTGTGTTTAACTAAATAGCCAAACATGTAGTGTAAGCAACTGCAAGTATGGGTGTGTGTGTGTGCTTGTATAAATGCGCGAAAAAGTACGAGTATTTGCATTTATAACGGTGGGTGCGTGGGAATTGAGAGAAAGAGAGACAGAGAGAGGGAGAAAGTGTAGACATGTATGTGAACTCGTTTATCACTTGCCATAGTCCGTTGTTTTGTCCATTATTTGTTGCTCTCGTTGTTTTTATTTAGAGTTGGAGTTGGAGCATCAAAACCAGCTTTTGTTCGACAAATATTTGTGTGTGTGTGTGGGTATGTGCGTATGTATGTATATGTGGCTTGTTTATGATGGGGTTTATCAATTGCAGCATATTAACGCGGATTTCGCGGTCGATTATTTTGAGCCTGTATGGTTGGTTAACGGATTTTCAAATTTGCATGTGTTTGCCTAAATACCAGTGTTAGTATGTGTGTTTTGTGTATGCGGGGGTGTGTGTTTAAGAATTTCCCTTGACTTGACTTGACTATCTATATTGATGGTGTTGATAATGACGATGTTTATTGTGGATAATGATGATTGTGTTGGGGTTTTTGTTGTTAATGTTTGCAAAAATCATTATACATGAGTACTTACAATCTAAACACAGAGAGGATAACGATGATATACTACTACTACCACAGCCAAAACTAGAGAGTAAGAGTGACAGAATGAGTCTATTTTAAGCGTTTGTTTATTTATGTTGTTTGAATAGAATTTGAAGTGAATTTTTAGACCGTTTTGGTGTTGACGAAAAGAAAATTTTGAAAGTGAAAGGCGGGCTTGTAAATAGATTTTGAAAAGGCAATTAAAAATTAATATTTTATTCTATAGAAAGAGTGGAAAATCAGATACAAATTAAAATTTTATTAAAAAAGTCTTTAACTATATCGTTAGTATTAGTAGAATCGCGTTATGTAGCTTAAATCAGTATCCAATGATAGGTCTACATTCCCTATTATGCCTAAAATACAGTCTTCTTGATGTTATGGACTGTTCGTCTATGGCTTGCTCTCGTTTGCTTTCTGATTAAATCATGATCACACAATTGTTTGCTTGTTGCTCCTTTTCTCAGTTTTTTTTTTGTTTATTTTTAGTGGCCCATACGCACCCAGTTTAATGTGACGTATGCTCTGTTGGAAAGTCATTTTTCAAAAATCTGCAGCCATGGCAGCAATAAGCAAGGAAATATTTTCATTTTTACTCGCGTGGTCTTATTTTAAAAAGTTTGTTTTAAACACACACACACACATACAATACACGAGAAAATATGCTACAAAAAATTAATTTTCGCATACCCACAACTACACCCACACACAGACATACATATAAGGATACACTGTAAAATTGTAAACACATACGCATTTTTCAGAGTACAAATCTGGAAAGTCAGGGCAAGAGGCAGTCATCCAAAATGTCAGACATAAAGTCTAACAGTCAGTCAGTCAGTCATCATCAGAAACAATTTTTTGCGCTTTTTTTTTTGTTGTTTTTGTTTATGCGGCCAGTAACACAGTCAGCAGGCAGGCAGGAACTGGTGTTTGTACATTTATTTTAGAAACACAACAACAAGCAGAACAACTACAACAAAATTTTGAACTCATCCTGGTTGTAACACATTATAATTTTTGCCATTGTTGTTGTTGTTGGCTTTTTGTTTACATTTTTTTTTGTTGAGGCTTTGAGGGCGTTTTGTTTGTTGTTTTACATCTAATTGCGTTGATTACAATGACGGGCAGTAGAGGCGAAGTCGACAGCAGTACAGAAGAGTCTGTTGCAGTAGTGTGAGTACAACTGTTATATGCAGTCGTTTTGGTAGTACACACACCGTACAGAAATACACACTAAAAATCACACAATGATTGCTGTTGACGATGGTCATAATGATTATAATGTTGTTGGTTGTGTTGTTGTTGTAGTTGCTGTTGTTAAAGTTGAAGTTGTAGTTGTAGATGAGGACAACATTATTGCCACTTTTCATCATTATAATATTCATAATGGTTGGAGACGTGGCTGTTTATGATGATGTTTTAGCCAAAGAAAACATACTTTCACCCAAAAAAAGGGAAAAATTATAAAATTTAAAGCCTATTTTCCAACGTAAGTTTTCATACTTCATGCTTTCTCTCTCTCTCATGAGTTAAGTCTTTAAAAGTTTAAGTATCATATGGAACAACAACAGCATTAACAATGGCAACAACAATAGCATTAGAGCTACAAAAAAAAAAAAAGTAACGCGATTTCTTGTTGCTTTTATAGTCTCTGGCATATTTTTTTTTTTTAATTTTGCTGTTGTTGTAGTTGCTTGTATCAGGGGTGGGTTCTTGTTTAGCTCTGGCTGTGCAAAAATAAACACCAAAACAAGTGGCAAAAAAAAAAAAATTAAGGTTAATTTTTGTTGTTATTTTTTCCATTTTGTTGTTGCGTTTAACGTGGACTCTTAAATTCGTTGAAATTTTCAAGGTCAGACCTCAGCCAAGTAACATGTTAAACAACAGGTTTTTGTCTGTTTATGTTGGCATTTAAGTAAAAAATAAAACAAAGTATAGTTTAAGGAGTTTAAAGGATATTAAAGCATACATTTCTTTTGCAACAGCATTGTACTTAATTTCAGATTGTTAGAGAGAAAGGAATACTATGCGAGTATTAAACTTCAGCGATTATTTTAAAAAGAAATTTAATAAGTCAATCTACTAATTTAGAAAAGACTTAAAAAACTATTAAAATTGTAAGACTATTTTTAGGCAGTAGCATAGTAGTAGCCTACATTTAGGTCGTCATGTATAAAGATTTCTTAAATATTTCAACCAACGAACTCAGTTTAGAGACCATTGTGATACCACAATTAATTCTACCCAGGAGTCAACCATTCTCCCGAGTTTAAAATAAACTAACTCTTGCTACTGAAGCAATTGTTGTATAAGAGAGCTCAGTCAAAGATGTTAGAAAGTGAGGGATTGAAAACCTCCGTCCCTTTGTGTCAAGAAAGAGACATTGACACGTGAGGTGACGCATGTTCCTACAGACGCACAGTTCCTACAGAAGTCATTTGTTGGAAAGCCAAGTCTTTCAGCACGTTTACCGTAAGGACTGTGGCTCTCAAGAATCGCCATTGTGCGATTATGATCATGTAACTTAAGGATAGAAAAGATTCAGTCCTTTTTTTGTGCAAAATTGGTGAAGTGCTGTACAATTTAAAGTGTCATCCTTGAGCAGGGACCATGCATATGGATTGCTTAATACAGTTCGAAGCATCAAAGACAGCTCTGGGTGCTAACATGGCCGTGGCAAAAGGCATGTGAACTATTATCTGGAACACAACTATTAACTTTATTAAACATGTCACGAAACACATTATTTTAATGCAGACAAGGTGTTGTAAAATGATGGGTCATCTATTGACACACAAAAACACTACGGCAAGTTTAATACCTCATCATATTTCCTTAAATTCCTTCCCTTTGCGTTGACCTTCTCCTCTTCCAACAACAACAAATTTCTTTCAAACCTAAAATCGTTCAACAATATGCTCTTGTCACATGCAACAAAGAGGGGCAATGCTTTGCGTTAATAAAGCTTTCGAAACGAAATCACCACCATAAGGCAAACGAAATACACAATATTTTCACTCAAATTTTATCATACAAACGAAAGAGGGGAAATTCTTATTCGAAATTCGAACATTCTCTTTCAACTGAGCAAACTTTTCACTCAATTCAAGTAAAATATGGGAACGGAAAATAGACACGAGACACTGAAGAACAGCGAGAAGCTTAATAAACAAAGGATTTTATGAATCTTAAATAGGATAAATTAATGTCTGGTGTTTTAAGGGTTTGAAAAGCATTGTAAGAAAACAGAAGAAGGACTGAAACAAGCAAAAATTAAAGATTATGACGGTTATTGAAATAAAAAATTGAATTAAAAGGAAACGAAAAATTAAATTTTTTAAACAAAACTTACAGCCTACATTTAGGCTGTTTACATTAAAATTTTTAAAACAATGAATTATTTCAACCACATTTTGTTAACCACTGTTAATCTCAATAAATCCATATGCTTACTACAAAATTTATAGTATGTAGCATAATTTTAGGAACAAAAAACATAACATACTTAAAAGGGACACAGAAAATTATAAATTATATGTAAAAAATATTTTTTTTCAAATGTTTTATTCTTATTATTATACACGAGGACCGCCATAGAATGTAGACCGATCAATTAAACACCTGAACGTTGCTGTCATTGAATTAGAATTGAATATAAATTACCAAAATTAAAGAAAGCTTAGAGTAAATACAAATAAAAAAACAGGAAATTATACATTAAGGAGCTATTTTTTATTTTTATTTATTATAGCATACTTTAAGGAGGTAAAATGTCAAATACATGTATATGTTAGGGGATATACAAATATTTAAAAAAAAAATCCATAATTTAAGGCGCTTACTAAGCTTTTAAATAGGATTACGACCAAGCTTCTTACCAAATGAGTTTAATGTAGACTTCGAACGACAGATTTTTGGGAACCGCTAGATACAACAATTTGTTATAGATATAGTAATGCCTAACTTTGTTTTTCTAAATTCCTGATTTAATAATTTGTCTAATTAAATTATTTCCTATTCCCTTTATTATCCTTTTTTGTGTATATGAAATCTCCTTTGCAGCTTCATTATGCTGTTCAATGAATTTCTTCAGGCTTTTTTTCCAAAACCATAAACAATAAAACATAGTTTTCTACAATCTCCACTAAAACCATATGAAATAAAATAAATTTTAATCACTAATAATAACAAAACAATAGAATTTCCATAGGAAAATATCACGAAAATTGAAATTCAAACAAAAGGCATCCCAAATAAAGTGCACACTTGGAAACGCCAAAACCAAAGGAGAAATCATTGAATTCAAGATTTTCTTTTTTGGTTTTTCAACAGACAAAGAAATAACACAGCTTTAGAGTCTTTAGCAGCATATGAAATGATTTCCATGACTTTCTCACATCATCATCGTCATCAGAAACACCAGCGCCCTATACCACATCCTTGCCATCATTATTCTGGGTTTAATTATTGCCAAAGATTATTTTATATTGTGAGTGAGTTGGCGGTAGTATTCAAACAGTGTGTGTGTGTACGAAGGAATCTTTGTTTGTTTATTTAAATTCCATGTGTTGAAAATAGTTTTTCTTGATTTTTGACATTCAATTCATTCAATTTCTAAAAACCCTTTATTTTCTTAAGAAATTTCAAATAAATAATGTTTAGAGACTAAATGGAAGGATGGATGGCTTCTTAGTTTAACTAGTTTTTCCAAAAAATGTCTAAAACACATCATTTGACGCTACCTTTTCTTGTTGCCATTGCTATGCTACTCGTATTGGTTTAAATAAATCTTTATTATACGTATACTTTGGCGTTGTTATTCAAGGATACCAAATCTACTCTTAAAAATTATCATTTTTTATTGGAGATGGGGAAAGAATAATATTTGGAATGCTAGCAACTTCTAACAATTCGGAGTTGATTTAGACTTTTCCTTTTTTGAAGACTTTGTGCATAGGAAAGAAAAATATTTTGTGTGCGAGTTTTTAAATGCATACCCCGGACCAATAAAAACTGCAGTATTTATTGAAATTGATGAAAAAGAATTCGATTCAGTAAGAGTATGTCTTTAAATTTTATTTACATTTCCGTGGTCTATTATTTAGCTCGCAAATTACAATATGATAAGCGCGAAATAGTAATAAAAATAATCTATTCTAATCTTGTACAAGTCAGAATCTAACAACAACCGGATTATAGCAAGTTAAACTTAGGCAGTTGAAACCCCTCGTATGTACCAGCCTTTAGCAGTTCGTCGACATAGCAATTTTCAACGATAATCCTATGAAAAGGAAACCCCTTTAAGCATTACCTTTGAAGGAAAAAATTCCCTTGAAAAATTCCCAATATCCACAGATGAGGATGTACGTTTGAAATATATATTGTGTGAAAAGAAAAGTACAATGTAAAAATCTGTATTTTGTAAGCCTTATAAAATAAAAAATGTTGCCTATATATAGGCTTTTAAAAATAAAATAAATATTATATTGCCTACCTTTAGGCTTTTACGCATACATTGTATTGCACAATATTTAATTAGCAGTTGCTCTTTTTTGCTATTTTTACTTTTGTTTTATTTTTGTAAACATTTTTATAATTTTAATTACATTTTCTTTGTAAAAACTCAAAAATGCATTAAACGTATACGAGAGTTGCTCCCAGTAAAGCACGTTTTCAGGCTTTAGAATCCATCAGCTTTGTGTTGGCCAAAACCGCTGGTATGCACATATGAAATTTTGAAATAATGTAATGTAATGTAATCTTTTTCTTCTTTCTCTCTCTCTCTCTCTCTCTCTCTCTCTCTATGTCTTTTTTTTGCTTTTCTTAATACTGAGCTCAAAAGAATATTTTAATTTAATATCATTAGCATTTGCAGGAGAGCAGCTAAACATATACTGCTATTTCTGTTTTTTTTGTTATCCTTGTTGTCTTTCCTGTTTTATTTCACATATTCTTTGTGGTCACCTCTTTTTTTTTGCCTCAGCCACCACGTCTTGTTGGCTATTGTCCAAAAAGGTGTTCCTTAATAAGCCTTTTGATGCGTAAAGTGTTTTCGTTGTTAAACCTTTAGGAGACGTGCAATTGTTTTAGTTTGTCACAGCCTAAGAAAAGTCACTTGTTGCCCCCAGGGGGTTAAAGCCATTTGACGTGTTTCCTTTTAATATGATTAACACATGCCATGTAGTTTTAAGAGTGTGTTAAAATGTTAAAATCTTTTTTGTATTTGTTTATTTTAGTGTTTAATTTTAATGAATTTTTGTTAGAATAATAAAAATAAAAAAAAAAAGAAACAATTTTTCTTAAAATCCCTTAAAATAGGCAGCGAAATTTTTTCTGTTTCGTTTCTACTGTATATTTAACATTTTATTTAGCTGTGTAGCTAATTGGCCTTTAGTACTTGTACTAAACATTTTACTTGTCTTATTTCTGTCTCTTTTAATTGGCTGGCAATTGTAGATCTCAGTGTTTATATTATAATGCAGCCTAACAATATGCAGTACAATGCTTTAGCTGCTGCTACGGCTTTTGCATTTGCTTATCTCTTACAAAAAGTGTCATATTTTTGAAAATGTTATTTTTAAGTGATAATGACAAAAAAAAAACGCGTTTCTTCTTGCATTTTACAAAAAAAAAAAGGACAAAATAGAAAAAAGAAAACGAGCAGCCACACATGGGTTTGTACTACTCTTTTTAAGCGTTTTACTTTTGTTTTTTGTATATTGTAACATTTTTTATGGCATAATCTTAGGTGCTGCTATTTTTTCTTTCTTAAATAAAATATGTTGGCAAAGGTTTTTGCATTTTTTTTTTTTCCAGAATTTATTTCAAAGACATTCATTCGAGTTTCTTTTCTACTATCTTTCTGCATTTTTTGTTCTTTTTTCTCTTTACGTTAAATCCTTTCTTTTAAAAAATAAATATTTAGCATATGTTTAGGAGAAATACTATTACAAAAATTATGCTTTACTTATTCTTTAAGAAAATAAAAAAAAAAGGAAATGCTTAACATTTTTGAAAAGATTTTGTAAAAATAAAGAAACGCAGAAAAATATAATGAAAAAAGGTGGAAATTTTTACTTTGTGGTAATTCTTTGTTTATTGTTTCATCTTTCCAACAAATTTTTTAACCAAATAATTGCATTAAAAGGCAAATATTTTTGAATTATATTTTAAAAAAGAAGTACACAAAAGGAAGTTCTCACTCCAATACAATTCAATATTTATTTAAAATTAAAGCATATACTTAAAATTCAAGTTATTTAAAAGAAAATGTTGCATATTTTTAGACCAGCATTTTAAATAGAAAATGACAAATTTTAGAAATTTTATGAAACGTTGCACTAGCAAAAAAAACATTACGATTTTGTAACAATTTGTAGTCTACAATTAGGCCAATAACGTAAGCAAAATTAAATTGTTTAAATACTTTAGAAGCACTCAGATTGCTAGATTACTGTTTTCCTACTTCCTACTCTGATAATAGATCCTCAGTACGAACAGTAATCCTTTGCTTGATTAGATCGTTCTAAAGACAGTTTGTTAATAAGATCTCTGCTTACTGTCGTTCAATATGCTTTGCACTTAAAACATTTTATTTCAAGCGAGCTACCATTAATA
This sequence comes from Sarcophaga peregrina, assembly GCA_014635995.1. Lineage (NCBI taxonomy): Eukaryota > Metazoa > Arthropoda > Insecta > Diptera > Sarcophagidae > Sarcophaga > Sarcophaga peregrina. The sequence goes on from CM025790.1 coordinate 105,650,805, forward strand.
CATTGTATATCTGTGCTCCCTCTTTCCCCGTATCATTATCATTTTTATTATTTATTTACTTCTTTTTATGATTTCCTTCTATTGACCCATTTTTGGTTTTGTTTCAACTATCATTACAAGCAATTTGATCTTCACCCACTGATAGCTTTATATAGATGATCCTCAACTATGAACTTCTTTGGCAAAACAACAATTTTTTGTCTTTTTTAAGATCTTTACCATTTAGCATCATCCAGCCAATGACCAAAAACACTAAAAATACTTCATAGCCTTTGAAAGTTTTTGTTGCTGCTGATGAATGTTGCATACGCATGATAAGAAATTTGCATACAATACCTGAATATTACGCACTTGTTTTAGGCTTCTGTTGTTTGCTAATATACCGGCACATATTATGTCATTATGCTAATTTTCTTTCAGGCCAAAATGTTTATCATGGTCAATGATGTTGAAAAAAAAGAAAATTCTGAACAAATAAGATGACCATACAGGTCTTAACAAACAAGGAAGAACAAATTCACATGTTAAGCATAAAATATGCAGAATAAATTTAGAGAAGCAAAACTAAGAGATTTCAATAATATTGACAAATTGCCACGATATAATAGAGAAAAGCCAAAAAATATAATCAATTTGTTTAGTTCTAATAATCCTTAAAGTATGTTTTATTATTGAATAAAAAATGGTTGAAAAACTCAGCTTTTAGGCTACTAAACCTTACACCCAACATAGAGTAGTGAATCAAAGTTTCCATCATTTTCTCGTATAATATTAACCTAAATTTTTTTCGCTTAGAAAACCCATTGCCTACTTTACTGTTCTCTAAATCTATGAAATTCATTGCCTACTTCTAGGCTATAACCTTATATTACATTACAATTTCCTTGAAAACAAAAATATTTTGAAAAATTAATCTTTTATTGATATTTGCAATGTCAATGTCAACATTTTCCAGGCATAAGAAAGAGTTAATGGGTAAAACACAAACAGGCAAATTTGCAACACTTTCGGTGCTAAAGGTTAAATCAAACCTAAACTTTACATCTTTGAAATGAAGAGAACACACCACCAGCCAGGCAAGAAGGCATTGATGCCATTAATGCCACAAAATTGTTTGTCAAGCAACAAGCATCATTTGGCAGTAAAATGTTAAAAACCACAATTCAAAGATACACACACACTCAGACAACCAGCCTTACCTCCTAAAAGTATGCTTCACCATATGTATGTAAAAATAAATTTTGCAACATTTTGATACACATGTCAAGTTTAAACTGTCGATAAGAAGATATCAGATATGCCAGCAAAAGTTTGACATTCACACAAGTTTACATGGGAGGCAGCTCCTTCTCTTGATATCCTTAAGATTCTTTCATTGAATGCATATAACATTGATGCAGTAACATGTTCTAGGGTAATCATTGTGAATTGGTTAAAAATTTTAAGTTTTCCTTAGTAGAAGATTTCGTTTACATGTGTTTATTTATCTTGCTCATCTTATTTCCAACACTTGAGGTGTCGTACTGTTTGCTTAAATATTGGTTAACCTTAAATGGTGTCTATTATTGAAAGAATAAGCCTGCTCTTCTCTCCCCTGAGCCACATAATTTTAAAGGGGAATTTTAAAGAAAACTGAGGTTTTATAACTGGTTCAAGCTTTGTCTTCTTTAAAGCAGATAAATTGAGAAGCTTAAGGAAAACACTTTGGATACTTAACCTATCCAGAAGACTCTTAGCAACTAAGCGCTCAGTCACGTAGCTAGGTCTAAGCTAATTATTTTGATATGGCTACAGAAATTTGGTGAGAGAGATGTACCTGTAAAGGTTAGTTGAAACCACGCAAGTTATTTCAATAAGCTTAAATCGCGATCATCTTATATAACAGCCTGCCAGATGTACGGCTTCTCAAAACACTTGCCTATATATATGGTAGAATCACATAGACTTTGTAGTACCTATTGTTATATCTTATCATTCCCTTATTTTTGTTTTTTTTTTTTATCAAACCTATCTCTGTTTGTTCAATACGATTTAATGATGATAATTTTGTGGGTTGTTTTAAGAGGATGGTTTCCTATACCATTTCATCACTTTATTTATCATTTCCATTCCATTTTCATTTATTATTTGCAATATATCATAGAACTTCTTAATATTATTAGAAGTCATCTTTGTTTTTATGTCTTTCACTCACTCTCTCAATCTCTCTATCTCTGGTCGCTGGTTCTTGATGTAGAACAAGTTTAGATATTGTCAATTTTGATTCCATCATAAAAAAGTCATAAACTAACCTTCCTTCTTACTTCCACATACCACATACTTAGGTATAGTACATAGATGTACTCTGTCTGTATGGAGTAGAAGATGTGTTTCTTACAATTTTATTTTTAGTGCAATTTTAGTGGATTATATATGACTGTGTATGGTATGGCCTATAGAAAAATCGTAAAATTTCCAAAAGAGCAACCAACTCAGGTTACTTAGGCCAACGAACGGAAAAATTATTAGATTTTTATAGTTTTTGTCATTTACAAAATGTGGGTATTTTGTCACTTGCTTCGCTTGAAATATTGCCGTAAGACTAAAGTGAAAAAGAAAAAAAAACACGAAAATAAATTGAGATGTAAAAGTTTTGTTTTGTTTTTTTCATTTAGGCAAACCCAAAAAGTAGGCAATATTTATCAACATAATGAAAGCCCCAAAGTATGCCATATATTTTGAATTATTTGTTGTTGTGTACAGAACATTCATACACCAATTTAGATAAATTTTTTGTAAATAAGATTATTTGTTTTTAGTAACTAGTAAGATCCCCTAAAAGTATGCAATTATTTTCATACTTCGATTTTTTTAAGCTTTTCATTTTCAATAACCTTTCTGAATTGTTCAGCTTCTTTGGAACAAAATATTAAATTAATAAAGCCTCCCCTCCCCTCTCCTCTCCTCTCCACCTTCTTTCTTTGCAGTGTATAAACAAACAGATCCTTTTGTAAAACGTCAAAAAGACGCGTGTTAAACACAAGAGTCAAACATGTTTAAAAAGGAAGGGGGACGACTCTTTTTTATGTACGTGAATTTTTTTTTTGAATCGCAATTTTCGCAATACATCGTCATTAACATAAACGTTAACAGAAACTTCTTTTATTTTAATTTTGGCAACATGTTTGCCATTACCACAGCCAAAGGCAAAAAATCAAAATCCAAAAATACGCCACAACAGCGTATGTCATTTGAATGAAATCAGCCAAGTGAACTTTAAGTGCCTAAGCGGAGGCTGGGGGAAACGAAACTCTGGAAAAAAAAAAGTGAAACATTTTCCGATTACCACGCGCGGTTAAACGCAAAATAAAGTAATTTCTCAAATGTTGTATCGTTCACAAGAAAAATCGCTTAAATCCCTTTTGACAGCCGTAGTTAGCAGCACATCAACCAACTGGCAATACCATCCATCCATCCATCCATACAACACATCCAATCATTCAATGGCATTCGTTTGATTTATTAAAAATCCACCAAACGAAAGAAAACGAGAAGCAAAAAAAAGCCGCATTGTATAGCAAGCATAGAAATTGATCTCTTCACTGTGGTTAATGGCTTATTTAAATGGCTTCGATGTTGGCAAATGAAAAATTGCAAAATTGTTAACACACTCTCTACAAACATTCCAAATGGAAATTGATACTGTGATACACAGAAATTTTCAAAAGTCTTAAATCATAATCACCCGAATATTGTTTATTCAAATGCCAAATTGAAATTGGAAATTCGTGGTGTGCCCTTTTGTCTCCCTTTCCTCGCGAAGAGAATAAATTGTAATTGCAAAAGTAAATCATAAAAAATGGAAACTCATCTTTAACATTTTCCATCTTCTTCTTCTTCTTTGCTAAGGCTACGTACGTAACGAAAAATTTGCATATTTTTAGGGTGACTGTGGTAAGTAGGCTTCAAAAAACATTTTCGCGTAATAGCAAACGGATTTTCCATTTAAATTATTTGAAAATTAATCTAATAAAAGCAACAAACGTTGTTGTTCCTTTGTATTCTTTCTTTCAGCGTTATGTTGGCAACGTTATTTAGAAATAATTCATTACATCATACAAACATAACCAGATAAAGAGTGGCAGGGGCAGTGGGAGTGGGAGTGGGAGAAAGAGAAAAAGATTTGGTTACAGTATAAGCTAAGTTAAGTTAAGTTAAGAAGTTGAACTTTTTTTTTGTTTGGTCTTTCCCAGTGATAAGTCAATTTTACAACTCATTGATGCAGAAGATCAAAACTTCCGTGTGCCTTATTTGTAACCTTAAATTTGTACTCGTATCTGCTTCCTTGATGTCATCTTCATTCAGCGATTCAAGAATAAAAATTTTTAATAAACAATTAAAATTTAAAAATATTGTTAAGCAGACAAAGCATAGAGAGTATACACCAGCAAAATTATAGGTAAGGCTTTCTTCGTTCAGATTAAAGATTATCCACGTATGGTCTCAGGTCTGAATGTATTATCTCATTTTATTCCACTTGTTGGTTGGTACACTTTTTGGAAAGAAATCGAATGCACGCCCTTCGCATTTAAATGCCTATCAGGTCATGTGAAATAGTTAACTCTCATGTGCTACTTTTGAGAAAAATACTAAGCACTCCAAAGTGAATGTGCCTTTGGTGCAATGCTGCCATGAACTCTGGCAATTATTCAGAATGCTATTTTATGTCTAAAAAAGTTGTTAGCTAGTCATAGACACAACACCCCCATTAAAATGTTTTATCTGAGGGGAAGTGTACAAAGGAAAGACTATTTTATTAATAATTTCCATAGCATACATTCAGGCAACTGCATTTATAATTATTTTATTTGCATAAAAAATATGTAATTTAGCTTTATAGAAACGACGCTTATATATTTAAATGATCTACCAAATCGGTTTTATATCATAGGTGTATAGTAACCAGAAAGTTTTTATTTTAAAAAAATTGTTGCCTGCTTTTAGGTTAGATTCTTTATAATTACGCATGTTTTATTTGTAATAAATGAGTGCCAGTAACACTGAGATTATATTTGACCCACCAGCTACGTTGTTTTCTCTTCTTTTCGTTTCTTCTATTACCTCGCTCTCCCTTCGAGTTTAACAATAATTTTTAATTACCGGAGTAAACGTAATTATGAATTTTTATATAAGTTTTGTTGTGTGGATTTCTGCCATAATTTTTCTTATTTTTCTGTTATTGTTGTTGTTGTTTTTTGTTTCATATGATTGTGCATTTATGATATGCCCGCTTATAAAGCCGAAGCAACCGGAGCAGAGTTGAGTCTGTTTTAAAATGTTTGTGACCACATGACAACTGCCAGCTCAGGCTTTTTAACAATTTGTGAGATTTTTTTTTTCTCACATTTTTTTTTGCTTATTCCATTGCCATTTCATACAAAGGAAATACAAAATGAGAGAAGGCAACAGAAAAAAAAGAGCAAAAGAAATAAAATAAAAAGGATTGCACTACAACAAAATAATAGTATTGCACCTCCTTTAGGTTAAATTGTGATGAGGCCTGATAGTAAAACTGAAATAAAAATTCAAACAGTACCAGTAATTTGGTAGCGGGTGTTGTTAAATTGCTGGGGGGAGGGGAGAAGGTTGGTAAGTGATGAACAACGGATATGACTGCCACTTGCCCGCATTTGGAAGACTTAATTTTGTATGGTTTAAAGGAAGTTTTTTAAGTCTGCCACTGTATGTCGCACCAATTTCTGTTTTTTATTTTCGTTCCTTTTTTTCGCCTGCTTTAAATCACATGTACGAGTATACGGGTCGTAACCCTTTGATTTCTGCCTCCCAGATTTACTCATGCCTCTCCTCTGCTCTTCTCTTCTCTGCTTGCCATTTAGTCATTCATTATAACCTACAACAACTACAACAGTAGTGATGCAGTGGAGAAAGCATATCGGGAGCTGCATTACTGCTCATAAATGCTTAAGGACTTTTGACTTTTTGTTTTATTAGTGGTAAACACTGCTTACATTTAAAAAAAAAAGCAACAACAAAAAACAAACGAAAAACAACAACACCACAGTGAAAAAAAAAATTGTATACTTGACTTGGAGAAGCGAGCCATTACCCTGTCATTTGTTAGTTAAGGTGGCTCGCAAAGGCTTAGCGTTAAGGGAAGGGAGGGAGGTGATGTAGGTAATGGTTGACAGTATGCTAGAGACAGCCAACAGTTAATACAACAATGCTCATGTATATTATTTTTTTAATTTCTATACTTTATTCTTATAATTCTGGTCGGTTTTTGTTTTATTCTTTCTGTTTTCGGTATTTTACTCTCAAAAAAGTAAAAGAAAAAAATAGAAAGAACCCGCTGACGCTGGCATATCTTTGTATTGTTGCTGCTGTTGCCGTTGTGGGTTTTTAATTTCTGTTGAGCATATATTTCCGTTTTAAGCAGCGTGGCAGCATGGCAGCGTTGCAAGCAATTCATTTTTTTCCAAGTTAATGAATAATTGTAGGCGACAAGCTATGGAATGAATTTTCTTTTTCTTCAATTCTTTTTTTTTCAACTATTAAACGACAAATTTCTATTTGTTTGCAGTTTCCTTGTGTTAAACTCTGCTTTTGCCGTTCTGAACTGAAATGAACATGACTTCTCTCAGCAGCGCTCTTCGTTTATTTCGCCTTAGCAAAGTGTGATTACAAGCATCCGTTTTGGCTTAATGAGTTCTTGATTTCATTGCATTTTTCTTTAGGTTACACCACATTTAAAACGAACCAAAAAAAAAAAACAACAAAAAATAATAGAAGACCACCTCGTAACCAACCACCACATACGCACTTTAAACCCTATTATCCAGTTGCCTCCTGCTTTTTAAGCCCGCTTTTGTCAACAAAGCTTTTTTTATACGCAAATGAATTTGATTTGTAAAGAAAATGGAAAAATTTTTCCTTAGAAAAGAACAAATAAAAAAATCCAATTATAAGCCAAGCGGTAAGAGGAAGCAAATTTTAATTGCTTAACTAAAAGTATGCAATAGAAATTAAATAATTGAGAATATGACAAGAGGTTAACAGGAAAAATTATCACAGATCTCAGTTCTTTTGATCGCAAGAGACTATTAACAAACAATGGTTCAGTCAAAGTAAATATGCTGGGAAATTTTAATAAAAAAAATGCATCCTAAAAGTAGGCTGCAAAAATAATTGCATGTTTTTTTTTCTAAATTTATTATAATTCAGTTGCAAGCTAGAAAGTAATAAAATTTGAATTTCTTAGTTTAATTCATTCACGCCTAAAAGAAGACTATCAATTTATGATTTTTTCTGAAATCTCTAGAAGCTGTAATATTTTTTAGATACCCCTGTTGCTTTTCCAAATTTATTATCTTTCTTTGGCTAATAAATCTGAGCAATTTTCTTTTTTTTTTTTTTTTTGCACAAGCATCCAATGATTTATCAATGCTTTTAACTGCCTTAACATAGGCAACAATTTCTATAAAAAAATCCTACGCAAAGGAAAGAAGCATTAAACATTTTAAAAAGACGAAAATTTGCATAAAACCGCGTATTTTTTATGGTTAACGTGTGTCACCAACTCAGGGGTTGAGCCCATTCCAAAGTTAGTTCTATTAGCAAAGCTTTAGAAAAAACTGTCAATAAAATCTGTTGCTGAATGTTGTTGTTGTTGTTGCGAATATTTAAAATAAATAAGCAAAACGTTTGCTATTCTATGATTAATGGTTGTATCAGAGAGTTTCTTTAGGAAGAAATAGAAAAAAATCGTTTTAGAACATTATCTGTAAAGCAGAGTGTCAAGTAATTGAGATTTGATAGGTTTGTTAGGGGGATGTGTAAGTGGTTTTTTAAAGACAAAATTATTTTACTTTTCTTAGAATTTCGATACACAAAAGCTAATCAATACAACATATAAATATTTAAAACAAAAAACAGAAACAAATCGAACAAATTAATTACTTTTAAGATGGAATAGGAAAATATGAAATATTTCAGTAAAGGGCGACTAAAAGTTGACTGTATAATATGATATTAAATCAGTTTGTCGATACACTGTAACTGTTAACTTCAGTCATAGTATGCATAAAGGAATTTCTATTAAATATCTGGAAATATGATAAGATATTTATATCTATAATTGGAACAATTTTTAATTGATTTTATCTGGTTAATATTTTACCATTGAGAGAATTTTGCCAATACCATGGCATAAATATATTATAAAAGTTTAATATCTTTACGAATTATATTAAATTTACTAAAAAATGTAAAAGCTTTTACATAATTTACGCTTTCAGAAACAAATTTTACATTATTTACATGATGTAAAGTTCAGAAAAGCAATAATGTATTGTACATATCGTAGGTAATTTATTACCAAAATTGTTTTATATGAAACGAGAGACAAAATTTTAATTAATTTAATTGTTTACATAGTGTAAATACAGATAAATAATATGTAGAATAAATTTTAAGCAAACAAGACAAGTTTTGCAAACATGAAACAAATGGTAACCAGATTTGAAAACTTCAAGTTAAGAATTATTCTATTGTCGTAAATCAATCATGCATACGTATATGCTTTGAAAATTATTTTTTAATTACTTTTTATTTAATTTTGTATCTATTATTGTTTTTAAATATAGTTATTAAAGTTTAAAATATAAAATAACCACATACCTTTGAAAATATTTTTATAGTCAAGATATTTTTAACCCATAAACGTAAATTATTTCTAATTCCATATAAACTGGAACACGGCAACACTTATTTGATATGTTAATGGCAAACGAACACATCAACAGGAACAAAGTTTAAGCAACATAACAACAACACCTTTGACATTGAATTTTCTGTTATACATTTGAGTGCATTTGCACTTGAGCTTTTGCTTTGCTTGCTCTTTGCGAAAACACCACAAGACGAACGAACAACAACAATAGACAAAAAAAATTCTGTCCACACATTAGAGAGCACTTGCACTTGCGCTTTTAGTGTATTTGCGAAAACACACAAGACGAACGAACAACAACAATAACACGCACGTAACGGAACGCCATTTAATACGAAAGCAAATGAAATTTCTGTCACACATTTGAGTGCGTTTGCGCCAGCGCTTTTGGTGTCTTTGCGAAAACACACAAGACGAACGAACAACAACAATAACACGCACGCTTACGGACGACGTTCAATACGAAAGCAATAAAGAATTTCTTTTACATATTTGAGAGCACTTGCACTTGCGCTTTTAGTGTATTTGCGAAAACACATAAGACGAACGAACAACAACAATAAACACGCACGTAGCGGAGCGCCATATAAAAACGAAAGCAAAAAAAAAATTTCTTTTACATATTTAAGTGCACTTGCACTTGCGCTTTTGGTGTATTTGCGAAACGAACAAGACGAACGAATTACAACAACAACACACACGTAACGGAGCGCCATTTAATACAAAAGAAAAAATATTTTCTTCTTTTAGATTTTTAAGACACTTTTGATATTTTTGGTAAATAAACACTTTTAAACTTTAGATTATTGATACATTATTGATTAACAATAGATTTAATGAAATTTATAAATAATTGCTTATTTCAATAGGATATTTAACAATTTCAATTAATTTCAAGACGCGAAAACCGGCACGACACTTTTATACGCACTTTTTGATAATTTTGTAATAATACTTTTAAATTATTGATACACTGATTGATTAAACAATAGATTTATTGAAATTTTATAACTTACAACACTTTTCACTAGAATATTTAACAATTTTAATTAATTTCTATAACCGAAAACCGGCACGACACGAAAAAGATGCTAAAAATTCTAAAGACCACGAACAACTAACGGCGGCAGAACAAAAGAAATAGAAAAGTGGGAGTAAAGTAGGGAGAGTAAGAAGATCGATAGAAGCAATTAATAATAAAGTGACAGCAAGTGGGTAGCGGTGTTGCCGTGGTGGTTAATTGTTATTAAATTTAAATTACTTTTTTCAAACAAAGTGTAGTAGGTGCGTACTTTTGATCGTTAGGAATAAAAAAGATCTAACGACATATATTTTATATAGTATGTCCATAATTAAAAGGAAATCCCTCTTTTTATATATTTTTTTTTAAATTTAAGTGGATTTTCAAAAGTTATTTACCTTTTCTTATATGTTTATAATGTTTCTTAAATTTAAAATAAAATAAACAAAAAATAAAAAAATCATAAAAGAAAACGAAAGCTGTCATAATGACAGCTTAATTTCTTTCAAGGATAATTAAACCCAATCGCCTTTGCGCTAATGTAGTAATATGTACTAGGCTTCCTTCTGTAATATCATTTAGAACGACAATAAGCTGACTCGAGTTTCAAGCCCCGAGTTCTTTTGCTAGAAAGCAGACGAGATACCAACAGGTTGGGAAGGTTCATCATCAATTTGACTCATAGGAAAGATGCGTATATAAAGTGAAATACAAATAACGGAACTGGCTCCTATATTTCTACCAAAAAACAGGGTCAAACTGTACTCCTCTTATTAAAAACAAATTTTATGAAATCTCTTACCATTAATTGCATCAATTTAGGACCAGTAGTATGTCAATATTAGTTTTAATTTTAGAATTGAAATTTCATTCAGATTTTATCAGCCAAGTTTTTACAAAATTTTGACTACTTTTATGTTGCCTGGACTTGTTTAAGTCCTTCGAATTAGTTTAGCCGTCCTTAAAGTCTCTACAATTATTGTGGTATGCTTTTATATCGATTTCTTTTCAATTTATTTCTTCCATTTTAATTTAATACTTCCGTTAAAGCTTTATTACGAATGCAATTTCTCTTACAATTGACGCTTGTCACTTTACATGGCCATATCATCTGTTTCACATCTCGTTTGCTAGTGTCTATCTCTATTTAAGAAAGAATAACAACAACAACAACAATACAAAATTGTTAAGCATCTTGTAATGTCCTTTAATCAATTAATTTGTTTTTCCAACTCCTTGCAATAGCATCCGCATCATCATCTGCTCACAGAAAGCAACGCCAACAGCAACAGCAATAACACCCACCTAGAAATGGAAACCTTAAACTGATGCTGCTGCTCAAAGAATGATGCTGCTTATTGTGTCTGACAACACAGTTCTCCCCTTAAACCCTAACAGTCAATGCTGGTATTTTAATCCCATGTACCAGACACACCCATGTGCCAGGATACCATCGGCAAATGTTAAAGTAACGGATACAAAGGCATACTTGAGCTTCATTGCTTTGCTTTATGCCATCAAAGTCTTTTTGTTCCTTCCTTGTTTTTCTTGTTGTTGTTGTTGTTGTTGTTTTGTTTTTCTTCTTATTTTACGAAAAAAAAATTAAGAATTCCTAGAGAGTTTCTTCGGATGTTATAAGAAAATTTACAATAACAACAACAATAACAATACTACTAATAACAACAACCACTTGAATTAACAATCAATTGTCATTTGAACTTGGAGTTGGTCTTTTTTCATGCTTTTTCTATTAATTTTTTTGTTTTTTTTTTTGGAAAAGAAATCGGATACAATGAGTAGAGTGTGTCCTTAACAATGGTCTGTCTATTATTGTCAAGTGTTTTTACAAATGATTTGTAGACTTTTGACAGTGTTTTTTCATTTAATTTTTTTCCCCTATTATTTCTCAACAATACGTTGTTCATTTTACAGTTCTCCCAATGCAAATGGACTTGAAATTACCTTAAGGAATGAAAAGAAATTTCATTAAAATTTTATAGCATAACTAAAGGGCTAAACAAAAAATTTTTAAAGCATACTTTTAAGGTAAAACTATAAATTTAGTATATAGAAGACTTAAATTAAGTCTTAAAGATCCGTATCCAGTGTAAGATTCTGTGGTACAGATAGCACAAGCTAGGGCTGTATTTGGATTATTACAAAATCGTTTACCTTCACTGCTGCCTTCAAATTCCCATAGCCTTTAATGCATTAAATTCCAGAATATACATACAAACAAACATTATTGAATTAGGAAACTATGTATTGTACTTCTTAAAAAAAAGTTCCCCCTTTTATTTCAATTTCATTTTTATTAATTCAAAACATACTTATAGGCTTTCTATAACAAAATTAAAATATTTCCTTTTAAACCACATATCCTTAAGCATTATTTCTAACACTTATGCTCTATTGCCTTAGACCATAACAAGCAATAAATTTCTAAACACATGTCCCTTTCGTGTCTTTTTTTATGCCAAAAAAGTAAGCAAAAAATCAAATAAAATTGGTTGCGTTAAAAAATTTCCGCAAAAATAACACATATTTTCTAAAGCAAAGCAAAAAAAAAAACATGCAGGATTTTTCACCCTTAAAGTAGATACCAAACGTCGATTTGATTTACTTTATATGTTTGATTTTTGCAAAGCCTCAAAATATACCCCATATATGTAGAAAATACACTGCATGTCTAAAAGTATGCTGTTAAATAAATTGACAAAGTGTCATTTCATTTCAAAGCAAATAATACATAACATTTAACAATTTTTATCTGTAATCGTAACGTTGTGTGGATCTGCCCCCAAGTACCGTCTCACCGTTAGTTGCTTTTGTTTTTTTTTTCTGGCAACTTGTTAATTACCTTGTTGCTTCCGAACTTTAAGACTAATTATTCACCTTTGAATATTGGCTATTTGTCTAACTTTGTATAGACAAACGCTTTCACTGTGAACATTTTTCATGGTTACCCTCTGCTATTTAAGAAAATTACTCAAAGGAATTTCCTACTCTTGTACTTCTTCTTCGTTTTTTGCCAAAAAGGACTACAAGATTTTCTTCTTTCTTAGGCTGCTGGTTGTTGTTGTTGTTGTATGGTACCCAAAAGATTAATTAACTGTGTGTGTATTTCAAGGCAGCTATTCTCCCAGTCTCCTTTCTCCCCCTCTCCACAATATGGGTATTCATTTGGTTTCCAAAAAATTAATTGTTTGCTGTACAAAGACATTTTTTTCTATTTCTTCTTTAACAATCACGAATAGATTTTTGCCCTCTCTCTCTGTCTCTCTTCCTTTCTCTTTAATAAATGTTTTCTATTCTATTTTGACATTTGAAGTCAAAGTCAATAAGTAAATAAATGCTGATAATTACACGAGTAGAATAAATAAACAAATAGTGACAAAGAAAAATTGTATTTAATACAGCATACAATAAGGCAAATACATAAATTGAAGCCTGCTTTCAGGGGGAGGCAAATGTTAAAGTTGTGGAAGTAAAAATTAAATTCAAAAAATTTTTATAAAATTTATTGAAGAGTTTTATGATAAGATAGGATAGATAGGAGGATACAGAATGATGCACCAATTGAAGCTACAAGGATATTGACAAAAACGTATTGAGGCAACTGAACGTGATGTTGGTACATAGTACTCTGGAACATCTTTCTGATGTATTTTTTGCAAGGAAAAAGCAGCAAAAATCGATTGGTGGATCTGTTAAATGAGCGTCCTGCATTGTCTAGAAATAGACTGGGATCTCATATGAAAAAATAATTGCTTTCCTAAAAGCATAAAATTGTCTTAGTGGATCAAGATCAGATCCTTGTTATTTACAGTTTTGTGTGACCTATGTCCCTATCCCTCCAATGTCATATGAACAAGCCAAACCATTTCTTTTAATTCTTATTTGTTCTTTTTTTAATTTTACTCCAGAAAGTTTTTTGTATTCCAACTGCTATAATAATCTTATTTAAACTGTAGGAGCTGCAGTGGTGGTAGTCGTTGTTGCCGTTGCTGCAGTAGTAGTAGTAGTAGCGGTGCCATTACGACAGCCACCTCCTCCACCACGTCCTCGACCACCACGATGACCAGCATCTTCAGTGAAATGGAAACCAGAACTATTAGCCTGATCGAATAGTAAAGGTTGACAGAACTGTAATGATAATAAATTTTCAAGGATATAAAAGGATATTCGCAAGTTGCAGGATATGTAAAAATTTACCACTAAGCCCCAGCTTAATAAAGCCAAACAGCTTAAAAACCAAAATTTCAACATTTTTTAACGCTTTAAAACTTTCGTTTTCAACTCAATGCCCGGCGTTGGTTAACTGTTAGAATTTGTCATAGAAATGGCATTTAAAAGTGAAAATGTTTATAAAATTATTATTGTTTACAATCAAATTATAACAAAAATTTGTTGTGTTAAGAAATTAATTCAATTGAAATCACTAAACCATGAAATTTAAATGGCAACGCAATTCATATTTCAAATTTTTTTTTTTTAATATTTTCCAGCAACAATTAAGTTTTTAAATTGCATATGGAAGTGGAACATTTGAATTGTTTCTGTTTCTTTCTGTATTTGTGAGTTAGTGAGTGTCATAAATCATAAACAAATCAATTTACGAAAACAATTTGTTATCGATACTGTTTAGACACTCCTGGCAATATGCAACACTTTGCATTATCAATGTAACCCCTTTTGTTATACTAGAAGCAGTACAATTGATTTGAATTTACAATTGTGTCTACTGCTAATCCCTGCTAACAATTCAATAAATCACCTACAAATACAAATACTTGTGTTCTACAAATGGCTGTTAACCCCTTCGATTCGATTTCTTCTCTACAAAACAAACGCCACAACCCCCATTGATAGGCTGCACTTTTTGCCATTCTGGGTGCAGCAATAGCAAATGAAGCATAACAAAATCATTCATTCACATGCCATGCATTCACAGGACTTTGTTCGTACAACAATGTAATAACAAGTCAAACATAAATCTCTTATTATCCTTTTCCTCTAAACTTGTATTTTTCTCTCACTCTCCCTCCCCCTCTCTCGCTCCCTCCTTTCTTGTAAAACACTTACCCTTTCATACTTTATTTTTATCACTCAATGCATGTCTAAAATAGTATCTGTGTCTGCATTTTCAAGGCTTAAGATTTCCATTGAAAAGTGCATTAGCTGTGTAAATGCCCCGGTTAAATATGTTTCGCATTTTGTGTGTGTGTGTGTGTGTGTGTGCAACAAGATATTGCAAGTTATTGTTGCACATGTCCTTACAATACATTACAATTTCTGTAATATATAGGGGTGGGCAGAGGGAGGTGGCGAGAAATTATGCTTAAGCATCGTAATCTATGATTTTCGAAATTGTTTCATAAAGTGTCATAAATCAATAGAGTACCAATAAGTCGTGCAGCCAAGCAAAGATGATTGGGCGCATGGTGGCGATTCAAGTGCAAAAATGAGCAGAGGCGTAGAGATATTCAAATAGCCTAGCATGCAAGAACTTATGTTCCCTTAAGGATGTTATTATCTCAGAAGTTTCCTTGCTTGTAGTTTTCTAATACTACATCGATTGGAAACGTACTAATAGACTACTTAGAAGGGTTTATTCATGATTCAGGTTAGATATGTTTTGTCATTAAATTTTGAGTGCCCAAGAATTCTTCTTAGGTTTCCAAGCTCCGGACAATAACAGAGAAGGAAGTAAACTCCGTCACTGATCTCATACATTTACTTTACATTTGCATCATGCAAATGCAGCAAGACATTTACAAACTTGAAAATGCAAATTTTGCAAAACTATAACCACTCATAGTCAAATATGATACCCAAAGCATGTTGCAGTAACAACAGCAACAACAGCAACACAAGCAGCAGCAGCACTAGCAAATCAAAACAAACATCAACAACATATTTCATACAATTTTCAATTGAATTCTAAATCAATCAGAGATTGAGACGATGACATTTCTGAAAACAAGAAAGAGAGAGAGACAGAGACCTCTCCTCTCCTCTCTGAGAATCACTTGAAAGAAGAAATGCTTTAGACAAGTACAGGGGGAGGAGGTAGAGTTATGGAGGAAGGCAAAGTTGAAGAGGGCAAAAGGTTATATAAGATAGAAAATCATAAATCTTTACAATGATTATGAATCCTTGAGAGCCGTAACAGTAAAATACAAAAACAAACAAACATGCAAACGAATGGACGAATACACCACACACAGCAATAATTTTAGGCAACAAGCCAGCCAGTGAAGCCATTCAGCCAGCCAGCCAGCCAGCCAAGCAATGCTGCAACTTAACTAACGGAAATCTGGTCTAATATGAATTGATTTTGATATATTAATGGGCCAAAAACGACCAAAGACTACAAATTACAATATTTCAAAACATTCAAATTCAAATTTCAAATTTGAATTTGGCATAAATCTCACACACTCACATCCACCCATCCATACATGCATAGACAGACACTTACTCTTATACGTACATGCATACAAATACACAAGAAAGACAAAAAGGATTTAATGTTTAAGCAAAGACATTAAGAATAAAGGAATCTTGTTTGCATGTGAGTGTGTATGTGTATGTGTGTGTGTGAACATTTATAAAATATTGACCATTTCTAAACATTTTCATACAGACAACAAAATATTTATTTATAGAGAAAATTTTATGTATGTACTCGTACAGTGGTGGTCTCTTAATTAGCATACCTATATCTATATAATCTTTTTATTGAAGGACACTTAAATGGGGTATACTTAAGCTATGTATAGGGTAGAGGAACCTTCAATAAAAAGGACGAAATCATCAATTTATTTTAGGTCGTAATCCTGACTGAAGGGTTGTAATGGCCAATTATATATGTATGTATGTATGTCGTGCTTCTCGAAGAGCGCATCTTTTTGTGGTTGATTGTCCAGTGAACCGCACAATGCATTACAGGGAGAATTTATTTTTTGCCCGCACTGTTCGCTTGTGGTATGATCTTTACGATATTGGTAAGTTTAAATCAAATGTCCACAAACACTACTCCCTCTTTCCACCTTCCTATAACCTATTTTCCTAAACCTGCACAATGCACTGCATGAGTAGGGGCCATCCCCTGAGTGCTGGTTTTTATAATAAAAAAAAAAAATTAAAAATTAAACCTTTTAAAAGTAAATTTTTCCACAAAAACATTTTATTGTTTGGTTATGCTACTTATATAACCACCACTGTATGTATATCTCAGTGTGTGTGTATGTGTGATTTTAACTACATGATAAATATTAACAGATTTTCTACACCTTGTAGTCTTCCCAACCATGCCTAACTGCCTTTTAACTTGTCCTAAAACTTCTAATAGTAATTGTAGTTGTCTGGGCCTCTGATTCTCTTAGGCCATGTATCGGGTGTTATTGTTTGTTTGTTTGTTTGTATGCATGTATGTTTGTATTTAGGTGCACATACATATGTAAGTATTGCATGTATTTTGTCATTCATTTCGAAATATTTCGAAATTATGGAAAATTTATGTGCGGAAAGGATTGAAAATAAATTTTCTTCGTTCGTTCGTCCGTTCGTTGGTGTCCTTGTAAAATATATTGGTTAGAAAATTGTTTTGTTTTACATGTGATAGGCAAACAGGATGTCCTGCATACACATACAACACTATCTAAGGTTTGTAGGACTTCTTTAGAATGCCATGACAGCCACTGCTACTGCTGCTACTGTTGCTTAAGGAAAATCCGATTTATTTATTAATATTTGTTGTTCAATTTTTGGTTTTTTTTTTGTTTTTATTAAATATTTGTTGTTGTTGTTGTTGTAAATTATTATATATAAAGTAATTCTAAATTAGAAATTATATGCAATTATAATGGAATAATTGATTTAATAAAGTTTTAAAACTAATTACAGGTGATTTACTGCCAAATAATTACGGAGAGAGAGAGAGAAAAAGAAAAAAACAGAACGAAACTATTCAATGGCATTCAAATCAAATTGCTTGAATTTAAATAAATTTATGGTCGAAGAAACAATTAAAATACAAGTAAGCATACCAGAGGATACGAGTGAAGTCTCCTTCTCTAGCCTTAGGCAGTTCCTTTGCCAATTTCATCTTCAAAACGTTGACGTTTAGGCAATTGAAATTCTTTCAAATTCTGTAAAAAATTTCCCCATTTTTCTGACAGTTATTGAACTATATTCCATCATAAAATGTCATACAGGCGGCGTTATAAATCTATTGCTAATAACGACATGCTAAGAATGTATTTTAAACGGAACTTTATACAATTTAATAGATGAACGTTTTAAACCATATAGAGAAAAGTATACCCAACTCACTGTTGAATATGGTTGCATATTATGGGGTTATAGAACAGTAATACCTGAAAAATACAAAACAAAAATTTTTAAGGAATTGCATTCTTCACATTTGGGCATAGTTAAGACTAAAGCACTTGCCAGATCGTATATATGGTGGTATGGCCTAGAAAAAGACATTGAAAATTTAGTTAAAAACTGTATGCCATGTCAAAAATTGCAGCCTAGCCCTGAAAAAAGCAGTTTAATACCATGGACACCAAGTGGATCCGTTTGGAGCAGAATTCACATCGATTTTGCTGGTCCAATTATAAACTTTTATTTCCTAATTGTCATCGATTCATTTTCAAAGTTCGTTGAAATTTTTAAAACTAAGGAGATGACAACAGTTTTTGTAATTGGAAGATTAAGAGAAGTGTTTTCGCGTTATGGACTGGTAGATACATTGGTGAGCGACAACGGCAGTCAATTCACTTCAAGTGAATTCCAAAATTATTTATCAATAAATGGAATCAAGAACATTTTAACAGCACTTGGTCATCGTTCCAGCAATGGTCAAGCAGAAAATTTTGTAAAGTCTTTCAAGAAGTCTATGTTAGCAAACTTAGATCAAAACAATGATGCCAGTTTAGATCAAATTTTATGTAGATTTTTGATGGATTATCGCAATATGACTCACTGTAGTACAGGCAAATCACCAGCAAAAATATTCTTTGGAAGACAACTTAAAACTCGTTTCAGCAACCTCAAACCTCCTACAACACACGAGAGAATTGTTCGCTCTCAACAGAATAACGTTATTAACCACAAAGGAAATCGAAATGAAATTTTCAAGCAAGGTCAAAACGTTATGGTTCGTGACTATCGTAATCCAAACAAGCCTTCTTGGACTCAAGCAATTATTAAAGACAAACTTGGACTTCAGTCGTATTCTTGTATTTTATCACATAACAATTACGTTATCAAACGTCATCTTGATCAGATCAGGAATCAAACGACTTCACAACAACCTGTTGAAGCAGAATTACAAACCTTACAAAATAGCAACAGCAGCTCAACATTAGAGCAATTAACTTTAAGGAAGGAAGGTATCGAAGCCTTTTCTGCTTCCACTTTTTTTGCATCTGAAAATGCTTTTGTTCGCCATCCTCATCTCACTATAATCTTCAGCAATGGCTTGCTTTGCACTGGACTGCAATTGCACCTAAAAACTTAGGCTTTGTATAAACGAATTGAAGGCTGTTATGCTCAATCTTTTTGCATCCGAAAAGGCGTCACTATGCCCTTCTCCTCTTGTTATAATCTTCAGCAATGGATTGTTTTGCAATGGACTCTAGCTACTGCCTTTTTCGCTGCAATAACTTCGCGACATTCGTCAGCGTAATGGCAGCGTATGAGAAGCTAGGCCGTAATCCTGACCTAAGGCTTGTAATTATGTATGTATGTAATAGCAACGTTTAGTTAATAAAATTGGCACATATTTTACAGTGCCATGGCATTACCTATCTTCATATAAATAATGACATAATTTTGTGCATGTCCAAACATGTCAGGTCATTACTTATTTTAATTATTATGAATATTCTTCTCTCTCCCTCCCTCTATCGTTCACTTGTTTTATAATAAATTTTATTAACAATAAATAAGAATTTATCAAAAATTAAAACTCTTCTCTAAACATTTGCCCCAAAACCACTTTAAAACACACCCTCCTCCCTAAACAAAAGAAAAAACCAAACAAACAAACACAAAGAAACTAAGTTACCATAGTAGTGTGACAGTCCAATAATCGGCTTAAGAATTCCACCGAAAACCATTCATTTGATAAGAGTTCCATTAATTTCTACAAAACATAGTTGTGTAGTGTCCATGCTCAAGAGTTTAAATAAAATTTCAATTTCATTTTAACTGATGACGCCTAAAATTTAATTACCAGTGTCATAATAATATAATTGAGCATTATGACACGCATCAAATGCTTACAGTGAACATATCCATCTATAAAGAGAGAGAGAGAGATAGAGAGTATGGAGTGTGGAGTTGATTGTTCGTATTGTTTTATTATACAGTGTAGCGTGGCAGCAGTGAGTGTAACAGTGTTATAGTGTTTATAATCAACCATTACATTTCATTTCATAATAGACTGTCGAGCGCATTATATGTACGTTTAACCACAAAATAGTGACAATGACTAAATACCCATCAAAATTTAAAAATAGACTCAAAGGGTGGTAACAGTGTAAATATATATTGTAGTTAAATACAATTAAAATACAGTATGACCTCTTAAATCACGGTAATAAGGGGCTTTAAACAGTATTCGGGGGTTTTCTGCTATTGGAAGATCAGACTTAGTTGTCTTTATTACACGTATAGTTTACTAAGGGAGAAATTTCTCCTTAAATAAATATCGGGTCCGCCATCTAACGTTTTTTTTTTTCAACTAGTGCATATTTCGTGAATGGTAACACTTAGCTCACGTCTGAATTGATAGAGAATTAGTTTTATCCTTCCGCTGAACGAATATACGCGTTTTCGGTTCGCTAAGTGGGCCTGCGATCGATTTTGGCAAAAAAAAAGATCATCTTTTTAGATGAAGCTCATTACGATGAAGTCGCCGTGGTCTAGTAGATAGTGTGTTGGCTTATTAGACGTAAAAGCCAGGGTTCGAGTCCCAGGCCAGACATATAAACGAAATGCAAAAAAAGTATTTTTTCGACGATTTCCTCTCAGAAAATTCTGGCAAAAACTCTGAGAGTAAATAAAAATAGCCATGAAAAGTTTCTCATGAAATCTCTCGTTCGGAGTCGACTTTAAACTGTAGGTCCCGCCACTTATGTATAAAATAATCCTGACTGATGGATTCTAATGACCAATTATGTTATGTATGTCATTACGATCTTGGCGGGTATGTAAACAAGCAAAATTGTCGCGTTTGGGGCACAGAAAACCCGCACGCATACAAAACGAGTTACTATTTGGTGCGAATTTTGGGCCAGAGGCATAATTGGGCCATTTTTCTTCGAAAATGAGCAAGAAATGGCAGTTACAGACAGTGGCGATCGTTATCGGGCCATGTTCAACGAATTTTTGTTCACAAAAATTGAAGAGGAGGATATTGGCAATATTTGTTGAAACCGAACGGCGCTACGTGGCATACAGGCTCTGTTTTTGAAGATCGCATTATCAGCCACAGAGCTGATGTCGTTTGGCCACCTCAGAGCTGCGATATGACACCGTTGGACTATCGTTTGTAGGTTGCCGTCAAAGATAAGTGTTACCCCGGCAAGCCAGAGACAATTGACGCTTTAAAGGACAATATTCGTGAAGCCATTGGTGAAATACAGCTGCACACAATCGATAATGTGCCTAAAAATTGAACCGATGCTGTAGGCTACTGAATGGCCACAGCCGAGGCCAGGCATTTGAATGAAATTATTTTCCATTATTAACCGGAAGGATTAAACTTTCAAATAAAATAAGAAATTTGAGAAAATATTCAGGAGTTTTTTTAAAGCATTTTTGAAAGAAAAAGTTATTTGGCGGACCTTTTACAACATCAAAAACGCTTAGGGAACTCGCCGTAGTATAGTACGTATACTCAAACCCGACCAGGACATTTCACACAAAATGAAAAACATTTCTTCGGTGATGCTGTGACTTTCTGTCAGTAGTTGTCTGGCAAAAACTCCCTGAGAAGTAAATATCCTTCCTAGTGGTCCCAATAACTCATGCATAAAATTAACCCACATTACATGGGTGTGATGTGAAAAGTTAGTTAGTAATCCTGCCGTAAGGACTCTAATGACCAATTAAGTAACTACGTAAAGTAAATCACAATCCATTTTTTGTTTTGAATTTGAATATCAGGATACTCTGTGTTAAGTTCAAGCGTAGCTTTCAAAATTATTTTCTTCACTTGTTTCTCGTGAAGAAAATGATTCCTTTTTACTGCCATTGATTTAATCTCTCAACTTATGGTGGTTTTTTTCCATAATATACGAGGGTTGATTGTATTTAAATAAAACTGTAATTCGTTTGTTGCTTTAGTCGTACACAAAGTACGCATATTAACTGGCATGTGCCTGTCAGAAATGCATAGAAATACGAAAATTAGTTAAAAATTAATTGTCATCGTGCACGCATTGTGTGTTACAGCAGTCCTTTACCATTAAATACCTTTACGCATTGGACTCAATGGCTCAAACAATTATTAATGAAAATGACAACAACAACTACAACAAATGTCAAATGAAGAAGCCAAAGAAAAAAAATGTAAATAAAAGTGAATAAAAGTGAAAAGGACATAATTTTGGTATGCGTTTTTAATCGGATAAAATTCATAATTATTGTTATTACTGTCATTTGTTTTGTTTTTGTTGTTGTTTTTTTATTTTTTTTCGTTTTAACCAGGTTTCTAGTATTCATCCTTATACAAGTACTCACTTCAATATGATGTGTGATGCGTATAATGTCCCTGCCTTATTGCGTGTTGATTACCATTACGATGGTTGATCTGAAGTTAATGTTTTCAAGTCCCCTTTTTAAAAGAGAGCGTCCAATTGTAATAAAAACTATGATTTTTTTTTTTATTTTCTGTTTGTTATCTATTAATTCTGTAGTTGTTGTTGTTGTTGTTATTATTATTAAATTAAATAATTAAAATTCCGCTCCTTAATTTGTATCATTAATTAAAAACTAAAAAAAAATTACAACGCTGAGGAGCTTGGTTGTTACTGGGGGGATGGGGTTGCTGATAAGTGAGTAACGCACAAATCTCTCCTTGGAAAAAAAACGAGGCAATAAAGATAAGAAAATAATCAGTTTTATGGAAAATTAAGAAATTTTATGTGCTTCAGAAGTGTCATTAAAAAGGAAAGGTGGTGGGTGGTACATTTATGCATGAGATGAGTGAATATCAAGACGTTATAAAAAGTATTGGAAGGTCTTTCAAGTTGAAAGATGAAACGATTATACCTATTCTGAGGCGTTTATTAATTGAAAAAGATTGGTGGAAGACAAGTTTGGTCATTGTGCCAAGCAATTAATGAGAGATACTCGTTTTCCATCCTGTTATGTCTTGCATTGAGGACAACCCTCAAGATTTTTGTTCGTTTGGTCTCTGTTTTCGATCGATTTCACTACGAGGAGTCCTTGTTAAGTTGTTTACGTTGGTCCTACAGCTAATTTAGTGACATTATGCTCCTTAACCATGGTTTACTTAAAAAACAAAACTTTCAATTATTTTTACTGAACAATTTCCCCTCAATAATTTCAAATTTATTAGTACGAGGCCTATTTCTCAAATTTAAATTCATTTTTGTTTTGAATTTTCCATACTTTGCTGTATGGCAACATTGAGATTCCCATTCCATGGGGGAAACAAAAAAAAAATTTGCATGCAATGTTGTGTAAATAATCTTGGCGTACTTTTGGGAGGCAAAAATTGAATTTCTTTGTAGCTACACGCAGCAAAAAAAAAAAACCATCAGAAAACTTTAAATCGTATGAACTTTTTCTGTTTTTTTTTTCTTATTTTTTGTGCATTTCTCCTTATGCCACAACAACAAACCACAAATAATACCACACACACACACATGCCACACAATCGAAAACCTCAAGTTGCAAGTAAAATATAAGCGACGACATTTAACAGGAAGACGAGATGGAGTTTGAAGCTGCAAAAGGAAGAATCTACAGAAGGAACAAAAAATATCCTGCAAAAAGGAAAGCAAGGACAAGGGAAAGGAAATAAGGGGAAAAGAGAGGGAATGCTTTATTTAAATGCAACGTAACGTAAGATGTGCAATACATATCAACCTGTTTATGAATGACACAAAGTAAATCACATTCATATGTATGAGGGGGGGGGCATGGCATCCAGAACAGGGCAGGGCAAGGCAGGCAGCCAGTCACACAAAAACTTACAAACAGCGATATGAGCATTTAGTTGGGTGGGGGACGCTAAAGGC
Source organism: Sarcophaga peregrina (assembly GCA_014635995.1). NCBI lineage: Eukaryota > Metazoa > Arthropoda > Insecta > Diptera > Sarcophagidae > Sarcophaga > Sarcophaga peregrina. The sequence continues at coordinate 105,674,845 of CM025790.1, forward strand.
AGGCTTGAGCAAAACGTTATAAGATGACAGGCAACAAACCTTGGTGCTCAGGATGAGCATACGAGTATAGTGGTGGGTTGGTTGCCTGGTTATGATGGTGACAAATACTTGCGCATTATTAAATGTGCAACAAAACGGATGATGGATTTTTGTTTTTCTCGTTTTTTTGCTTTACAAAATGATGTTTTATTTTTTACAATTTTTCTCATCTCACACTTACATACATACGTACGTACATAACATACTCTTTACGATTTTTCCTATTTCGTTCAAAAAGGAAAATCATTGCGCATCGTTTGATTTGTGAAATCAAAAAAAAAAAAAGCACATGAAACTGGGTTCCATATTTCAGCATTAGCATCTATGATGGGTGTGTGGAAGTGTTAAGAGCATAAAAATATATTTTTTTTGTTAAACCCAAATGCACTCCTGGCTTTTGCCAGGCATAAACAACATTTTACCTAGAGGGGTAGAAGGCCAAATCGAAATTCAAATAAAATCTCATGTAGGTAGGTACGTATACATACATTTATATGCTTACAGCTTATTAATTATTTCCATAATTATGCATTTCTAAGTATGGCTTTATGCAGAAATCTCTTTTTCTATTTATTTAAGCATATTTATGAGGCAGAAACCCGCCTCCTTCCTTCCTTTTTTCTTTGCTTTAGTTTTAACACATTAGGCTAATAAATAAATCACACATACAACATACAATTTACAACACATGTAATTATATTATGGCCTCTTTTTTTTTTGTTTTGAAATAATTTTGTAAAAAAAAAAATTTTATTTTCATATTACTCGTACAAGACAAGTGTTGGAAGCCAACTTAATGCCTGAAAAAACTTTCAAGTGCTATTTTTTATTACAAAAAAAGAAAATAAATAAATTAAACTCTTTTCCATAAATTCATAACAACTGTAGAAGGCAATCAATTTCAGGTGGCATTAACATAAGCCCTCATATTCCAATTGCATTAACACTTTACAAAAAAATCCCCTTTAAAATTAAATTCAATTCAATCGCCCCCCACCTTCCTTCTAAGCATGCAATTATTGAAATTATTTATACTCGACTACAATAGAAGATTAATGGGCCGATAAATTATTTAGAAAATATTACAAAAATTTATTGATTTTAATCGTTGCCTATAAAAGTCTGGCCAAAAACCTCATTAAAATCATTTCTAATCACTTAGAAACGGAATTTCAAAGCCATGTTTTTAAAATTCATTTGCTTGTGTTTAACCATCATTTTGTGTTTGAAATCTCTGGTGAGTTTGTAAAACTTTAAGTTTTAATTTGAATACCAAAAGAAATCAATTTTTTGTAGAACTCCTTGCCAGTAACAGAATGGCCTGAAGAAAACTATACTGAAGATGTACGTCGAATAATGCAACGTTTTCAACACAACTTAAAAGAATTTCAAGGTAAAACAATTGAAATGATTTTTTCGCATTCAAATATTAACGAGAATTTCAATTTTTTATTTTTAATACACAGCCATCAGTCATCTGGACTAACAGGCTTTCAAATAAGGATGATTTCGAATTATAATTTAAAAAAGAAAATATACTGCAGCCCAAATATTTTAAATAAAATAAAATTAGAATTAAAATGCCTAATAATGATAGTTATAATGCCTTAAGACTTTGCCAAGGATAGTTCTCGTATAGGCTGGAAAACATGTACAAAATTAACACACACAACATTAGTGGTGTGAGAAACTGCGGGCTTCTTGGGGACGATTGCTGTAGACTGTCTAATGGTGAAGGTATAGCACTGGCCATTTTACTCGTTTCCGTTCGCATCTTCCCTCTTTCCACCTTTCCGAAACCTGCACAATGCACAGCATGGGTAGGGGTCATCCCCTGAGTGCAGGTTTAATCAAAAAAAAAAAAAACCTACTCTCCAATTCTAAATTTCGAGTTACAAGTTGAAGAATCTTAAAGTAGAGACGCTAACCAGAGAGTTTAGGTTTAGAAAATCGGCTGAAATAGTTGCTTAGTTGACAATTTCCTGGTAGTCTAGCAGGTCTTTAAATACTTCAATGTACTACGACCACCAACAAATGGTTATATCAGCACTTAGGCTTTATTAACCTAGAAAGCTTTAAAATTTTTTTTATTTGGTTATGGTCTTGGACACTAGGGCTAGGTCTGGTTAACTGAACGAAATTTGCTCCTAATTAGCTTTGAGTCAATGGTAAAGCTTACAAACAGTTTCTATGACATAACAGCGAAATCTCACATAAAACATTTCCAATTAGTAGAGCTGATATAAGTTTCTTACAAGCATACTATATGTTATAAGCCTTTGCATCCTTGGGATGCAACTTGAACTAAATTGATAGCTCTGAGATCAAAATCTGATGTTGAGAGCTTAAAGTGCATTATTTGTTGTCTATGAAAGGCGTACGTTAAAAGCCTTTGTTTGTTGAGATAGATACATACATAATTGGTCATTACAACCCTTGAGTCAGGATTTTTAACCTAGTTTCTCACACCACTTATGTTGTGTGTATTAATTCTATACATAAGTGGAGGGACCTACAGTTTAAAGTCTCCGAAAGACAGATTTTTTGAGAATCTTTTTCATGGCAAAATTATATTTCTTTTACTCTCAGAGTTTCTGCCAGAAATCTGCTGAGAAAGATAGTATTTGGAATAAACTTATACCTCTGAGGACAAAGGGTAACGATGAGAGCTTAGAGCAAATTATTTGTAACAGTTGCTTACTCGATAGACAGAGGCCCTATCATTGAAAATCCTTGAGTTAAGTTAGGAATCAGCAAAGTCCAAAGTAGTATTTGAATAAATTATAGGCCTTAAATTGGGAGGCTCATACCCTACTATTTTCTTTTTAATCGCAATGGTTTCTTCTGATAAAATTATAAAATAAAAAAATTCTTTACTTCGTCAAAAAAAAATAAGAATAAGAGAGAAACGGGAACAAAAAGACGGGAACAATATTTTCAATTGGCGGAGAAGTTTATTTATTTTATTTATTTATTTAAGAATTACAATACAATTACAAATTATATTATAATCATGTACGAGCTGAGTAACTTCGACCATATGCCCGGTGTAGTGTCACAGATCAGAGCCTCTGGTGGGAATCGACCACGACCCTCACGCTAATAGTCTAGCACACTACCCACTAGACTACCAGGGCGCTCGAGCGGAGAAGTTAATGTCTTCAAAATTTTACATTCCTATTATTAAAATTATTAAAAAGAAATTGTTTATTTATTTTTTTATCATACTGTACGGTGACAATCCCCTTTTTGTTTAAACTGTAATTAAAATATTTTAACAAAAACGTGTTTCAGTTCAATTTAGAAACGTGTTTCAATACAATTATTTTAGCCGGGTTATTCCCAGTTGAAACATCTAATATTTGCACGAGTATTTCTACTGCAGTTTATTTTTAAATTCTACCACGAAATGATGAATTTAATTAATAATTATTACACTTTGCAATGGCTCGACACCTGCCCTGGGTTCTGAGAATTGGTATGAGAGAATATAAATCGATCTCAAGGCGTAAAGTTTTAAAAAATCTTAACACTAGACATTTTCATACATTTTCTTTACCTTCACCTCATATTACTATCAAGGATCTTGATTATCGTGTAAAACGTCAAGTTGAGGATTTAAATTATGAGATTCCTTTGAGTAGATTATTGTTTTTGTATAATATTTAGTGGTATGTAAAAAGAATTTTGTAACAAGTTTAAAGGTTGTTAAAGGATTAAATCCTAAACAGGATAAAAGAGTGACCAAAGGGTGATATTCAAACGTAAAAAATTTAGAGAATCTTATACACAATATTCCTGATTAAATTTAATGTGGACTACTTCTAATAAAAAAAATAAAACAAAATATTTTTAATAATACTATTAGTACGTATGTTTAATAACAAAAGCCTGAAAATATGTTTATCACAATAAACATTTAGCAGTGGCTTTAAAACGGTTTTAAAAATTGTTGTGGTTTAAAATATTAAAAATTTTTAAAACCTCACTCACTATTCATGCACGCCTGGTTATCATGCCATTACATACCTTCTATCTGTAGAGAGAAGAGCAATTCTTAGGCCATCAGGGGAAGTTAAACATTCATTACTGCTTTCCCTAAGAGATCATAACATAGTTCTCTAAGGAGTTCTATGTACTCGCTTGTATCTCATCATAATGGATTTTTTTTCGTTTAACTTCTAGAATATGCATACATTAGAATGGTTCTCAAGAGGTCTGATCGTGCTCCAAATCCTTTCTTCAATTCTTTCTTGCATATACTGCCAGAAAGCCATGACTCTCACTTCCTCCACATTTTGGCTACAATTTTCTTTAGGATCTTCGAGTAGGTAGGAATCGAATTCTCCTATTAAGAAGATCATTAACAAACTAGATGAAAACATTTATAGTGGAGGACCTTTAGTATGTAGCTTTCCTAAGAGCTGATAGTCTTCACATTGGACGTGCTTTTAAAGAAATTAGAACTAATATGGTAGCACCATAAACCGTTCCAGTGTTCAGACCTACAGGGCTTATAAATCTATTGCGGTTGTTTTTGACAATTTAACCATCTTGAGAGCAAATTCTATTTTGGATTCCTATTATTTTTGGAGTATTTGGGCAAGTTTCTTATAATCTCTGAAAATACAAGATGTATGTATGGCGTATGGCCCACATTTAAGTCTTGTGCAAAACAGGAATAACAGCAATGCTGAAAGAAATAAATGACCGAGTGTTTGAAATCACCATAGTTTAGTATGTAGTACAAAATGAAGTATGGAAAAATTATCTCTTTTGGGTGACTTCCACTCAACAGTCTAGTGGCAAAAACTCTAATGGTGTTTTCTTTTCTACAAAGAAAATGTCACCCTCTTATAAGATGCATTAAAAAATTTTTGACCAACCCTGTTGTAATGCCATTTTTTATTTGAGAAGAACTTAACACAAATATTTAAAAAAGAGTATGCCCTGTGTTTGGCCATTGGCAAGGGCGAATTATTTAGAATAAAACATACCACCCTTTTAGAGGGCGAAACATTTTTAAGAAACAAACGCAAAATTGCATTTTGCCTTAATAAAATGCACATTTTTTGGTAGAAAAGAAAACACCATAAGAGTAAAATCAAAATGCTATGAAAACTTTTTCAAAGCTGCCATTAGACAATCGCTTCTTTCAGCAATTGTTTGATCGTTATATATTGATATATACTTATGTAATCTCAACCCCTGAGGATCGATTGCAAAGCTAAGTAGGAGATTTATTTTTTGTAAAACAATTCTTACAATTGTAAATAAATTTAACTATATGTTAAATATTTTGTAACAATAAATAATCAGTGAAAGGCAAATTATTTAATTCAAAATCTTCATAATATTACTATCAACAACACATACTCAATATAATTTTCCCAACTACACGCGTAACTAATTTAAAATTCCAACACATTTATTTATTTTTTTTTTTATTTTTTTGTTTAACTAAAACAATAGAAGCATTTTTAAGAGATTTATTTATTAAATTTAATTTAAGTTAATTAGAGTGATGAAATGAAGAAAAAAAAAATATGAAATACCCTGCGCAAACACGCATCTTTCAAACACTTAACTGGACAACTAGAAAATTATTACGTAGTCTGGCCTGTCTCTTCAGAGATCAACAAAAGAAAAATATTTTTAGAATTGAATTGAATTCATTTGAGATTGAGATTTGTGTGCTTAAATTAGATGAAAAAGGTGACAACAGCCTCTCAATATAATCAAAATGATTTAAATTTTGATGACAGTGGCCCATATTAGTTTAAATATTACAATTTTAGTAATTTTAGTATCACCATAAATTGCGGGGAGGGGAGAGGGGGTATGACAGCCACACAGACTGGCAGATCTCTTTTTCAATTATTATTATTACTCACAGTTTTTTCTCTTTATTCCTTTTTGGTTTCCACGTAATATGCAAAATTATATTTAATTTACGCGTTAAATGATTTCGTTTTTCTTATGAACCGAGCGAGAATCTGTGCGCTATGCTTAGTTTAGCTTTCTGAAAAGATGCAAATGTTGATTACCGACAGAGAGACGTTGTCAGTGATTGTTTAAGATACATCATCAGCATCATCATCATCATCATGTATACCCCAATATATTGCTACTAAAATATATGAATTAATGACAATGTTTTATAATCTTTGTAAGATTTAAGCAACGACTCTTTTCTTTTATGGGTTTTACAAATACCCTACAGTAAATCAACTAGACTGTAAAATTAAATCCCTTACAAACATCAACATGAAGTATATTTTCATCCATAATGGAGGACTATTTTTTAGTAATCAATTTCAAGGCGCCAAAGGTATAACGAGCAATGCAATTCTAGATTTAGTTTACATACATAACTGGCCATAACAACCCTTCAGTCAGGATTACGATCTAGCTTCTCACACCACTTATGTTGTGTGCTTTAATTTTATACATGAGTGGCGGGACCTACAATTTAAAGTCGACTCCGAACGACAGATTTTTTTTAAGAAGCTTTTCATGGCAATTTTTACTCTCAGAGTCTTTGCCAGAAATCTGCTGAGAGGAAGTCGTCGAAGAAATATTTTTCGTTTTGATGTCTGACCTGAGATACGAACCCGGCCCTTGCGTCTAATAAGCCAACACACTACCTACTAGACCACGGCGACTTCATAACAACTTCAGGCAACCAACCTCATCAGAAGACTGTTCAATCAATGTTCACTCTGAGAGAATAATTTGAGGCTTTTCGTTCTCTCCGAGGTATATTAATAATAAACTAGATTTAGTTTACCAAATATTTAAAACTAAGTAGGGCTCTTTATATTTGCCGTATACCAGGGGCCAATTGTAATTCATTATTATTTAAGTTTAAGTTATTTTATTTTTTGCTTATTTGTTTATTTATTTATTGCATATGAAAATGTATAAGGAAATTTCTGATTGTGTTCGAAAGAATGACTTAAATCGGGTAAAAAACTTTTCTCAATAAGAAGTATTGTAAGCGGTTACTTAAACTTAGTTGCGGTTGGAAATTTAAGCGAATAACAAACGACAGCGAAGAGTATAAATTTAAATAAAGAAATCGAATAAATTTGTTGTTAAATGAATAGAAAAAATAAATTCGAAAAAAAGATATGAAATACTAAGAAGGATATGATTTGGAAAAAATAAAATAAAAACCAAAAACAGAGACTTTAAAGTCTCTAGAGTCCTTTGCAATAGAAAAAAAGGACTAAAGCAAAAGGATAAAATAAATAAAAATGTAATTATTATAACAATAAATATTTAATAATAGAATATAATAATAAAGTGATAATTTATTATAATAAATTTCAAAAGAAAACAAAATAAAAAATCTTGGAAAATGTGTAAAACAATTGATGAAAGTAAAATTTAAAAGAATTTTAAAGAAGTAAAGAATTTATAATACAGACAGTGGAGAAAGAGCTCTTAAAAATCTTAAAAATTTTAAATTTTCTTTAAAAATCTACAAATAAAAAATTAAAATAAAATCAATCCTTCAAAATTACAAGGATTTATATTTTTCAGGATAATAAAAGTAATAATGTGGACTTAAATCTTATACAAAATTTAGAAAGTCCTTGTTGTTGATAAACGAAGTATTTGGAGTGCAATTAAATTGATTTGCAAGAGTTCTTTGGAGTACAAAATAAATCGTTAAATGTCCTGCGATTTAAACAATTAGAAAATGTTCAATAAAAAATGCTTAAAAGTAGAAAATGGTGTTCGAAATCGTAAAAGGAATCAAAATTTATCTCAAAAAAATCAAGAAAAAACTGAACAACTTGATTGCATGTTCTACCAATTTGTTTAAATTCTAAAAACTGTGACCCAGTGGATCAATCTTGAACATTTTAAAAACAATTTCAAAGGATCTGAGCTAATTTGCTTAAAATTTCCCTAAAAAAACTGAGAAATAAATTTAGAAAGTCCTTGTTGTTGATAAACGAAGTATTTGGAGTGCAATTAAATTGATTTGTAAGAGTTCTTTGGAGTACAAAATAAATCGTTAAATGTCCTGCGATTTAAACAATTAGAAAATGTTCAATAAAAAATGCTTAAAAGTAGAAAATGGTGTTCGAAATCGTAAAAGGAATCAAAATTTATCTCAAAAAAATCAAGAAAAAACTGAACAACTTGATTGCATGTTCTACCAATTTGTTTAAATTCTAAAAACTGTGACCCAATGTTACAATCTTGAACGTTTTAAAAACAATTTCAATGAATATAAGCTAATTTGCTCAAAATTTCCTTAAATAAACTGAGAAATAAATTTAAAAAAAAGGATATGAAAGCCTAGACCGTATAAGATGGATATAGGATTACAAACTTATATTGTGATTGGAATAATAAATAAAATAAATTAATAAATAAATAAAAAAAAGCAAAGATTAAAAAAATATTTCCATTTAATTAAAAAACAAAAAAAGAAACATTTTAAAATTTACGAAAAAAATGCAAAAAGACATATTCAACTTGGAAATTCAAAAAGGATATTAAAATCATTAAAAAAGGATGTTAAAAAAAATCAAAGAAATACAAATTAAAATCAATTATTTTAATAATTATTTCAAATTCTATCATACACAAGATGTTTAAATAAAAAACTAAAATTCGGAAAAGCAATAAATCTCGAGACTAATAAATATTTTTCTTTATAATTTTAGAATCTTAATAAAATAAATCATAAAACAACAATAAAAAAACTAAAAAAAACCCCCTTACAAAAATCACCCTACTGATCTCTATAAATTAAATTAAAAAAAGCCATAATCACTATGAATGTTGATGAAGTACGTACCAAATTACAGCAATTCTGCTGGGTTGATTATCTAGTGTTTGTTTTAATGTTGGCCAGCTGTGCCTTGATTGGAATTTACTTTGCCTTGAAAATGCGCAAAAAAGCCAAATTAAATCAGGAATTAAGCAATAAAGATGCTGAAGATGATTATTTAGTGGGCGGACGCAAGATGACAATATTTCCCATAACCATGTCACTGATATCAAGGTAAAATGCATTGATTTATACACACTGGAAAGAAAAAACAAAAATATTCATAATTACACGGAAATTATAACAATAAAGTGTCTTGTAAAGTGATAAATCGTATTATTTAATGTCATATATTGTTATTAAGAATATTGTATAATAAAAACGAAATAAAATTTAATTTTTTACACATTTTCTCTTTGCTTACAATCAATTTAAATATGATTTGTTTGTGGCGGTTATAGAAATTTTTATTTTAAACGAATTCATTTGTATTCAAACAGATAGACAGACAGTCAGGCAGATGGATAAATTAGCTCCGAACAATTTTCTGAGAGCACAAGCCGATAGTATTTGTTTAAATTTAAAATTTTTTTTAAATACCCTACACTAGGTATTCGATAATAATATTAAAACAATCTGAACTTACGTTCTTTTTTTTTAATTTCATAATTGCCACTGATAAAGTATCGTGTAATGGACTTTTTTTAACTGATTTACCCTCATTCGTATCAATTATTATATTTACGAACACAAGTCTTACAAAAGTATACATACGGTTAATAAATTTCAGAAATTTTTAAAGCTATCCATCTTCGTTGAAACTTTATAATTTTTTTAAATTAATTTTTCTTCAATTTAATTTAAAATATTGCCATCCATCCTCGGTTTAATGATTTAAAAATTTCTGAAATTTGGTAAACCGTATGTATACTTTTGTGGGCCAGTGTACATGTACTATATAAATGTTTACCAGATGGCTGGCTTTCTTTTTGTTTGATATGTAAACTAATTGACTACCAAGAAAGAGAAAAAGTTTTAGGAAATATAAACAATGAGTGAAAAAAAAACTAAGCAATTAAATTATTTTATTAAGAGAGAAATGTTAAATTAAATTCTTTTTAGCATTTATTAGTTTTCTAGTTAATTTCCTATAGCGTAGAGAGAGTATCTACTTTTAGTTTTCATTGTAATTGTTTTTAATAATAATTTTAAGGGAAATGACAATTTCTTATTAATTATTTCAAATGACTTGGAACATGAAAGTGCAAATAAACATTTTTTTTCCCACCACCTACAGCCGACTAATTTGTTGTCAACTAATTAATTAATTAATTAAATATTTTATTTAATAGTATAACAACCCGTTAACATAAGCATGTAATTCATGGGATTTATTCAATTCCAAGTTCTTTTGTCATATAGAAGGCACGTAAAACCAACTAAGAAATTTACAAAAATAGCACGTTTTTTTAATACGTATTTTACAAACATTTTTTATTTTCAATTTATTAATTTTATTTTTAAAATATTTTAATTTTACTTTAAAGCTTTATTTCTGGCATAACATTGCTGGGCACGCCCACCGAGGTCTATCTATATGGCACACAATATTTATATATTATAGGCTCTATGATAACCATGGGTTTTCTAATGCACTATTTCTATCTGCCCGTATATCATGAGTTGAAATTAATATCCACTTATCAGGTAATCTTACTTCTCTTATACTCTAAACATTAATTCTCTTATACTTCATCCATTTTTTTATCTTTATTCCCTTTTAAAGTATTTAGAATCCCGTTTTGATCGCAAGGTCCGCTTGTTTGGCTCGGTGCTTTTCATATGTGGCACTGTAAGTATTCACTGCCTTTTGGGAATCCCCAAACCTTAATTAAAACATTATTTGCTCTTAGATGCTTTGGCTACCCATAGTGATTTATGTACCAGCATTAGCCTTTAATCAAGCCACTGGAGCCAATATTCATTATGTCACACCGGTAGTATGTTTAGTTTGCATATTCTATACTTGTGTGGTGAGTTCTCTTATGTCTTATACAGTATAAGAGTTCCTTATTTTCGAATTCAATTTTAAAATTTAATTAGGGTGGCTTAAAAGCCGTGGTATGGACTGATGTTATACAGACTTTGCTTATGTGCGGTGCCATGGTTTTAATTATGATTAAAGGCACTATAGATATTGGTGGACCTGGTGTTGTTTTCAAAAAGGCCTATGAAAGCGGTAGAATAGAGCCGCCTAAGTAAGTATAAGAGAATCTAAATTATGTATTCTAGTAATTCTAAAGCAGTTTCATTTTTATTTCAGCTTTACTTTCGATTTAACCGAACGTTATACCGTTTATTCTTTGGTTATAGGCGGTGTACCCCATTGGCTTAAATCGAATGCCATTAATCAGAACATGATCCAGCGTTATTTGTCTCTGCCAACTTTGAAAAAGGCCCAGCATGCTATTTGGTATTTTATATTAGGGGTCCTAATATTTTTGGTCATTTGTGGCTATAGTGGTTTGCTAATCTATGCCACCTATTCGGATTGTGATCCTTTGGAAACGAAGGTATGTAGGAATACATGCCTTCTTAGGCGGTTTTATACTATAATTTTATATTTCTTTAGTTAGCCAAACGTACAGATCAATTGCTGCCTTTGTTGGTTATGGAAACCTTAGGTGGTTTACCTGGCTTACCGGGATTATTTGTGGCTGGTGTTTTCAGTGCTGCATTATCTTCTCTTTCCACGGGTTTGAACTCCATGTCTGCTGTTATTTTGGAAGATTTTTTCAAAATGTTTGCCCGAGAACCCTTAACCAAAAGGCAAACCTCGTTTATTATGCGTTTGGTAGTGGTGGTCTTTGGCTTTATATGTGTGGGCCTGGTATTTGTGGTAGAACAGCTAGGCACTGTTTTACAATTGAGCATAACATTGTCTTCGGTAGCCAATGGACCCTTATTGGGAATATTCACTTTGGGCGTAATGATACCCTGGGTGGGGGAAATAGTAAGTGTTACTTTCGAGATAGAAAAAGTAATTAAAAACTAATGTTTGGGTTTTCCTTAATAAGGGGGCCTTAGCAGGGCGGCTTTGTGGGTCTAGTGTTTATGGCTTGGATGTGTATTAAAGCCCAATTGGAAAAAATCAGTGGTGCTGTGAAATACATACGCAAACCTTATACCACAGCAGGCTGTAATTATACATTTCCCGATATGGCAGCCTTAAACTTGGTGGCCGAAAATGTTAACGATTCTTTGGAGGAAGAAAGGTAATAAAAAATTTAACTTTTTTGTTTAGAAAATCATTTCATTTTAAATGTCTTTCTTTTGTTTTTAGTGTTGCACCGTTTAAAATCTATAACATTTCCTATCTGTATTACACGATGTTAGGTGCTTTGATAACAATTGTTGTGGCCTTAATTGTTAGCTTTTGTTTGGGTTTCAATAGCGTTGATCGCACCGATCCCAAGCTTTTATCACCTTTCGTTAGAAGATGGATGGTGAAACGTAAATTGGGCAAGCCTATAGTGCCTTCGGGTACAGATCCTAAGCTAACGAATGGCAATTTCAAAACGATACACGAAACAAAAACGTAAATGTGAAGTGTTCTTTTAAAAGTTCCTTTTCTATTGAAATCTTATGTGGACAAGAAAGTGAAAGAAACAAAGAATGAAAGACAAATTTTAAATAAACTATGTTAGTTTAAAGTTAATTAGTTTTAAGTATGTTAATTAAAAAAAAATAAATTAAATTATAAAAACGCCTAATGGACATACCAAGCTTTTCTGTTTGAAAAATCAGCAAAATCGCAGAGGTATTACTCCACAAGCGACAATAACCTGTGCTTACATAAAATCTTGGAACTAAATAAGCTGGCCTCAGACTTTAATATTGCTCAACCGATCATGTAAATTGTCTACCTAAGCATCAAAGTGAAGTATTATGACAGAAACATCCTAAGTGGGCTCATTCCCCATTTGATCTCTGCTAACTTTATAAGCAAAATGCTGGATCAATGGGAACACCATAAAAACCAAGTTGAATGCGTATTACGAAGAGATACAAGAAGATAACTCACTAGCATGAAGATGACTTCAAAACTAGCAAATCCAATCAAGGAAGATCCTTCTCAGGACACCGTTCTGGTGATGGTTCTGGTAGGCTGATGACGTTTTGCTTCCACGTGAAGGGAAAGCCGTAAATTTGTTTACAAAGATTGTTAATTAAACAATAATTTTCAAAGTATTTGAACTGATTCTCAAACTTTTCTATGTTTTTTATGAAAATAAAGAGTGAAATCTACTCCTTACAACATTTTTTGGTAAAAAAAAGAAATAGCCCCTGCTTTCGTATTTTTCTTCGTTTTTTTTTCTTGATTGTAATACTTTGGAAACAACAAGTGTTGGAAGAAAACTGAAAAAAGGCTAAACAACTCAAATAAAGTCCTTAAAATAAAAAAGAGACAACAACAACAACAACAGCATAAAGAAAAGTGGCAATATCCTTGCCAAGCTGCTGCTGTTTTTTCCTTTCCATGAACCCTAAACAACAACAAAGCCAAGTGCTGATGATAAAAATGATGATGATGATGATGGGGACTGCAACATTTGATGGTCACTCTCCAAGATGTATTGCCACTTGTAAGTAGTTGTGTGCGGCACTTTCAACATGGCATATAAAGAAGGAAAAAGTAAACGAACGAAAAAAGAAAAAAAAAGGATGGAAAATTCATAAGGGTAGCAGCAAAAGTTTAAAAAATGAAGATGAAGAAGTGGCACAAGCGCTTGGCCAAACCTCAACAATGTTCATTATAAACTAATGCCTCAGACCCCAAACCCCATTCAACATTCTAATCATCTTTTGAATGATAATGGGTAGCTGGCGATGGATGAGATGCACTACCCAAAATTTACAACATATTCTGTGTGTGTGTGTATGTGTGTATGTGGTCTATTTTCTTTTTGTTTTTTCCCTTGCACTTGTTGTTTTTTAACTCCTTCCAAGAAACTTAGTTGCGGTTTTTCGTTAAAAAAAAAATGTTAAAAAATCTTAGAAAAAAATGAAAAACAGAAGCCTGTTTAAAAGAAAAGTTTTCCATTTCTAGTTGGTTTTTCTTTCTACATTTTTTGTTTTAATTTTCAGAAGAAGCAAAAAAAACCGTGGAAAATGTGTTAGAATTACAAATGCTTTTGAATAAAAACAAAAAAAAAAAAACTTTTTACTTCGAAATGCAATAAATGCTTAAAAGGATTTACCAACTAAAAACAAATAAACAAAAAAAAAAATTTGTTTCTTTTCTTTTTTTTTTTTGCATCCTTTTTTTAAGAAATTTTAAAAATATGGAAAATATTGCCCGCGGGTTAGTTTTTAAAAATATGTACAGCCCACCAAGCAAACCCCCCACCCTGGTTGTTATTCCATCATTCGGTAAAGTAAAGCGAGATAAATTTCGATCGTATTCTGAGTTGTTCATTAAAGCTGTGGAAATCAAAGTCAAACTTAGAACAGCAATTAACCAAATTTGCTAATAATCTAAGATCCCTTTCTGCTTAAAGGTAATCAAATTGGCAGTGAGCAATTCCATACTTTTTTAGGGCTGCTAATCTTGGTCACAGGATTCTTTCAGGAAACTTTTTTATTGTCAGAATTTTTTTATATTCTAAGTGTCCTAGCCTAGGTATTTATGTAACAGCCAGAACGGACAAGAACTCTACATACTACACATGGATGTTGAAGGAATATAGGACTATCGGTAATATTGAATGCACGATACCGCGCTATGCCTTCTCAATGAAATTCAAGACAACCATTGCGGATAAAGAGCTCTGGGAGAATGGTGTTGTGGATCTCGTAGAGAACTTCTTAAAAATCGCCATTCATGGATACAAACAGTACGGAACCGATTGTAGAAGAATTTTCTCGGAAACACCCGATCTATAAGATTTAAGGCCAATCCATTAGACTAACGAATCACTGTAGGAGTTTTTATGTGAAAGTGTTGACTGTGGTGTTGAAGTCGCCGGGTCTAGTAGGTAGTGTGTTGGCTTATTAGACGTAAAAGCCAGGGTTCGAGTCCCATACAAAAAGTATTTTATCGGCGATTTCCTCTCAGCAGATTTCTGGCAAAACGTCTGAGAGTAAATAGAATTGCCATGAAAAGTTTCTCATAAAATCTGTCGTTCGGAGTCGACTTTAAACTGTAGGTCCCACCACTTATGTATCAAATTAACATACACAACATAAGTGGTGTGAGAAGCTAGGTCAATAATCCTGACTGATGGGTTCTAATGACCAATTATGTATGAATGTATGTTGACTGCGGTGAGAATTATTTAGGAAGCAAATATTCTCAAGGGAAACTTTACCATACTTTCTGGTAGTCAGATGGCTATCAGGGGGCACTGAATTCCAGAACAGAACGGGGCACATGATGTCCATATCTTATGGAAAGGACACAATAATATAATAACTATGAAAGAACTTGAGTATCCTTTTAGGACCTGAAAGCTTATAATTGACAAAGCAGTCAGCGATTCCATCGACTACAGATGGGCCGGCCTCGAACACGATCCGAACGGAGCTAAAAATCTTTTCAAAACTGGATAGATAAAAGTAGACAGAGTGCTTAAATTTACAAAGAAGCGTCCTCAGTATTCATAACAGGGCGTTGAATTATGGACACGAATGCGAGGTGTATTGGTCTATCTTCCTAACTATGTATGGCGGTAAAAAGGACAACAAGTCCTTTAGACCACAGGCCTCTAAGGTCCTTTAAAGACCGTGCTGCACTGAATTGATTGCAATTCATATTTTCTTCTTAATCTGTCATCTGCAAGTGTCAAAAAGATGCTTAGAAGCTACCTTTTCTTCCTTATCTAGAGATCTCTTCCTTTCGTACTTTTTAAAGTACTTTTGGTACTTTTTCTTTACATTTTTTTCCTCGCATGCAAATCTACAATTGAAATTATCACAGTTGCTTAAAACAAAAAAAAACGAAGATGAATTAGAGCTTAATTCTTGCTTAATTAATAATTTATAATGTTAAAAACAAGCCTTAAATGAATCCCTTCGGTACCTTGCCTAATTGAGTACTTTGAAAATATTTTAAGAAAAATTGCATTATTTAGTGTAACACATTTACACGTTTCTGAGATACATATTCTGGGTGAAAACATAAAACAGCTACTCTGCCTAGCATTAGTTTAATAAAAACGTAGCCGTGAACTTTTTGATACGTTTGAAGAGTCGTATTTTTATTAAGATTTTAGTGCCACCAATTTACTTGGAAGTTAAAGAAAATAATAAAAAAAAAAAATATATGGGAACGTAGCTTCGCTTGCTCTTTCTTCCATTTACTGCAAATTACCTAAGCAGACTCATAAAAATATCGTAAAAAAATCTATGTACTTGGCATTTGCAAAGCAAAAAGGCCCTTACCGTAGAGAAGTCAGTCGTCACTGGCTGTTGTTGGCTGTTACTGGCTAACTAACTAACTATTTATACTTTAACTAATGGCTGGGGATAATAAAAGCCAGGAACATGATGTTAAAATGAACCTCAAAGAACTTTGGCATTTTTGCCTAAAACTAAAACTAAATTCAACTAAATTTATAGCCGGTCATTTCAGTTGCTATCTATTCTCTCTCGTAGAGTACAGTGGCCATGTACTTACTCTTCAATGAATGAATGCTTTTAAGACGCAAAGTTTCCATGTGTTTTTCGTATTTTTTTTTTCTTTTTTTGTTTTCTTTCGCATTTTCTTTGTTGCAGTAGAGAGTTAGTTGATGGTCTTTTGGCCAAAGTTATAAATTTCTTTTAAAATAAACCTCAACTTCTTCTTGTTCTTGTTCTTCTTCTAATACTCTCTACTTTGCTTAAAAGAAAAAAATAATTTTCTTTGCTTTTGAATGTCTCTCGTCTTAGTAAAAAGAAAAACCAAAAATTTATACTCATGTGGTCCCAAAACGGAAATTCTCAAAATTCTTGTCCATTTAAGAAAGAAGGCAAGAAATTCTTTTTTTTTTATTTTTTGTTCAACAGCAAAATTTTATGCATTATAAAGGCATTTTAATCACCAACTATTTGGCAAATAAAATAAACCTCAGCCTTAAAATATTGTTTTAAAAAACAAAACAAAGCCAAACACAATATAATCACCCTTCACCCTTCACCATTCAGATGAGAGCTCAGCTTTTGTTTTCAAATCTTGTTTAGTAATTAGAACAATACACCACTAAAGACACCTGAAAGTTTTCTTGCGTTTCTCTTAGCCAAAGGTTGGATGAAGGATGAAGGAAAAGAAATCTTAAAACTTTTGTTGCTGCCGGACCAAATATATTACAAGTACAACTGCAACCTGTAATAAAAACAACAACTAACAACTACAATTAAGGCAATAAAATTAAAGTTTAAAAACAGCAACTCAAACACAAAGAAAACTGGCCAACAAAAAATGCAAAAATTTGAAAATAATGAAGAGTCAAGTCAATTGCTCTTAGAGAAAAGCATTTGAAGAAGAAAAAAACAAAAAAAAAAGAAAGAAAAGACATGACAAGGAACAGAAAATTGTCAACAAAGTGGGTGAGATCACTTCAATTTAAATTTACCGATTTGATAACAAATGTAAGCAAATTCTAGATTTCATTTACATAAAAGCTTGGCTTACATATCCACAAAATAACAGATATGCCTTAACTTTTTTTCATCCTGTGTTTCCAAAAGGCAGAGAGAGGAATAGGAAAACCCTAGAGGAACACCATCGAAGAAGACTAGGACAGACCGTCTTCGTGGAAAAGTTAAGTCTGCAGCAGATGCTAGGGGTAGACCGGCAACTACTACGAACCAGACTATGGTAGTGTCCGCAGCGGCAGAAAGACACACCCAGGAGCACAATGCTTGGATCGTTAAAACTAGGAAGCGCAGGAAACTTCAAAGCCTTTTGTACAATGGGTCAATTCGACCACCGAGTACTGTACTTGTTAGAATTGACAAGTACAAGTCCTCTAACCTAACCTAACTTCAAAGCCATTATCATTTGTTACTAATTAACAATTTTAACAAAGTCCAATCTAGACTTCCAGGGATCCCATTGCTAGCATATGCATGGGATAATTCATTAACGATAAAAACATGGGTGTTCCTGCATGTGTGTTAGACTCACTGGAGTGTGACCGAATGCTGTTGTGGTATATGGGCCCTGCCAAGCCTTAATCACTGGGAGAATACAATCACGATTCGACTCAATGGTTGAACAATAGGCGGCTATCAGAGATCAGCAACGAGTATTCAAAACGATGAATAGATTCGAGTCATACTTATAATTTCTGATACATATACGCATTCATATTTATTTTAATATGATACTCATATTACTCATACTCAAAGTTGGAAGTACTCGTCGTACTTATACTTAACAATACGCATGATGTTATTGACTTCGACTCGTCTCTACTTAACATTGACACAAAGCACAAAATAAGTACGATTCGCGTACGAGCACTGCAATACTCACAAGAAGATTGTGTGTATGCTTAGCTTGTTCCCTTTGTCTTTCCTTTCTTCTTTGTTTGTATATGCAACAACAACAACAGGCTGTAAATTTTAATGAATGATTCGAATCACTCGAATCACTTATAGTATCATAAGTATTTTTCTAAATTTATGAATCAGAATGAGTAGGCGTATGAATCAAACATATTTCGAATGTTGTGAGTTTAATATCAATGTTGTACTCCTACTCATTGTAACCTGTACTTATAAATCAATGTTGTAGCGAGTACGAATGAATCAGAGTAGTTGAATTTCAAATCTGTTAATTAACTCATACTCAAAATTTGCATGAGTACTTATGAGTAGAGGAAAAACGATTCAGTGCTGATCTCTGGCGGCTATACAAACGATAGATAAAACTGAACTATCTCCAATCTTTATCGCCTTCCTTTCCTTATCCATCCGCACTTAATTTAAACGATTTAGACGGAATTTAAGCAGGAAACTATTCCAGATTCTAATTTAAAAAATGTCCTACTCTATCCCCTACCCTATGAATTTCTTTATTCTGGAAAAAAGGAGGAAAAAATTGAAACAATAGTTTTGACAACTTGTCTTAAAAAATCACAACATACATGTCCGTTATTTCCTGTTGTTTTTTACCCTTTTTTCTCCCCCCTCCCCCTCAATTCACTTAACATTTTTACACTAACTAAACTGATGGTAGTCCAACCAGCAAATCCCAACATCAAAGACAAAATATGTTTCAAAAACTATGATTTGAAACAACAAAAGGCAATGTTTTATTTTGTTTTTTTATTTTTTCTATTATTTTGTCATGATTACATATTATTTTGAAATCTCATTAAAAGGTAAATGTTGTAATTTGAAAATGTTTCCAAAAGACAAACGAAAATACCCAAAAGGCTTGTTTTCTTTGGCTGGCCTTTTCATCACATTAACAACTCCCACTATAATAACGTTGTCGACATAGAATTTCAAACGATCCACGTACAGTAGTTTATTTAAAATGTTAAATTAAAATTAAAATTAAAAATAAAAAAAAGCAGAACAACAATAGCAAATAACAATGAAAATAATATAAAATTATCAAAAACAATGACAGTGACAATGGGATTTCCCTTTATCCACTACCACTAAAAAAAAAATTGAGAATTTTCTGAAAAGCCAAAGAAAAAAGTTTAGAAAATAATATGCCCGTACAGCCGTGGGTATTTTGGGATAAAATAATATTTATTATACAGCCAGCCTGGCTTAGGCCTAAACAAAAGCGGAAAAACAATTTTTAATTTCTATTCAAAGCATACTTTTAAGCAATTTTTAATAAATAAATGGCTACACAGGGTGCGGCCAATGTACACATTACTACCGGTAAGACCTTAAACTTTACTATAGCAAATTAACATATTAGGCCATAATGCTCTGTTTCCTCTACTAAGAATGCTTACTTCTTTATAGGGATCCGAACCTCTGTCATACCTGTATACCACAACTTGTCAGTTGCAGTTAGATTAGAAGAAGGACAATATGAAGAACTAATAAACCAAAAAAAAGCCGTTTTAATAGATCGTATAGTATGGTAGTGTGTTGGCTTATTAGACGAAAGGCCCGGGTTTGAATCCCAGGTCAGACATCAAAACGAAAAATATTTCTTCGGCGACTTCCTCTCAGCAGATTTCTGGCAAAGACTCTGAGAGTAAAAATTGCCATGAAAAGCTTCTCAAAAATCTGTCGTTCAGAGTCGACTTTAAAACTGTAGGTCCCGCCACTCATGTATAAAATTAACGCACACAGCATTAGTGGTGTGAGAAGCTAGGTCGTAATCCTGACTGAAGGGTTATAATGGCCAATTATATATATATATATAGTATGGTATCTTGGTTTATAATGAGAACACTAGCATATAAAAAAATTACCAGGCCTCTGTGATTCTCAGAAGTAGAAACACAATCAGTTTGAACAGGCTTAGAAACTTTTTTTTAGATCTAATAAACCTTGCACCTTGAGAAACCTAGCTAAACAATATCAGGCGCTAACAACACAGCTGTCTTAAAGACTGGTTTCGGACAAGGAAGGTACGGGTTCTATTATGTTCGGGTTGCCTGGGCCGGGATTTACGCCACAGCCTCACGTCTAATAAGCCAACACACTACATACTAGACTATGGCTTAAGTAGGGTA
Organism: Sarcophaga peregrina; assembly: GCA_014635995.1. Taxonomy (NCBI): domain Eukaryota; kingdom Metazoa; phylum Arthropoda; class Insecta; order Diptera; family Sarcophagidae; genus Sarcophaga; species Sarcophaga peregrina. Next base: position 105,695,374 of record CM025790.1, read on the forward strand.
GGTTAGGTTACAGAACGTGTACCTATCAATCAAGACAAGTACAGTATCTGGAGGTCGAATTGACCCATTGTTTAACGTCCTAAAAGAGGGAAGGATGAAAGGAGGGTATGTAAGAAAGGAGGGGAATAGGAAGCATAGGAATCACACAGACCAGACACAACAAAAAGAGTTGGGAGAGCGTGACTACACCGATGAAGTCCTAGCACCTCTTAACAAGCCAAAGCTATTAATGAATCTGTGGAGAGCCTTGATGTCGGCTCTCGACACTGAATTCAAACTCCCAAAAAAGGCTGTAAGTAGAAATTACGAAATTCAATGCATGGAATGAACATGGACTTGTTTATTCCACCGATTGCTATTCGAAATGATTGAAATTCATTGAATACCTCGATAGTATTAGCATTGTATGATGTTTCAGGACTCATGATGTTTTCAGGACTCAGCTCCATAGAATAATTTTAAGAAGGAATTGAATCTGTTGAGTTTAGTTGTGTTAAATCACCATTCTCTCAGTGCATCTACGTTTCTCATTAAATAGACTGATTGAAATATTTAATATTGGTTTCAAAACCATATTCATTGGGATAACTTCATTGGTTCTTAATGAAATGAAGCTGACTTTTTAAGACGTAAGGCGGGACGTGTTTTACAGAAATTCTAAAGAAAAAATAGATTTTTTAATCACAATTTCATGGTTATTTATTTATTTTTTCTTTTTAAATGAATTATTTTTATTTTCTTTTAAGACACTGGTATGCAAGTATAAAAAAAAACTTAAAAATATTTCCATCCATTTATATTTGAAAGAATCATAGTTTAACACTAAATAACAATATTTCCTTAACACAAAAAAAAATATCTTTTAACACTTTTCTTTTCCCCTTCCTCTTGCTTAAGTTATGTTATTAATTGGTTTGTAATTAATTTAACGAATATTTTTGTTAATCATTTGATATCAATTGATTCATAGTCTGGTAACTTCTCCCACAATTCTTTCAATTCATTTTTTGTGATGGCAGGATTTTTATGGCTCAGCATATCGTATACAATTTGTGGTCCCAGTAAAGTATCCTCTGCACTGGGATCTTCCACCGAAGGAGAGAGTTCAGCTTCAGCCGAAAATTCAGAGCTACACTAAAAGTCCACAGAAATGTTTGATTTATTAAAAAACCCACCTAGCATGTATTTATTAAACAAATACTTACCGCTAATTGCACTATCATTAGGACAATAAAAACTAAATATAAGAAGAATTTTATTTTATCAAACATCTTGTCTAAGTTTATCTATTTATTTATCTTTTATTTTTTTGTATCTTTATTCCACCGATAACAGCTTTATTTAGCGTTTCTTACATGTTCTCTAGTGTATGGTTTAAATACTTCTAAACGCTTATGGAAATTCATTTGTTTTTATCCCCAACCAGAATACTACGTACGTAGAGCATTACGTTCTCATTTCAATTGAGTTTTATTGCGGGTTTTTGACTTTGAATTTATTTCTGCGTTTTTTTTTTATTTTTATTTGCAAAATTTATTTATTAGTCATTATATTTGTATAGTATTTTTATAATAATAAAAAAAAACAAAAACAACAACGAAAATTAATATTTTTTTAGTATGATTTTGTTTAATCGTTAAGTAACTCGAGTCAGTCACTCAAAATGTTATTGTTATTACACTCGTCATGTCGAGCAATAGGCTAATCACAGTTTGGACAACACACTTTTCACCCTCTTCCTCTTCTTTCTTCACGTTTTTCTTATTATTTACTTACTAAAATGATCATATTACCAACCCTTAGTTAGAATTACGACCTAGCTTCTCTCATCCCTTATTTTATGTGTGATAATTTAATTCATTAGTAGCAGGACCCATAGCTTTAAGTCGTCTTCAAGTGGTAGTTTTTTGAGAGACTTTTCTTGGCAATGTTAATGTCATAGTTTTTGCAAGAAGTCGGTTCAGAGGAAGTTGCCCAAAAGAACTTGGTTTCAAATTCTTTTTGGTCTGTGAATTCTGACCAACTCTAGTTAATAATCCAAAACATATATGTCTTCAGACGTACGATAATTTACCAAATAATAACACATGTATTCTGATCAAAGAATTGATTTTAATTAGTCTTCATTGATCACAATGTGAAGTCTAAGCCGTGAACTCTCGTCTAAAATCCAACACACACTACTAGACTTGGTAACTTCTAGTACATAATAACCGCTATAAGAAAAATACCAAATCTGATCAAAGAATTTTGTTTTATCACAATTTGTGTCAGTAAGGTTAGCCCAAATAAGCGGTCTTAATAACTCTATCTCTCACTTTGCCTGATTAAAGCTGGGTAGGTTAGGTTAGGTGTAGGTTAGAGGGACGTGCACCTGTCGGTCAAGACAAGGCCACAGGTACCCGGACGGTCGAAATTGACCGATTGTACATTGTCCTTAGGGAGGAAGGAAATGGAGGAGGCTATCGGACTGTAGGGAAGGGAGGGAGAATGGGAACGGAGGAATAAAAGAAACAGACACAAAACACATAGAGGTTGAGTGTGCGACTACACTTATGAAGCCCTAGCACCTTTCAACCAGCTCAAGCTGCTAATTAATCTGTGGAGAGCCTTGATGTCGGCTCTCGACACAGAACTCAAGTTCTCAAAGAAGGCCCTGCTAAGGGTCCTCAACCTACCAAAGGCTGGGCAGTTGCAGAGGAGATGTTCGATGAGGGCTATGAATGCAATAAAATGCCGTAGTATCTGGCAGAACTGGTAACAAATTTGGATACAAATGTTTTGATACAAAGTTTCTAATTGTTTCTATTATTCTAATAATTGTATAACTAAATCAGAGGCTGGGTTCAAACCTCAGCTCGAGCATCGTAAAACATAAAGAGAAATTGCAAAAGATGTCTCTTTCGACGAGCCCCTTAAAAAACGTGTGTGTACAATGAGATATTAAATCTTTACTGCTATCGTAGAGCCATCAGTCAATACAGAAGGTGTTGATGATAAATGGATTTTCTAAACTAAGGCCTGTGTAAACTGGGATCTGTGCTTACCCCTAATTTTTGTTTACGACATTTAATTCATGAATTCTTTTATTTTGTTGTTACTATTGTTGTTGCTGCTGATGTTTTATTTTTGTTTTCATTAATAGCGTGTTTGAATTTTTTGAACAAATCGTGAGAGTTTTTCAATTATTTTTTTTTGTTTTTTTTCATAACACTTTTGCCTTTTGAAATTAAATTAAATTATAATTTAATTAATAAATAAACAAAATAAAATAAAAAAAATATTAAGACTTTAATAACTTAAGCTTATTCTATTCTGTCTGTCTTTCTATTTTATGTTTTCTTAATCATCATTAAGTTATTGGCTTAATTATGACGTTAATTTTCATCATTATTATGATCAAATCATTTACATGGAGTTCATTTACATAACAAATGAGAATGCCTTAAAAGCGACTTTAACGACAGCAATGATGACGCGGGGGCCTTTAGAATTGATTTGCAATTTCATACCGAAACTCAAACTGTCTTTATTGTTATCATTATTATTTTTATTATAATTGTTTATAATTTAATTTTTTGGTTTTTGTTTTTTTCTTCGTTTCGTTTTTTTTTTGGTTTATTACCTTCAATAATTATTTTTTTACACAAAATTATTTGCAATTCAAGCACGTTTTTGTATAAATTGAAACAAAATTATTATTTTTTTTTTGCTTCCAATTTTTAAAAGCTGTAAAACGGAAAAGAGTTAACATAGTTAAGAAAAAATTATATTTAGACGGGGAAGAAATAAGCCGAAGATATTAAAAAAATTATTATTTATTGAAAAAGTACTTTTTGGGTACTTTCTGCGGTTTCTTTTTAATTTATGGTGTTCGTTAAAAAATTTATAAAATAATTGCATTACAATACGGTTTTGAAAAGTACTTTTCTTTCTTTTATAAAAAGAAATAGTACACTATACAGACTATATGCAAATTGTACTCCAGAGGTACCTCTTTCCAACCGTAGTAGTGGGATAACCACTCTCTCTTGAGAGTTGAGATTTTCAATTTTGAAAAAAATCGCTTTTTGGCCATAAATATTTGAAAATTCTCTTGAAGATCAGTGGCCATTTGGGAACATATAAGAAATAGTACACTATACAGGCTATATGCAATTGGTAGTCAAGAGAATGCTCTATCCAACCGTAGAATAAAGTTTTCTGGTTCTTTTTTAGTACTTTTATAGTACTTTTAGTTACTTATCTACTTAATGTACTTTCTTGGTACAGAAATGATTTTTTTTTATAAATTTTTGTACTTTTTGCTTTCCAAATTGATTTTATGAAATATAATTTTTTATATAAATTAAGTACTTTTAAGTACTTTCCTGGTACCTTTTGTATAATAAAGTATTATAGTTCGTGAATTAAATAATTTTAAAGTACTTTTCCAAAAGAATAAAAAAACCCCAAAAGTACCATTTTGGTACTTTCATTGCTACATTTATTCCCTTGCTTTTCTTAATAGAATTTTAAAAATTTTATTAAAAATTTCCTTCTCTTCCTAGTTTCCTTCTACGAAATTGTAACATAAACCAGAGGTATTCACAAGTGCAATTCCGGTATCCGTTTAATATTGTAATGGTGGTACCGCAAAAATTTGTTACTGGCTGGCCGCCCTTCTGTTATTGTTGTTACTGCTGGTGCTACCACTACCTACTGTTGGTGTCACCAGGTGTCAAAGACCACAGGAACAAAACACAGGGCAACATGAAAAACCTTCGAACTGGACAATATGCCAGAAATTAGAAACAAAACAAAAAATTTATAAAAAAAAAAACAAATATTTTTATAAAAAAAATAAAAACAACAACTTTCCTTCCCTTATGTTAAATAAAAATAAAAAATTATGATGGGGAGGGGGTACTTACACAGGTTTATTGGTAATACATGGAGAAACCATAGTTAAAATTGTGAATTTATTTTGCATTTGAAAATAAAAACACACACATTGACACGAAGTAGCAGCGTAGTGGTAAAATGACATTTGTTCAGCTGGTTGTGCCAGTTCGGCAGTCAGTCAGTCAGTGTGAACATCGGCCCAAAATAAGGACAAAAAACGGAAATAGCCGCCAAACGGATGCCAACAAACGAAGCAAATGATTCATTTCCGATGATGAGTCTGCGGATGCCAACAAAACAAACGGTGACACCAAAATGCTTTAAACAAAATATATAGTCCGTCTGTCACATAGTCCGTCACTATGTCGGTATGTATGTCACAACCAGTGCTAACTCCACTCACTCACTCACTAACTTACTCATCATATAACATAAGGCTGGCTTTCGCAAAATGACGTCGTGCTGTGTTGTAGGCCTGCCTGCCTGCCTGCCTGTGTTGCCTAACTCTACAAGTCCTTGCATGAGTATTTTTATCATTTTTTTCTTTCGTTTTTTTCAAATGTTGTTTGCATGTTATTGATGTTAACGTTATTGCTTTTGTTGTTGTTGTTTTGATATGAGAAATCAAACATCAGCAAAACGAACGACAGCTATTTGCTGTTTTGCAAAATTTACCAACCAAAAGGTATGAAAATCGTTTACCTCTGACCGTGTCACAGCAGTATCGCGGCGTTTTTGCAAATTTAGCATTTCACATATTGATGGGCCCCCCTTCCTATAGAAGCTCTATTTGTCATTCTGTCTGTTTGTCTGTGTGATAACGTGTAAAGGTGTTTCATTTACAACTTTCGAACACAAAAACTTTTTTCACATTTTAGTTATGAAAGGAGACATATTGCAGCGTCAATCAGTTTTGTTAGAAATAACTATGAAAGTATGGATACTTGCTGGCAATTAAGGCATAAGAATATGTATAAGACATTGACATTAAAAGTAAAATTGTCGTCTTTTTATTTGAACCTTAGAAGGAATTTGAGTTATAAAGACATGGCTCTGGCCTCCTATGTGTGTATTCCACATGTAACAGGTAATAGCTATCCCTCGATACAACTTTTCGATTTTATTTTATTTTATTCAGATTCTACTTTTTTTCTCAGTGTATTTAAATTCAAATTAGTTGATAAATACGATACAAATTTATTAATAATTTCAAGTGTTTTTTTTATTTATTTTTCCTACAACAACGATCTGCTTGGCTAAACAAATAATTTGTTAAAAAAAAAAAAAAATATTTTTTCTGTTTTAATACAAAAAAATTTTTTTAAGTCTCTTTAATGACTGAGCACAGTGCGAATGACACACATTTGTTTAGACATCTCTAAATCATTCCAATTATAATTATTATGGAGAAGCTTAACCGATTAAATCATTTTCAATTTCATTTTTTTCTAGCTTCCGTAGAAAGCTGTTCTATTAACGAAATTAAATCAGTTTTTAAGGTGAATCAGCTATGAAATGGGGAAATTGTGTAAGGAAATGCAATACAATTATGAATTCTAATCTTGTTAAAAAGAAAAACAAATGAATTCAGATGCCAGTCATGCAAAGTCTAACAAAGAATTTTCAGTTTCCCAACAAATCATCTGGACTTGACTTAAGCCCGAGATAATCTCAAGAGCAAGGATTTTGGTAATCCAACAGGTATGACGCAGAATAACAAAACAAAATTCCAGGAAAAAATTGGACAAAATTAAAAGCGTCTAACTTTCTGTAATAGAAACGTTTGGCAGTTGAATTAGTCTAGTTCAGTCACTGCGCTAACATTCTGAAAATAGATCTTGAAACGGTCCTTTTCAGTTATATCCTTACAATAATAGCGCCATGAGAAAACTTAATAAATCTGTAATTTGTAGACGAATGTAGCTCTCAGTGTTTCTTTTATTTTTTGGGTCAAGGAAGTCGTTGAAGAAATATTTCTAATTATCTCTTAAAGACACTTACATACATACATAATTGGCCATTACAACCCTTCAGTGAGGATTACTGACCTAGCTTCTCACACCACTTATATTGTGTGTATTAATTTTATACATAAGTGGCGGGACCTACAGTTTAAAGTCGACTCCGAACGACAGATTTTTGAGAAGTTTTTCATGGCAATTTTTACTCCCAGAGTCTTTGCCAGAAATCTGCTGAGAGGAAGTCGCCGAAGAAATATTTTTCGTTTTGATGTCTGACCTGGGATTCGAACCCGGGTCTTTTGTCTAATAAGCCAACACACTACCCACTAGACCACGGCGACTTAAAGACACTTAAACGAACTTAAAAAACCCAGAGTTTTATCGCTTACCACCAACACCAATGGGCTTCTATTTTGGAATTAGTAAGGAGAGATTTGATTCACTTGTAAATATTCCATGGGAATGCAGAAAGGGACGGCAGGATTGTGTGGGCTTTATAGACCAAGATTGAACGAAACTTATCGTCGAAATGGGAAGTTCTTGCTTCGGCAGAACATATACTAAAATTGTCGCGATACAAAGAAGATTAGCATGGCCCTACGCAAAGATGACACGCAGAATCGTGAAGCGTTTCACATTTTTTGTGCAATTTGAGCCAATTCGACCTCTGAGTACTCTACTTGTCTTAATTGGCAGGTACACGTCCTGTAACCTATGGGAAGGCAGGAGCTGAGAGCTGTTAGAGCTAGTAACAATGACCGATTTAGACACAGAATTAGTAGACGGAATAGAGGCATTTCAGATTTCTGTAAGCTATATGAATAGCAGTGGAAACAGTGGATCATCTATTATCAGTTTTATATTCTACTTCTCCGCCATTTATAAGGCAATAAATATTTTTAATGGACCTAAGCGAAATATGTATTTATTTTATTAGTTTATTGAATCAGTTTTAGAGATCATCTTACTATGGAATGATGAAATTATTATTGCGCATATTAAAGTCATTAGAAAAAGAGAAATGAAATGTAAATATTTGACTTTAATAAAGTGTTGTCTTCTTTTTATTACAAGGAAAGATATTTCAAAATTATACGCCTGTAAATCGTTTTGCTCTGCTGTGGAAACGAGACGTATATACTTTGCAATGTTTATGGAAAAATAATTAAAAATATAAGAATATATTGAAAACTTTAAGTGTCCCTATTATTTTTTCCGGGACTTTATTTTACATTTTTTAAGGACTTGGCAAAACTAGTGAAATATTTTTTGTTTATTAGTTAACCAGCATGAATACCTTTAATTTAACGCATATTCCTTGTAAAATTTATGGAAAAATAATTAAAAATATATTGAAAACTTTAAGTGTCCCTATTAGTTTTTCCGGGCCTTTATTTTACATTTTTTTAAGGACTTGGCAAAGCTAGTAAAATATTTTTATTTTTTTTAGTTAACCTGTATGAATACCTTTAATTTAATGCATATTCTTTGTAATATTTATGGAAAAAATAATTAAAAATATAAGAATATATTGAAAACTTTAAGTGTCCCTATTATTTTTCTTTTTTTTTTTAGAATTTGGCAAAGCTAGTGAAATATTTTTATTTTATTAGTTAACCTGCATGAATACCTTTAATTTAATGCATATTCTTTGTAATATTTATGGAAAAAATAATTAAAAATATAAGAATATATTGAAAACTTTAAGTGTCCCTATTATTTTTGCCGGGCTATTATTTTTCATTTTTTTAAGAATTTGGCAAAGCAAAGAAACGAGACGGAAGTAGGAATTTTGGTTTCGAACCCTTTGGATGGGAGTTCTTACGATGCCTAATAGAACCCAAGTTTCAACTCTTAGATTTCAGTTGCTTGAATTATTAAGCGAAACCCGAATTCGTACATTTTCAAACGATATTTCAATAATTCCTGCCCTCTAATATATGTAACTAAGTGAGTGTGTCACACACACACGCACACACACAGTTTTTAATGTAACCAGACAAATTGCAATTATTGCACTCTAATAAATTTATTTTTATTGCAATAATTTCTTTTATTTGTTCACTTTATATTTGAAAGAGAAGAAGACAATTTCAATTCATTACACTTCAAATGGTAACCAAATGACATTAACACATTTGGTCCTTTAACCCTGGCCTAACAAAAAGAGAGAGCATAAACAAAAATATTGCAAAAGGCTATGGAGAGAATATACGTTCAGGAAAAAAAACAAAAAGAACAACAATATTGTATCATTACATTTTGATACTTGTTGTTGTGGTTGTTGTTGTAGTCTTATTCTATTTTTATGGGCTCTTTTTTCTATTACGATTATTGCTTGTCTTTCTTTTTTTTTTTGTTGTTTTTTGGTGTCATCCTTTGATGCCAAAAATCCTTACATACACAACCAACACACACTCAACCGAGCGTCACTTACATTTTTCCATCAGTCGCACTCATTTGCGTCCCGCATAAATCAATTGCACTTGTCATCAACTCAATTAATTTTTGGCAAACAAACTGCAGTAAATCAATTGCTTTGGCACTTGACTCTCTCATGTTGAAAATCCTGTAAAAATATTTCGCATTTTTATTCCATGTTTGCCTATGAAAAAAAAACACTCGGAGAGAGAGAGAGAGAAGCAAAACGAAACAGAATTGATAAATGAAACAGAAGTGGTCTTCAATAGGAATATGGTCATATAAAATACCAGGATCTATATATTGCTTACAAGCCCCATTACATACATACATAGTATGATATGCATAACCCAGCAAACAATTGAAACTCTTGCAATAAACTGCAAAGTGTTTATGAATATCCATAAAATGATTTGCTGGGTTTATCAAACCATTTGGTATTCAATTTTATGGCATTTTTTCTATTCCTACTATTTGGTTTGCTTGATTTTGTTTCATTTCGTTCCGTTTTTTTCTTTCTGTCGAAATAATTTTTTTTTTTTTGTTTACCAGAGGACACAACACATTGAATGTTTTATCATGTTCGAGCATTCAAAATACATGCCACAAAATAATGCAGACGACAGACAATGCCTCGTCATTGGCATGCTACTGTATCAAATTGGGGTTAAAATGTGATTAAATTCTGTGTTATTTTTTTTTCGTTCTGAACTCGCTTTTTTCGCTTGTGTCATTTGCAAATATTTTGTTCTGTAAAGAACAAAAAAAAAATGTCCATTCAATGCATTTTAAGGCCAACCATAGACACATAAAATTACTTACAATAATCCACTCCATTGCTAATGTTGAATGGAGTAGAGGAGAGTAAGGCCAGTAGGCTTGAATTTCCAAAGCAAATATTCAAACAAGAGTACGAAATAAAATTTTCAATTAAATTTCGAAACAAAAATTAAGATTGTAGGACCATCTAAGGCCAGCATGCCAAACATACAGAAAGTATTCGAACTGTTAAGTTACTACATATAGGCTCAAAATTGTTGCAAAACCTCCTTTCTCATAATAACCTCATTCCCTTCATTCACCTATTGTAAATGTATCAGGCGTGAAAGTTCAACTAGAATCGGCCAGCTAAATTTTTCTTAATGTAACTAACAAGTAAAGTTTGGACAAATGGTTAGGGTTTTAGGGCTGTGTTGTCTATACAAGGAAATGGAAACACAGGTTGACACTTCCAAGATCATTAATTTGTTCTTTTATTAATTCTCCTGCATTACTGTTGTCCAATGTGCCAACAGTACTAGTTTTCATTACCGAAAGTAAAGTGGGCATTAGAAAGCTACAGAATGCCTGGTAGATCTAAAATTGTCCAAGAATGTCGCTCATGCCTATGCAGGAGATAGCAAGGCATTCGTTGGTTATCCTCGGTTGGGTAACTGGATGTGGGAACATCATAGGTAACAACAAGCCCGACGTACTTGCTGAAGCTGGCACTACAGAGAATTCACTATAGAAGCAATTAAATGGTCTCACATAAACTTCATTTATTGACAAATGTAAGATGGGCTAATAAACTCACTTGTAAAATCTACAGATAGATCTATCACGACATGAATTCTCGGGAACTCAATAACTCCATAATTGAGCTCCATTAGGCATGCTTTGGACCACCATTCCCAATAGCTTCCCCATGAGCTCAGAATATTTAATTCTAGAGCCAAAAATGCATACCTTTGTTCCAAGGTGAGTGGTGGTGGAAACTTTAAACTCTCGGGAACTTAATAATTCCATAATTGGGCTCCTTTAGGCATGCTTTGTACCTCCATTCCCAATAGCTTCCCCATGAGTTCAGAATATTTAATTCTAGGGCCAAAAATTCCTACCTATGTTCCAGAGTGGGTGGTGGTGGAAACTTGTTACTCTCGGAAACTTAATAATTCCGTAATTGGGCTCTATTAGGCATGCTTTGGACCACCATTTCCAATAGCTTCCCCATGAGCTCGGATTATTTAATCCTACGGTCAAAAATTCCTATCTTTGTTTCAGGGTGGGTGGTGGTGGAAACTTGAAACTCTCGGGAACTCAATAACTCCATAATTGGGCTCTATTGGGCATGCTTTGGACCACCATTTTCAATAGCTTCCCCATGAGCTCGGATTATTTAATTCTACTGTCAAAAATTCCTATCTTTGTTTCAGGGTGGGTGGTGGTGGAAACTTGAAACTCTCGGGAATTTAATAATTCCATAATTGGGCTCTATTAGACATGCTTTGGACCACCATTCCCAATAGCTTCTCCATGAGCTCGAAATATTTAATTCTAGACCCAAAAATTCCTATCTTTGTTTCAGGGTGGGTGGTGGTGGAAACTTGTAACTCTCGGAAACTTAATAATTCCATAATTGGGCTCCATTAGGCATGCTTTGGACCACCATTCCCAATAGCTTCCCCATGAGCTCGGATTATTTAATTCTAGAGTCAAAAATTCCTATCTTTGTTTCAGGGTGGGTGGTGGTGGAAACTTGAAATTCTCGGGAACTCAATAATTCCATAATTGGGATCTATTAGGCATGCTTTGGACCACCATTCCCAATAGCTTCCCAACGAGCTCGGAATATTTAATTCTGGAACCTAAAATTCCCACTTCTTTTCCAATTTCCTCTCAGTAGGATGGAGGCAGAGTAGAATTTGCATTTAACCTAACAAGATATCATCTGAGGAAAGGCAGGGTAGTTACAACGGGACACTAGTCTTTGGGTATTCATGCCAGGAGATTGGCTTCTGCAGATAATGCATCCACGAAAAAGAAGACACTATGTTATGTTCGAGATGTCTGATCCACGGTTTCTCCTACCTATTAGACAAACAATTTCCCTCTGAATTGTAAAAATTTATTAGAAAATTTAAGAAAAAATAATAATAATTCTCTTATTCTTCTTCTTTTTTAATTACAATTTTTAATTATAAATTTACATTGTTTTTCCTTATCATTTTCAACTTAAATTGTTTTTTTTTTTTAATTCATTTGCTATATGAATTTTGGAATTTCATTTGTTGTTTTTGTTGTTGTTGTTGTTTTTTTTTTTTTAATTTTCCCAATATTTCTTGTGTGATTTATCGCTTGAAACAAACATGAATGAATGACTGTTTCTTGTTAAGACCCCTACAGGCCAATCTAATCTTTGGTTGAAAAAGAAAGAAAAAAAAACACAATTTTGTTGTTGTGTTTTGTTTTGTTTTGGGGGTCTTATGGCATTTAGACTTCTTGACCAATTTTCTATGAGAGTTGTTTGTGGTTTTGAATTATGGCAGGATTGCTTTGTATTCTGTTGCATTACGTTACGTTTTGCTAACAACAACAAATTTTGGCACAAGGCTTTGCGTCGTTCCTTGTTTTTTCTTTTCCTTCTTTTCATTTTTTTTTTCTTCTTTGTGTTTCGAGACAAACATTAGAAAAGAACAATAACAAGAACAAGAGCAGAACATCCATGCGGTAGTAGAAGAGCATTATTTGTGAGCCTATTTTATAAATGCACTTACCCGTAGACCCCCATACAAAATAGTGCATTTTTAGGGGTCGTTTGTTGTTTTTAGCAGCTTAACAAAAGAGCCTTAAAAAAAAAACCCCCAAAACCCAGTTGAAGTAAACAAGACTGTGTTCTGTTCTGTTCTGGCTTTAATGTGCATTTTGTTTGGTTTGGTTTGGTTTGCCCAAAATGCTAAAGTTGAAAAATCCTTACGTCCACTGTACATTTCTGTGATTTCATCTACAATTCATGGATTTTTTGCACTTTTACTGCTGCCATGCCTCTTCACACACACGCACGCACGCAAAACGGAAAAGAAATTTTATGTGACATTCGGCAACCACCTCTCTCTGTCCGTCCATCGTTTGTACGTTTGTTTGGCTATCTTTTCCACTTCTAGTCCACTTTTACTTGGGCATACAAAGATCTCCATATGACTACTTGACTAACTAATGCAAAAGGTCTCAACAGCAGAAGCAGAAGCAGCAACAACAGTTTTGACTGCCGGTTAAGAGGTTATGGAAAGACGGCGAACTTTAGTTTGTTCAACTCAACAATAGAAAGAGAAGAAGAAAGAGGGCTTCTGGTTTGCATTTCCTTTGTCAATGGTGTGTGATTTTTTTTTCCATATTTGGCCATCATGTGAGCAGCTAAAAATTTATAATGTTGCATGCTAATGTCTGTCTGTGTATGTATGTATGTATATGGAAACAAGGACATTGTATGTTGCATTCATTGCCTGTATGTTGCATGTTGATTGTAATCATTTTTCTTCACATTTCTAATGATTCGGGAGTGTAAGCAAAATTGCCAACAATTTGACTTTGAATTCATAAGAAGGCTATACTTGAATGGTGACAGTAGAAAATACCAAAAGGACGTCGTCTATTGTTAGTCAACACCGACTATACTAGACACCTACAGGCAAACATATCTATTATAATTGAGAGCAAAGCTCTAGCAAGTAATTCGCTTTTGTACAACTCCCACGTAACGATGCCTATGCTTTTAAAACAAAACCTGATGATGTCTTGCATTTCAATAAAATAATTAATAAAAACTCAATTGATAATAGTTTAGTGCCCTATAAATTAATTGCAAAGTCATCAAAAGAATTAAGAAATTTAATTATTAATTCATTATATTTCATCTTAAGCTAGTAAAGTAACACAAAAAACATTGTAAAGTAAAACAACTCACCTTATTTACACTGCCCACAGAAATCCCTCTTACACCATTGAGTTTTCGGTAAAGCAACTCATTCTAGTTGAACGAAAATTCATATGAAAAAGCACTCAATCACTCATGATTTTTTTTGAGTCATTTTCATACAAATTTCCAGTCAAACAAAATTAGTTGCCGTACAAAAACAATTTCTTCTGCACCTTTTCTTAACGACACATTTAACACGCACACACACACACACACACACACACACTTTTTAAGACACCATTTTTTCATTTCTTTTTTCTTGGGAGCACCCCTTTTAAGCATAAAGAACTTTTTTTCTTTTTAGATTTTCATGATTTCTTATAAATTATATGCTCAAATTACTTTTAATCAAAAAACATTAATAAAAATAACCAAATTTCACAATAAATTTTTAATTTTCTTTTTTTTCGACACGGAAATACACCCGACTTGTTGCGCTTTTATAAAAGAAACTAAAAATGTCGTCGTTTTCTTTCCCAACATCCCACTTCTATTTCGTTAATGCATCTGTTGTTGTTTTTATTTTAATGCTTTCAATTGTTGTTGACCCTTATTTACTTTCTTCCCTTTTGTGCGTACGATCACATTGTGATTACATTTGTGTGGTTGTCCGTGTCTTTTTTTTATTTAAGCTTTTTTAAATACTAAAAGTTCTAAACTTTTCTTCAGGTAATTTTTTTTTACTGTGTTTTGTTTTTGCAACACACTTATTCTCTTTGCCCCTGCTTTATGCATGTTGTTTTTGTTTTGCTTATAACTGCCACCTTTGCTACATTTTTTGGTCACCAAAAAACAGCATACTCTTGTGGCAACGTACAATAACAACGTATGTGTAACAGCAAAAAATTTTGAGTAATACAGTTCTTGTTGTTGTTCTTGCTTTTCTTACAAGTGGAGAAACACTTGTTCAAGTTCACGAATATCATGCTCTCTTACGCGATGTATGCAATTTAATTGCATTGTTGTTGTTTATTTTTATGATTTACTCACGGCTCTCTATTTTCAAATATTAATGGCTATTCAATAAGTAAACAGTGTTGCCTGTTTCCTGCATAAGTGATTAAAATATTTAGTAGGAGTAAGAGAGAGTACTTAATACCCTTTTTTTCTTGGTATTTTAGTACGTTTTTTAATGCTGGTGACAGCGTATATATATGTAGGTCAGTTATATTCGTATGTAAACTGTTAAGGTACTTTTAAATTAAAGAATCCCTTTTTGTACTATATAAGTACCGACAAGACAAATTCGAAGATGGTAATACTGAAGTTTACTTTGATGGTTCGTTTGTTAGTTTACCGTTTGCTTAAGAGAGTGTAACTGGCTTTCATTGTTCGATTAGCGTCTAAAATAATTGGTTGTCTTGGAATAATTAAAATTCTTTTAAAATTTATCAAATAAATTAAATAGAATAAGTGGAAATTATAAAGTGTGTGTATATTTAAGTATAAGTGCAACAATTATAGCAAAAAATCAAATTATTTTCAATATTTTTTTAATATTAAAAGAAGTCTTAAATGCATTTATTGAAATAATTAAAATTCTTCTAATATGCTTATCAAATAATTGTAATAAAAGAAGTTTAAAAAGTAAAGTAAAGTATGTGTGCGAAATTATATCAAAAAAGTTAATTATTTTCAATATTTATTTAATAAAATAAAAAAATCATAAATGCATAAGGCTATTATAAGTGTTAGTGCGTGTGTTTGTGCATTATGAAAATGGTATACATAAAAATTATTTTTCAATGAGTCATCATATTGGAATTCATCAAAGCAGACGAAGAAGCTGAGAGGCAAAGAAAGTATTCATAAGAAAAAAGGTAAATTAACAACAAAACTTTGACGCCATAACGGCTGCGACGTTCTTTATAACCGGTTTTATTTTTTATGTATGTAAATTTTGTATAACAACTACAACAATCAGATTTTTTACCCCCGTTTTCTGTAGACATGATTATGCATGCTTTTGTTAGGCTCTTAATTTTTAGAAAAAACTTTTGCTTTTTAACTTCTCTCAATCATAAGCTCTCTCACTGCTCTCTCTTGTTCCTCTCTATTCTCTCACTATTGCCATTTGCATATGTACTCTCTGGTTACATTGATCTCTGTTTTGTTTTACAAATTTTCAGTGAGTTTCTCTATCATAATCATGTTGTAAGGTCGTAATGATGATTAGCTGTTGCTGAGGGTGTTTTCATTTGTTTGTTTGTTTTTTTTTGTTTGTTTTTTATTTTGTTTGTTTTTTTTTTTGTTTTTTCAAAACAATGTCTATTAGTTGTCAGTCGATGCTCAAACAAATCATACAAATGGAACAATTAATTTTCAAATAGGAAATCTTTAAACACACATACATACATACAATAAAAAAAGTCCTAGTGATGATGACAAGTGTCATTATTTAAATAGAAAAATTCAATATTTGAATACTTTTTCTGCATAATCATACCAACCATATATGCTGTCCAAATAATACGATATCAAATAAATAGAAATTTTTCGCAAACAATCATCCAAAAAAGTCTTCTTCAAATTCAAATAGAGAAGACAACAACAAGAACAAAACTTTTGCTATTTCCTCTTCAGCATTCTTTCAAAAGCCTGATCTCTCCCTGTCTTTCTGGCCATTATCCACAATACAGGCGGGGTGAAGCTGATTAGCTTTAAAGCACAGATCAAAAGAAGAACAAGGGAAAAATGGAATAGAAAATGGAAGAAGAAGAAGTCTAACCATTCCTGATGTCAAGATTGATTTACGTTTAAATAGATTTTTGCAGCCATGCTTAACAGGCATATCCTTGTTTTTGATTTCTTTTGGTTGTTTTGTTTCCAACAAAAATATACTTTATAAGCACATGCTCTCTCTCTCTCTCTCTTTCTCCTCTCGCTCATTTCCAAAACTTTTCTCAAGGAATGGAATTGTGTGTGTGTGTGTGTGTTTATGAAAATGTGGACCTCTTTTGGCCAGCCTAGCCAGTCAGCCTTAGAAGAAGAAACTAAACCAACAAATGAATGACTGAGATTTATCAAAAGGTAATTTATACGTTATATTTAAACACACACACATACACACTCGTATATACTTTTTGGGGTACATTTTCTTTTCCCTCTGAAAGAAAAACGGAAAAAAAATCTCCAAACTTGTGTTTGTTTTACTCTGCTACCAAGTATTGTATGGATGGCATGTATGACTAGAGCCTTTAGATAAAAATTTTTCCATTTGAACTGTACTTCTATAGGCCTTATGCCACCAGAGCATTGGTAAAAGTGTAGTTTTTAGTTTTACAAAACAAATGGCGAAATTTAAGAGAATTCCAAAGTAATAAATCGACTTAAACATTTAAACAAACTTTTGTAACACCAATCCACACACATAAACTGGTAAGAAGAAATTGTACCCATTTTGTGTAAGGAATTGGAAAATTTTCTTCTTTGAAAAAAGGGCCTTAACAGTAACTGAATAATTCATTCAAAAGTACTTTTTTTCTGGTACCAAAAAATATTTTTTCTTATTGCATATCCTGCATACTTAGTCTAGGTAAGAAGAAGGAATTAGAGAATATTTTTTGTTTGAAAAAGGGGCCTTAATAGAAAGAAACTTAAGGATAATCATGTTAAAAAAAAGTACTTTTTTTTTGGTACCAAAAAATATTTTTGTAACTATTCTACATACTTAGTCCAGGTAAGAAGAAGGAACTAGAGAATTTTTTTTGTTTAAAAAAGGGGCTTTAATAGAAAGAAACTTAAGAATAATCATGTTAAAAAAGTACTTTTTTTTCTGGAACCAAAAAATATTCTTGTAACTATTCTACATACTTAGTCCAGGTAATAAGAAGGAATTATAGAATATTTTTTGTTTAAAAAAGCGGCCTCAATAGAAAGCAACTTGGAATTATCATGATTAAAAGCGTACTTTTTTTTGGTACCAAAAAATATTTTTGTAGTTATTCTACATATTTAGTATGAAAGGGTACTTTTTTGTGTGAGGAAATCTACAGCAATCTTTTGTATAATAGGGACCTCAACAGAAAAAGCCACTGAAGGATAATTATGATAACAAAAAAAAGTACCAAGAAATATTTTAAAAAACTATTCTTCGTACTTAGTCCAGTCAAGAAGTAGGAATGAGAAAATTTTTTGTTTAAAAAAGGGGCCTCAATAGAAAGAAACTTAAGAATAATCTTGATAAAAAGTACTTTTTTTTTGTACCAAAAAATATTTTTGTAGTTATTCTACATATTTAGTATGAAAGGGTACTTTTTTGTGTAAGGAAATCTAGATCAATCTTTTGTATAATAGGGGCCTCAACAGAAAGTGCCACTGAAGGATAATTATGATAACAAAAAAAAGTACTTCTCCTGGCAAATATTCTAACAGCAAATAAAAAGTGCTGTAAAAAGCTTTTCAAAATCTGTTGTTCGAAATGGATTTTAAAGTATAGGACCCGCTTCCCATGGATGAAACCTATACACACAACATCGATAGTGCGAGAAGCTTGATCGTCATTCTGACTAAAGGATGGTAATGATCAATTGAACGAAAGTAAAAGTATTTGTTCCCATGATCTCTAATTATTTGCAGAAAAAAATCTTTTTTAAATAATTTGAATTCTGTTGTGTTTTGCCCCTAAGGCCCCTAATTTGTCCCCTATTAAGGCTTTGTGGACTTTATTTTTCAAAAATTTATTTTCTTTGCTTAAATCTACATTTGGTATTCCTTTCGAAACTGAATCTGAAACCCAGTGAAGTTTCTTTTCATTTGTTATTCCCTTTTTGTCCAGCAAATAACTGCTGAACTCAAACTCTTAAAATCCAGAAAGAAAAAAACTACCTCAACTCCATACTGTTTTAAAACTGATATGAAATTGTAATTGTATAACTCTATACATACATATGTTTGTATGTATGTTTGTATTTGTCATGCATTTATAAATTATATACGTATGTATGTATGTATGTATACAATGCATATGAATGATTTTTCATACTAAATACATACATACATACATACATACGTACAGTATGCTACTGTTTTATATTTATTTCAGTTTTCTTTTCGGTTTTTGTTCATTTTTTTTCCTAATTTTTAGTACTTTTTTAGGGAGAGGAGAAGAGGGAGAATACAGGATATAAATTGAATTTATAGAAATTTTGTAAACATTTGCCTTTGAATAAAGGAAAATAAAAAAAAAATTGTGAAAGAAAAGTACTTTTGTAAATAGGAATGTGTATACGAACGTACGTACGTACGTTGTTGTTGTTTTTATTTTCTATTATAGCGTAGAGGAGAGAGTAGAGAGATTCAAATTTTGTCCTCTCTGTGAATTTTGATTTAAATTAATTTCAAATTCACTTAACTAACAAATAGGAAACATAAACAAAGGAATAAAGCGTTTACACTTGGCTACTAGAATGTATTCCATACATCATATGTTCCATTCATGTATTGTGTTGCCAGTGTGAACAGTGTCTTCATTTTTTTGTTCTTTTTTTTTTTTTGTTTAAGGATTTTAAAAAAAGAGTCCAAGCATTTGTTATATGATTGTCTCGGACATTTGATAAATTTTTGTTGCCATTTTCCGAAATTTGCTTTTTTGTTTTGTTTTGTTTTATTTTATTTCTTGATGTTATTTTTGCTATTGTTGTTGCTTCTATTCTTGATGATTTTTATTGTGCTTCTTTCTTTTTAGATTTATTTTCAAACATTTACATTTTCTGATACAAATACACACACAAATATATACATACATATGTATATATGCCTATATATGTACATACATCTATGTACATATGTATGCATTTATATAATATGCATACGTATTTGATAAATTCTTGAATTATGCAATGGCATGCAAAAAGGCATTTATTATTGCTAATAATAAATCAAATACATTTAAATCTTTATAAATTGCACAGTGGGACAGCGCATAATGAATTTTATTCAAATTTGAATATACTTTAAAGTAAAGAAATTAATTTGAACATCTATTTATAGACTTCTTCTTTGTCTTCCTCTTCTTAATTGAATATTTTCGCAATGCTTTAACACATTAAGCCAGGATGCCAGAATTCTCCGCTTCTTGCAGTCCTTCGTCAGTTTTTCCTCGATGTGGTAGTTCTAACGCAACACGATCGTCCTCTACACCGATTTCCGCTAATCCCCACATTAAGTAGTCGGCTTGGCGAAGCGTTCTCTTCTATCTGAACGATCCGATCTAGCGCAGTTGCTAGATGTGCTACACAACGTCCACGTCATTTATTGGAAAATATAAAAGCTCACCCTTTCAGCCACTAAAACTGAATGGTACGCATCTTGACGAGATTTTATTACAGCTAGAAAGCTGTTCTGGAAACCTAACAATTGAATGCAATGTGAAGGAAATCTGATCTGAAGGTTGACTATCTTGGAACTGGCAGTGCCTTGATCTATGAATGCCTGTTGTGATCCTCAAGACAATAAACTCCGACTTGAAATGCCAGTTACAAAGATACGACTTCATTACTATGAAGTGATCATAGAAAAGGCCAATATCTCCTTCAATAATTTGAAACCCACTGTAAATTACCGTATCCTTCAAGCACCTTTTCGAATATAAAGCCAATCTTTAATTTTTAGTTTTCCATATATGGTAGTAGCAGAAGAATTATGCATTTCTATTATCCAATATTCTCAAACCCCCTAATCAAGCCCTTCACTCGCCTGCCTATTTGTCTGTCTGTCTTTCTCTCTGTTCTCAGTTCAGTTGACGTATGTAGGTATTCAAATATTCTATCAATTATAAACATGATAGAAATAATTTGCCATAAATTGGCATATTTTTGGTAAATGCCTAGAAATAATATGCCCCCTCCACTCCTCGGGCTTAGCAGGCAAGAATTGACGGTAACACATGTTTTTTGTTAGACGACCAAAACCCTAAATTTTAGCCGCAAATTCAAACACAGACAGACTGGCAATGAAATTTTCGTTCATTCGTTCGTTCGTACGTTGGCTGTTTGTTAAAGAAGAACGTGCAACATATTTAATGACAAGCCATTTCACTAAACCAATGCAAGAGGCTAGTAAAGAGGTGTGGATAGGGAGGTAGTGTAAGAGACATACGGCAATACAAATATGAATTTAAAATAAATTAAGGGGTATATGAATGGATGGTGGTATAACGTACATACATATGCCATTGAATAAAATTACGATTCGATTACGACGAGAACCTTTTTGCAACAAATGAATGCAACAAATGAATGAACAAGTAAAATGCAATCAATGCCAAATGCACTATAGAAAGTCAATGTTTGCCAATGCTACACTTTCTACACACACTTTGCTCACATTGACAGTGTCAGCTCATGTGATTGTATGTGCATACGAATGTGTATCTAAAGGACTATTTTAGATCCTGTCTATCCATCTATCTATGAATTCATATGAATTTCTATGTGTGCAAGTGTTTTTGGTTTTAAATGGATTATTCACACGCTATTGATTTCTAATTGAGTTGACTTCAATTCATCTGTCTATTGACATTCAAACTTTTATCTCTGCTCTCTCTCTCTCTCTCTCTCCTTTTCTCCTTCTTTCCAGTCTTTCTACATTTATTTTGATGGCATTTAAGGCAATTTGATATTGACAGGCCTTCTCAAACAACAGTCAACATGCATTTTCGTCTCTCCAATACTGAAGCGATAGCAAGCATCACATCACACAGTTTATTACGGAAGTTAACAAATGAATTTTGATTTTATACTTAAAATCATCTCCTCTCCTGACTCACTCTCTGTGCCTCCTTTTCCTATCCTCCTTCTAATGAGATATTTGCCTGTAATTGAGCACTTTTCATTTGATTTCATGTTCACATGTGTTTACGGAAAATATTTCGAAAGGGTGTTGAAGCAGACATAGATGGATGGATGCCGAAATGGATGGATTGATGGCTGGATGTTTGACTGGTTAAATGAATGATTTTAAGTGTTTCATTGCATAGCAGTTGGATTAAATGTAATTAGTCAATTAATGTTATTGACTTTAATAACAAATCAAAATTTATGTGAGGTACAATAGGAATTCAATAGACTTTAAAGATATACAATTCGTCAGGCATAAATTTCGAGTCGTTATCATAGCCACTTACCTCTTATAAGAGATATTTCCGAAAGATTTTTTCTTTCTTTTAAGATACTCAGATACCCCACACAATTTTTATAAGAGTCCTTAAAGGGTTTAAATCTATTAAAGCTACTTAATAAATATTTCTAAAGACTCCAGCCTATTTTGCCTTCTACTACGTTTACTAAATTCTAAATGTTCTAAGTCGGAATTTGTACATGAGCCTTTTATTGATTGCAGGTTAGATTTTGATCAAAAGTTCACATCTCCTTTAGCAAAACTTCTTGTTTTTCCCTTTGAATACAAATACCCAAGTTTTGGTCACATTTCACTTAGCAGGACTTGTGTTTCCTGCCTAATAAGGACTTATAGGTCCTTTGATATTGTCTTAATTTCCACTACCAAGGATTTGTGTGTTAACTTTAGTTGCTTCCGAGCTTTGTTAAGATTAAAAGGTCCTTTAGGAAGATAGTGAAGCTTCTAGTCGAGCAACTAATCAAATAGAAAAACTTGTTTATTGAAAATAAAGCTAAGTAAAGTAAATATGTAATAAGAATATAATTAAATCAAAAGACTTATGCAGGTCAAAAGATATGTTAACCTAAAAGTCCAAATCTCAGTATCATTTAGACAGCTTTCATAAGCTAGAGATTTCGATATTTTAGGGATGACACTATACCAGACAGAACTCGTCTCAGAAATGTCGATTGGAAGAAGAAAGTAAGGTGGTTTTCCCAATTATAAGCATACAACAAGCCTACATGATGGCTTAGCTATATGTCAATAGGCATAAGGCTCTTGGTTGGTCTCCTTGCCTTTAACCTACCCACCAAACCTACCTTATATTGATTTCCACACACTCTACATAATTTAAAATGTTAAATTTTAAACTGCCCCCTTTAATTAATAGAAATTCACTGATAACATCAGAGTAAATTTGGTTATGGATTTACCTCTACTGCTTCATCAATTTTCAACCATTAATAACCATTAGCCTGGACAAAACTCTTCATTAAACAATATCCTTTAGAAATTGACCATTTTAGGCCGATACAACCAACAACAAAAAAAAAATCAACAAAACATCCACACTCAAATACGTACTTACACATGTACTCTCCCATAGAGACACCACAATTGTTTTATTAAAACAAGTTGGACTCCCTATGTTATAAATGAAACGATATGAAATGAATAGAATGATGAAAGTCGTTTGAGTACCTCCAACTCCTTAACTAGATTTAATATGATCAATTTAATAGGGAAACAATATATTGATAAACAAAGAATGCTACTCAGACAACCCTTTTCCCTTCGAAAAGATTTTCTATCTGCACGCCTTTCAATAGGAATTTTCAAAATTTATTATTCATAGTGCGGGGCAAGAAAGTTTTAAATACAAAATTTAAGAATTTATACTCTTATACGAGCGAGTTAATATTTAAAATCAAGTGTTGCTTGTTTGCTAGCAAACAAAAGTTTATTACCTCCACACCCCCTAACCCCTTAAACGTTGGGCTCCACAACTACATACTTCTAGGTTTTCTTTGCTTACATTGTTGTAACACTTTCACTTTCACTTTTCACTGAAAAACGGCAGTAGAAGAAGAGTTTTAACATGGAGTGAGGTTATGTTGAAGTGTGTATGCGTGTGCTTAAAAGGGCCCCTTCTACATGTGTTTGTTTTCTTGTGGTTTATTATTCACGCCTGAATTAATTGTAAATTAAAGTTTTCGACACAATCAAGCATTTTCTTACTACATCTTCGAAAAAAAAACCAGGCCATGTTTTGAAAATTTATTAGAAACACAATATAAGTGACATGTGACCAACTATTTGCAAATTAGGCGAGAATACAACTAATCTTTCCATTGTTATTAATAACCAGGACCACGGGATCAGGGAACGTCCTAAATTAAAAATTTGTATCTTTGTATTGGATCCAGGTTGGGATAGATCAGTCTGGAGTTTTTCGAAGAGCATTTTTTTGCTCCCTGTAGAGGAACGTGCCAGCTTTAGCAAGTTGGCTTTGTAGTTAAAAGATACAGATTTCTTACAGAAGTGAGCGCACAATCCACCTAAACCGTCAATACTTCAATGTATGCCGATAGACATGAGACCCTTGATTGATCTGCTCTCCTTCGTTTTACTTACCTATTTCCAGCTCTTAGATTTTATAAAACAATTTTAAAAAATTTTAAAATTTTGTTGGTCCCGTTTGTCATATCATTTCCTTGCATTTTCCCAAACATGTAGTGTCTCATAAAGGATATTTCCTCTCACACACTCTCTCTCCTTTGCACTGTATTCAACTATGAAACTCTCAAGAAGAAATAAATATTATTTACTACACATTGAATCTTAAGTTTTTAAGGTATTGAAAGGTTTCGTCTGTCTGTCTGTCTGTCTGGCTGTATGTAAATACTGTTTGAGGTCAGCCTATGTTTAGTAGTTCACATACAGTTTCTAATTCTGTTTGTTTGTTCGAATTTATTTCGTCACTTGGGAAAACTTTTCTTTTTTGTTTTGTTTTTTTCCGAAAACATTTTTCCATTTCTTCGATTTGTTGACTATAATTGTTGCCATCTATAGTGAAAGTGTAAGTGTATCCTGCATAGAGAGAGTGACAAAGACAAAAATTCAAAATAGAGACAGAGATGCATGAGAGTATTTAGAATATTTTGAAAGTATTAGAAGCCAAAAGGCATTCAAGTGTGTATAAGACGATTACACATCATTTAACTGACTCCGATGGACTATAGCAGATAGGACACAATAATGGGTAAAATAATAACAGCAACAACAAAAACAATAGAAATGGTTAGGCAAAATGCTATTGTATTAATTTTCAATGCACATTTTCTTGTGCCCCTTCCACGAGTTGTCCATAGTCTTGCGAGAAATGAAACTAAATTTTCTATTTTATAATTTATAAATAAAGTTTTATGATTATGTATTTTGAATTTCTAATAGATTTTAGTTCTTACAACACTGTTATTGTCTTGTCTTTTAACAGTTTTCAATAGAATTTGTAAGAATTCAAGTGTGAAAAAGAAATATTATTTGAAAATTAAAAATTGAAAACATAAGAATGAAAAATATTTTCAATGATTTTGTTTTTTTTAATTAAAGTCTATTTAAAGGGATAAATTTTCATTTAAAAAAGTAGTATAGTTTTTGGAAAATTTAAAAACTTTGTAACAATAAATAAGTCTACTTTTAGAATAATATTTTTCTTACTAAACACAGCTTACTTTAAGGTTGATATCATTTAATATATATATTTATAGGTTTTTTTACTCTACATTTCTTTTCCCTAACTATTGCTTTTTTTAAAATGCTTATGCATTTTCTTCTCATACATTTAATGTAAAATAAAAATTATGTGTGAAGAAAGTTTTTTTTTTGTTTTTTCAAAGAAAAAAGATTTTTTTAACGTTTTTACTGAGACAAAGTTAAAACTTTTATTTATCCAATAAAAAAGAAATGAAAAGAAAAAAGTAACATTGTCAACCGCAAAGCATTTTTATGAGATTCGCAACGGAAAAAAAGTGTATCAAACTGTCTTTGTTTTAGCCAGCTTCCTTTTAAGACCAGACATTTATGTGAAGTGTTTTTTTTTTTGGGCAAACGTAAGTCAGTTTAAGAATAACGTGTGATTTTCACTGGTTCTAAAGTCCTTTAGAATAACAACCAGTCAAAGCTACTAAAAACAAAATTAAATTAAAGTTCAAGTGTTACTTTTAAGTATAGAACATCAACAAAAAAAAATGCAGACAACAAGATAATGCGGTTAATAAAATTTTACCATTAAATATTTTAAATGAATTTCTTCTTCTATTCCAAGCTTGATGTTAATGGAAAAGTTCTTGAATATAAAAAGTGGTTTAGAAAATAACGTGATTGAAATAGTTAACCAAAGAAATAAAGAGTTTTGAAATTTAAAAAAAAAACTGCATACTTCGAGGAGTTACTTGGGATAATCAAAAATTAAAGCCTATTTGCCAGGGTGTTGAAAAATACATATAAATTGAAGCCTACTTATATGATTTACATAAAATACCTTTAACAACTGCTTCTTATCATTATTAATATTAAAAAAATGTTTAATTTCTTTTAAATATTCTATTGGTATTGGTGTTGAAATTTAGAGATTTTCACACCCTTTTCAAAAACTAAAATTTATTTTCCCTTAAAAACAAACTCAAACACAAGGCAATTTATAAGAAGTTTAGAAAGTTTTCTTTCTTTTTTTTTTCTATAAAGAAATTAAACTTAAAACAGGTAAACAATACCGGTCTAATTTCTGAATGTGGGTAATTGCACAATGAAATTATAATTATATTCTTAATGTGTTTGTGCATCTCGCATTGTACTGCATATCTCGTAGTCATACACCACGATGTTATATTACGCCACCTTTATTTTTGCTGTGGAGTCCTTTAACTTACTGGGAACTGTAAATAACTCATATAGAAAGGGAAATGATTTAAAATATGGAATGCTCTACAATTTTGTGCTGCCTTATCTGTCTTATCTCTCTCATTTAATCATTTATTTTAAGAAAACTGACCCATATGTTAACGCAAGTGATTGAAATGCTGAGGGAACAACCCGGAAGTTGGGTGTTGGTAAACAGGAAAATTATTAGCAAACAAGTTCAAACTTAATTTAAGGTTCAATACAATGAAGATCCTCCAATGAAATACCCAAAGACCTAAACACACAAGAAAAATTGTCTCTCCTCCCGGACTCTCCATATGTACATACATACATATGTTTACAAAGGCCGCCCTGTCTTAAAGAAATACCTGCGAAAATTCTTAGACGTCAAGGCAAAATACTTGTACACACACGCACTTATGGCATACAGCCATACATACATTTGTATATAAAATCTTGTGGTTTATTAGATTTTAATAATTCACACGCAAACCTGTTTACTTATTGAATATACGTTACATTACGTTACGTTACGTTACATAACGCAACGTATCGTATTGTATGTTTGCAAAACCCAAGACAAGACATAGTAGATGTTGCCTGCCAAGGAACAAACGACGAACGTCTTACCCAGTAAAGTACTCTCTGACTTTGCAGAGCTCTAAGGAAACTTATTACAGTAACTTTTACCTGATGATGGCAAACTTTTTTGTTATTTATAAATAGAAAGAGGGACCAAAACAACATCAGCAGAGAGTAAAGAAAAAAAAGAGCAGCAGGAAAAAAAAAGTTTTTAGTTTTCAAAACTATCAAAAATTATGTGTTTGTCGTCTTCGCCAGGGCTTGGTTCTGGCGGGATGGAGTAGTTGTTATCATGTGTTTAGGAAATAAAACACCTACGGGTGTGTTTGTTTTCGTAACAGGCAAAAATTACAAAATCACAATCACTACAACTATGTGAATGCCTCTTATGAACACTTAAGAGAATTGATTTTACATGTTGTAGCAACACTTTCTTCCAGAGCATAAATAAAGAACATAAAGAAATCAAAGCATACTTTACGGAAGGCTAACAAGAAATGTTGCAAAAAAATTTATGACCACATAACTTTATACAACTAATAAGAAGTTATCAATAACAGAAAATACTTTTTAATTGAAAGAATCTAAACAAAATTAAAATAAAATGGAAGTAAAATTTTCAAAAATTAAAGCATATATTACGGCAAACAACATTAAACTTATACAATTTAATTAGAGTTCTTTTTGGACAAAATAAAATACAAGGTTCATTTATTTAATTGACCGAGACATTAAAAATTAAAACAATTGCATACTTTTAGGTGTAAAATATGAGTTGTATTAGGAATTTTTCATTAAGTCTAAGAGTATACATTATTTCTTAGAGAAACAATCGTTTTAAAACAATTTTTTCCTTTAACTGCTTAAGTAATTGTCATTCAATTCACATTTTTTGTTGTCTAGTGAATTTCCTTCCCCTCCCAGAACTTTTTTCTGCCATGAAAACAGTATCAATTTTCAATTGTCCCGCAAAGAAAAATTCAAAAATATTTAAATCTATTACTTCATTAGCCAGGGGTTCCCTTTTTTTTCTGCTTTTCTGTCCTACGAACCTTAAAATTTCTTTCCCCAACCTGCCATAAAAACCAAATTCAAAAAAGGAAGAAAAAAAAAACGATGGCCTCTCCTCCACTCAAATAAAAACGTGACAATATTAATTAAATATGCTGATAAGGTCATAAGCTGTTTATACAATAACAAGAAGAACAAAATAATGGTAGTATGGGTGTGAGTGTTAATTTAAGCTGTAAATTTCACGCTTGATTGGCAACACTTACCGTAAGTGAATAACTTTAATGATGAACACAGCAACACTGGTTTAAATTACAAATCAATTAAAAAAAGGAAGAAATTTATTCACAACAATTAAAACGTTATTGATACTTGTTAAGGCGGCTAAAATTTCATTTAAAAAAGAAGAAAAAAAACACGGAAAAAATTCCAATTTCACCACCATTTGTTGTCGGCTTTTTTAATTTTTTTTAACGGCCCAAGATTTTCTTAAACAGCCCTTGAAAAAAAAAATGTATTTCAAGTGATTGTTTCTTTGCTTTTATATTTTCGGAGCAATGCTCTTTTGAAGTCAAAAAAAATAAAAAAAATTTCAAGATATTGCTGTTGTTGCTGTTGTTATTATTGTTTAAACATCAAACGGAAGTGTGTTCTTTATTGTTAACAAAACGTCTTATTGACACTTTGGCTTTTCCTTTTCGGTTTTGGTTTCATTTTTTTTCTCAAGTGGTTTTTAATGAAGCCTTAACGTATACAATGGCCTTATTGCAATGGATTTTAACTTTATATGGATTTAATGATTTAAAGAGAGAAATATGTAAAGTTTAAAAGAGCAGCATTTTATGCAAAAACTTAAGATCAAGCCTTAATGTATACCTAATTCTTTCGAGGATTTTTGTTTCCTTTTTTATAAGTTTAGTGATTGAAAAAGAGAAGTAAAACTGTATAGTTATACCTTCCTTAATATTATAAAACGGCGTTTAAATATTCTCTAGTCTTTAACTCTTTCTTATTTTACTTAAATAGCCTTCAATTACTTTCCCTAAAACCTTTAAGCATACTTTATAAATATAAATGTTTTAATGTTTTAATTTTATCTATTGTTTTGCCTAGTTTTAGGCAAAAAGTCATCGTCACATGGCCATATATCAAGACATTTCATTTGCAGTCGTAACGCACGTTACGGAAGTTGTTTAAACCGATTATCTGTTCTAGCCACCATGTACACTGTCTTTAGGTATTGCCTTTAAATGAAAATATTAGAGAAATTGAATTGGAAATCGTAATTGGAGGGCGTGCTAAAATTTCCTCTCTTTCTTTTCTTTTTCACAATACAGAACATTTATTGTATACTTTATGGCGTTGAAGACTAAATTATTGTACGTTTGCCAAAAAAAAAAAAAATAGAAAAAATAGAAAAGAGAACAGAAAAAAGAAAGAAAAACTTATAGAATTGAAAAGCATAGTAATAGAGATGATAGAGTTTGAATATTAAGGTTTGTATGGTAAAAGAAAATTTCAAAACGGAAAACGGAAGGGGGCCATTAAGTGATGCCAATGATTAAAACCTTAGAAAGGCAATTTATAGATTTACACACTAAAATAGAGAGAGAGAGTGAGAGTGAGAGAGAGAAAATCTATTGAATCTTGTTAAAAACTTAATGGATTTCGGCTATAAATCAAGTTTAGGCATGGAATAGTATGAACAAAATAAGCTTAAAGTAACTAAAAGATAAAAATTGAATATTTTTTGTTTAAAAATAAATTCTTTAAATATGCATATTCATGTTAAACTGCCATCAGCTGTTTTAAATGCATACACAGCTGTCAAAATGACAGTTGAAACAACATTTCTTTTGAGTAACTGATAAACTTGTTTCGTATTAAAGTTTTTCTTCTTTATTCGGGGCATTGTATGTTAACCACTTTACTTGGATGCGTTGCAAATACTTGATGTTTTCTTAACTTTCTGTTTTTAGTTTGTTTTTTGTATTATGATAGAAAATTCCTTCCCAGGCATATGTAACTCATATGGTCTGTTAAAAAGTTTTTCTTCACTGGCATTTTACACTTTATAAAGATTGTTTTCTTTGTTATTCTTCTTTTTTTTTTTCTTAATTTTTTTTTACAAAATGTTTTTTTAAGCAGCATGTTAAGAGTTTGAGCAGAATTTGTTTCTTTTCTTTTTCTCAACCCTTCTTTTTTGATATTCGAATATGAAAACATATAACAAGTGTCAGTGTTATGATCTGTTTAGTTAGTTTTTTTTTTCTTTTTTTATTTTTTATTTAAATTTTACAGAAATACAGCGTGGATTTTTCAATATTTAATACTAGCAAGCTTCCACGAAATTTCTTCTGCAATCAGTTAAATGCTTTAACTTATGCTTCATTTTTTTAAACATTTATTCAATTTTTAAAATATCCCAAAGTTGTTATATTAGAAAACATTACTGTTTAACCCTCAAAAAGAATGTTAATATCTCTTTTTATATCCAATAGTCCCTATTACATTAAGGAAGACAGATTTTAATTAATCCAGCACCTCAAAATATGCTACAAAATTTTTATAAATATTTTATATTATAATTTTATATTAACGCCTGTAGGTATGTAGTCTGTTGTCATGTTTTTAACTCCTATTTCCTTAACCCTGAAAACTATGCTTTCATTTTCATTTTGGCAATGTCTTAACCCTCCTTATGGCATGCTACAACAACAAATGTTTGATTTATCATAAATTAATGAAAAGTAAATTTATTTAAACCACCATGTCCACTTTACTTTCACTTTTAGTCAACATCTTCTAGCAAATTCAATGTCATTGTCAGATTTAAAAAACAATGGCTAACAAAGCCTAAAAGTAGACCGCAAATAATTATTAAGAGCAAAAATATTTTTCATTTAAAACGATTATGTACTCTATATGGTAAAATATGCTTAACAAAATAATTAAGGAAAAATAATTCAAGATTTATAATAATAAAATTCAAAACCTTCTTTTAGGTGATTTGAAAATTTATCTTATGTTTCATGGTTTTCCTTTAAAGAAATAAATATTTCCCTTAATAAATATTTTTAATTCAAGATTTTGCTGTATTCATATTAAAAGTCAACATTTCATTTAATTTTCAACCGCATTTACTTTATTTCCTATTAATGCCGGGCCAATATCAGCAACCCCAAAGCCAAAATTTCTTGTTTAAACAATTCCTTCTTTTGTCTCTAAAAAATTACAAATTCCCACTTTTTCTTTTACTACAACATTTTTTATGCTCCCCTTACTCCCATCACCAAAAAGTATGCTTCAGTCTGTTGAAATTGAAATTGGAGTTATTGTAAGAAAATAAATTCCATTATTTGTTACAAATGTTGCAAATAATCATAATAGAAATGAAATACACACAGAAATCCTTGGTTGAAATGTAAATATAACGAAATTAATCTCTAAGGATTTGAAAATACGCTATTGAAATATGAAAATGACATAAACATAATTTTAGGCAGCAGACAGATATCGGGGGGGAGTATAACGAATAAGATTTTTAATTTCTTAAACAAATATTTGTTGGACACTTAAATTATTACACGTCAATACATTTTACATTTTTATTTTTATTTTTTAAGAAATTGAAACAGTAATAAAAATAATTGGAAGAAAATAAAGCATATTTAAGGGTTCTCTTAACGTACTGATTTTTTAAGAAAATAAGTTATGTTTAAAAAAAAAATTGTTCTTAATATATCACGCTCATAGAGTAATATCTTGTTTTAAAATACCTAAAAGTATGCTTTAATTTTCTAGTACAACAGGAATTTTGTTTAATTGCAGCACTTGACTTTTTTCGCCTTTGCAGTTTTTTATTTTCTGTTTTAATATTTGAAAACCCTTCAAATATTTCTAAAAAAAAAATAAAACTACAGTTATAGAAATTTCACCGCTGCCTATTTTTAGGCTTAACAAATATTCATTATTTTTTATTTTTATATTTTGAGCAGCTTCTGGTTTTCTAATGGCAAAAAAGTCAATAAAAATTTACAAACTTTTCTAATATTTTTCAGCAGATTTTTAATGAAAATAGTTTCATGCAGAAATAAAAATAAAAAAAGTATACAGTGAGGCTGAGTTAAGCACTTTAACAAATATTGACTGGCAAGAGAGTAAACAAAACAACAGCAACAACCCACATGAAATGATGTTGTTGCCTGAGATGATATATAGGAATTCATTTACAACTCATCCATATGGATGAAATGCATATAAAAAACATGAGTCTAGATTTAAAGTAGGTCGTTTCACCACTATATTCGTAGATAAGCTCTATGCCAAGCCTTACAAAACAAATACCCCCGCCCCTTTTAAAGAGCCACAGTTAAACTCAAGTACTGTAGCTTATTGCTAACTGTGTGTGCTGCAAGTCAAAAGTGGTTTTTGATGCAAAAACAAAAACAACAAAATCGTTTTGTAATTAGCTGCAAAATATCATACCGAAAAGAATTGCATATATTTCGGCGTTTTTTTAGAAGAAAAAAAGAATATTTGATAAAGATTTTGTTTAGTTAACAAATAATGTTTGAAAATATAAAGAATATTCAAAATTTTATATTTTAAAAGTTTAGCCTAAATATATGCCGCATTTTTTTTATCGCAAAAAATTTTAAGACTTTGAAAAATCTAAAACGTCAAACTAAGTTTTACAATAAACCAAAAAGTATTTGAAATGTATTTAAAACACTTAAAAAAGAATATTAAAAGTGTTTTGTTGGAATTCTGTGCACATTTTTATGTATGATGTCTAAATATATGCTACACTTTTTCACATTTTTTAACTGTAGTATTTTATATTGTTTCAAAAATTGTTTGTGCAAGCCTATTGTGAGTGTAATGAGTTTATTGGTTACAACTTTGCCGGTTAATTCGCCTCTTTATAATACTGAATATAGTCAGTTGATCTTCTTTCAACAGATTTCTTCACTCTTATTCGTACATTATCAACCTTATATATGGAAGATATGCTTGATCTTTCCAAAAATCCTGACAAATAGCCTCTGAAATGTGTTATAAACCGTTATGCGGTATTACGTGCGACTAAAATTTATGCATTGGTGCTCTCCTATATAGGTTGGTTAAGATTTCACCTTAAAGGACACATCCAATTGCGCATATTCACAATGATCCTTGCATTTTGTATGAATACCCAATGGAGGGAATAAGGTGACGTATTTTTTAATATTTCCTTAGCCTGAATTCATTGTCAAAGTTTTTATTGTCATGGTTTCCTGGTTTTTGATTGCACTTTTAGGTGTTTAATTTATGGTTTTTTGTACTTTTTTTCTTTTCCAAAAATTTCTTTTTAAACTCTGCTTGTTTTTTTTTTTTTTTTTTTGATATTCAAAACCAATATGTTGGTTGTTCTACCGATTTTCATTCTTTTGCGTCTTCTTTTTTTGTTTCTTTGCGACAAAAAACTTGTAGTCTACTTTGCGGCTGTTATTTTCAATATTTTATGAGTAAAAATTTGTTGTTGTTATTGTATTTGCTGTTATACTATGCGTTAACACCTCTAGACGACGTTTTACACATGGTTTATGGCTGTTGCTGGCTGAATTTAATAGAAGAAGAGCAACAGCAACGTTACCTTTCTCGAAAACACTTGTTTAAAGGAAACGGAAGTGGCAAACTAAGGTTATATTTTCCTTTAAACACTTTGAATAAACACATACACACACACATACACACTATCCTGTTGCTTTTTATTTGTTTAAAAGAGAAAGAAAAGGAAGCATTAGAGAGCGATTGTGTGAATGAGTGAGAGAGAGATAGAAAGATAGAGAGAAGGTGAAGAAAGAAACGCTTTTAAACTTCAATATGAAAACAATATAAAGGTTTTGTTGTTGGAATAAGTATTGTTGTTTTATTAAAAAAAAAAAAAAAGGTGTAAAAGGCAATGAAGCATTGAATTATTATAGCACAAGTATTAGCATTAGTATTAGTATTACAAGGTCTCTACGCCTAGAAGTAGATTTATTTCCTTGGCAACTTAATAAGTTTAAGTGTTTCTGTGTGTTTCTATACAATTATACATATATGTATGTACATACATATGTGTGTGTGTATGTATATATGTATGTGTTTGTTTGCATTTCTAAAGAAAATATTCTATAGAAAATATATCTCAAAACGACCGACACAACATCAATGAAGCAAAAATTAAACAACAATACAAAAGATTAAGTACAGATTTGGGACTTTATCTGCTTGTGCCATAAATTGGTATTTAAGGATACCCCACAAATAATGACAACAACAATAACAACGACAATAAAAACTTGACAAAAATACACAAGAAAATAAATAAAACTACATTAATATATAGAAAGAGGAAAAAGGCTTATGGGTCATGTCACATATAACCTGACTGAGGGATTCGTAGAAACTTAAACTTTGTACAGGATATAGGCTCCGAAAGGATAGAAGAAGGAGTACATAGGATAAAGCAGGAAAGTTGCAGATTTGGAATCCAGAATATTTTACGGTCAAGGGATAATGCCTCGGGAATATTACAACAATAGTCAAATAGTTAAATGACTTGTATTATCATTGGACGAAGACTTAAAGCTTCGGGCTAATTCTCCAATAACAGCCAAGTTCATAAACGCTAACATCCTAGTATCGGTATAAAGGGCTATACACCTAAAAGAATGGCATTTTAGTAGACAGCTTTACTTACTTAAATACTAAAACAGTGTTTCAAGTCTTCTTGTATTATGTTTAAATTGCTTTAAGAGTGAAATGACCCACATGTTGTTAAGTACTCATATATTTATTACTCTCATACACTTAGTGTGTGTACACATACATACCCACACTTAAACATTTGAATGTAATTCGTTTGTTTTTTTCCTCTCTCTCTCTCAATGGTTTATTTGCTGTGTTTAAAAAACTAGAATAAAAGTTGTTAAGGTATTAGTGGCCATGTGTTTGCTTGACTCTCTCTCTCTCTCTATTGCCTTCTCTTCCTTTCTCTCTCTCTCTTGAAATGATAACGTTTTAAAAATAACGGAGTATATGAGCACACAAAGTGTGTGTTTATTACTAAAAGTGAGTTATTGTTGTTGTCACTGTCGTGGTTAAATGTGGTGGTGTTCCTACAAACTTCGGAGTGTGTATGCGAAAGTAAGTTTTCTGTTTTTTTCTTTCTTTCCTTATTAGCAAGTACTTCAAATGCTCTTTGTCGCTTTGTTGTGTCTAAATACAGAGCTGTATAGTTTTCATTATCAATATATTTCTTCTTTGTTTTCGTTTTTTCTTTCGTTTTTCCTCTTAGATGTCTTGTTATATTTCTTTTTAATAGATATTTGTTTAATATGTTTGTTGTACAAAGCAAAAAAAAAACGAAAACTTTTCTGTTGTTTTGTTATAAATTGTTCCTTAACATCCTTGTATTCCATTACAAACGTTTACGTATGTTTTTCTTTCAGTCTTCAGCCACAATTACATGATGTTTCTTACGAAAGGAACCAATTTTTTTTTTTTCTTAATATTTCCCAACATAAAAGTTTTACTTACTCTAACACACTCAATGTCTATCTCTCTAGTATCAAATACAAACCAAGATTAATTGCAAATGTTGTTCAAACATATGTTTTCGTTGTTGTTGCCCTTGAGGTGTGTGCTGGAGAGCAGAAGATGAAGGTTTGCTTCAGGCAAAACTTTTCTTAAGAAATTCGTAAATGAATTGAATAAATAAAGAAATTGCCAATTAAATTATAAGACAGAGATGGCAATGTGCAGGTAAACTTTTCAATACAAAGCAAAGAGAAGAGGCATTTCTTGGATTTCTTTGATATGTATTGAAACAACAATATTACTGTCGTTGGAAAAGATAAGATTAAAAATTTGTGGAATTCTTTAACAATAACCCATAATTCTATGTCGTTGAATATAATTTTTTTTTCCAGACATTATTTGCTGACAAACATTTAAATTAATGAAGTCCTCTTGCTTTTATTCTATAATCTCAGACATAATATTTTTCCTTCTTTTTTTTTGTTTTTTGTTTGAATTTTTACTTTAAGAAAGTCTTTACTGACTCCTTACCACCAAAAGGTTTAACCTTCTGGGGAAATTACAGTGAAAGCTTAATTGTGGTAAATACCTGTAATACATTTTAAATTCTGTCTATCTGTAGTAGTTTTTACTGTTTATTCACATATGCTTTAGTTTTCCCATATGCTATTATATTAATAACATTTTTATTTTTTCTTGAGATTCCTTGCTATGCTACTCGTAGGAAGATGTTGGAAAAAGTTTGTATATGGTTTCCCAGGTATGTCTGGGAGAAAGTGCACAAGTTATTTTCATAATGAAGCCAAAAACACTCATCATAATCATTAATAAGATTTATAGATTTCGCAGGAAAAACTACAAAGAATAGTTAAAGGAGTCTAAAGACAAATATGAAAAAGAGAGGAGGGGGGTTAGGTAAAAATAATAAATTTTATTTAATAATTAAGTGAAAATCAACACAATGGAGTTAATTGACAAGAAAGTTATTGGTATGAAGATTTCTGTAAAGGTTTATAATATTTTAATTATTTTTTTTTTTTATGAAATATGGCGTATTTAATAAAAATATTTCTTGTTAATTAATTTATTCATAAAGCAGTTTTAATTATAGCCATCTGGTCACCCTTTTTTTTCTAATCCTTTTGTGTGAAAACCACCTGTATTCATTTATTTTATTGTATTATTTGCTTTCTTTCCTTATTATCATTATTATTATTATTATACTATTACGCTAATGCTATAGTTCAGCGAATCCCAAACTCTGTTTTTCTCATTTAACAGTAAATAACCGAAAAGAGTATGATCGCAACTTTACTAATTTCTCTTTAACATTACTGTTACTCTCTCATCCAGCTCTCTCCATTGTAATGTACACATACTATACTGCTTGATACAATAACAGAGAATAAAACTAGTTTTAATGAATAAGTACTACACACATACACTGGCAAGAGTAAGAGTATTATTCCTGTTTCCTTGCTTTTGATTACTTTATTATTGTTGTTATTAATGCTAAATAACAAAAGGCATACATAATCTTATTCAAGGAAGTATGGCTACACATACATACATATGTATATGTATTGTTGCTCGTGTGTGTTTATTTGTTTGTTTACATTAAGAGTATCAATACTCTTCTTATCTGCTC
Organism: Sarcophaga peregrina; assembly: GCA_014635995.1. NCBI lineage: Eukaryota > Metazoa > Arthropoda > Insecta > Diptera > Sarcophagidae > Sarcophaga > Sarcophaga peregrina. The sequence goes on from CM025790.1 coordinate 105,732,728, forward strand.
TCAATTCATTTTTATTTTTTTTTTGTGTTCTCGCTTTTATTATGATTGTTTATTACAACAACAATATAGAAGAACTCTTTATAAGAGATTATCTTAAAGAAAACATATGCAGTTACAATAAAAAAAAGAAAAGTAATAAAGGTGTGTATGTGTGTGTGAGTTCGTGCATGTTTGTACAAGTAAAAGAAAGAGTATGTATGTGTTTTTGATAATCATATAAATCATTTTCAATTTCTTCTCTTGATTTCTTTCTTCTACTATTTTTTTTTTCTTCTGTTCTTCTGTTGTATGTTTATGTTGTTGATTTATAGTGATTGTTTCTTTTCAGTTAATATCATTGTTGTTGTTGTTATAAGCAGAGTATTATTAATGCCGTTTCTTTTTTTTCGTTTTGCTATTCAATATAAATCGAGTTATTATACATTCATTCGTTATGTGCGTGTGTAACAATATGTTGTAACTCTGCGTATGTATATGTACGTATGTATGTATGAATGTGTGAGATATAATGCCTATAAATCATTGAAATGATTAAGTGGCGCCTTGACTATTGCTAGTAAGAAATGAGAGGGAGAGAAGAGAGAGAGAGAGTTAAGAAATGATAATTTAATAATGTATTAAGAGAACAGCTCTGATAAACAATCAATATTGAGAGTGAGTGTTAAAAGAAATAATACCATAACAATGAAATGTACTGCATACTTTAAGGAGGTTTAATTTGAAAAATATATGTTTTTAAGGGATTTTTAAAAGAAAAACGGGAACATTTTAAGCAATTTCAATTTTATTTTATAATAAAAATTATTCGTAACAAACTTTATGAAATAATTTAAAACAAAATTTTAATTTTATATTTTTTTATAACTTTCTTTCTGATTCCTTACTAATTTTTAATTAAATAGACCAACAAAATTTATTTCCCACTTTTGGCGTGTTTAGTTGATCCACGTATTGATAATAATGCTTATGAAATCATTGCCTGCCTTAGGCTGTCCTTGTAAAATTTAACTTATTTATTATTAAACTAATTTAGTTTTGATTACAACACTTGTATCAATTTTAAATTAAAGCTCCTTTCTTTTCCTCCATCAATAATGATTCCGTTACACCACCACGCTTTATAATAGCTCGTGCTGGTTAATTAGCAATATAATGACAAAATATGCTGACAACAAATAAGAACAAAAGCTTAGAAGAGCAAAAAAAAAAAACATGCAGGTATTCTTAAGGGAGAGATAATTTAACCCTTTGAATATGATTTTTTAAATGAAAACTATATTTACCGAGCACAGGTTTTGAAAGGATTAATCTTATAACTTTATTAAATATGCTTTAATGACATTTATTTATGTTTTGTTTTTATTTTCAACTCATATAAGTAAATTTAGTAAAGCTCTTACTCCTTTCCACCTCTTTTTTTTTGTGTGTAAAAATAAATTATTGTGCTGGCATATGCGTGGCTGTTGGTGTTTAATAAAAAAAAAAAAAAGTAAAGTATACTTTTAAGAGCCAAAACGCGTAAAACTAAACTTGTTTATTATGCAAATACTTAAAAATGCATAAGATTTTTCACGTGTGTGTTATAATAATGCTAATAATTATGTTATAAAATCTAACATTATCATTAGGGATTTAAGATTTTCAAAAATTATGAGCATATAAGCAAGAATTTTAATTTGTTTTGTTTACCAGCAAAACCAATTTAATTTCTTTTTATTACATTATTTTTATTACCTCCGTTATTTGTTTAATAAATCAAATATTCACAATTATTGTATACTAAATGCTATAAGGTTTCATGTTTTCAAAAACAAAACAAAAGTTATGCTTTAAAAAGTTTCCTTAAAACATATTCAAATGAATTTTTATGTTCAATTGTTATTGCAGATGTTCTCTTTTTTTCTTCTTCTTCTTCTTCTAAATGTAAATAAGTAAAGTACGTGTACTTGTACTTCTTAGTAACCAAGGTGAAAAATATATTCGCGTACTCACATACCTACCTACATAAATACATAAAATGTATAAAATTTTTCCTGTACATTGCGTTACGCTATTGCACTCCATCACTTTAGCAGACAGACAGACATAGAGACATAACATTAAAATTTTATTTTAATGTCATCGAGCGCTGATTTACTACACGTTTGTCTTTAAAAATCTATAGGTAAAAATCGTTCGTAAATTTCAATACGTATAATGGCAAGCGAGGGAAACAAAATGTAAGAGTATCTCTATAGCAGAGGAGTTATTACCAAAAGTACATGTTTATTGGTAAGAAGAAGAGAAATAAAGTTTTTCATTGTGGAGAAAATATTAAATACACTGAAACTGAACATTTTTAACTTAAAACAGTGCATACATTATGGCTTTTATGTTAAAGTATGTTGCATACTTTAAGGGACAATATACGATTATTTTTATTTATCTGTTATTGTCAAATTGTAGACATTTATTGTGAACGTTAGGTTAGATTAGAGATTCAATTTGACATATTGATACCACGACACTGCAATTTAACAGAGATCTTCCACTTTAAAAGAAACATGCACTCTTTACAATGCTTAAAATTCTCTCCAATTTGAAATCTCCGTATCTGAAGTGAAAATGGAAAAATTATTGCCTGACTATCCGAAAGTTACTCCGACATGTTGCATACTTTGCGGTGTTTTAAAAGGAAATTTTTGTTTAGTACTCAAGCAGATAGTGTGTTGTTTTATTTTGATTTTATGGAGTGTTTCAATTGAATTTTTAAATATTTTTCTCTGTGTATTTTAAAGAATTTCCATTCCAATATCAAATTTACTATGGATTCTTTTGGTTTCTTTTCATTTCATTCCTTTTTTTTCCTTTTTTTTTGTTTTTTTTTTCCAAGAAAGAAACATAATTTTAATAATATTTTATTGCTTCGTATTTCGTTGTTATTGTCGAAAGATAGGTAATAATAATAATAACAACAAGAACAACAACAAATAAAATGATAACCAAAGGCAGAAAAAAAGTGAACAAAATTTGTACGCGTTATTCATTTCCAAACTTGAGCATCATCATCATCATCATCATGAACACCGTTGTCGACGTTGTTAGCATCAACATTAACATCGGCATCAGCATCAGCAACAGCATCATTACGAAAATGCAATAGACATGGGTTGTCTGAGTGGTTAGAGAAATTTATAGAAAATATTCTGCTGTGTTAAGCAATAACAATTTAAAACGCTAAATTAGTCACAAAACAGACAAATAGACAAGAAAATTCACAAAAAAAAAACCCGAACCGTACGTCTGGCAAATAATAAAATTTTTGCTTTGTAATGTGGTAGGGAAAAAACCCCACTTTAATTACTGACAATTACTTTATTTATTGTTATTATTACTATTTGTTGTTGTTGTTGTTGCTAGAAAGATAAGGTAAAAGGAAACCAAATAATAGGAAATACGTTTTTTTTTTTTTTTAATAAAAAGAAAAATTTATTTAAGAACAACTATTGATGGATACTGATTTACTTACTTTGTTTGTTAAGTTTTATTATATTGAAAGCAGACGGCTTTTGGCCTACTTTAACAGGCACATAGGAAGTTGCCAGATGTTTAATTTTGATAAAAAAAATCTTTAACGCAGACAAAAGGGCTCAATATTCGATAAAAAAAAAAGAAAAGCTTGCCTTGCCTTTTTGAATTGAGAGTTATCATCCCGCATACTCCCAGGCAACCAGTTTAATCACCGTTAACCTCAACATCCATCCACGGTGTCATGGCAATGCTCTGGATTTGGTAGCAACAGTACTTTCAGTATAGAGTCATACATTTTTTACTTTAAAAAGTTAGCAGTTCTTTTGCCACAGTGTTCTTTTTACTCTAGTCTCGACTGGACTCATATAGACTGACTTGCTTCTCGTATGAGCATCCATCACACAATAGCGATTCTTATAGTCCACACTATCCTTTTGGTAGGCATGCCGAAAGGCTTGACATTTCGACTAGCGACTGTCTTTTAGCTCATGTGTCAGTGCCCTTCTCTTGTCATAAGGGGACTAAGGCATTTTCTGACATCTTTGAAAGAGTCTTCAATGCAATATAAAGGGATTTTTGAATTTTATTTTTTCTTTGTAAATTTTTAAATTAAATTTTTTTTTTATTTCTATTTCAAGCTTAAGGTTCACTCAACTTATTCCAGTTTAAACAGTGTTGATAATGTATTACAAATTCCCTAAATACCAAATTCTTTCATACTTCTTTTTTTATTTTTTTTTTTTTTACCTTAGATCAGGCCTAAACATGTTTAAAAACAATTTTTATTATTAGAAAAAATTACTTGACATCTACACACATACATACATACATACGATACGATACATTGTACATGGAACATAGCGAAGATGCTAAAAGTTATCTTAGAAAAAATATACTCAAGGGGAAGGTATAAAGGCAAGGCGATATCATTTAAACATACTTAAAGGCAAAGGCAAAGCCAGCCATAGAAGGCTAAAGGAAGGCGGTAGGCAGGTGCATATGTACATGTGTTGACAACATTTAGCGCGAGTTTTTTTTTTTATTTTTAATCATCATTAACAATAATTCAAGAAATACTTTTAATTTTCTTCTTCTTCTTCTTCTTTCTATTTACACTACGAGTTATAAACGTCGTAAAAGGCTTTAAAAGCGTTAAGCATTAGAAAATATCTTTGACTCGATGAGATTATGTATGGATGTATGTATGTATGTATGTATCTGTGAATAAAACATTTTATGATTCTACTCCCTTACACTGAAAGGATAGGGTGTGTGAGTTAATGTTTAAAGGGAAATACAAATATTTGTTTGTAATTGAAAAATATCTTTTAAAAAACGAAACGTTACTCCATAATCTCCCTTTTTTTTTCCTCAATTTTTTTTTTTTTTTGTTATTTCTTGATATTAAACGTAGAAACAATGGAATTATAAGCACTCAAGTGTGTTATTTTAAGATTTATGGCAACACAAAACAGAAAAAAAAAACCGAAGGAAAAAAGTAAAGAAAATAAAATAATTTACATTAGAGGTTTCTTGTGTATTTTCTCAGAAATAAAACAATTTTTTGTAATTAATAAATTTTTTCGAAAAAAGAAAAAAAATATCCTTGGAAAAGGACTAGTACGGGAAAGCTTCCTATGCTGTTATGCAATAAATTTACCACCAGCCGTAAAGAATTGTTAGAAGCACCCGCAACCGTATCAAACGGAAGTTTTTGGCCATAAATAAACCTGATTGTCATTAAAAAATTATCATTAACGCATTTGATAATTAGAAAAAAAAAGAAAAAAGAAATAAGAAGGAGACTACTTTTTCTATCCCGAAATAAAATTAAATTTCATCGGTTTGATAATTTTTAACTTCTTCTTTATCTACGCCTGTAATATATCACTCGTGACATCACAGAGCCACCAAACGTGTGTCGTTACTTAAAAGTATTCAAAAATTAAAATTAATAAATTACAATCTATTTAATAAGCATTTAATGAAATTATGAATAGAAAAACAAAAATTTTTGAAATTAAAAAATAAGAAAATTTATACAAAAATCGCTTAATTTTCAAAATGTCACCAAGAGATTAGGTTCTGCAACCACTTTGTCAGTTTTGTACGTCAATAATGGAAACCAAAATTAAAAATATTCTTCAATCAAAATCAATTCACAAGACAACTTACTTGATTGATTATTACAACCCTTCAGTCAAGGTTACGACAGAGTTTCTCACATCACCCATGTTGTGTGTGATAATTTTACCCTACTTTCATAAACAAAGGTTGGCATCTACATGGCGTTCCAAAGATACTTCATGGCACTCCGCTTCTGAATAGCCATTTAATCGCCATGACTTTCGCCTCGATGACACTGCAGTGATCTGGATGTCTGTATAATTTTCTGATATCCAAATCCTCTACTAATAAGCACTACACTCCATTTTCTTATCCACCGTCGAACCGTCGCTGTATATATTACAGATTATATCGATCGCAAATTGAGAGACGCCCTTGGAACGTTGTCCTTTTTTTAAGGATTTCAAAGATTTTAAATAATCCTGTCACGAAACATTTTTAAATGGTGGGTAATGCTTACAAATTCCATTGTTGCTCAATCTATTGAGAAAAAAAACCAGCTTGTATGTGGAGTTAACAAAAAAAAATAAAGAAAAAAAAATCAATTAAAATTTATTAGAGTTGATATGATTTGACTGTTAACGTGTCATCACCAGCAGGCAAACAAATGCTACAAATCTCCCCACACACACACATATTGCATTACGGTCTCCCTCATAATGATGAAGCCTCCATTTTTTCGCATTTTGCAAAATGATTTTTTAATAGAGAGACAAGGCTTAAAACGCAAAATTTGCATCAGATTACAAACATATTTCTATTGTATTGCTGCTTTAGATGATATTGCGGTGATTGTTGTTATTGCTATTATGTCATCCTTGCTTGTGTATGTGTATAACGATAATTATGCATATTGCAAATGATTTTTCAATTACAATTACGATTACGATTACATTGATATGATGATGATACACTCCAAACCCGTTAAAATCTCCGAACCCTTTCTAAATGCACATTGCCTTGCACAAAAGGGGTTTAAGCTAGCAAAACAAAAAAGTGCAATTCGTTGCAAAGAGTTGCCATTGCAATTGAATTTAAGTTACATTACAAAAAAATTGAAAAATATTATTTTTTAATACCAAAAGGTAACACTGTTTATACAGCATACGACCACGACCACTACCACTCAATATTCAATGTTTAAGTGTTACCTTGTGCTTGCCCTCTCCCGCTCTTTAGTATGCAGTAGTAGCAAGTGAAAATGACAATGTTTATGTCACTGATTATGCACACACACACACACACACACATACACTTAAATTCATAGAGGCGGTTGTATGGGCACAGGATAATAATGTTGGTCGTGTCATCAACATCATCACAGAACGTAAACAATGAAATGAGTTGCTGTGGTGTGATGTGCTGTGGTGTGGTGTAAAAAGATGAGTTGGAGGTGTGTTAATTAAGTGTTACTGCTGTTGCTGTTTTTTTTTTTTTTTGTCTTTTTTGTTGCTGTTCAACTCTTGATTATCAGGAATCAATGGATTGTAATACATACTTATATGGAGAGCCCTGCAGATTATAATGATGTGGCTGTGGCCGTGGCCGTGGCGTTGCAATACGATATGTAATGTTATATTGAAGCCATTAAAAACATTTTGAGGTGGCAATTTAATGAGCAGTAACACATAAAAATATGATAAATCTGCAATATAAATATTAATTATTATTTGTGGCAATACAATACTATACAATAACAGCAATAACAGCAAAAAATGCAATTAAAAAAGGTGTTGAAGCGCAAAATATAAGTGCAAGTGCAAAGAGCCTCTTGGTAATGAATAAAATAAAACAAGGAAAGGGTTTGTTTTCGCTCAAGGACATGAAACAAATATGAGAGACTATCTCTCTCTATAATTTATTTTGTATTTTTAAAGACATTTCCATTTAATCTGTTATGGTTATAACGCCATTTAAGCCGGCTACTGGTTTCGGTCCATCCAATATAAGAAACACTAACAGATAATCACCTTTGGGTGTATCATCCGGCAAGAAATTCGCTTTAACTTCATAGTTATCTACCGAGTACTCGTTCTTTAAAAGAAAAAAAAGAAAAAACTTTATTTTAAAATAATCTTTTCCTAACTCAAAACCGTTATTACCTTGGCCAAAGGACACGTGCCTGGTTCCGGTAAATTTGATTTTTCATGTAAACCCGGATAAAGATCCTCATCCTCGGCTATGAACTGGCAAATGGGACGTTCTATTTGGAAAACCAAAGGACCCTTTATATTACGTTCCTTATCGTATGGAAAAACTTGTAAATTTATCTGCAAAAGGAAAAGGTTTTAAAATTTCCAAATCTCTCTTAAACAAACAAACCTTTTGCTCATCACCCAGATTTAAATTCAAAATAAAATTCCCTTGTATAACAAACTTATTGCGGCCCTTCTGTTTTAAGCCCAACGTATCCCAGTCGATATACTTTTGATCATAGTCCTTATTGATCTCGAAGTTGTCAATTTCCACGGTATAGGCACTATTATCCTCTTCACACATTGCAACACCACCACACAAGACACCAACTAGCATTACAATGCAACACCAATTGTTTAACATTTTCTTTCTGATTTTTAAAAATTTAAAACTTTTACCTTAAACTGATAAATTTCCGGCAATTGTTGACTGTATTTATAAGGACAGAATTTTAATAAATAATTAATTACGTGTGTATAATTGTCATGCAATTTTAATGTTCTTGTTTGCTTTTCTACAAAAAAAAAAAATTAAACATTTTTTAATAAAAAAAAATTAATTGAAAACAATTTTAATTAAATTACCATTTAACACTTGTTTAATAAGCTTTAAAAAAAATGCAAATCACAATGTCAAACTCAATTTTTTCATAAATTTATAAAATTGTTCATGAACTTTATAGGTTGACAAAAAAATTAAAAGAAAATACGAACAATTTTATAGCATGATAGAAAAATTTTGTAGAAAATTAAATAAAATTTTAAAAATAGAAAGTTTGTCCTGTCTCAACTATGATAAATTTTTAGTGGTATACTGAGGCAAGACTGACTTAATTGGTCATTACACTATTCACATCGGTTTACGACTTAGCTTATCGCACCACCCATATTACTCACAAAATGCTAAACTAAAGATTACACATTGCGCATGATTTCCCGTTAGATGACGTAGTTGGGCTATTTTAAAGGTATCCAAGTCTTTTTCATATGCGAAAGTACCAACTACGTCAAAGTAGTTGACAGCCCTGTAATATAACTTACATTGTCATTAGCCAATAGAAACACAATTTGCATGACGTCATTGATTCAAAATGCGCAGAAGGTTGTAATTTTATGTGCGTGATGGCGTAATCTTTAACATTCTTGCATATTGCTCTTGTTAAAAGGAGGTTGCAAAGGCGAGGGAAGGAGGATTAACGTGTGATAACCCCTCTCTTTTTATTTTCTTTGACTTTTTGTATCTTCATTATTATTTTACTTCGTCTTTCTCATAGTCTCATAACCTCTAGTAGCTTGTGTATGTACCGTTATGGCTATACATTCATCACAAAGCAGATCAGATTTTACGTTCTGGCAACAATTTCTGATCAGGAATTTTTAGAAATTTAAAGAGGAATTTTAATTCCTTTTTATTTATAATTAAAGTTCGCATTTAGTAAAGCAAAGAAATCCTAGAAAATGTATTTTTTTCATGAAAACACTTCAATAACGACGATAAACCACTTAAATGAACCAGAAAATCATTTCATTTTTAAATAAATACCATATGAGAACAACAAAAACAATAAAATTACAGGGAGAGAGTCAAAATGTAATGATACTCATATCATGTTTATTTCTTTGTTCGTTTGTTTGTTTGTTTGTTGTTGTAGAATAAACCTATTTTTTTAATAAATGTTTTCATAACACTGTTACACACACAAGCATGAATAAATACACAACAACAAAAAAGAAAAAAAGGAAACCAACAAATAATAATAATGGACAAAAAAAATTTACTCTCTTATTATTGTTGTTGCTGTTAATTTTTCGCCAATTTATATATTTTTTGTTTTTGTTTTTCTCTTCTTTTTTTTTTGCAAATGAACCTTTTCATATGAAATCATAATGGCAGGCAAGAGTAAAAACAACAATCGTATATAAACATCAATGTAAGCATGTATGTGTGAGCTAGAGTTTAATTTTTTTTTACATACAAAATAAATTTATTTTAAATAAAATGACCACTTGACTTTTAAACCATTCGCCAGTTATTATTGTAGTGTTTTATTTTGTTTGTTGTTGTGTTTCTGTTTTTTTAATGTACAGAATTTTTCATGCCAATTTGTATATTTATTCAGGCTCAATTTCACCATATTCGGTTATTTTTTTTACCATTTTGCCGGTATTGTTTTTCTGTTTGTTTTTGTTTGTTTTATGCTCTTTTTTTTATTAAGGTATGAAAGTCAAGAGAGTTTTTCAAAAAGAGAAAAGAAAATGAGAGGGAGTATTGGTTTGTACAACAACAAAGTACCTACAAATTGTGGTTGTAGTTGTTTTTGTTAAGGTTTTAACTTAACAATTTGGTTTTTCGCTGTTTGTATATGTATTGTATGCCGTTATTGTTATTGTTGTCGTTGTTTACTGTATTACTTGGCGAAATGCGAATGATTTTATAATGAAAATGCTCTGTAGAGATGATAACGATGATGATTGTCTAGTGTTGTCTACTTTTTTTTTTAATTTTTTTTAATCATAATGTTGGGCAGTTTTTTGTTTGTTTTTTTTTTTCTAGAGTAAAATTATTTATTTTATAAAAATTATTGTTGGGTTCAGGGGCTTATTTTTTCCCATTTTGTTTGTTTTTAACGTTTTACTGCAATTCCTGCAGTAACACGTTAATTTGGAAAAAGGTGGGCAACAGAATTTTTACAAATAAAAATCAAATTTAAATTAAACAAATTTATTTTGTATTAAAACGTTTAAAACCCCCCCTTCCTTCCTGTGTATGCACTCTCTAGACTCTCTCTACCACTGTCTTGAAAGTAGTCTTTTGCCATTCGTTAAACAATAAGAAAAAGTTTTTCTCTTAATAGCCCTTTTTAGCCACTTATATATTGTAATTTAATGTTTTTCATAGTTGTAGTCATCGTTCTTGTTGTCGTTATTGTTGTTGCTGCTGTTGTTGTTGTTGGGGCTGTTGTTTTGTAAGTAATAAATTCATCGAACCATCAAGTGCAGTTAAACACTATGCCGTTGTAGGCAAAGTAAGAAAAAGAAGAATAAGAACTCAAACTCTACAGAACAAATGCTGATAGACTTAAAAATTATAGAGCACAAGAACTCAATAACTTCCGGCATTTGTTGTTAAATAACTAAATAAGAAGTTTTCGCCTTGTTTCCACTATTGTTGTTATTGTTGTTGCTGTTGGGCTTAAAACAAAAATATACATGGGCTGTTGGAAATGTTTTGTTGTTTAGCAGAAAGAAAGTTTTTGAAGACATAATTTTCTTCAATGTTTCTTAAGGAAAAAAGAAACATCAGTTTTTATTGTAAAAATAACGTTTAAATTCAAACATCTACCAAATAGTGCCATCTATGTGTCATTACAGTAGGGAACAGCTGTTTTAGCGTAAAAAGCCTCCCCTGAAATACAATCATCTTAAAGCACATTACACAGAGAAAGCGTTGCCAATAATGTTTTCAATAAAAACGCTTTATTTCTGGGAAAACAACAAATGGAATTAAAAACAAAAAAAAATTGTTTTCTAAATAAAATATTAAATTTTTAAAAGGATTCCAGTGCCTTTGTGGTTTTTTCTTTACGCATTTAATAAAATAAATATTTTTATTGGAAAAATTTAAATATTTCTTATTATTATAATAGATTTTTTTTGCAAAATTTACTATTGAAATTTGTCGAAACAACTTATTTGGTCTGGCAACACTGCACAGAGAGCAAGTAAAAGAGTGCAAAAGGAAATTGAAAGAAAAACAAAATCAAGTGCTTGTTTTAAACAAATTAAATTCTGTGTGTGTTCCATTTTTATTACATTATTATTGTTTATTTCTAATATAATTTAAACAAAAAGCAAGAAATACTAAAATATCAAGTGTAATTAAATTTAATTTAAGGGCTGGACATTAATTTACTATTAGAAATATGGCGTCAACTGATTGCTTACAATTGAACAAAACCAGCATGTTTGCCAAAATACGCGCTGGCCTGCCGGTGGAACGTCTTAATACCCAGAATCTATTGGAATGCAAAGATGATTTACTGTATTGTTGGGACTCCCGGGAGTCATGTTTGTTGTCTTTGAATTGGCGTGTCGCCTTGGCCAAGAGTTATGATGAAATCAAATATCAGGTAAGTGCTGTAGAATATTAGAGACGCCATTGTGCTTAAAATTTTGGCGCAAAAAAACTTGACTTGAATGTAATGGAAGCGAATTTTATGATTGAAAATTTGTAAAAGTGCAAATTTATTGTGAATTCTATTGTCAATGTAAAGGAAAGAAAAGCATAATATATAAAAAATTAATAAAAATGTGTGTATGGCCACTATCGCCAATATATGAAGAAAAAACCCGCCAAATAGGGTAACCGCGTCAATACAAGAAAACTGGCAAGAACTAAATGTATCCTTCTTTCCTCACCTATGCGTAAGCTTAGTAAGGAATTATGTTTATTATAAAAGGCCAATAACCCTTTAAAGCCAGAAGCCTGGCTTTAGTTCCAAATTATTCTAAATATTCTTGAGGACCACAAGTCTTCCATACCAAGCCAGTAGTAGGCCTTTAAAAATATGAATATTTAAAATAAGTATTTAAATCAATCGATTACTGCTTCTCCATAACCTGTTGCATCTATAATAATGTGCAATTGTACCCTCTATTAGTGGGTAGAAATGTTCTGAATGAATTGGCCTCAATATTGCCCATCTTTCAGGGGGAAAAGAATCGATCAAAAGCCAACTTAATAACTGAAAATGATTCCATTATATTATCGGTTATAAATTTATGAAAAAATTGTTCCGTGGTATTTCGGTTGATAAAGCTTTCGCTGAATTGATAATCCTTGGTCGATGTTGAATCGAGGCCTTCCCCACCGAAGATCCGATTGTTGTAGGAAAGAGTGCTTCCTAATCCTTTGTACCCTGAATTCAAACTTAAACCATTTAAACATCATCATACCGGTTAATAGTATAGAAATGAGTTCTTATTCTCGTAATAGCATTGTGTATCTGAAAATTCTTTACTGGAAAATATAATAAAAAGAAATAGTATGCCTCAGTAACTATCTATCTAAGCTTCATGCGCTTTCCAATGATCCCAAAACATGCATATTCATTCCTGAAGACAAATTGACCTATATAATACCAGGAATGAACTAACTATTCTATAAACAAAGTTCTTATCAAAACGTTTAGTGTTTTTAAGTAACTTACTACTCTTATATTTATATGCCTAAGGGAATTGGATTGCGCTTTAATGCATATCGGCCTAGTACATTATTTAATTAACGTCAGGTTTTTCTACATATACTGCACTGTAGCCAGCTATTATTTAGATTCGAAAGGTAGGATAGTAAAATAATCCTTTATTTGCCAATCATACCTAATTTATTTTGGCATGGCACTGTCTCTATACAGATGTCGTATCAATTTCTCAACCAATTCTGATTTAATCTTTAATATTGTATTGAAACAAAAGTGGAAACTTGACTTTCTTGATCGGTTTTTGTTATTGAAACTCGCAATACTGCAATTAAAATCACTGCAGTCGCGAATGATTTTTTCACAAAAATTTCTTTGGTTTAATCAAAGTTCTAGTATAATATCACACTTCAAAATGAGATACACTGAGGAGATGTAATAACGTTCCTTTAAGGTCCCGATAAATAGGAATAATCATTAAAATATCAATTAGAAGTTATATTGAAGCCCTTGTTGCATATGTACGCTCAACTAGAAATTGCCGGTTTTATTTGGTGCTTTCTAATGAATGGATTTAGAATGATGGTTTACTTGTACCATGTGATTTGATGGACAGCACGTGTTGGGTTATACAAAAATACCCAAAAGTTATCGTTTACTTGGTTGCCTATAGATAATAAACCTGAAGAAAATGAGGTCTTATAACTCATTTGTATTGTGTAGATAAAAAGACAGGAAATGACAACAAGTGATGGAACTTTCAACGAAATTTTTAAACACACAATGCAGAGTATTTGGTGGTTATCATACCATCATTAAATTGAGGATTCAATGACTTTTGGCTAAAATTTATAAAAACTGCTTTTGCTACTGTTTAAATGACTTCCGTTTACATGAACGCATGTACTTCTGTACGTATTCACACATTTTGCCTGGGGAAGAAAGTACTCCAGAATATTAGAACATTAGAGACGCCATTGTGCTTAAAATTTTGGCGCAAAAAAACTTGACAGAATGTAATGGAAGCGAATTTTATGATTGAAAATTTGTAAAAGTGTAAATTTATTATGAATTCTATTGTCAATGTAAAGGAAAGAACAGCATAATATATAAAAAATTAATAAAAATGTGTGTATGGCCACTATCGCCAATATATGAAGAAAAAACCCGCCAAATAGGGTATGGATAGATATTGCTTCCTGCCGTGGTAACCGCGTCAATACAAGAAAACTGGCAAGAACTAAATGTATCCTTCTTTCCTCACCTATGCTTAAGCTTTGTAAGGAATCATGTTTATTATAAAAGGCCAATAACCGTTTAAAGCCAGAAGCTTTGGCTTTAGTTCCAAATTATTCTAAATATTCTTGAGGACCACAAGTCTTCCATACCAAGCCAATAGTAGGCCTTTAAAAATATGAATATTTACAATAAGTATTTAAATTAATCAATTACTGCTTCTCCATAACCTGTTGCATCTATAATAGTGTATAGTGTTTACCCACTATCAGTGGGTACAAATGTTCTGAATGAATTGACCTCAATATTGCCTATCTTTCAGGAGGAAAAGAATCGATCAAAAGCCAACTTTATAACTGGCAATGATCCCATTATATTATCGGTTATAAATTTATGAAAAATTGTTCCGTGGTATTTCGGTTGATAAAGCTTTCGCTGAATTGATAATCCTTGGTCGATGTTGAATCGAGGCCTTCCCCACCGAAGATCCGATTGTTGTAGGAAAGAGTGCTTCCTAATCCAGTTTTGTACCCTGGATTCAAACTTAAACCATTTAAACATCATCATACCGGTTAATAGTATAGAAATGAGTTCTTATTCTCGTAATAGCATTGTGTATCTGAAAATTCTTTACTGGAAAATATAATAAAAAGAAATAGTATGCCTCAGTAACTATCTATCTAAGCTTCATGCGCTTTCCAATGATCCCAAAACATGCATATTCATTCCTGAAGACAAATTGACCTATATAATACCAGGAATGAACTAACTATTCTATAAACAAAGTTCTTATCAAAACGTTTAGAGTTTTTAAGTAACTTACTACTCTTATATTTATATGCCTAAGGGAATTGGATTGTGCGTTATCTCGCATACCGGCCTAGTATCTTTTTTTATTTAACGCCTGGCTTTTCTACATTTACTGCACTGTAGCTAGCTATTATTTAAATTCAGAAGGTAGGGCTTATCTTACTGTCCTTTATTTGTCCATCATACCTAATTTATTTTGGCATGGCACTGTCTGTATACAATTCTGATTTAATCTTTAATATTGTATTGAAACAAAAGTGGAAACTTGACTTTCTTGATCGGTTTTTGTTATTGAAACTCGCAAT
This sequence comes from Sarcophaga peregrina, assembly GCA_014635995.1. Taxonomy (NCBI): domain Eukaryota; kingdom Metazoa; phylum Arthropoda; class Insecta; order Diptera; family Sarcophagidae; genus Sarcophaga; species Sarcophaga peregrina. The sequence goes on from CM025790.1 coordinate 105,748,109, forward strand.
ACTGCAATTAAAATCACTGCAGTCGCGAATGATTTTTTCACAAAAATTTCTTTGGTTTAATCAAAGTTCTAGTATAATATCACACTTCAAAATGAGATACACTGAGGAGATGTAATAACGTTCCTTTAAGGTCCCGATAAATAGGAATAATCATTAAAATATCAATTAGAAGTTATATTGAAGCCCTTGTTGCATATGTACGCTCAACTAGAAATTGCCGGTTTTATTTGGTGCTTTCTAATGAATGGATTTAGAATGATGGTTTACTTGTGCCATGTGATTTGATGGACAGCACGTGTTAGGCTATACAAAAATACCCAAAAGTTATCGTTTACTTGGTTGCCTATAGATAATAAACCTGAAGAAAATGAGGTCTTATAACTCATTTGTATTGTGTAGATAAAAAGACAGGAAATGACAACAAGTGATGGAACTTTTAATGAAATTTGTAAGCACACAATAAAGAGTATTTGGTTATCATACCATCATTAAATTGAGGATTCAATGACTTTTGGCTAAAATTTATAAAAACTGCTTTTGCTGCTGTTTAAATGACTTCCGTTTACATGAACGCATGTATTTCTGTACGTATTCACACATTTTTCCTGGGGAAGAAAGTACTCCAGATTGTCAGATGTAAATATTAAATTGTCAGTATTCCTGTAATCATATAGATGTGGCTTCCTTTCTATCATTTCCATGACCTCCATATACATTTCAGGAATGTATTTGTGGGTTGAATGAAGACATTACAGTAACAACCAAATGAATTTAAATTTTTTAGCATTTTTATATTCCAACATATTTATTTTTAAATCACGAAAGTATTCCTGACCTCATCAGCTCAGTTTGAGTAACAAATTCAATTTAAGTACTTTTGCTCTTCTACACTTCACAATTTCATGTTTTTTCTGGTTAAGGATAAACGATATTTTTAATAAATTTTCGAATTTAGTTTCAATTTCTACTTTTTAAAATTATTTTCCTTTTTAAATTCTTTTTATTTTCATTTCTTCTTTGCTTTAGTCATTAGTTCAATTGCTGTACACTTTTTACTTCAATTATATCACTTTGTAATTATTTTTAGATTTATCAACAAATTGGTTAGATTATTATTATTAATATTTTTTATCAAACACAACAACAACAACAAAAATAACAGTATAAAAATAAAAATTAATTATTTTGTATAAAGGAAAACTTTTCCATTAATACTGTGTTTAAAAACTATGCTTGATGGCATTCCTTTAACATTAATTATTAATCCGTTTCTAAAGCTCTATTCGTTACACCGCCATCTGCAACTACAGTGCTGGCTGTGGATAAATCCATAGGAGGTGCACGATCAGGTATTACTCTTTTGTTTGGGGCAGCAGGTGTACCCACTAAATCCACTGATTTTCTAGTACCTAAACGAAACAATAAAAAAGTAATACAGAGAAGTTTTAATTAGTAACTGCTGTTAATAATAATACTGCACTAGAGGAATTCCAAATTATGAAGAATAATTTAATAAAAAAATTAAAAAAGAAAAACTTACTGAAGCAACAACCCATTTTTTATATGGAACAACTAGACGGCTAATGATAATTAAAATACTTTTTTAAAAACAAATAAGCCAAATACCGCAACAGAAGTGTTTTTTTTTCCCCTATAAAGACTTCTATTTCTTCTATTGATAAGATTTTGTACATTCACAGCGTTTTGTTGTGTATGAATCATTAAATGTTTTTTATTTTTACGAACATTATTGGAATTCTTTTTTATCGTGTGTATAATTTATAAGGCCTTTATGTTTTATTGTTTTATAATTAAAACCAAAACCATGTACATACATGTGTAATTACAATACACACTTTGCCCTTAATATGATATTTAAGTTGACTAATTAGTTATTGTAATTGCGGTGTGTAGTGTATAGCAAATTCGTTGTCATATTGTTTGTTTAATTTCCATAGATAACGTAAACAGCGGGAAATGCTTATCATTAAGCAACCATTCGTATTCGTAACTATGATTAAAACATTTAAGCAAGTTTAACAATTTTTGTACAAATGTTTTCGGGAAATATTTTATTTAAATTTAGGTTGTAAATAATTATTTTTAGATGAGTAATGTTATCCATTTAGTGATTTTGAGGTCGTTGGTTTGACAAGGCTGTTGTGAGGGGTTAAATGAGTGTTCTCCGATGTATTATTTGTTAGTAAAATGTTTGCCATTTACGATCATGGATCGTTTAACAATTTAAGAATGTCTAAAAGTTGTTAAAAAGTGGCTACAGATCACTTTTCGAACATTATGCGGTGATTGTGGTTGTCATAATCGAATCGGAAGACAGGCTCTAAAGCTGGAGGTCCACACCACGCGTTTTCGCGTCAAAGCGTTGCGTGCGTTTCATACGTTCTTCGCGTTCTACGCTTCAAGTTACATGCAACGCTTTTTACGCGGCAATGTTTGTTTTGATCAGCTGTTAACAAAATAAAAACATTCGATTGAAAATACTTTCACAAAAAAACATTTCCTACAAAAATGGCAAATGAAATTGAAATTTTTAAAGAATTTATAGAATTAATTGTGTTTGTGAATATAATATTTTGTGGCACAAGTGTGTACAACAAGCTCCAAAAGAACAAACGACGATTTTGCTGTTATGCCCACTAGTTTTCATGGAATTCTGCAGCAGTACCAGAGGCAATCGGTCCTATAAAGTTTTCCAACGAGATTGCCAAACGTTCTCTAAAAAAACCAATACGAAATACCCTCCTCAATACCTCCTAGGCAATGGACTTCCAAGCAGCTGCTCTTTTAAATTTATTCCTATAAACAAGCGAGCTTTTTTATATAGGACTTCATGTTTTTTCACATCATCGATTCATTTTTCCTCCATTATTCTTTGAAAAATTTAAATAAATTAAAACAAAACAACTTGTCAAAGTCAACTGTTTTGTACGCGCGCCGCTTGGGATGCTTACAAAAGTAGAAAGTAGATTTACTTTACGCGTTCTATGCGTCATGGCATCCTACGCTTTTGTGCTTGTACCTTGCACCATATAAATACATTAATTCTACTTTTTTGACAGCCGCGTAGAATGCGAGAACGCGCGGTGTGGACCTCCGGCTTAAGACGTTCTAAGCAAATTCAGATATCTTATGGCTCTTTACGGCATATTTTCTTATTGGATTTTCACCACCAATCAGATTCAAAGACAAGTAAAAATTAATGTCTGTTGACTATGCGGCAAATTCGGATTTTTCGAACACAATATTCTCAGCAACGAAGCTAAATTCTCGCATATTGACATTGTGGATAATCCATTACATCCGGAAAAGTAACCATTCCATCGAAATTATAATTTTGAAAACCGAAGACCGAAGGGATAACCCTTTACAGTACATACATATTTCGTTCGATTATTTTTTCGCTGGAACTTTTATTGTTTTTATAAAATATTTGTTGTTATTATGCTGTGTGTGTGTGTGTGTGATAAATTTCTGTGTATTGTATATATATTTGACTGTGTATTGTATTTTAATTGAAATTAAGAACGCCATCTGAAGGAAAAGAAAACGAAACAGGAGATGAATAAAATTAAATTAACGACAGAATTAAATGAGCTTTGAAAATGGCGCCAGTTTGAATGTTGTATTGTAACATGAACTAAGAATAGAAGAAAAGAAAAATCTCTAAAGGAGGTACGTTTTTTTTTGCCATTTTTTTCTTTTATTTTTTTCAATTTTTTTGTTTTTTACTGTTTGTTAAAACGTGACTTCATTTATTGTCCTTAACAGGAAATGATGGCAAAGCCACTTCCTTCAAAGCCTGCAAACGAATGATTCCTAATTGAAAACTATTAAATTTAGCGTTTCTTGCTCTCCTTTTTACACTTCTTCTTACTGCCTTTAGCTCATCATCTGTATCTGTATTTTCTTTTACTTTTTTTTTACATTCTTTTAATTTTTATATATTTTTTGTTTTTTCTTATTTTCTTTTTTTTTTTAACATAACCATACCCATTGAAATTGTCCAATTTTTCTGTTTAATTTTTTTTATTTTTTCGCACTAAATTTCATTTCGAATGACATTCGCTCCATCACGCGTCAAATGCACACCGAATGAAAAGAAATAGAAGAACGACACAAAAAAAAAAAAAAAAACGAAACACAGAAGAAGTCAACCAAGTGCTGGTATAGAATAGTCCGAAAGCATGTTTGTTTGAAAGCACTACTGCTGAGGAAGAGAGAGAGAGAGAGAGAGGGAAAAAAGGACATTTTCATTCATTCGCGTGAATATTTAATTAGATGCAATTATTTATGGTATTAAATAGATGAGGCGGCAGTTAATGTTAGTGGGGGTAGAACAAAAAAATACAAAAAAAAAACTGTAGAAGGTTTTGTTTCGTATTTCTTTCAGTTTTTACTCGAAGAAATGCTAAAGAATTGTAATAAAATGCTAAAAAATTACGTCAACAAGCTTTGATGAGAAAAAAAAAGGAAATCAATTAAGTTCTTTTTATATTTCTCTAATGAAATCTACCAGAAAAAAATAATAAAAAAAAAATGAGAAAGAAAGAAAATACTCTACCAAATTGTATATCTAAAGAAAGAAAAATACATTCCTTTTGCCGCTTTCCTTCTTCATTCCAAACAAAATGCAATAAAAAAAGGAGTATTTTTTAAATGTTCCGTCATTAATATTAAAATTTTTTTGTTCATACATTTCGTTAATGAAAAAATTCGAACATTACTAAATACTCTCTACTGTACTATACTGATTTATTCGAACACATTTTTTTTTATTAATTAAAATTAATTTTTATTTTCCATTGCTTAGCTAAATTTATAAAATTTTTAGACCCGAAAGCTGTATGTTTTTAAATCCAGCAATCTATCATTGTTTTTAGTAAATATTTATAAAGTTCTCAGGATTTTATGTTTTTAATGAATTATATCGTCGGTCTCATGTAGAAAGGCTCTAAATCACATTTTCTTTTTCGAAGTTGAATAAATACACCTCCTCACAAAAATGTAATAAAAAAAAAAAAAAATGCGAGTTAGGGCCTTTCTACATGGGACCAACGATATATGAATGCGATCTGTGAAAAGATTAAATGACATCGAGTGGCAGAGTAGTTATTTATGTGGTTAGGTAGACAGGCTGGTCTGAAACCAATGGCTAGGCGTTATTGTCAGCTAGATTCCTGCTTCTGAAAAAGTGTAGTCTCAAACGACATCTTACATAAATTAGCGTGAGCGTAGATGTTAAGCTAGAGTAGCCTCCCCACTGGTCACAGATTACTTGGGTCCTGCAAGGTCCTGTTCCAACACCGTTATTACATATTCCGCCATTTAATTATAGCTTCTCGTTGGTACCTCTCAAACTAAGTATTGGCCCTTGCTGGCTATTAATTTTTCAAATCTTTCAGACAATTTGTTGTGACTTCCTTGTAGGAATCGAAATCGTGCTACTCAGCCAATGCGTTTTCTATAGATACGACCGGTAGGATAGCAGCCCCTAGCAGCACATTATCGATTGTGTGCAACTGTATTTCACCAATGGCTTCACGAATATTGTCCTTTAAACCGTCAATTGTCTCTGGCTTGTCAACGTAACACTTATCTTTGACGGCACCCCACAAATAATAGTCCAACGGTGTCAAATCGCAGCTCCAAAGTGGCCAATCGACATCAGCTCTGTGGCTGATAATGCGATCTTCAAAAACAGGGCGCAAAACATCGAGTGTAATTTCGAGCGTGTGGCACGTAGCGCCGTCCTGTTGAAACCAAATGTTGACAATATCCTCCTCTTCAATTTTTGTGAACATAAATACGTGGCCCGCTGCACACAAACCGATCGTGTAGGCTACTGCATGGCCAGCCGAGGCAGCCATTTGAATGAAATTATTTTCCATTATTAACCGGAAGGATTGTACTTTCAAATAAAAAAAGAAATTTGGGAAAATATTCACGAATTTTTTTTAAAGCATTTTCAAAAAGAAAAAGTTATTTTGCAGACCCTTTATTTGACTGTATGTAAAGACCCCAATGTTATTGTCGTAATATTTTGATATTTTGGTGATATTGGCCTGATTTATGTCCAGATTTTAAAAGCATTTAATTTTCCAAAGGTATAAAGACTATTTTGCTATGCTTTTCTTAGCTTACTCTTGCCTTATTAACATCTTTTGTAAAGAAAAAACATTTATTTTTATTCGATAACTAAAAAAGACAAGGTCTATATAATTAAAAGAAATTTGTCTCGTGTTTACCTTCTGAAAATTCCAAAATATTGAAGGGTTTTATTGTCATTTTTTCTAGTGGATAAGCAGTTCTTGAAGTAGCTTAAAAGGAAAGACCTTGTATTTCGTTTCTTTTTCTGTCTGTAATTGTTTTTTGTTATTTTTTTAATAATAAATTACCATTTTATTAACGTTAACGTTTCTTTGTTGATATTTTATTATTGTGGTTAACAAATAAAACATGTATTGTCACTTTCTAGAGCCAAACTTTGTTGAAAAGGGTTTTATTGAAGAGCAGAAAGGCCTCCAACGAAAACAAGTAAAATTTATTAGACAGTTACACGCCAAGCATTTCATTTAAAACATCATTGTTCTATTGGCTTTATTAACTTTTACATTTTACCACCTTTTTTCTCTTTTTTTTTTGTCCTTTAAATGGGGGGAAAAAAGCAGAAAATAACATAAAAAACTTGCTTGGGTCCAGTCTAGAAAGTTAAGAATAATGTTTGTCTTGAAACTTGAAACCATAAAAAATAGTGTCCTTTTGCTATGCAGCAGAAGCAACAAATAAAAAAAAAATACAAAAAAAAAAATTGTTCAATAAACGTAAATAACAAATAGATATTTAAGGTTTTTTATCCTCTCCAAAAAATAAAATAAAAAAAAACGTTTCTTTCGTTTTTCTTATCCTTTTTATGAAAAGAAACACAAACCATGAAAGGGATCTCCAAAAAAAAAAGAAACGAAACGAAACCAAAAGACTATAAAAGAAAATTTATTTTCACACTATTCATATTAAAAAACCATTTAAAGCAACACGCAAACTATAGGACAACAAACAATATCCTGCTCTTTGCTGCTATGAACCCAAAAAATTTTATTTCCAAAAAAAAAAAAAATTGTTTTTCACACTTCATAAAGAGAGTGGAGATGTGTATGGATGGCATACGTACATCCAATCCATATGTGTGTGTGTGTGATTTTTCCAAAGGACATTTTTATTTCCTATACAAAATGTAACTCCTTGTTTACGATAATTGTGGGTTCTTTTCCTTCTTCTTCTTGATTTTTAATATGTTTTATTGCTTGAAAATTGCAAGAAAATTGTTAACAAAAGATGCTAATGATTTATATAATCGATTTGACCATATGTTGATCGTCCTACATGGACTTGGAAACATTTTGATAAATGATGTTTAAACTTAATGCAACAATAACAACAAAAACCAATAAGTGTCATGTTTATAAAAAGAGAGGGAAAAATGAAATTTTCTATTAAACAGGACCTTCTGTGTCCTTGTTCTTTAGGTAAACAGTGTTGATAAGCGTGAAAGCGTTTTTTTTTATTGAATGAAAACTGTTTTGTTAGCTGTTGACAAGGGTTAGGTAATTGGAAGGTGGCCAGTGAAAGGGGTCAATAATTTGTATTTAAACATAAACATCTTGGGAATATTTACTTATTGATTGTATTAATGCTAGAATCCTGGTTGATACGTTTGAAACAAGCGGTCGTATTTTTTGAGAAACAAGAAAGACTATTAGTACTAGAAAGTGATGTCTGCACGTATAATTTGAATATTCTTCACTGGAAACCGTTGAATTATATCTGGGTGATTGCAAATCACATGAATCCTGAATTGGTTTCCAACCGCAAAATCGGAATCATTATCCCTAATCGCGGGAAATGAGCAACAATTGAGCTTGTTATTGATAACAGTGGTTTGAAGCGGTTTATTTATAGATCTATGTAGGTGCAGGAATCTTTTTACCATGTACAAGGACCTCTGCATTTATTTTTCCAAATACGTTTCAAGCATTTCAGTCCATCAAATCCCGCTCTGAGTGCACTAGATTCGTTAGAATCGTGGCTGTACGGGCATCTTTCACATTTCTATGCGTTGAACAAATATGTAATTGATGGCGACAAAATTGTGAATAGAGTGATAGATCCCTCAAATGCTATAGTCTATTTAAAGTCCACAGAATGACTCTGGGCCAATTATGTGCACATTTTGCACGCCGTTTCGTCAGATAGTCTTGTCACCTCCTTGTCCTCACAGACCTCACATTCAAGAGGGAAGCTATAGGAACTAACATACCAATTTTGAAACGATCGTGGTCTATTGAAGAGCTTAAATACCGCTTGATTATTTCATGCTATATAGATGCTGATATCGCTCGTTTTTTTTATATAACAGTCGAAAAAGTGTGTTTCTAAGTACACTTAGAACGTTATAGAGTGGAGGCGTCGCTATGTCCAATAGACACCTATTGAAACAGAGTTTTTAATCAGAGTCCATCTAATTAATTCTCATTTAGTTTTACCATTTTCCAGCTTGGATCTGTTAGAATGTTATACCGGAGTGCCTAATACGAATTTGATAGAAGTATTCTCCAGTTTTCACGGTCAATTGTCTGCAAATTCCTTAAGTAACTTTTGTTGATGGCGTTCGGTAATTGTTATGGAAACTTGGACTGCAAAGAAACTCCCATAGGACCTTCAATTGTCCTACAATTTTTTCATAAATACCTTAATGCCTCGCGATCATAAACGTCGCGGGTGGGATACTTAAAAGCTTTTTTTTATTTTCTGTGATTAATATGTTCCTTATTTGCAATAATTGCTTTGACTATTAGGATCTAAGGATGGATCATGGTTTTTAGTTTAATTCTGAGCATTTTATCTGAGTTTTTGGACTTTCTTCTTCAAATTTTTCTTTTTCTTACTCACTCCAATTACGTTGTACTTTGTTGTTCGTCATTTGTGTCAATTTTTCATATCCAAATATTTTCGTGAGCCCCTTCATTCATTTAATGCTTCTAACACATGTGGTATCCACATTAAGCTAATAAGCATAAGATCTAATCTCTTTTTACTTTATTGAAGCTCTCAAGCAGCAGTATTTTAAGGTCATATTTGTCTGTATTCGAACGGGGCTACACGAATAGGATGAGGAGAAGGAGAAGAAGGAGGGATAGAATAAAGGAGGAACATGTAATATCCTTCAATTTGTTTAAGTGACACATATTTTTTTTTTTTCCCTAAGTACGTTTTTGTCAATTTAATGTAATTTTTCGTGTGATGAGTGTAGTTTGACCAAACCACACCTTTGAAGTGAGTAACACACACACGTGCATGCATTTGCATGTTTGACAAATTGTTGTGAAAATTAAAACAAATAATAATAAAAACTAAAAACTATTGTACGTACGTATGTAGGTATGTATGTATGTATGCTACTCTACTTACGTACGTATGTACGTACATTAAACTAACATTCATTCATTAATTTCCATTTAATTAGTTTTTCCAAAATCATATTAGAGAAAGAGTGCATTTCCCTTACCATTTCCATACATTAAGCATTTGTAGTTGCGTTTGTGTTGTTTTCGTTAAACTTTGTTGACGCCTTTTAACGATTTTTGCACACCCTAATTGTTGTTGTTTTATAGATAAAAAAAAATATATATCCTTATATATCCTTTTAGAAAAAAAAAATTACAAAAAAAAAAATATAAAGAAAAATGAAAAACTGTTGTGCTAATTAGACGCTCTAACAAACATTCAAATTTTTACTAGTTTTTTGTCTATCTCTCTCTCTCTGCCTAATGCTGTTATACTATTACAGTAGATAACATCGCTTAGTTTTAGTTTTATTTCTTCCATTTTCCTAGTATTTGACTGTAAATTTGTTTTTGTTTCATTAGTTTTGTTTATTTAACTTTCTCACCAAAGTGTAATTAAATAATTTAATTTATATTATTGAAAGGAAATGTACAAACAAACAAGTAAACAACCAAACAACAGTTATTAAACTGGCAAAAGTTCTTTGGTGTTAATGTGTCCTTTATTTGTATGTTTTTCCCTCATAAAAAAAATTCCACTCCCATATATAATTTCTCTCTTCTTTCGTTTTTTTTTTGTCGCTTTCTAGTGCGTTTTTCAATTTTTATGTGCGTTTAAAAACTTTGCATCTAATTAGTAAAGCACTGAACATTTTTTAGATTTTGAAATCGAGGGTAATTGAAAATCTAGCTAAAAATTGCATGTAAGATAGTAATTACAGATAAATTTTAAGCTTTTGTTGTTTTAAACTACAATTTAAGTAATTATAAGTTTTATTTTATTTTTTTTTTAATGTATTTGCAGTTAAATTGCAATAAAAACAACTCAAAATAAAAATATCAAATACATTTTATTATCTGTGAATCATTAAACCATTAGAATCATCTAAAAACGAACGATCTGTAAGTCAAACTCCTCCTAATGATTATAATGTGTGTGAGTGTGTGTGAAAGTAAACTGAAATTTGAAAACCTTAGACCAAAATCCAAGACCATTTTGATAGAGCCCTGTTAATTGCTTAATAGAATCCATATTAAAAAGCCCTTTTTTTGGCGTGTGAGGTAAGGTCCAAAATACCTTCGCACTTGCAGTGACCGCCGCCAACTACGTCAAGTGGTGCTTCCACTAAAACAATCCCTCCTCCTTCCTTCTGTCTGGGTAGCATATGTCATCCAAAAGAAGGCAACCATAGCTGCATGGTATTGTGCAAAACACTAATTTCTGGCACAAAAATTAATGACTCTCTTGATTATTTCAATCTGGAGTCTTTGCTCAATGTATTGTCTATCCATTTCCAATTATGCTCACTTGTATCTTAACAAAATACATACATAATTGGTCATTACAACCCTTCAGTCAGGATTGTTGACCTAGTTTCTCACATCACTTATGTTGTGTGCGTTAATTTTATACAAAAGTGGCGAGACTTACAGTTTAAAATCGACTCCGAACTACAGTTTATTGGAAAAGTTTTTCATGACAATTTTATTTACTCTTAGAGTTTTTGCTAGAAATCTGCTCAGAGGAAATCGCCGAAGAAATACTTTTTGTATTTTGTTTTGATGTCTGGCCTGGGGCTCGAACCCTGGCTTTACGCTAACTAACACACTATACTACTAGTGACTCTCTCGACTATTTCAATCTAGAACCTTTGCTCAGTGTTTGGCCTATCCATTTCCCGTTATGTTCATTTTTACCTTGACGAAATAGTTTGTATTTAATTGCTCCCCATCATATTGTACTTAGTATACTATAATACTGAAGTCGCCGTGGTCTAGTAGGTAGTGTGTTGGCTTATTAGACGAAAGGCCCGGGTTCGTATCCCAGGTCAGACATCAAAACGAATAATATTTCTTCGACGACTTCCTCTCAACAGATTTCTGGCAAAGACTCTGAGAGTGAAAATTGCCATAAAAATTTCTCAAAAATTTGTCGTTCGGAGTCGACTTTAAACTGTAGGTCCCGCCACTCATGTATAAAATTAACGCACACAACATAAGTGGTGTGAGAAGCTAGGTCGTAATCCTGACTGAAGGGCCAATTATGTTACGTATGCATACTATAATACTAGGCTACAATATCCCTATGATTCTTTGTAGACACTTATGTATTTTTAACTCAGTGGACGCTATGTTTCATGTGCAACAGTTGTAAATAGTGACAGCCTTGGCATTGGAGTTAAATATTCGGAGATTCACCTACCTTGAGATGATTTGAGAGAGCATTATCCAAAGCTTCTAAAACGTAACGCACTTTCTTGATTGTATAAAGTATTTCCTTTTTGGTGTCAATATTTTTTTTTTATAATTTTTATTTTCTATTCGGTTACACAGCAATTCATTATATCATCCTAAAGGTATCTCTGTGCCGTATAGGCAAAATACAAAATGCTGCCATTGATAGTAATGGGGAAATGTACTTTCAATGAACATTAGCTTTGTTTAAACGACATTTATCCTCACGACATTATCCTACTCTAACTGCATTGGCATGCATGTTTTTGAGTGAACAGGCAGCTGTTGAAAAGGCTTCTTTCCGGCGGTTAATATATTCTGCAAGACTTTCTCATTGCGTCCAAAACGATTCTGAAAATCTTAGAATTGTATTCGATTAAAAAGAAAAATGGCTTGCTAGCATACCACGACGTTAGGAAATTATAATTTAAGCGAAAGGAAGGTAGGTAGGTTGGAGTGATAGCTCTGATACCAAAAACTCACTTGAGTACGCATAGCGGCCCGTTGTAACGCAGTCCCTATACTGACCGAGATGCACCAAACCAGGGAAGAAGTTGTTCAGCGCAAGGGCTTCATTAAGAGAAGCTTTGGCACCAAAAGCTCACTTGAGCATGCATAGCGGCCTGTTGTGACGCATTCCATATACTGACCGAGATTCACCAAACTAGGGGAGAAGTTGTTCAGCGCAAGGGCTGCACTCTTAGGAAGGGAAGTTTTTATTGAAAACTAATTTCAAATAGAAGAATTCTACTGTCCTACTTTCAAAGTGAGCTGTTCTTTTATTATTAATTAATCGTAATCGAAATCTTTTTATGGAATTCATTGAGTTCTTTGGTGTATTAAATCGTGGGGTTTTAATGCCAAGCGTAAAAATACCGAGTATCGGTGGCTGTATAACCCTCCAATTTTCACACCCAATTTTCCCCGTTGTACCCAAGTATGAAAATGAATACCACACTAGAAAATATCACCTCAATTAATGTATTCGGTGTTATTACATCGCTCACACACATATACGAGTACACACACACGCATAAAATTATGATCTTTGGGTAATATTTTAAAATAATGTGCGTATCTGATGGAGTATAATAAAATATTTCTGCACCATAATGGCTGAAATAATAAACCCCCAAACACAGCCATACATTCATACTATACTTACATGCATAAGGACATATTGTATAATTATTGACAATATGTAACATTAAAAATTTACAAAAACAAAAACAACAACAACAACAACCAAAAAAAATAAGTACTTACACTATAAAACCCCTTTTCTTACAACCCAACCAACCAGCCCAGCTCATATGCATATGGAGAATACAACACCTGTTTACATTTTTTGGTTCTTTTCATTTTCCTCATATCCTGGCAGAGAGAAACTCATCTTTTTATTGTTGTCTTCATAATGTATTTTACGCGCCGCGCTGCTACTCTTATCTACTGCTGTATCGGTATGGTATGATGGTAGTAAGGCATACTAGCTAGAAGAATGGCATGGTATGTGGCATCGTAATGTTTGTTTATGGGCTTTAACAATTAACAAAAATACAAATGAAATAACAACAACAACAACAAAAAACAAAAAAAAAGCGAAAAGTTAATGTAAAATTATAATTATCTTACGAAAAATTAAAACGAATGTAACGCATAAACGAACCAACCAAACAGAAGTCAACCAACATTTGTTAATTTAAAACCTTTTTTCGAAACGAACGAATGAATGAAAGGATGGCAGGAAGGAGGGGAGGGGGCGTTACGTAAAGGCATTGATGAGCACGTTACGTTAGCTCTGGCATAGGCAAAAACGCAAAGAAAATTATAAGAAAACTCTATGATAATTTGAAAGAACCAACACATACTACTTTTGTGTAGTTAAAAACAATCCCCAAAGTAATAAATATAAAAACAACCAAAAAATATGCCATAAAATTTCAACAAAATGCCATTTACTCTCCTTTCCATTTTAGTAGCACTGGCACTGGCACTGGCACTTGCTCATCACTTGCTAAACAAGTTCAAGTGGTGGCGGCACATGAATGGATGGTTGTAGGTTTGGTGTCATCACAAGATTAGGCCACCAAATATGCGTAAGCTTTACTGTATTACTACTATTGTATGGAATTATTGACTACTACACACGTAGTAGGCTGCTATTATAAAATAACAAAACGAAATACGAATAACGAATAACGAAAACTCCTTCTTCTACCTCTGATCTATGCCAGCCAGTATAACCAGCTCTCTCTCTCTCTCTCGGCAGCATGTATTGTAAATAATGGGGTGACAATAATACATTTTGAACCCTTTTTAAAAGCAGCTACCAGTCATAGTCGTAGTAGTAGGACCCATAAATTTTATATGTTGTATTTTTCCTTTACTACAACTACAACAACAACAACATCAACATCAAGAGCATCAACAACGATTTTATAGCCCAGTAACAAACACCCACACACACACTGTTGGCAGTAGTAATAATAATAATGATGATGATGATGAAAAAAAAAACGCTATAAATATTGAGCTTAGTTTTGTTATGCCATACTTCACAAGGTTGGTGGTCCATAGTGTTTCCAACGGTTGGTTGGTGCTACTGCTTTATAGTTGCGTACAGGGGAACATATTTGATTTTTTACTTTTCTATGATAAGCAACAAGTTTCAGATGTTTCTTCTCCTCTTTATTAGTAACAAATTTCTGTCCTCGTTTTTGTATGGATTTCGTTTAAGATGGATGTAAGAATACTTGGGTTTCCACATCCAATCTTGATTCTGTGGCAGCAAACTTGGTTGTTTTCTAGCTAAAATATTCCTGTGAAACGTCATGTGGGCCTACAGTATTAACTAATCTTTTAATTTACTTTGGAACTCCTCTGGACTGTGATGTAGTCCATACATCATAAGAACAGTGATTTTCTTTTTTTTGACTAATTATTGAACAATGATGCTTAGCAGCTTTTCTCTCCTTTTCTCTTTTTTGACTTGGTGTCAAAACAGTTAGAGACCCAGTTATTGTTACATGTTTGATTTTCTTTTTAACTGTGCTTAATTCTTCTCCAGAGGCTACACTTTTTCGAGATTATAACCTTTACAACTTCTTCATTATGAAGATGATAGAATCTTATTTGTCCAATTTATTTCTCGAAATATCAGAAACGATTAGGACTTCCGTGTAGGCTGACCAATTTTGCTCACATAATTGATCTTTACAATCCTTTGGTTAGGATTACGACCCAGTTTCTCACATCACCGATATTGTGTGTGTTACCTTTGCAGTGGTGAGAGTTACGCCAATCGTCTGATTTCGCGGCTGAAAGCAAATATTTACCAATGTCAACTGGACTTCCGTCTACTTCAATGAACGTCGCAGATTTCTCAGGATCATTTTTTATATGTCAGAGGTCACACATTCATATTGTTTACAGGATATAGCAATATCCATCGAAATTGCCTTACAGATGGTCTGGCTAAGGCAATACAGATTTTACAATTCCCAATTTTCTCCATTAAACTCAATGAGAAGCTAGATCTTAATCCTGGCTGAAGGTTGTACTACTAACCAATTGTGTCTTCCTTCCCCGTGTGGTAGCGGGAAGAGAATACTACCACAGTGATCACCATACTTGTCGTAAAAGGCGACTAAGGGTGCTGTTACCAGTCAGGAACTTTTTGGGGTTCAACTGGCAGCAGTCTGGTCTTGCTTAGCTGCGAAGCCTGACCAGAGGTTTTAATCTGATACCACAGGTGCTGGGAGCCCCAGGGGCTTGTCCCTGCCCAGCAATGGTGAGGAGAAACGTGGCGGTTGTGGTTTAGACCCAAATCGCGGGGAGTGCGCGAGTATGGCTTGGCGTTACACTCTTAACGCATTGAAGGAGTTTAGATGGTCTCCGACCCGTAAACAAGAGGGGAGTCATACCCAAAAAGCATGACTTCGAATTGGTACCTACTTACAGGGCTGCAGCCAGTGTTTACAGCATGTAACTGGGGGCGTTGGTCTACGCATTATATTCACTATGGGTCTTCTGACACACGTGAGATATGCCTGACGGCGGTGCTCATGCTAATCAGAATACTTTGACCAATTGTGTGTGTATGTTATGTAAACTGAAAATCCACCGATTGTTCTGCAAGGAGGCTAAATTCCGTTGGCAGCACAATACCACGTCCAGTATTTCTAGTCTCTACTGGATTGGTCTGGCTATTGTCTACTTTCCTTAAATCGCATATTCATGATCTTGTTAGATTAAGATTAGAATTTCAAAAATTTCAATTCATTAAAGGGTATTTGCTATTCGTTTTAGCCCTGAAGGCACCATAAGTGTAACTACAAACTTTGTAGGTTCAAAATTTTATATTTGTTAACATTAATAGTGATGAAATGCGTTTTAAAAGTCATTTAAAAATGTTCGCCTGTTCAAACCCACGCATTAAGGATGATAATAAATGTGAGAGGATTGCTTGTATATATGGCCTTCGTATCAAATGATAATTATCTATACAACCAACCTCCAACCCCCCCACCACCCCACCTATAAGTCAGCGGAGTAAAATCTCCATTTATCGTTTAATGTTTTAGGACTAATGGTGATTTGCTAGTGTTAATAATTTCTGTAGTCATACATTATTTTTGGGGAAAAAACTCATAAAATGCTTTAAACTAAGTATGACAAGGTATTTTTATGGCTCTTGTCGAAAGCCGTTACTGGTGAAAATTTGAACATTTTTCTGCAATACAAATACCCAAGAAAGAGTTTGGATTTTGGGGGATGGGAGATGGGAGAGAAGGAGAGATTGTGTTTTTGTTTATTAAAAAGCATTAATTTTTTTATTGTTCAAAAGTGGAAAATAATGTTTTGTTAATTACAAATTTACGTATTTGGAAATAAATTTTCGAAAAGGCAAAAACAATAAATTCATTTTGTAACATGAGGTAGGGGTGGGATAGGGTAGGTTGGTTGGGCGGTTGGTTAGGATGGCAAACAGTTTTTCCTTTTTCTTTAGTTGGAATACAAACAATCAACCCTTTTGTTTTTCTTTTGAATTTTTCTTTTTTTTTATAATAAATTATGTCCACCTGATTGGTTTATAGTGCGCCGGTCATGTGTGTGGCATTGTATTGGAAAATCATCAAAAATCAATACATGGATGGATTGATTTAGGTTCCTTGTGAGAAATTACGTTTGTTGTCACATTTTGTTGCAAACACAAACAACTCTGTTAACCAATCACAATTGAGCTGTTTGGTGGTTGGTTGCGCTGTTAGAAAAAATTTTCTTTGTAATGCGTTGTTTTTATTCTATTTTTTCTATTTTCGAATATAATCTATCATGTTGGTTATCCTTGATATGTTTTGCTTTTAAATAAGAGAAATGAAAAGAGAAATAAAAATCTATTTAAATAGGTCATCATTTCAAAAATACGTTAAGGAAATAATAAATGAAATCAGTTGGATTTTTTTTGGATTTTATTTTTTATTTTTTTATTTTAAAAATAATGTTAAAAAATCATTTTTTAAAGATATAATTAATGTCTATATTAACATTTTTCCCTTGTATTTGTTTGTATTGTATTATGTCCTAGACCTTTTAAATCAAACTTACAAAAATTCAGCTATAATCTACCCACCCACGCTCGGTCTCTCACTGGCCATATATAAAGATTTCCTTTTGTCGCTTGAAAATTAATTGCCAGTAATTTTTCTAACTTAAAAAAATTTCCATTTTTATTTAAAATTTCTTTCTGGTGAGTTTTTTTTTTCCTGCAGTTGAAAAAGAGAAATCATTCATGATTTTTAAGTGGCACTATTTTTTAAGGATTGTTGCCCATTATCTCTGCCATTTATTTTGCTGCTTATCATTCAAAACCAAACGTTGGCAATTGTTTGCTTTTTATTTAATTTTTTTTCCTTTTTTCTCGCTCTCTCTCTCTCTCTCTCCTAAAATAAAAGCATCTTTATACAGCAATAATTTTGTTTTTTTGTCCTTTTTCCATTGCCAGCAATACAGGACATGTTATAGAAATTAATATCACCTATAATATGTCATTTGGTTGTATTTGCTTAATCTTGTGGAACTTTTTCTATATTCCTCCTCCATGAAGAAACAAAGTTAATCAACTGCCTAAATTGTTTCATTTTATAAAAATTTATTGAATTAAATTTCAAATAATCATGCCTCTACTTAAGAAGCACATTTTGCACAGAGACCAGAAAAGATCCTTTGTAGGAGCCATAAAATTAGGCTTATTAACCATAAAAAGAGAAAGAACAGAGGGGGAGAAATAAAAAACAGAAAAAATTAAGAATAGTTCAGTGTCAATAATTACAAATTATAAAAGTGGGAAAAGGGAATAAAAGTAAGAGCAAAAATAAAAGACGCAGTCACCTCATCAACCAACTGATGCCATAAATGTAATAGAGCAGAGATACAGAAAATTCTTGACAGTTTCAGGCTCTCCCACATTAACACAAACCTTACAAAAGGGAGTCCTTTGTCCTCCAAACAGGTCATTGCCTTGAAAGCACTATAAGTACTCAAAACCTAACAGGATCATAATAAATTCCATACTCCAATACCTAAAAGATTCAATATCAAATTCATTTTAGAACTGTCAAACTTGAGCCACCATAACCTAAACACTTTACAACATTCCATATTATGCCAAAAACTATCCACTACCCGCCTGATATCCTAATCGGCGATTCTCTAATATGTTCCAAAGGCTCCAGCAGCACCTTCACTTCGTAGCTAGCTCAAGTGAAATTTTCTTGCCCCGGAACGTAACCCAGTATCACTGCGTACCTTTCCAGGATCCTTATAAGGGCTATCCTGCAGATTGAGATCGATCGAATACTTAGCGTGGTTATCCATAAAGCTACCTTCCCTATTTTCTACCATAATTCGTTACCAGACGAGCTATGTTGCTTTGTTTATCATAAACAGCTAACAGGATATGCTACTAAACTCTGAATAGGAAGCTTAAGGACACTACAACACCATGTCTAAAATAGACTTGCAATCCAGTGTCAGTATTTTCGTTTATTTCGATCTACTGTCCGGAAATTCCATATGTGAAAATTGCTCATCTTTCTAATCTGTAAATTCCGATCTAAGGGTCGGTATGCCCAACTCGACAATCCCCAATATCATGACATAACCCAACTTTACCATCCTTACAAGATCTCCATCAAGTAATCTGGAAAACTATGCTGCCGCCATCCGTAACTACTATTTCCGCGGAAAGTATTCCAAAAATTATGCCAAACGAAGTCTGAGGAGAACTGATAACATACATACATACATACATAATTGCCCATTACAACCCTTCAGTCAGGATTACGACCTAGCTTCTCACACCACTTATGTTGTGTGCGTTAATTTTATACATAAGTGGCGGGACCTACAGTTTAAAGTCGACTCCGAACGACAGATTTTTGAGAAGCTTTTCATGGCAATTTTAATTCTCAGAGTCTTTGCCAGAAATCTGCTGAGAGGAAGTCGCCGAAGAAATATTTTTTGTTTTGATGTCTAGCCTGGAGTTCGAACCCGGGCCTTTTGTCTAATAAGCCAACACACTACCCACTAGAGCACGGCGACTTCAATGCACTTACTCTCTACTTTAAGTGCAATTTCATTGTCCTGTCCAGAGGTTTTGTAAGAGTTTTCCTGCAGATTGGGATGGATAAGTACAAAGCTAGCTGTCTTGTCTCCTACCATAATTCGTTAACAGGCGAGCAATGTTGCCTTGTTGATCTTAAACAGTTAAGTCTTCAACATACTACAAAATTTTGGCTTGGGAGACTATAGGATATTACAACTCCATAACTAAAGTGGAGTCATACCAAAGTCAGGATCCATTTCCGTGCCACCTTAACCAAACTACTTCTCTCTGTCCGGAAATCCGTAAATTCCGATCTAAGGGTCGGTATGCCCAACTCGACAATCCCCAATATCATGACATAACCCAACTTTGCCATCCTTACAAGATCTCCTTCAAGTAATCTAAAAAACTATGTTACCGCCAGCTCCTTAACTACTATCTCCGCGGAAAGTACTCCAAAAATTATGCCAAACGAAGTCTGAGGAGTACTGATAAAGATACCCTATAAACCCAAAGGCACATATTGTATCCAGTAAATCCGCACCCACCATACTATGGAGCCATTCTTGAGTATCGACAAGGCCAGTCTTAGACATCAATTTCATAACTTTTTAACGCCTTCTTTTAAATTTTATGATTTTAATTTTATGTTACAGTTATTTTTTTATATAAGCACATACATATACGCACGTACGTATGTATGTATACAGTTTGTATTTGATAAATATTTTTCTATCATTAAAATATTCTTTCTTGTGAACAACATCTTAATTACTCAAGATAAGCATGAAATAATGCCAAAGTCATGTAACCTTATCCATAATATATAATACCATCACATAAACAAGATCCCTTGGAAGATGGGAGGGAGGGAGGGCAGCGTAGGCGATAGTACAGTAAGAACTTAAGGAAATATTCTAGTAGGTTGGGTAAAGAGAAGTAGACTTTAGTAGAAGATGCCACTGTTGGAACGCGTATGTACGTACTCCTCGTACATATCATTTCATTATAAATACTCTTATATGGTATGTACTTGTTGTGTATGGGGGGAGGGGAGGGGAGGGGGCTATGTTTTTGACTTTATGACAATTAACTTGTAAATAAAAAAGTTCGTTTTTTTTTTCTTTTCTTATTTAAACTTACATTTCAGCGAGTATAGTAGATGTTTGAGTATTTATTTTGAATTTTTTTTTTTTGTTGTTCAAGCTTCATAGAATTTATAAGACCTACTAGTAACACCACCATCCCCATTCTCATCATGATTTCTACCACTACTCTGCTCTGCTATCCATTGAGTTACATTGAAGAGATACATGCCTTTGTGTCTTACTTTCTGTAAAGGATATTATAAATAATATTAAACTTTTCTCCTTTGCTTTTTTCTCTTTTGCTTTCATTTACCCGTTCGTTCGTTCGTTCGTTCATTTATTCATTCGCATAATTATCACACATGTATGGCAAATAATTTTTCTTTTTATTCCTGTGATGATGGAGTAGGAGCGGCAAAACAAAACGTTCTTCGTTCATATCAGAAAATTTTTTATGGAAGCAATTTTTCCTTTTCTTTTCAAAAAAAAAAAATATCTACAATATATTGTAAACATTTTTATTATGAGCCATAAACAAGATTAGAAGGAAGATGGTTAAAGAAACGGGGTTTCAAGATGCATGGAAAGAAAAATTGTTTGAAAAAAAAAGTGATGATTTTAAAGCAGTGTTAACTTATGAGTCACTTGCCCGTAAACTCTATTCGTAATTAAATAAGTTTAC